>OY735203.1:25661828-25808423 GCA_963457665.1 Thysanoteuthis rhombus | reverse complement strand
GGAGACGAAGAAATTAATTGAAAAAAAACATCGTACGTGAACATTATACGAGCAAAGTACGGGGCAAAAATACGAAATAAATCATGAAGGATACCTGCTGCAGTAAACACACCAAATACAACTAACCAAAGGAGCGAGATTAGAGATTGCTAAATACTCTCAGAACAGCATTCTTTAACCAAAACTTGAATGGAGAATGAAGACCAATCATAAAACCAGATCCTACTGATGCATAGAACCTCTAGGGTGACATATTGGAAGGTGAGAAAGAAAGCAACGTATCAGCCGAACGGTTAGATGATATGAAAAAGGCCCAGAGGAATGAGGGATTGAAGACAATCACAGTGGAAAACATTTTCAGAAAAAATAGCCAACTGGAAAGCATCCAGCATACCACATGGTCCTGAATAGTTGATTACTTGAATACCTCAGTGTATTCAAGATTAGTGACCTTAAAGTGAGATTCAAAGCCGACTCTATGAAAATGATATTTTTTCAGGGGGGGGGCTCCTTATCTGTATCATGATTTGTATAAACTATGATAACACTCGTCAGAATCCAGCAAAACAGCAGAAGAGACTAATTCCCCAGAACAAAAATAAAATGTCAACCACCTGATACACATGGATGACATAAAACTAATTGCAAAAAACAGGGGAGAACTCGAAAGGCTTTTTAACAAAGTTGAATAATGTAGTGACTTTATAGAATTCGAAATAGGAAGATGTACGCTAATAGAGACGTGCAGGGAAGGACTCATCGAAGCAGAAGGAATCGACTTACCGGACACCAACAAAATTAGAGTATTTAACCACAAAGGCTCAATATAAATATGCAGAGAATATCGAAAATTACTCGATAAAATAAGAAGCAAATAAAAAATAAAATAAAATAGGAATACCTCAAAAGAACGAAGAAAATATTACAGACAAAGCTAAATAGTAAGAATCCAATAAAAGGAGAGGAAATATGGACAGTATCGGTAGTGAGATACACAGGACCAATTCTTGGGTGAACAAAGGATTGACCAGCAAAGTAGGAACAATGCATAAGGTTATACATCTTAGAGATGACACATAGACAGTACGTGGAGAGGAAAGAATTTGATAGAGGACTCATCAGCATAAGAGACTGGACCGTCTAAAAAAAAGTGCGTGCAATCACGCAGTGAAAATACTTGTAAAAGCGCTTGACGCACTGTGACAAACAACAGAAAGATAGCAAACGAAGCTGTAAAAAAAGAAGACAACTAGATAGAGAAAGTGGGAACGGAAAAAGCTACATAGGAATTCAAAAGACACATAGAAAATATCGCAGACAAATGATAATGGATATGACTACGCAAAGGAAACCTAAAGAGAGAAATAAAGAATCTCATCATGGCATCCCAAGACAAATGCACCAGGAGAAAATATGTCAAGGAGAATATCGAGATAATTCAGAAGAACAGCAACAGCTGTCAATGTGTAGACAGGGATGAGACTGTAAACCACCAGTGAATATTACAAACTGGCCAAGATGAAGTACAAAAACAGGGTAGTCATTTGGAACAATGCAAACGACTATATCTCAATCTTGTGACCTTATGGTACCAACACAAACCAGAAACTATCATGGAGAGAAAGCCATGAATTACTCTAGGACTCAAACATTCGAACTGTCCATCCATTTCCAAGTCAGAAGACCGGATTTAGTTATTGATGACAAGGGAAAAAAACGTTAAATCATCAACGTTGCTTTGCTTGGGGACCACGTAATGAATATGGAAGAGACTTTAGGAGACTTGCAGACACCCAGTCTCCAGCAGTAACCACAAACAAACAATGCAATAATAATAATAATAATAATAATAATTATTATTATTATTATTATTATTATTATTATTATCAGCAAACAACAAAACAGTAGAACAAAAGGTAGCAAGCAAGGCAGTTTAAAAACAGACAAAACGAAAAGGAAGATGGGAACAGGAATTCCAAAAGATAGATACTAAAGACGAGAGATCATGGACACAACTACGCAAAGGACAGTTGAAGAGAGAAACAGAATCCCTCGTCATGGTAGCAAAAGAACAAATTCATCATGACAAACCATGTCAAGGCGAAGATCGTCAGGACTGAAAGGGAAGACTGTAAACCACATAACAAGTGATTGTGGCTATCTAGCCCAGAAGGAGGAACAGACAAACACTACAGGGTAGCAACTGTAATACAGCGAGAGCCTGGTGGTCGTGGACAAGAGAGAGAGAAATAGTCAAAAAGACAATGAAAGAAAGTGAAAAGGTAGGAAAATACCAGGACCTGGGGAAGGAGCTGGTGAAAAGGAGGAGGATTGAGACTATTCAGACCTTAGCACTACTCAGGTTCGCATGAATACTGGGGAGAGTACTAAAATTATGAGATTCACGACCTCCAGTCGACAGCAATGACCAAACTGCTAAGATGAAAAGAGTATGTGTAAGCAATGCTAGGGAAGGTCGAGACGGTACAAACCACGGTGGTAGTTTAACATGTGGGGATTCCGAGAGGAGAGCTGGATCGCTAAGGAGACTTACTATCACTGGTATCTCATTTCTTCATTTTTTTTTTTTTTTGTATGTGTGTTCTTCGGGAATGGCAAAACAAATCGAAATTGATCAACCCGAAATCAGTTTCTTAAAAGTAGCCTCCCTTGTTGGAACGTACAGACAAATAGATGAAAACGTTGCAAATTATGGTACAGATTATAATTATTATTATCATTATTATTATTATCATTATTATTATTATTATTATTATTATTATTTGGAATCTCACACCAGTTGTCTTCAGTATGCGCAGTGAAGTCCCATACTAAGGTGATATCTTTTGCTTCTGTGATTGGCTGAGTTGGTGTTCGTGCCAGTTCTTCTTCTTATTATTATTATTATTTGCAATCTCACACCAGTTGCCTGGTGGTAACCGATGGAGTTTGAGTGACAGCAAGTCTCCTCAAGTCTCCAGCCCCTCTCTCCTAATACTCATAGGTCACAGTAATACTGCGGTTTGCAGTTTCTCACCAGTTGTCCAGTGGTCATCGCTAAAGGCTGAGTGACAATAAGTCTCCTCAGGTCTTCAGCCAACATCGCCTCTCTTTTGCCTATCATGTCAGTGCTGCAATTTGCATTTCCGCTTTCATTTCTCTTCCTCTGTTTCTTCTTCTTCTTCTTCTTCTTCTTCTTCTTCTTCTTCTTCTTCTTCTTCTTCTTATTATTATTATTATTATTATTATTATTATTATTATTATTATTATTATTATTATTATTATTATTATTATTATTGTTGTTGTTGTTGTTGTTGTTGTTGTTGTTGTTGTTGTTGTTGGTAGTGGTAGTGGTGGTGGTGGTGCCGGTGAATCACATGATATCTAATGTAATCTTATACATGAATCCATTGCTATTTTCGAGAACGTCGCTTAAAAATTGCGGAATCAAGTGAAGGCGAAAATACTGAAAAATTACCTTATTTATAAACGGCTTAACACCGTAAAATATAATGTCTTCACCAAATCACGTGATTTGATTCACCTCGGAGCATCCACATTGACCACTGCCGCAGTCCAGTGATTTTTGTTATTAATGCTTGCCTTTGTTTTTCTTTCTTTTTTTTTCTCCTCCAATTTTTCTTTTTGTTTCTCGTTCCGGTCCCTATTTCCATCGCCATATCCATTCATCAGGGAATTATGACGTTTCTATTAGAATTTGGTTATGTGTGACCGATTGAGTGTTGTTGGGAATGACAAGAAATGGATCGTCAAGGCATGGTGCCGGTCGGGTCTGACACCGACCTCTCCCGTTCAACTTGTCTTATTCTGTCTGTTAGGGAGGCAATTTTTCCAGGCTCGGGTGATTTTTTTCAGAACTGAATTTTCGTTTTCAACGGAGGGAGGACATTGTTTCTCAATAGCGAACACGCACTGTTAACTTCATTAGAAATGGATTTCTAGTTCGGAATCGAATTGATAACGTAAAATATTAGCTATAACAGTTCAAGCCTGAAAATCAGGCCAAAGATGTTCGAGTTCTCTCAATTGCACCTAAAAGAAGTTAGATCTAGCTCCTAGAAACTACTATAAAACTACTTTATGTGTTCTGAGGGTAGAGATTTGTTTGCTCCTCTGAGCTGTATACCCGACAGTGTAGTCTGGGCAGAGTGGAGCCGAGGTCAGTCACACCCTTTGGGAAAAAATAATAATGAAAGTGTGTGTGTGTCTCTCTGTGTGCGCACACGCGTGTGGAATGTGGGACATTTGTTTATGATGATTTGATCATGAAAATCCTTTTTAATCGCTTAATACAAAGGTTCATCTTCCGTATACAACACAAATAACTATCCCAATATCATCATCATCATCATCATCATCATCATCATCATCAGTCTTTCTAAAGTCCGTCAGTGGACATAGACCTCCCCCAGGAATCACCACAATTTTCTATCATGGGCGTCGCGAGTTATCCCAATATAGGTTTTCAGAAAAAGAGCACATTTATATCGAGAGATATTGGATTTTATTTTTTCACAGTTCCTCTTTACAAGCTTTTCTTATGGTAAAAGAAGGGCTGGAATCTTGAATTGGTCCTATGTTTTATGACAAGCAATCATGTTGAGTCATACTGCTTAATCATTGTTATTCAAAAACCAGTGTGATAGGAGCCAGATATAAATTACAGAAGTCTCGTCGCTGCAGAGCCACTCTTACTTCTATTCCGACTGAAGATGATTACTACAGGTTCTGTATCGTATATATAATAAATAAGAACTTCAGTTATATATATATATATATATATATATATATATATATATATATATATATATATATATATATTGTGTCATCCTCAGACAGCTGTTTCGTTGTATTACATCTATAGACAATCCATTACCACAAGGCAGGACTGAAACCTTAGCTTCAGACCCAGAGGACGGTATCTTACTGCATATATTCGTGTTGTATTTATTAATCAGAATTATATAAGCCATTGTGTACGTGTAATACAAATTCAGGGTACTGTCAGGAATTTCATCTCGATCTTCCCCTAAAACCTGCCAAATTAGAAAAAAATATTTTGTAATAGAAAAATAAAATACGTAGTGTGCTAATTCTAAATCTCGTCAAAAGTTGAAATTCACAGATTATAGGCATGTGATCACTTATTTTGAAGCAAAATACATGGACAGATTGATATTCCTGGATGAAGAAGAAGTCCCACAAAGTGGTTTCGGGTGATAGAATCACTACAAAATGTATAAAATTGTGATAACCACATGTTTACCAAATAAACATATCATTTTTCATCCCTTGCTGGAAGACAAAATAAATAATGAAAGTTATTAAATGATTGACAAATTCCGATTGACAAAATCGTGACCTATTACACATTTTTGGTAGTCCTTGCCAGAAGGAGACCTCTTGGGCGCACTAGCAAGAAGAAAAACGATCAGATGTGTTGCATTGAATGTATTTGCAGACTGATTTGGCCCGCAGAAAGTTGCAATTTGGGGTTTATCCAAACAATTAACGATAATACAATAACAAAATAAAGATATGTGATGTTGATGAGTGAGTGAGTCAGACGAATCTGTGTGAAAAAGAAATGTTGATGTGATTGATAACAAAATATCGATACGAGGGAAAACAAACCTTGAATCAGTGTCAAGGGAAGCGATTCTAAATCAACACGGTTATGAAGAATAATCGCGAGCGTGGTCGGCGCAAAGATTTCTTGCACCCTCGGCGAAACTCAACATATTAGCAAGGGTCTCATTCCAACATGTGCCTCCAGTTGTATTGTATTGTAACGACTATTTTCTTTTCAGTTCGAAATGAGCCCGTAGAAGCTCTGTGCCCTGGGCGACCGCGCCGATTCGCATAATCGACGTGATGGTCCTGTTCTGCATCTGTTTTATATGCAAATTACAATGTTATCAATCATACTTCATACACTTCTATTTGATATCATTTTTTTCTTTTTTCATTTCTTGGCTGTAATTCGTTGTTTTCCACGAAACACCAGAGAAGATTCACGTAAAACGCTCGTCAGCTGACGAAAGATCCATTCTAAAATTACACGCTAAAAGCGTAGGCGATACTGATCGTTTGCATATAGAATCCTGGAGCAACGAAAGATTGTAATCTAGGTGGCCATTTTGGCTATTTTATGGCCACATTTGACAAATCTGGCTTTTTAAAAGCATTTGGCCAATAACTATATAGATTAGCCAGATTTAAAGCTTTTTTTTTCTATTTTGACTAACTTGCATTGATATTCTCCAAAAATTCCTTCTTTGGTTGACCCTCAAACTGAAATCCATGTAATGTAAACAGAAGAGAATTATGTTCAAAATCACAAGACATCTCAATATATTCATAGAAACAACAGGAGTCAGAGATATATAATCCATTACAGAATTTGAATGGCAACGGGTTTGTCATGTTGCAAAAGGGTCAGACATCCGCTGAACATCCCGACCCACAATATGAATCCCCAGAGATCATATGCAAAACTGGAGCTATTAAAATATAAGATGGTGTGACGAACTAAACAATTTCAGGAAATATTGGCTCCGAACTAAACAATTTCAGAAAATATTGGCTCTGAAATGCCCATTATAGAGAGGTGTAGTCAATCTTTGGGGAGATCTATGCAACAATGCACGCTAAAAAGCAGATGAGGATGATGATGATGATTATTAATTTCGTTATACAAATATTTACCTTCATCTTCATTTTTCAGTTGCTTTTTGTCGCTATTCACTCAGGCCATTATCTCACAGTCGCAATAGGGAAAAAAATAACTGGAAATTTTAGCTGGAAGTTAACAGTAGTGAAAGGAAGATAAATACTTCATCTAATAAAAATAACTAATAAAATAATTGCTTTAATAAATAATTTTGGCATTCGGCCAGAAAAGTCTCCAACAATCTGGCAACCCTAATTCTAATGATGCACTGTTATGTTGCGTATTGCATCGGTCTTCCACTTTTCCTCTTCACCCTCACAAGTGTTGCTGTGAGTGCATCAGGTACACATGGAACAAGACACCCTATGAGGATATATAGACGCCCGTGTATTCCTCTCAGAATGTAGACTTTATAAACTCACACAATGAAATAATTTCCTCACTACTTGTAATTTACACACATACTTATCCCAGGTTTATGTGTCAGCATGCATAAATATATATCTATATTTTGGTTGTTCACGCATAAGTATTTAGTATGTCTATGGGTCTGTCTTCATCGTACAATATCTGTAGTAGCTCAAATATCTTGTATCTGTCCACATATTTGTAAGATACTGTTGAGGTATGTTGATACGATGTCTGTGTGTGCATGTGTGCGTACGTGCATGTGCGTGTGTATGTATTTGCGTAAGCACATGAAAAAACACTTATCTCATGCACTGCTGGCATTTAAGATTATTCTCACACTCCCAAATTTTTCTAATCCAAGTCATGATAGATAGATAGATAAATATGTTAATAGATTGATAGATCGATAGACAATGAATGGACTAAGAGATCGATGGATAGATAATAAAAAGACTGAGATAGATCATGGATAGACTGAGGGATAGATACATGATTGATATATATATATATATATATATATATATATATATATACATATATATATATATATGCGTGTGTGTGTGTGTGTGTGTGTGTGTGTGTGTGCATTGAATAAAAATGAAAACACAAAAGTTGATAAGACGCAATATTGGAGAGTTAAGAAAGATTCAACATACTTCAATTTCCTTTCGATATTTCCTTCAATATATTTCTAGGAATATAATACCGAGAAAAATAGAATTATGTACGCATAATTTGATTATAAATGGAAATTTTCTTGTAGGAACCATCAGTTATTCACACTGGAACTGTTCCAAGGTATCTCAAAGCAAAACAGTTAATATACCATGGCTCCCTTGCTGTACCAATCAAAATACCATCTTCCCTTAAGCCATGATTATTACATTTAGCTTCTTATTTTTTTACGATAGTTTTAATATATGCTTTTTGTTATTTCATTTACGGCATTGTCATAATTCATAGCATATGGTTGCAAAATGTACCAATTAACCTATTAAGTAATTTGCGGATCGGGGATCAGTACAGAGGGCCACGCATGATACTTGCATATATATATATATATATATATATATATATATATATATATATATATATATATGTATATATGTATATATATATATATATATGTATATATATATATCGAATAAAAATGTATTAGGTTCTTTCTTGATTTGGGGGCCAATGGCAGAATAACCATTCACCCGAATAAGTCTTTTCTTTCTTTCTGAAGGTGAAGGGTCAACTGTTTTGCTGGGTCGGCTTTTTTTTTTCTTCCTTTCTTTCTCCCCTGTGTTCGAGGCCAGTTGTGGATTTAAGCGCGATTAAGGCCGATTTGTTTTGCGGAAGTTACATTTACTAGAAATTGGACACATGATTCCCGATTAATATTGTATAGAGAAATCAATTTTTTTTGTTCACCTTCAGGATTTTATTGACTCAAGAGAGTTTGACCCTTGCCCAGCAAGGCTTGTTCGATTCTTCATTTTCTCCATCCTGCAAAAGATTAAAAAAATTCTACTCTGGTCCGATCCCTGTTTTGAAGCATTAACGCATACCGTAATGATCATAATCAGTAACCAGCTTTATTATTCATTTTTGATGACTCAAAATTGTATATTAGAGTATGAATGCGCCAAATTCGCAAAGATTATCATTCAGATACTCCTATTTTCACTGTGCAGCTCCCAAAGAGGTACAAACAGAACATCATTCAAGTTTATACTCCATCTCCTTACTCCAAGAAACCAAAAGATATTTCAAAATGGAGATTTCAACCCCAAGTAGGCCTAAACAATGAAAAATTTGTCAGTATGGACGGATACAAAATACGGAACGACAAGGATAAAGTTCTTGCAAAAGCAAACGGGCTCAAAATCATGAAAATTTTCTTCAAAAAAAAAACCAAGAGAAAGAGGACTTTATGGAGTTCCAGTCACGAAACCAAGAACAAAATAGATTACACTGACAAGTGCGATGCCGTCAAAAATATTCAATTCTTAAATCATGTCAACGTAGGAAGTGACCGCAGAATAAGATGCGAAATTCAAATTAATGCCAATATTGAACTCAGGAAAATGTCCTGCATCAAACAGCAAACACTTAGCTTACAAAAAGCTGGAATTGGAAAACTGATGTGAACTCCTGACCGAACAGGTTGCGAACATAAACAGACTCAGCAACAACATAACAACCTCCTATGTATAATTCAAAGAGCACACAAATCATAGGTAAATTCTCAAAAGAAACCAAGAATCTCATAGGAAAATGCAGGAACTTCAATAACAACAGCAACAATAACAATAGAAAATATCGAAGCAATAAAAAAAACATTCAAAAGAAACAAAGCGAAAATACATGACAGCTGTCATTGAAAGCATTTGCGAAAAAGGTAAGGGATTTAAATTGGAAAGCCTCTCGGTAGGGGAAGAAAACTAATAACTAGTGTGTCCAAAGCAACTGGAAACCTAAAAACGTGCCCAGGAATTTCACAAAAAACTCTATCCCACCAATCAAAAGACACGGAAATATGAACAAGAGACACAAGTGGAGAGTAATCAATTCGAGGAGTTTTCAGAAGTCACCCCACAAGAAGTAAAGCAAACTATCAAACGGGAACAAATTTTGACTTCAGAAAAAAACTACTCAACCATCGACTGCCTCCATTCAGTAAACCATCTAAAAGAAGAAGCAGTAGAATATAGAATGCCACTAGTTGTCACATTTATGGACTTTGAAAAGGCCTTTCACTCAGAGGAAATCCCCAAAGACATTGATGCAATAGTACAAAACGTAGATTCCAAATATGTCAGCGTACTGTGACATATTTACCGATACAGTAAATCCTCCATCAGGCTATGCAAGAGCTCAGAAGCTTCTAAAACTTGAAAAAGAATAAACGGCCAATAAATGACCTCACATTTGCTGGCAACATCGTCCTCTTTGAGCTAAATGGAGAAAGCAAGAAATAAGGCTTTCAAATGAACTTTAGCAAAACTTCAGTTACAACAAATATGTTCAGAATAATGATACTACGATCAAAATCGGATACACAAAGATGGAAAAGTAGACCATTACATCTTTTAAATCTCCATGAAATCCTCAAAAGAAGAAGGAATCATGGATCCCCGGAGACTACATGGATCCCAAGAGATCTTACATGCAATTGTGGCTGACGGAAAGTAAAATGGTGTAACGAGCTAGATAAATCAAGAAAGTACTGGCTCCGCGACTCCCATTATTGAGAAGTTTGGCAAATCCCAGGGAGATCTGTGTCCAATGCTAAAATGATGATGATGATGATGATCATGATGATGATGATGATGAATTCACTGTTGATCAGTCAAATGACACTGAAAACAGAATTTTTGAAATTCAATTGATTTTTGGAGTCCTTAGCTTCACATTGTTTTATAATCACATTTGAACATAAGCTAAAACGGTAAATGAATCATGGAGTGAATGATATATCTTCATTATTTTGAAAGTGTTCTAAAGCCTTTTTGCGGAATAAATCAAAATAGATTATGACTAATGATGATGAATCCTTCATAAAAGAAGGTTTTTATATTCCCATGTATCTATTATAATGGAAGAAAAAATTCCAGTTGGAGAGGTATTATAGCTTTATAAACAATCAGATAAAATGTTAATTGAAGATTTCAACCGCTGCATATGACATATTTCAAAACACAGTTTAGGATTTTCTTCAGCAGTTAATCAAATGTTTTCAAAATTATATATATTTACTGTCACGCTCATAAATAGGTGCAGCCTTAACACTTATATATATATATATATATATATATATATATATATATATATATATATATATATATATATGTATATATATATGTATATATATATATATATATATATATATATATATATATATATATATATATATATATATATATTACTTCTACTGAATTATTAAACATTTAAAACGGATATTATCATCATCATCCTTCATCATCATCAGTCTTTTAGCGTCCGTCGTTGGACATAGACCTTCCCTAGGATTTGCCACACTTCCCTATCATGGGCGTCACGGAGCCAGTACTTCTTGAACTTGTCTAGCTCGTCTCTCCATCTAACATTTTGCCGGCCTCGGTTGCGCATGTGGTCTCGGGGGATCCATGTTGTGAGTCGTGATTGATGTCCATCGAAGACATAATAAATGACAAAACTTTATAGCATTGAAATTCTGTTGCTAAAAATATTTTTCTTTGACAACAACATATTTTGACAACAGAGTTTCCATGTTGAGTAGTTTTGTTATAAAGAATACCTGTTGATATTCATTTTAATTGTGTAATATTCCACTTGAAATTATAAAATCCTGCCATCTTTGGTTTAGCAGAAAATTAAGTTTCTTTAAAAAGACGTGGTAGGGTGTATTCATTTGTGGGGGTTATTGTATGAAATTGATTCACTGTTTTCCAGAAAAACGTAGCCAACATAGTATGTAAAAGCAACTATAAGGCACCGACAATGAAGTAATATAAAAAGTGTTCATACCAAGTACTTGCATTCATTATGCAAGTTTTATTGATTAAGCTAAGCTCTATATCCTGATTAAAGTGTAAATGGAAATCTATGATTCTAATGCAAGAAATCAACTCTTCGAAACAAAATTCATTATAAATAATTAATTACGTGTTTTGTTTCTGGGCAAAATGGCAGCATGACTCGGAACAAATGATCGTGTTAGGCTACGTGTGTTTGATGTACACATCAGGTGGCAGGTTTGGTTAGTACCTCAATAGAAACTCCCACAATGCCAATCTCTTTTGGCAGAATACAATTTAAAGTTTGGGAAAGGGGGTGATCAATGAATAAGTTACTTTCCTTTCCTTTCACAGTGATCACAATTTAGCATAAGCTTGAACTCCAAATTGAGCCTTCCAAAAAAATATTTAGGGGTAAAATTAGGGAAACAAATTCGTTTTTACTAGATATGATTGGTAGTGAATGTTGGAATATTCAGTCCTTTAGCCTTATTAATGCTATTCGTGCGCGCAGTATATAGATAGCCAGACAGATAGGCAGATCCACTTGAAAACTGACGGAATCTATGTTGACATATTTGGTGACAGTGTTGGTTGACTGTTTTGAATACAAGAACAAAATGAACAAAATAACGCACTAAGCATCTACTTGCAGAGGATCTATTATTTGATGGGCTCTAGTGGATAGATCAATAATTCGTAACACTTACTTGTCCCTTCTCACAGGTGAAAGGGCACAAGAATGATAACAAAATGACTTAATTTGTTTGATAGACATTCAATACATTGTGTTTACTCTCTCTCTCCCTCTCTCTCTCTCTCTCTCTCTCTCTCTCTCTCTCTCTTAGAAAGCATCAAGCAGAACTGTCAGCATCTACATTGTCAACATCAACATAGATTTCTACAGTTTTCAAGTGGGTGTTGCTGACTGATTGGCCGGCTGGATATGTATGTAGTTTCACAAATGAAGCTCCTCAAGATAGGTGTTTAGTGGGGGGGGGAATTTAGAATGTTAGCTTTTGCTGAATTGGTCCCTGTTTTTATTCCTAATCTGGACTTTTCCGGTGATCAACGCCCAACAAAAGGCGAGAGAGATAACTTATTTTATTGATCGACTGTTTCTGCAATTTTTTAATTGATCACCTGAAACGTAGCATGCTGTCAAAAGACAATAGTCACGTGACAGTTTCTATTGAGTGACTGAGCAAATCTCTTGTTTTCCTTCTCTTTTTTCCTATTCTTTT
This sequence comes from Thysanoteuthis rhombus, assembly GCA_963457665.1. Lineage (NCBI taxonomy): Eukaryota > Metazoa > Mollusca > Cephalopoda > Oegopsida > Thysanoteuthidae > Thysanoteuthis > Thysanoteuthis major. The sequence continues at coordinate 25,795,566 of OY735203.1, read as the reverse complement.
TTATTCGTCACATTGTCACAAGTGCTGATTTGATAGTAATCTATTAATTTGAGAAGGCACATTAACACTCAAAGAGTATTTTCGACTTTTCGTTGAGCATTAGTGAAGATACATGTAAATTTAGCTTGATATATCGCTGTTCTGCTGAAAAATACTCATTCAACTTTCAAGTAAATCTGATTTAAAACAGCCGAGAAAATCGATTTTAAAACATAAACTTTGAACGTCATCATTTCCAGATTCTGAGTGGAAGATATTTTTTGGTAAGAAGTATCTTATCATTTATAAAATGTTTCAATTGTAACTGACTTGAAACAGCTTAGGAATATGGGGACCGACCGACCGACTGACAAAGCCCATCATAGAGATGCGAGGACGCCTCAAATATCAATTAAGCAGATCATGAAAGTACGGTTTTACTGATACTAATTTGAAGAAGCAGCTGCTTTTTACATACCCATGGGATTGTTAGATAGATGTGAACCTCCAAAACTTTATATGGGTAGGTTTTATTATCATAATTCAATTAATAATAAGTTAAATCTGACGAGAGATAAACAGAACGCTAGGGATGCTATTGATGATATAAAATGTCAGTTTAATTAAATTTCTGACAATAATTCACAAATATTACTTTTTTGTTCTTTTTCTGCGTTTCCCTGTGACACATTCATTTCCTTTTCATCGTTCATTTCAAACTTGAGTTGCACATCTTTCATTTGTTCAACAACGTTTTGATGAAGTGATATAGAGACAGGTTGGAATCTTTCAATTTTTCTGTATTTCACTGGGCAACACGATTTTATTTCTGAGTGGTGAGTGTTATTTTTCTAATTGCTAATGAGTCAAACGTATAGAAATTTATCATTATTCCCTTGCAAGAGTTTGCTTTTGTGAACAACACAGTCATAATTCAAAATTTATCTTCATCCGGTTGTAATACGGATGAATTTGCATATTTTTATTCACATTTAAAAAAATCCCGTTTCCCCAGCAAAACAGCAACATATGAATCTTAATTGACATTTATGTTCACTAAAGCTAAACATGAGTGATCATCAAAGATTTACAATTATTCCGTAATCCACTTTGAGGAACAAGACCCCAAAATATGTTCTTCCAACATGTCCTTTCAATGTGTTCCAAGGCAGTGGCGTTCAAAGTCTAATATATACTGATGTAAGAACTCTTCCTACTCCTCCGAATACTCTCCAAGGTTCTCTTTTAATTTATCAAGATGGGTTTTAAGGATAGGGACATCCCTTATCCAAAATCTCATCTAGATCCACATATATTCAGGCCATGTGATCGCTCAGGAACCCCTGAACCACTGTGATAAAACGTTACTAAGTCCCTTTTTTCCTTCCTAGTGAGTTAGCATTCAATGATCGTCTTTATTTTTCATTCGACGGAAACAGCAGCTTTGACATTCACCTCAGAGTGTACTTTACTAATATGTTCGATGCCTACTAGACATATTTCAGCGTGTATGGGGTGTTTAAAACCAAATTCAGGGCCCTTCATTTCACCTGCAATACAACAATGTCAAGACCTTGCTCGATGCCTGAAAATATGTTGAGTACGAAAGGGAGATCATCGAACACTTTCCTGCAAGGTCCTTGTAACCTTCGGACCTTCAGAACGACAGTTACACCTTGACACTCTACGAAAGAAGGGATTGGTTATAGCCTCCCAAATTCTATGTGGGAATGAAAAACCCCAAGTTAGGGGATTTGATGACCCCTGGAATATGTTGATGCTACAACTGCACATAATTTTATGCCTTATGAATCAATTTCTCTTGGCTATGGATAAGGAGTTTTCATCGTTCAAGTCCATTCCCTAAGCTGTTTGAGGCCAAATAGATGATCAAATATCCATGTTCTGATTACAAAAGCAGGGTTTAAAGGAACTTATAGCTATTTCTATACTTTTCTGGTATAATCAATCGAAATATTACGATTTTTACTTGAAAAGAATATTGTTTAAAGTTCCCCAGTGTTTATTAATAATAATGATGGAAACTTGGAGTGCACGACATTTTACATACATTTGACGATTAGAAATATATATTTTCTACAAAGAATATATTCATTTGCCTCGTCGTAACACATTGACGACAAAGACACAACAATTGGAAAATGAGAAACTTGAGGAAGTACAACACTACATCTGCCTAAGACAAAGAATCTCCATGATATTCTCATGAAAAAATAAATCAAGCGAAGAATCACCCTAGGGTGGTAAGATTTCATCAGAGCCAACCCAGACACTGGCCTTCAAACTGAGGGTCATAAAATGTGCTCATGAGAGAATCACGGAAAGATCACAAGTCAGCAAAATTTTACGGAGAAAAGACTGGAGTCCAAGGTATTATAGAATATCAAATAGCAATAGGCTGGCCATGTTGCAAAAATGTCAGACGACTGCTGGACATTCTGACTCATAGTGTGGATCCCCAGAGATCATATGAGATGGTGTGATGAAATTCACAAGTTCAAAAAGTTTTGGCTCCACGATGCCCATGATAGAAAGGTTTGACAAATATTGGGTAAAGTCTATGTCCAACGAGAGACGCTAATGATTATGATGATAATGATATATTTCACTGCTGACGCGTTTGAGTGTGTTTCTGTGTTTTCATATACATTTATGTTTTTGCGTCAAGGAAAAGATATTTCTCTACATGTTAGTTAAAGGTATCATCACGAGGATACCTTTTCTTCTCTGCGTATTTTAGTGAGTGTGAATGGGTTGATTTATGTTAAGCCTATGCTCAAACCCAATATCGATTGATTTGTTGCAGCGCACCTTGAGGCTAATTTTCGCACCTGTCAGCCTCCCTCATAGATGCCAGGAATTTTCCCATAATTAACCAAGATACTTGAAATCCTTGCATGTGTGATTAATGCAACTATTCGCAAAAAGATCATAGAGTTTCTATGTAATCTGTATATGAAGTAATATCACCCATGAATTCACAGCTATAATGAAATATCAGTTCATATCATATAAGTAAAGATCGGCACAAATTCCACTTGTTCGAATTGGTTGGTGCTTATCTTTACTTAATTCAATTGGGTTAGACTAATCTTCATTTGGTTAAGTTGGGCCTTTTCGACATTCAAGAAGATTTCTGGCAGACCCTGATTTCACTAGCGAACGACCCTTGTTTTATTTTTTTTCTCGCCTTCTATTCACTTCATGGTGTTTCCGAACTTGATTGGTTTTTATTGGGTGAAAGTAATCTTTACTTGGTTATATTGATTGGCACTGATGTTTGATAGGGGACCTTAGAGGAGCTGATCTTCACTCGAAATATCGATCTTTATTCGAATGGATCGGGTTGATTTTGTTTTACTTTCTATTTAAAAAAAAAACATGTTGAGATTCCTATTGACCGAGTTTCGACAGCTCCTAAATCAGTTCCCATTAATGCAAATGTCATTATAGAAGTGTCCTTATCGGACTCATATCTGTTTGACAATAGATCGATCGCCCTCTATCCGTTTGCAAGAGATAAATTCAGCACACACTTATACGGCACACACTGAGAAAAGAACTCATAGGATATATATATATATATATATATATATATATATATATATATATATATATATATATATATATATATATATATATATATATATTAGCAGTGTTTTTTGTGAGTTGAGATGCTGGCTCACAAGATGACTACTTCGAAAGATACTGTGAAAACGGTAAGTCATTTTCCCTATGGTTAAAAACTCCAGGAAAAAATTAGTTATGCTATTCAACATATTATTTCTGACGTATCAAAAGTTTAAAATATTCCAAACCACTAACAATAAAGGCCCGACATTGTTTAAGTACTGCACGGAGCTGGAAAATGGATACAAAATTAAAATTAATACTAATAACTCAAATATTACAGCCACGTTTATCAATACTTATTTCTCAGCTCATATTTCCCGCCAAACTCCGAAGTCAAATCAGACAGACGTTTGCTGTGATATTTTCTACACACCCCCTTCTCTCTTTCCCTCTCTCTTGAAATTTTTTTGCAGATACTATCTGTTAATAATATCATCAAGTGACGCTTCTTATACTGAATGATCAGGAAAATTGATTGGAAAAATTGGATTTAAACAATTCGGTCATGGAAGATTTGGTTTCAAAATTATGAAAGTATAATTTCATTAAAAGAAATTAAAAAGATAGGAATTAACGGAAGGCCTTTGCAAGAATACTGATGGTAAAAATTGAAATTAATGTTGGGAAAATTAATGAAAGACTATCATAGTATCAAGTTTCACAGTAATTTGTAAAAAAGAAAATTTGGTCTCGGTAAGTTTGGTCTTATATTTCATTCTAGAATAGACCTAATTTTCCTGACCAAATTAGCTGACCACCATCAGAAAGACCATCACATATTTTATACTATACTGTATCAGTAAAATGAAACAGTACATCAAATAAAACCTGAAAATGGAATCACCAGATGAGCATTTCAACTTCATTTCATGGAAGCTTATTTGAATGACAAGTGGTTATAGCTAAACTGGTAACGGTGCTCTGCACAAAATATACAGCAAGGAAAATATAAAAACTTTAAGTTACTTACATATATATAATTGTGTCATCCACAGACAGCTGTTTCGACATCACTTCTGTGTGGCTATAGACTTTCCATTATCCCATCCAGTATTGCATGGCAGAAATGAAACCTTCACATTGGACCCGGAGGCTGATGTCCTACCTCTGGACTACGGAACTGGACAGTCAATAAGGCTCGGGTCCGAAATAAAGTTTTCAATCCTACCTCGTGGTACTGGATGGGGGAATGGTTCGTCTATAGCCACACTGAAGCGTTGTAATACAACGAAGCAGCTGTCAGTGGATAACATAATATATATATATATATATATATATATATATATATATATATATATATATATACATATATATATATATATATATATATATATATATATATATATATATATTATATATACACACCTTGATTTCTTTTTCCTTTTAGGAATTCATGGAGATTCCTTGTCCCAGGTAGATATAGTAGTCTTTTTTTTTAATTCTGCGTTTGCGATTGCACATGACATTGGTTCACTCTCAGATGTCCCAGAAAATGAGCGCGAGAAAATTGAAAGTGCAAGTTAAACCCATTCTTTGTGTACTTAGGATTCGCTAAAAATCTAATCTACCGCAGAGATCTTATTTCCTCTCGAAATAAATTTATACGGATTCCAGTAGAGAACAATTTTCTACTCGTTCTTTTGGTTTTCTTTATGAATAAAAGATTAGGTAACGAAGTATATTTATTTCCTTCAGGTCGGCCAGAAATAAATAAGTGTGATCCAGGCAAGAGTAGAAAAGGACGTGCGCATGTGTGTGCGTGTGTTGAAAGGAAAGAATAGGCAGGGTTTTTTTTCCACTCACCATGTAGAAATTCTAAGGTAGGTGGAATCTCGAGTTGCTTGAAGATATCAACATCAACACAGTTTCATGCTTCAATAACAATGAAGAAAGGCGTGGAAAAATGAATCGCCCCCATTTACTGAAGATACTGGCCAATTTATCGTCAAATGAATTAAGCACAAAACAGCTAGGAAAAACAAAAACAAAAACATTTTCTTGATGCGATAGCATCTCTACCATCGATTGCTATCACTGACTGACATACTGAAATGCAAGTTACATCACTTGCTCAGTGTCGCCAATTTGCATGTTCTTTGTTGATATCTAGATGTTATTGTTACGCCTGATGATGTCAGAAAGTCCCATTCAAATGAGTTTTAATCGAATAAGTGATATTTTTATATGATTTATAGAATACCAAAAAGTGATATTTTCAATGATAATAGGTAATATCTCATTAAATGAATTTGATAACATATATTCCTTTGATAGATCTGGGGAATATAGATTTCTTAGCTGTTTTAAAGAACATTTTGACTTAATTTCACATGTTAACATGGAAATAAATTTGGTAACCCCACCATTGCTAAAAAAAAGAACCAGCTTCCTGACTTGTTTTTATGTTTTCCCTTTTTCTTGTTCTCTTTATTAGTACTGTATAATTATCGTTTCTTCTATTTACTTATATATCTAACGATTTTCACGAAGGACCTATATCTTAATAAGACGCATATGTATCTCTTAATCAGAGGAATCTCTTCAGGATGTAAACGGTTCCCAAGAGCACGATCTTTTATCAGTGCATTTCTTGAGATCCACCCAAAATGAACGTTTAGGTCAGTCTTGAAAATTTATCCCCTCCCGAAAACGTCATAAAAACAAATCATTACGTACTAAGTTCTAATAAAAGGTCTGCTTAGTCACTCAACAGAAACCGTTACGTTATTACCATCTTTTGGAGGTGATCAATTAAAAAAAGTTACAATGGTATTTATATAGTTAGATACTTAAGAATCAATGTATAAATATTACGTACCAGAAGTTCAACTTGAGTTGGCATTATATTCCTGCTATCAATAAGAAAAGTCCTAAATGAAACGGGTATTTTTTTAAATATCTCATATGATTGATATATAATTTGGTTTTCTAAATTATTCTGTCAGCAAGCATTTGTTTAATCATCCTTCAAAACAATGCCAATTAATTATTCTGTTTGACACGCCAGCAATTTCTACTGGATACGAGCAAATGAATCAAGTTTTTTGTTCGAAGTTTTATGATGTCAATAAAGCAATGCAATCGTACTGCAACAGTACTAACCATCACTTTCTTAAAAGCTGAAATCATGAATTCTGTATCAATGTCACCATGACAAATCTGAGACTCAACAAGTCCTTCTAACTTCTTAGTCATCATAACTTTCAATTCTTATTGTCGGAACAATTATAAATTATGTATCACACTTACTCTGCGCAGAGTTTGTAAAACTGTGAGAAGTATTTGCTTGTGACACAGAAAATGGAAGAAAAGCTATTTGCATCGTGAAACACGTACAGATCCGAGGTCATAGCGAATTAAACAGCCTGTTGAAGTCACAAGAGAAGCTTCCGAAAAAGTATAGATCAAAACAATATACGAAAAAACACCCGGATAAAGATTTCAGACGGAACAAAATGAGTTCAAATTAGTCAGAAGTAGAAGCGTTGACACAGGATTTTCCTTCAACAACATCCATACATGTAGTTGGGCAAGTAACCTTTTACTTTATCTGGTTGCTCCCACCCTCACCAGCAGTGGGTGCTACCAGTGCCTTTATCCCAACTGTCACTATACAGTTCAAATTTCCCGACTGCTGACGCTGGCGCAGTTGCTCAGGGTGTCTTCGGTTGAAGAGCCAAAAATGAGAATTGGCCAGTCGAACCCTTAACCATTTTCTGCCAGAATAAATTGTGTGATAAGCGGTCATGTGTCTTGTTACACACATTTCGACCATGTTGGATAACAGTGCGACTCTTCGACCCTGTCGGACGGTAAGGAATGGCTTCTCGCCCGATTCCTTTCTTAAAGGTGCCACCTGCCTGTCTCATGTTGGCTGTGTGGTTTCTGGTGTGTGTGTGTGTGTGTGTGTGTGTGTGTGTGTGTGTCTGTATCTTATAGTTGCACTGACAGCTTTGCACTTCAGTCTGTGTGTTCTTCTGGAAAGTCTGCTGTGAATCAAATCCGGTCATTGGGAATATGATGACGAATCTACATAGGAAAACACTACATCAATGGAGAGATGCAACTGGCCCCATATTAAAAACCCGGAGTCTGTTCATAAAAAGTCCGTTTTTTAAATTATATTTTGCTGTCTCTCTTTTCATAAAGAACAGGGGACATTGCCTTCAAACAAGACAGACATTGCTGAAAACTCTTGCCGCCAGATGAAGTTTAATTTTGCATCAGAACAAATGACATCATGAAACTGTCGAAAATATTTTAGATTTGGAGGGGAGCCAGCCTGGTTGGACTGGACCATGCCTGGCGGCTACGGACTGTTTTTAACCCCTACTAGCCACTCTATTCTTTAATCTCTCCGTATGCGTGGCGATCCCTTAATACCTGTAAATACCTTAAATGATCCGTGCACACACACATGCTCACACACCTATCTACCTGTGTGTGATTTATAACACACGTGCACACACAAACACGCATACACACTTTCTAAATGGCCCATTTGCTGCTTAGCTATCTTGGATAAGATATCAGTTGCTCTTGATTCCTGGTTTCTTTCATCTTATAGGAGAGGGGGCGCTAACATACACACACACGGCTGTTTTCTCATATACACGTTCACACATACACACATACAAGAGCATTAAACATACACCTGCACGTACGATGTATAGGAGTAGCTCCAAACTTACTGGCCTTCTGCCTTCCAAGTACCAATTACGTACCAAAAGTTCAACTTGAGTTGGCATAATAAGTCCAGCTGTCTATTAAAAAAAAATCCTAAATGGAGTAAACATTTTTTTAAATATCTCATATAGTTATTGTATAATTTGTTTTTTCTAGATTATTCTGTCAGCAAGCATTTGTTTAATCATCCCTCAAAACAATGCCAATTAATTATTCTGTTTGACACGCCAGCAATTTTTACTGGATACGAGCTTGTCAAATTTAAAGGGAAGAAAGTTGAAAAATAATTGGTTAAACTCCATTCCAAGTCTAGAGGAGTTTACTCTATTCCTCAACAGTAACAACAACACCCTAGCCAAATTTAGGGGGCAATCTCTCCTTTGTGTGCCCCGTCACATTAAACAAAATTGATGTATAAGATTAACATTTTTGGATCGAGCGGTGTTCAAATGCATTCACATCCGTGGATTACAAGTGTGCACGATACATCTTGCGTCGAATCGTCCGTTGTGTTTTCAAACAATGTCTCCGGAACAGAGAGGCATCTCTGAAGAGGAAATTGCATAACCTTCAAGAGAAAATATCTGGTTTGATTCTTGATGGATAGAGAGAAGTCTATTCATGAAATGATTTATAAGTTCATTGTACTTTCTCTCTTCTCAAAATGCACGGATGATTTCATCAGTTCTCAGGAGACGGACAGTGTATCATTTTTTGCAGCTAAAAATGCTGCTCAGTTTCTCATTTTCCTTAATAAACGACGGTCGAGATTTATATGCAATTATACTTTCTATTCAAGAGCACAGACGTCCAGCGTCTGACCTTCATTGAGGTTCACTGTGAATCGACTTCTCTTCATTAATCTATTTGACTAACGCTCAGTTTACCATATCGATACACATACGTACACATATCCACAGTGGGCATCAGAACATGCATACGCACTCTAATACACATTCATCGGTGGGTGGTTGAAAAAACGTACCTGCAGACCAGCACAGCTGTCAATCTTAGAACATACATACGCACAAATGATTTAGCCTTTGTCACTTATCTCCTGCTGATGATATATACTAACACGTCAACACCGTCATGGCAACTGGACAAAACCTAATGTCCGTATTAATCAGAATATATTTTCTTAAGTTCTCCATCTCAGCAAATGATCCGTTGTATGACTATATTGCAGGCAAGTTTGAAGTTAGGAGCTGGTATCTACCATTTGACTTTGTTTCGATCACTTAGCAATGGGGAAAACGGTAGCAGTACATTTTTTATGTCTACTCATACAGGCGCATACACACTAACGCACATGTACATTTGAGAACAATAACCCATGCCTATATCTTTGTATAAGAGGACTTTATTCATTTAGTGGGCTTACAACTTCCATCTTGATGATTTCCCTACCGCGATTTGAAATCACTGACCGAGTCGAAATGACAAGTCTCGCAGATCTACGATAATTTATGTAACGAATATACAGACGCTTATTTAGTAATGATTACGTCTAAGCAATTCCATTTAAGTTTTTTGCTTTTTAATTTGGTGGGTCAATTGTTTGGAATATTAGGTACAAACTATTTTCATCTGCAAAATTGTTACCGTTAAGTGCAAAATTTTAATGGTACGGGCAGCAAAAAGACTGATCTAGCATTAACCAGAGGAACAGAAAAATCCAATATTTTTCTGTTTCTTTTTTCGTTTTATCTATTCTTCAAGCCTGAGTTTCATAATGACGAGGTAGCATAACCGGAGCTTCTCAATCAAAATTAGAGCAGTTCCACTGTGTGTCTGCAGGTGGCTCAGTAGAAAGGATAACAGATGGGTTTATATCCATTTTGCAGCTTATCTTCTTCTGACCTGATTCGTATGAGGTGCGAGAGAAAATATATGAAAATCAATAAAACACTAAATGATCGATCTCTCTGCTTTGGCCCATCAGTTAATCTCACTTGGTTTTCAGGTTTCAAGTAATATATACTGAATGTGCTTTAGGGAAACCTACAATACAATTTATCTGAACTGTATACGGATAATTTGAATTATAAGGTTGTTTCTTGTCCGTAAATATGATTTTTGTCTGTACATGATCATCAACAACAACAATAATGATGATAATAATATGGAGGAGATCGGGATAAAAGGAAAGATTGAGACTGTACAGACCACAGCACTGCTACGAACTGCATGGATACTGAGAAAAGTGCTACAAATATAAAGACGTCAATGCTAATTGTTAGCAGTGGCGCAACAGAGGAAGGGAAAAGAAAGTGGAGATGTGAACCACAGCACTGGCCTGATAGGCGATGACGAGAAGAGATGTTGGCTGGAGACCTGAGGAGACTTATTGTCACTCGGCCTTCTACAATGACCACTTAGTAACCAGTGTGAAACTGTAAACTACAGTATTACATCAATAATAAATTTTACAATTTCTTGAAATCTGATTGTAAGCTACCAATATAGGTATGGATGGTTAGTCAGTAAAATCTCCCACGTGACCAAGGTCTTCTGGCAGCATGTTGCGTTGGGGCAGATCAATTTTTAAAAAATGAATTAGGGATGATCAAGCAATAAATACCATTTCCTGACCTCCGCTGGGCTGTGATCACTGAAAAAAAGAATAGCAAAAACAAACAAAAAAGCATGAACACTGCCAGGCACAATCGAAGGAGCCAGTTTAGCTTAAACTCACATTGTAAATTACATCCACACATACCAAGAGGCTATTTTACTGATGAAGCTGAAACATGGAACCTAACCAAGAGACAGACCAGCAAATTGAGAAGCAGGCAGCGTGCACATGAGAGAATCATGCTCAACCTTACATGGAGAGATCGCAAGACAGCGCAGTATATAAGGACGAAAACGGGAGTCAGAGACATCATAGAATCTATCAGAAAACTTAAATGGCAATGGGCTGGTCATGTTGCAAGAATAAGTGACAACTGATGGACATCACAACTCACAATATGGATCCCCAGAGATCACATACGAAACCGAGGCTGACAGAGCACAAAAGATGAACTTGACAGATTCAGGAAATATTGGCTCCACGATGCCCATGATAGGGAATTGTAGCAGATCCTGGTGAAGGTATATGTCCAATGATGGACGTTACAAGACTGATTGATAAATTGCCCATCAAATTTCTTTGAGTCAGTTTACGTTGCTGTTGATGGTCAAATAATTTCCAAGTTAATCGTCGAAGTTCGATTTCTGTTATGTGCTTACTAGTCGCTTACTACCACCTAGTCGGTACATTCTTGACCAGAGGAAATCACAGCACCCCGTTCGCATCCCTGGTTTTTGAGGCGGCACAGCTCCAAACAGATGGGGGAGGCGATCGAAAACCATTCCCTGCATGCACTTCTTTGAGATTTATTTCTTTCCTTTGTATACCTATCTGATTCAAGTAAGACGTGGAATTGAAATGTGCCGACAGTGACAACAGGTCACGTGATTCCTCACATGACTCTCTCAACCATCACGTGAACCAGATTGCATAATCTAGGATTTGTTTACTTTATTATTTAAATTTTGAATTTTTTTATTTTTTTTTTTTTAATATTGCTTATAATTAGAATCTACACAGCCCTGATCCGTGGGACAACGTGAATGAAAGAATATCATTTGTTTATTCTTGCAGATTTTTATTTTTTTATTTCATAATTTCCATTTTAAACGCTGTATAATTTTCAATCATACACGCACGATGTCTTCTAAACTTAATTATCTTGATGCTACCTAATTGAAATTAATGTTCTTTTTGTTGCTCTATCCATCGATTTTTCCAAGCTCAACTCACCCCCCGCCTGTAAGGCACAATGGCAACAATGTAAAGTAGATATAGAGGGGATCATCTCCAAAATGGCATGACTTACTTAACCTTACGCTATTTTACCCATTGCAAGGAGGAGACGGATTCATGCCTTTCGCAAAAGGCATCCTTACCAGTGTCAGTCTCAGTTTATACCCGAGGCGCTAATTCCATTTTCTGCGCTACTAACAGATCGCCCAACAGCATTTCTTACAACATATGGTAAAACGAGGTAAGACAGTAAATTATGCCAATTTAGCATGAGATTCTATCACAAACTGAGCCTCTTACTCAAATCCCTCCAGGATGGAATTTTCGAAAAACTAATTCCCCAAAATCTTTCCCCTGTGTCCCATTCATAACCACAGGGAACTTTTATGCACATAGCTCTGGCCGTTTTTGACTTTTGCAATCACGAACGGACTGACAGACGGACAGACGACTATTTGATGAATTACAGTATGATACTACAAGAACTATATGTGTACGTATGTCTCACTCCATCCTGTACATTAAAACTGAATATAGCTGTAAAGTACTTCATTCATGAAAAAAATTGTCTCGTTCTCATCTATTTTTTTCTTTGTCAGTGGTGGTTGTGTGGTAACTGATTATTATTATTATTATTATTATTATTATTATTATTATTATTTGGAATCTCACACTAGTTGCCTGGTGGTAACCGCTGGAGTTTGAGTGACAGCAAGTCTCCTCAAGTCTCCAGCCCTCCTCTCCTAGTACTCATAGGTCGCAGTAATTCTACGATTTACAGTTTCACACCGGTTGCCCAGTGGTTATCGCTGAAGGCTGAGTGACAATAAGTCTCCTCAGGTCTTCAGCTAACGTCTCCTCCCTCTTTCGCATATCATGACAGAGCTACAATTCGTTGCAGTACTTATATCTCTAGCACCTTCCTCAGTATCCGTGCAGTTCCCAGTAGTGCTGTGGTCTGAACGGTCTCTATCCTCCCCCTAATCCCGATCTCCTCCAGTCTCTCCCTCAGCGTTTTGGGGACGGTTCATAGTGCGCCCACTATGACTGGTACTACCCTGGTTTTCTTGTTCCACATTTTCCTTAACTCCCTTGCTAGGTCCTGGTATTTTTCCCTTTTCTCACCCTCCTTCTTCTTCTTCTTCTTATTATTATTATTATTATCATCATCATCATCATCATCATTTGCAATCTAACACCAGTTGCCTGGTGGTATCCGCTGGAGTTTGAGTGACAGCAAGTCTCCCCAAGTCTCCAGCCCTTCTCTCCTAGTGCTCGTAGATCACAGTAATACTGTGGTTTACAGTTTCACACCGGTTGCCTGGTGGTCATTGCTGAAGGCTGAGTGACAATAAGTCTCCTCAGGTCTTCAGCCAACATCTCTTACCTCCCCCACCCATCATGTTAGTGCTGCAGCTCACTTTTCCGCTTTCATTTCCCTTCCTTTGTTGGGTCACTATTAACATTTAACGTTGCAGTCTTTATATTTCTAACACTTTCCTCAGTATCCGCTCAGTTCCAAGCAGTGCTGTGGTCTGCACAGTCTCAATCTTTCCCCTTATCTCGATCTCCTCCAGTCTCACTCTCAGCGTCTTTGGGACAGTTCCCAGTGCACCTACTATGACTGGCACTAAACTGGCGTTCATGTTCCATATCCTCTTCAGTTCTCTCGCTAGGCCCTAGTATTTTTCCCGTTTTTTGCTCTCCTTCCTCTTTACTCTATGGTCTGTCGGTACAGCAACGTCTACTATTTGGCAGGCCTTCCTCTTCTTGTCTACAATCATCAAGTCCGGTCTTCTTGCCTGGATGAGGTGGTTGATTTGGATGTTGAAGTCCCAGAGTAGTTTTTATGGTTGTCATTCTCCAGGGTAGCCTCTAGTTTGTGTTGGTACCACTTTTCTGCATGGTTGAATCCCATTCGTTCACTTACTTCCCAGGGTATCATCGTTGCTACTCTATCGTGTCCGTGCTTATACTCCTTCTGAGCGAGTTGACTGCATTCACTAGATATGTGATTTACGGTCTCATCTCTTTCTCCGCATAGGCGGCACTTGCTGTTTGTCTGTGTTCTGTCGATTTTTGTTTTTATATAGTTTATCCTAATGCTTTTGTTCTGAGCTGCTATGATGAGCGATTCTGTTTCTCTCTTCAGATTTCCCTTACGTAACCATGTCCATGATCTCTCGTCTGCCACATCTTGTATCTGTCTTTTAAACTCTCCGTACAATTTTTCCTACTATTATTATTATTATTATTATTATTATATCTCACACCAGTTGCCTGGTGGTAACCGCTGGAGTTTGAGTGACAGCAAGTCTCCTCAAGTCTCCAGCCCTCCTCTCCTCGTACTCATAGATCGCAGTAATTCTGCGATTTACATTTTCACACCGGTTGCCCAGTGGTTATCGCTGAAGGCTGAGTGACAATAAGTCTCCCCAGGTCTTCAGCTAACGTCTCCTCTCTCTTTCGCATATCATGACAGAGCTACGCCTCGTTGCAGTCCTTATATCTCTAGCACCTTCCTCAGTATCCGTCCAGTGCCCAGCAGTGCTGTGGTCTGTACGGTCTCTATCCTCCCCCTAATCCCGATCTCCTCCAGTCTCTCCCTCAGCGTTTTGGGGACAGTTCCTAGTGCGCCCACTATGACCGGTACTACCCTGGTTTTCATGTTCCACATTTTCTTTAACTCCCTTGCTAGGTCCTGGTATTTTTCCCTTTTCTCACCCTCCTTCTTTTTTACTCTATGGTCTGCAGGTACAGCAACGTCTACTATTTGGCAGGCCCTCCTTTTTTTGTCTACTATTACTAAGTCCGGCCTTCTTGCCTGGATGAGGTGGTCAGTTTGGATGTCAAAGTCCCACAGTAGTTTGTGGTTGTCATTCTCCAAAACTGCCTCTGGCTTGTGCTGATACCACTTTTCCCCATGGTCGAATCCCATTTGTTTACTTAGTTCCCAGTGTATCATCGTTGCTACTCTATCGTGTCTATGCTTATACTCCTTCTGGGCGAGTTGGCTACATTCACTAGTTATGTGGTTTACTGTCTCATCTCTCTCACCGCACATGCGGCATTTGCTGTTTGTCTGTGTTCTGTCGATTTTTGCTTTTATGTAGTTTGTCCTTATGCTTTTGTTTTGGGCTGCCATGATGAGCGATTCTGTTTCTCTCTTAAGGTTTCCCTTTCGTAACCACGTCCATGATTTCTCGTCTGCTATTTCTTTTATCTGTCTTTTAAACTCGCCGTACAATTTTTTCCCTTCCCACTTTTCTTTTCTAGTTTGCTGTACTGTTCCATTGTTTTCTACTTTATTGTTTGTCGCACTATCCCTCGCGCTCTTTATGATTTCTTCACTATTTGTTTGCACATATCTATCTAGGACTACTTTAGCTCTCTGGACACAATCTTCTATGCTGATGAGCCCCCTACCACCTTCTTTTCTCTTAACGTATAGCCTATCTGTATCATCCCTAGGATGTAATGCTTTATGCATCGTCATAAGTTTCCTTGTTCGCCTATCCATTGATTGGAGCTCTTCCTTTGTCCATCCTAGGAATGGTCCTGTATACCTAATTACTGACACAGCCCAGGTGTTCATTCCTTTTATTAGATTTCTGCTATTTAATTTGGTTTCTAATATTTTCCTTATCCTTCTGAGGTATTCTCTCTTAATTTTCTCCTTCATCTCTTCCCGTTTTATCGTGTCACATTCAAGGACACCTAGGTACTTGTATCGGTCTTGTGCAGTCAATGCCCTAATCTTGTTGTTGTCCGGAAGTTCAATTCCCTCAGTCATTGAAAGCCTTCCTTTATGCATCACCATGATTGCGCATTTTTCTATCCCAAACTCCATTCCTATGTCCTCACTATATTCCCTTACTTCGTTGAACAGAGTCTCAAGCTCTCCCCTGTTTTTTGCAAACAATTTAATATCGTCCATGTACATTAAGTGGTTGACCTTACCTTTTGTTTTAGAGAAGTGGTATCCTTTGCTGTTTCTCAGGATTCTGTTAAGCGGTATCATTGTTAGAACAAATAATAGTGGGGACAACGAGTCTCCTTGGAAGATTCCCCTTTTTATCCCTACCTCGGCTAGTTTGTCCCCTGCGGCTGTCAAATCTACTTTCCAGTTTTTCATTGAATTACCAATGAATTTAACCACCGGTTCGCTAATTTTGAACATTCTAAGGCATTCGAGTATCCAGCTATGTGGAATCATATCGTATGCCTTTTTGTAATCTATCCATCCCATTGCGATATTCTTTCTCCTTTTCCTTACTTCTTTTAAGATCATCTGGTCTATGTAGAGTAAATCGTTTGCCCCTTTGGTTCCTATCCTACACCCTTTCTGTTCTTCTGGTAGTAGCCCCCTTCTATCCATTGACATGTATATTCTCTCTGCTATTTGCCCGGTCAGGATTTTCCACATAAGTGGTAGGCAAGTGATTGGTCTATAGTTGCTTGCTATGTTCCCCTTCCCCAGGTCTTTTTGGATGAGGGTGGTTCTGCCTTTAGTCATCCATTCTGGTGCTTTGCCTTCATTTAGACAATTTTGGAGTAGGTGGGTGAGTCTACCGTGTAACGTGGTGAACTTTTTGAACCAATACCCATGGATCCCGTCGGGCCCCGGTGCTTTCCAGTTAGCTACTTTCCTAAGAGTATGTTTCAATGTGGTCTCATTCAGTACTATTGGTTCTCCCTTGTCTATATCTTCTAGTTCTTTTCTCATGTTTCCTAGCCATTGCGGTGTTACATTGTGTCTTTTTGGGTGCCCCCATATGCTATTCCAATAGTTCTTGGCCTCTGTGGCATCTGGTTTTATGTCCTGCCTTCTTTCCCCGTTTAAATCTTGGTAAAACTTTTTCTCATTGTTTTGGAATGTGCGGTTTTGTGTGTATTGGGCCGATCTTAATCTGTATCTTTTTAGTCTTGCCTCTTTAGCTAGTCTTTTCTGGTGTAACTCTTCGACTACAGTTGCGATGCCTTTTTGCGCTACCTTATATTTGTTATAAAGTCTTACTCGTGGTCTAACTGTGTGTGGTGTATTTCTAAGCAGTACTTCGTCTCTCTGTAGTTGGGAGATCTGCCTTTGTAACCTTCTCTCCCAGTTGGGTTTCCCTTCCCTATTATTGCCCAGGTTCCTTATTATTATTATTATTATTATTATTATTTGCAATCTTGCACCAGTTGCCTGGTGGTACTGCTGGAGGTTGAGTGACAGCAAGTCTCCTCAAGTCTCCAGTCCTCCTCTCCTCGTTCTCGTAGACCACAGTAATACTGCGGTTTACGGTTTCCCACCAGTTGACCAGTGGTCATTGCTGAAGTCTGAGTGACAATAAGTCACTCCTATATTATTATTATTATTATTATCATTATTATTATTATTATTATTATTATTATTATTATTATTATTATTATTGTAATAATAAAAATATACTTCCATAATTCATATATATATATATATATATATATATACTATTCTTCGTATGAATATGTACATACACTTGTATCCGTTTATCAACGTGGCATGCCAGTAACGAAATATTTTCAAATCTATTGTGTACGTGTGTGTGTGTGTGTGTGTGTGTGTGTGTGTGTGTGCGTGTGCGTAGTGTGTGTGTTAGAGAGTCTGATGTATATGTGTATATTAATAAATATATCTATATGTATTATTATATCAATATGAGTACCAATACATAAGGATGTTGACATCAATATAATTATACGTCAATATAAGTCAATATATATATTGAGAGAGAGAGAGAGAGAGAGAGATTTTGTAGTGTTTTTACCGTTCGTATGCAATTCAATCATATGTAAATACTGCCGATGTATACTTCATCTACTAAATTAGTTTATTTTGCAAATTGATTGATTTGAACACTATACAAATTGGATTAGCAGACTGTTGAGTTGGCGCTTGAATTCGATGGACGTAATGATAACGACAGTTTAGAAAGCCTCTGAGTAATCTCGAAATGCAACAGAACATGATCGTGCTTCGAATTTCCGATGAATCGAGTTCAATTGATATTGATTCTAAATCCCCTATTGCAGACTGTAAAACATTAGGCATTTTCAACAGCAAATCGAATTCTATCGGGTTTTTTGTAACACAACAACATAGAGAGGTGTGAGTGGCCGAGCGCGTGCCGGAACATAGAATCGGATCGGCGATCCGAGTTCGAATTCTGGCTCAGACAGTTTACACTCTTTTCATTCTAATGACCTCGCCAATGAGTCACGAAGCAGGTGGCAGAGTGAGGCCCATCAACTCTCCTTATCTGGACGAGGGAGGCCTATGGTCGACCGTTCGATAAGCCTGGCAGACCAAAATTGCATTATGATAAATTGCTCATGTAAAATAAAGTACGGAAAGTAGCAGAATATTAAACGCCACTTGCAGTTGCAATTATCACCTTCAAGAGGGCCTCTGACTTATTGGGAATTCCCAAAATCATTGATGCGATAACTTTACATGGTGTAGGCCCCGTGTACGTCAGAGTATTGTAATATATATATCATCCCAACAGATCATTTATCAGGATACATAATAACCAAGCCCACTCTCAGCTTGAAAAATATAAGGTGATACTTCTTCACCCGAACTCTTTACTACCTGCCTCAAAATGATTTTCCAAACCTACACAAAAGATAAACTAATCAGAATAGATGGCGAATAGCTGGGCAATTTCAGATTTGTTGACAACCTCGTCCAATGCTAGACAAACTGAATGAAGAAAGCAAGAAATTGGTCTACACATGGACTTCAGTAAAACAAATGTTATGTACAATAAGTATGTTGGAGACAAAGACACAATAATAAAAATCAAAAACGCCGAACTGGAGAAAGTGAACCACTACATCTACATGGGACAGCGAATTTCCATGAAATACCCATAAGTAGAAGAAATCAAGCGAGAATCTCCCTAGTATGGTGAGCTTTCGGTAGAGCAAGCTCAATCTTTAGGAAGAAAATTCCATTAGTCCAAAAAAAAAAGTTTTTCAACCCTGATAGTCAATAATAAAGGTGAAACATTGAACCTAAACAAGAGAGTAACCCTCGAATGGAGAACAATGCAACGTGCACATCAAGGAGAATCAAGATTAACATCACATGGAGAGATCACAAGATAGTACAAGAGATATCACAAGACTGCATAATGAATTGGGGCAAAAACAGGAGTCCCAGATATCATAAAATCTATAAGAAAACTAAAATGGAAATGGGCTGGTCATGTTGCAAAAATTCAAAACAACTACTCAACATTGCAACTCAACGTGAATCCCCAGAGATCACCAGCAAATCCACTGCCGGCAGAATATAAGATGGCGACGAACTACACTAGTTCAGATAGTATTGGCTCCGTGACGCCGATGACGGAGGTTGTACTAAGCACGTTGTATGATTGTCGGACAGCAGGCTTTTGGGTGATCTGCAAGCTTAAAAAAAGGGGGTCAAATCAACATCCGGCTTCAGTTGACGTGGGACAGTAAACAGAGTGCTCAAAAGCTGGACCCCTCCGCCCAAAGCTAGGTGTCTGACCACCCTTCAAAGCTGCTGCTTCGTTCGCTTATGCGTTGGGTTGATTCTAGAAAAATCTATGAAAGACCATTTGTTTTTCTGAATTTGTTATGCAGTTTTATATGTTAGATTTTTTTTAACCCCCCACGCCCTCAAAAGAGTTAAATCAGATTTATAGCAACCCTATTATCCATTCTTTGTTTAGCACACCAGGTATCGGCTGTTGTTTATTGAGGTCACTTGTAATGAAATACTAACACACCATCTATCAAATCGAATGAATAAATATATATAAAAAAAATGCTTAGGGCAAATCTATCAAGTTCTAAGAATGAGTAAGAATCGTGAGCCCCAAACACGAATTTTCCCGAGTGCAGGAAGGAAAATAAGGTCGGAGGTAGCTTCTGGCACGCCTATGGTATGTTTTGAGGGAGTCTGGTGAGTTCCCATAGGAACCTTTGAAAATGATGTATCCATGATTGGTTAAAATAGCTTAGTGTATCAGCCACTGCAATTAAGTGTTGTTTAAAAATCTATGTAAAACATGATTCGCGAGTTTTATTTGTGATCCTTTAGAATTATATGAGTTTCGAAGTTCTACGAAATATACTGAATATGTTCAGATATAAAACCAAGTATACTTAACAAACGTTTGGGTTTTTTTTAGCTTTTGGAGTTATTTTCCTACTGATTACCTTTACTCTCCTCTCAGATTAAAGTGACGATCGGCAATCGGGAGTAAAATGTATTCAAGAATATTTCAAGAATTACATGAGACTCGGAAGGTCTGTCAGAGTTATTTGTTCGATAGAGTATCATCATTTTCATGGTTAGTGTTTTAATTCTGTCCAAAAGATTCAAAATAAAACATGTGCTGAAAATATACATATATCAAAACTAAAACAAATAGTGTACTCTCAACTTCAGTAAAAAATGAATACAGCTGCGTCAGTAAAGATATCTTTTATCTCAGTTTTGTATTTTGTTACACGTTGTTTTTTTATTAGATTTCGTATCTGTTTAGGTAGTATCATGTTGTAATTGGCTGCTCACTGCCACCTCAACTACGATATCGTCAGGTTGAAAAAGATAAGTTTTGCAACATAAGTATCAGCGTTATATTCAAGTATGTTTTAACTTTTTTGTTTTCATTTGACGATCTCTTATTCAAGTTGTCTATTGTGACTGAATAGTTAATATCGAAATCAAGGTTATGTTGCCGGTAGAGCGATGTTATTGTCGTTTCCGGTCGTTGTTATTTTAATGAACTGTGGGAGTAAACTCCGGCTAAAACTAAGTGTTCACTATACTCTACACCGTGCCTAGAAACTCTGCCGGTCCGATGCAATACCTCGATGGCCAAAACACTGCAGTGTCCGATATTAGTACCGAGCAGTACCGTCTAGCTGGAAGAAAATCGACCAGTTAAAGGGCTAATGTACCTTATTCTTTGGGTGGGCTGCAATTTAACGTCTGTCGATTCTCGTAAACATGATTTCACGGACGTATGAATTGTGCTGACCTTTTTTACTTTTCCTCCCAACTAACCATCGCATTCCTAACTTTCATGTTCCGTCCGAATAGGAAAGATACAGTTTTGAATGCATAAATTGATTATTTATTCAATACACTTACAAGGGGGTGGTAATACGCTTGCAAACTGACGCGTAGTTATTCACTCGATTTCGATCTAAAACCCTCGTTTTCTAATATTACCCTCTGAATTATGTGCATTGACAAAAAGGGTACAATGTTGAAAATAGATATTTCCTGTGTAAGATAAATCCTTTATTCATTATTAGGCTACGGGCAGACTTGTTGATTTAACAAATGCATCTTCTAAAATCATTAGTGGAAATCACAAAAAAAAACAACGCTGCTATGAAATAACCGGCGGATATTACGCTGGTGCATACGAATAGAAAGTGAATATTTCTATTTGTTAGGTCAGAGATAAGGTTGAAATGTTAAGCTTCCTTCCAAAGTAGATGCTTGTTCAATTTTTGTTTCATTATTCCACGAGAGAGCTGGCCTCTAAGAGAGCTGGCATTTATCCGAGTCTCAAACTTAGCTAATCATATACTGGTTCATTATTGGAAGAACAGCCTACCTCTAGGCAACGAATCTATTGATTTTAGGAGATATTTAACACATTCCTTAGTGTCTTGTTTGATTGAGAAAGCACGAACTCAGTTGAAAGGATAAACAATTTGTGCAAATCGATACAAGAGAAAACGCCAGAGATTTGAGGAAAACGGCTGCGCTTATATATATATATATATATATATATATATATATATATATATATATATATATATATATATATATAACAAAAAGCTAAATATAGAGCTCTCAGGCAATTTTGATGGGAGTCAATCCTTTTACATTTTCTTTATATGATCATTGAAGTCAAGCAATTCTAAAAGATTTCGTTTAATTACTTTACATAGTTTAGACTGAAGCAATTCGGCTCTACATCTAAAATTAAAAGGCTTCTGCCAATTGATAACGTTTTTTTTCCAATAAGCACAGTAATTGTAGAAATAATCAAAATTGAAACCTAGACGCAAGAACGGCCAGTAGATCACATTAAGTTATTATGAACAAGAAGAACATTTGTCTGATTGTAGATTTCACTGTTTCAGAAAACAACAGAAAAAACACGACAAAGAGTGAAAAGCTCAAAAATTATCTGGACCTGGCGAAAGAAAAAATTGTGAAGTATGAAAATAACAGATTTACTCATAATCATTAGAGCACATGAACTTTTCCGATGAGGCTTTAAAAGAGTTTGGGAGAAATATGAGCAAGATTCAAAACTATCTAGACAGCAACGTCACTAAGTGAGCTATAGCACTTAATATAAGTCGCTGATACAACTGGAAAAATTTCAACCAATCTTGGCTACATCGTTTTGAAAGATTTCTATGGAAGCATGCCAAACTTCCTAGAGGCATACAAGAAGCCCCTGCCTCCATTTCTCCTTCATACGTTATTTGTGGAATATTTGTGCTGTGGGCACACGATTCTCACTCATTCTTAAAACTTTACAGGGGAGTATTGAAGAGGCATGCAGTCAATTGATCTCTTGTGGGACCGGCTAGTTACTACTGATGTGAAAACTTAATAGGTACAAAAATGCCAGAAATAAAAATAATGGTTAAGCCAATTATTTGAAATCCATATCCATGAATCTACTCCCCTTTTTATAAATCAATTCTCCAGTACAGTTTCAAATTAAGTCAAATTGAAAACGCATTGGCAGTTTGGATTGAATCAATTTACAAATAAGAACATGTATTTTAACCCTAATTTGAAACAGAGGAATTCCTGGATTGAATGAGAATTCAATTACTGAAACTTTCATAATATTCATTTGTGACATCTCTTGACAAACAACTCCGATATATTCCAGCAAAATATAAACAAAGCGCTGATTGTATATCAAACACAACTCTCTCTTTTGCTCTCAGAATATCAAATTACGAGTAGAATCAATAAGTACGTAAGCAATGAGAATTTTAGCATTGGGCTGAGAATTAGTGTTGAAGTTGATTACACAATGGGGAGCCTAGCTAATCGAGTCATTTAGCACGAGTTAATTCAATTGAGTTCCTGGAACAGTTTCCCAGGAATTATTGGTAAATATCGTTCGTATCTGGGTGAAAGGCCAGATTTGTGCACGATTAAGGAAATAACTATATAGATATCACTAGGACGGTGAATATATTTTCTGATTGAATCGGTTTTCTTTCCGGAGTCTTTGTGAACCAGTTTTTCATTGTTTCGTTTGATAACTTTGTCAAGTGAGTTCAAATTCTTGAATCCTAAGAACGAATGTCATGGTTTTACATATTAGAAAAGCCTTTTTTCCCTTGTATTAAGAGAATTCTTATCACAGTTTTCTTCAAGGTGACGCATCGTGATCATTAAGTTCTAAATTGTGTGCGTGGATAGTATACTGAATTTTTATCGAAAAAATATGATACTCTTTCAAATTCAAAAGTACGTATATATATTTCTCACGGAAAAGAACGTTGTACAATTCTTGCGTCTGCTGACTTCAAAAACATAAATTCGGATGACCATCAGTGTTCTTTCTTCAGGGCAATATCTGCTTCAGAACTATCTTTCATTACATAAACAGGAAATTTGACATTTTCAACTTGCTTAAATGTCCTTACCCAAGATTGTATACCCATAGTTTTCTGTAAAATATCTCCTCCTCAGCTTAACTCGACCTATATTCATGTTTGCTCAAAGGTCAACATATGGGTTTATATAATTGATCGGTCATTATAATGTATCCATTTTCCAACGTTTAATCTTAAATTTTGAGTAACAATGAAAACACCTTTTCTTTAAATTGACGTGTTTTATTATTTCTGATGAAATCCATCATGGGAAATTGACGTCAATTTTTTTTTTTTGGGGGGGGTATGAAAATCTGGGGTTCTTAAAACTTTCTGTTCTTAAACCCAGACTGGTAACACAAAGGAATCAGAAAAGAAGGCGAATACCGAAGTAATCTCAGATATGCTGACGACAGCATCCTTTTTGATGAGAACCTTCATGATTTCAAAATAATGATAGGCGAACTGAATTAAGAAAGCAAGAAGGTTAGCCTTCACATGAACTTCAGCAGAACAAAAGTCATGTACAACGAACATGTTGAGGACAAAGACAGAAAGCGGGAACACGGAGCTAAAGAAAGTAGACCAGTACATCTCCCAAGGAAAACAAATTTCCATTAAATCCTCAAAAAAAGAAGAAATCAAGGGAAGAATCACATTACGTTGGCAAGCTTTCAGTACAGCAAGCTCGACTTTCAAGAACGAAAAACATCTCACTAGTTTCAAAGAGAATGATATTCAACCAATATATCCTCTCTGTAGTCACCTATGGTGCATGAGTCATGGAACCTGAGAAAAAGATTAAACTGAGAACCATGCAACGTGCACATTAGAGAATAATGCTCAACAACATGGAGAGATCATAAGACAACACCATATATTAAAGAAAGTTCAGGAGTCCAAGTTATTATAGAAACCATTAGAAAACACAAATTACAACGGGCTGGACATGTTGTAAGAATGTCAGACAACTGTTGGACATCACGACTCACAACGTGGATCACCAGAGATCATCTACTAAATAGTGACCGACCAAAAGTAAGATGGCGTGACAAGTTAAACAATTTCAGAAAGTACTGGCTCTGCAACGCCCATGACAGAGAGGTGTGGCACATTTTAGGGAAGGTCTATGTCGAACGACTGACGTTAAAAAGATACTGACGATGAGGATGAAGTTAAAAATTTCAGATGATATTTCAGTATTATGTTTCATCTTCACGAATCCGAGTGTATACGAAATATATAATACAATAAAAAAAATGAAGAAAGGTTGATTGGAACACAATGATAGATAGATAAATAGATAGATAGATAGATAGATAGATAGATAGATAGATAGATAGATTGATTAATTGATTGACGGAACAGAATTTGATAGGTGGATGAATAGATTCATTTGTAAGCATAAGGAGATGAATAAATACTAATAAATAAATAATCTTATATATTATGAAATATATTTTACTCCTCCGTTCATCAAAGTTGAATCACCTCAAAATGAGCATATCTCAAACTTATGTATTTATTTTTATTAGTATTAACTCTTATTCGTGAATTTTCGCGAGAGGATGCCCATTCTTATCAATTATATTTTCATTTGGGTTAACAATAAAGTAGCAAGCATCACTATTTTACGTAATATAAATACGTCGCATACGAGTCTTGACATTAAATCTCTTCAACCTTTTTTAATTTTTATTTTTCAAAAATGTCATTCCAAGTCTGAGCTATTGACAATATATACATATATATGTATATATTCTTAGCCAGAAAATTATGCTATTAGGGAAATCAGATGGAAAAACAAGAAACTGAATTCATTTCTTTCTTCACTCCATTTCTTGCAAGGGAGCGAAAAACCAAGATGTGTAACATCCAGAATTGATGCCTAGAGAATATTGGAGAGGAGTTTCAGGAGATGCAACCCAGAATGTGTGCAGCTGGAATAATAGGGTACTAGTTTATTTATGCCTTCAAATGATGACAGCAGTATTTAAATAATTTTGCCAGTACATTTGAAAAAGAAAATATCAAAAATGTTATGGTTTCCCTGCATTTTCTTGTCCATATTCAATCAGAATGAACCCGGATTTTTAAGCATTTTCAAAGAGAAAATGAAAAACCCGGGAAACTACTCTATAATTGACAATTAATAGTTATTTCCCTTGAGCATCTTATTGAGGTAGGTACCTAGCAAAAACAGGTTGCTTGCAGCTACGTAGCTCTTGGTAGAGGGTTTTCCACCATTTTTTTTTATCGGTAAACCAATAATACGACTTACGGATATATTTTTTCAAATTTAGAAATAAGACGTATGATATTTAGTAGTTGTTTTTTTTCTTACGTTCCCTTGCTATTTTCTTTCTTTCTGTTGTCTTTCTTTCGTCTGCCGTTAGTAATCACTTGTTTATTCCAATTTTGGTTTTCCTCCTGTCTTTTGTACATTTTTTTCATTATTTCGTTTTCTCCGTAGGATTTCTTCTCAAAACCTAATTTCCATCCCTCTTCCTTCAATTCTTACCAAGTTTTTCTTCCAATCCTTTCTTTCCCTTGCGTCTTCATTCTGTTTAATTTCATTCGTCCCTTTCACTTTTTTCTTCTCAGATTTGATTTAAAGATATTTTCACTATATTTTGATTTACTTTTATTCTCTTCATTTTCCTTTCTCATTTTCCCCTCAAGTTTCTCTCTCATCTTTCATCTCTCCCTAAGTCTCTTCCTTTACTTTTCTTCTTAATTCCTTTCCAGATATCTTTCGTTTCTCTTCTTCTCTTTTTTTTGTAAAACTCATTTTTCGATTTTCTCTCCTTTCTCTTTATATTTACCATGTTCCTCTTTTCTTTTTAGAACATTCTTGCTTTGTTTCTTGCAATTGATCCATGTTTACCTTATTCCCCACAATCCTCTTAGTTACCTCTGCCGATGAAGTTCGAAGGGTAAATGTATTAACCCGTGTCTTTCTTTCTGTCTTTCCGCCTTTTCGTCCGATTTTCTATCCGTCCAAACAGTATTTTCAAAAGTTCTGATTTTAATTTCAATGAAATTTCTTGGGTGGGTATGGCATGGACCACGGAAGAACTGACTATATTTTGGGGCGCATCCATGAATGTCTTTCTGATTGGGAGATATCGTTCCATTTTTCCATACTTTTATATATTTGCAAATGACTGTCCACACGATATATCTAATAGTTCTCAATAAAATCCAATAAAATTATTTAAAGGAGTTATTATAGGCTGGCAAGGAAGTGAGTAAATTTTAAGTCCAATCCAGTTATTTGTTTTCAACTCGGTTGGTGTATGTCGTTGGCATTGGTGTGGATTCACTGGGCTTCTTTTTTTTTTTTTCAAGTTTTTTCTTCATAATATTTTCATGGAAAATCTTCTTCCCTGACGTTTCCTTCCTTCTCATATAAACTGCAATACTTCTATCCCATGTCACCTCTTTCGTTCATTGCTTCCTCTCACCTTCATCAGATTCTCCATCTCCTTGTTGTTTTCTCTATTCGCTAACATTCCTTAACTTCTTTCACGCTTCATTTGAAAGTCTTATGGCATTATTCAATGTTTATTTGATTATTTCCACTATTTTGAAAAAAAAAAAAAGAGGAAATTATTTTCATTTGTTGTTTGGAATGTACTTTTTTTTTTCTTCGTTTATGGTATTCTCGAGGGTAAAACGTGACGCATCACTGTGACAAGTCAGATAAACAAAACATGGACCAGGTTGGTGCAGGTGCACCGTTAAGCATAGATCACAAGACGTATGTATATTCTCTGTACCTTAATAGTCAGGTTACTCGTTTCATACCTCCCTAGATTTGTTGTCGCAAACATAAACAAGAGCACACACACACACACACACACACACACACACACACATGAAAGGGAGCATACTCATACTTAAGCACACACACACACAAACACATTTATAATGATATTAAATGACAAAGACTGTAGATTTGAAAATAATATGCAAGTAAAAACAAAAGTGTCAACAACATTCCTGTTGAGATTTATCCCAAACAATTTAAAATATTTAGAAGAACAAAGGAACCTGAGTAATTTAATGCAGGCATTTTCAAAACACACGGCGAAGACATCAAGTACTTTATGATAATAAATTGAAAACGTTGAAAACATGGAGTGAGATAAGAGTTTCCTACGTACATTCAGACAGACGGACAGACAGACAGACAAACATGCATATATACGTACATATATGTACATATATGTAGACTGGTATACATAGAGACAAACAGAAAGACCGAAGGACATACATGCATATATGCATACATACTGACAGACAGACACGCAGCTACGAAGGTGTTTGTAAAGGAACTGTATAGAGTTATGTGCATGCATACAGTCTGATTTTTTTTTTCAAATTGTATCCGCTATGATGTCATTATTTAGTTTCTTATCAGTTTTTGGATCCCATCTCAAACGATCCTTTGGTGCACACACACACACACACACACACATAAATATATATATATATATATATATATATATATATATATATATATATATATGTATATATATAGTAGAATGTGGATTCGTTACACAAACTAGCTGATGTTTCTGCCCTCTCTGGGCCTCATTAGGCGAAATGAATCCATTACATATCAGAAGTTGCTTTATATCATTAATATATTATTATATTATACTGCTAGCCTGATCTATACCATCTGTATTATGTATATATAAATATATACATACACACACACACGCACACACACACGTATATATATATATATATATATATATATATATATATATATATATATATATATATATATATATATATGAAGTTATACACATTTATGTAGACTATTTCGGAATACAAAGCACAAGTTATACAGTTATATACAATTAATCAGTAGATCTGAAAATTGTAATCACAGCTTCTACTAATGACGTTTGGGTTGACCGCGCAAAGAATGAGATCGAGGATCTCAGTTCAAACCTCAGCTTTTGGGTCTTGTAATCTTTGCGTTACCAATTAGACTAATGTTGCTTGAATATGGATGTACGCTTATGCATACGTTGATAATTTCATGCTTATTTCTACCATGATATTACTACGCTGCAAGGAAGACAGAAATAAGGGCATTTGTATTGGGTAATTATATATGAAATTTTTGTCTTGATAGTTCGATGAAAGGTGATACAAACGAATGAAACGGTAAACATTCAATCAAATAACCTCTTTACTATAATCGTATCATTATAATATGCTATCCCTATTTAACATTATCATGGAGCCTCTCGTTCAGTTCATATTTTCCAAACTTTTTAACCTTTAGTATCCCCCGAAATTAGCGTGATGTGTGTCGCTGTGAAAAGACTAAAGTCTTTTGAAAAGGCTCGAACCGTTGCCCGTGAGTTGTTGGCCACTGATATCGATATTTCTTCACCAGGTTTATTATTGGTATCCATATTCCCGGACCGAAACCTATGGAACCAACGTTAATTAGTTCGCACTGTAGTAGTGTTCACTCCAAATACTTAGTTAACGTTATCAGCTGCTTGGCCAGCATTATTTTTAATTTGAAATCGTACTACATAATTAGTCTGTTTTTGGTAAACACCATTACTGTTGAGGGCTCAAAACCATCCCGATAATCACAAATTATAACTCTATTCATATTGGTTCTACAAACAAATTCAATCAGATTACTAAATCTTCCATTATTTTCTGATCTGAGAGAACGACATTGTATGTGTAATAACCTGTGTTACAAGCTAAGTTGGCCATTTAAGATATCCATCTATATGTATACATGAATGTGTATAAATGCGTTCCCAAAATCACAAAAATTTGAATACTCTCATACGGAGTAGTAATATAAATATTCATAAAACTTGCAGATGCACATATACTATTGTGAACACTGGTACGTGCGTACATAAATCACAAAAGATCTCGATCGTGTTTGTAAAGAGGTCATCAAAATGATCTTCCAGCGATAAAAACCGATTCATCATCCGAGTATTGTGTTTTTCATCAGTCATAAATTATATTTGCACAAACAAACTCTTGTAGGATTCAAAATTTGAATTTCATTAGTTTTCCTTTCATTTCGCAAAATCAAACACAATGCTCGGTTATTTTAATCACTTCAAATACTCTGCAATCCCCGTTGGAAATAGTACAGGGATAGTCGGAAGCTCGATATGGATCAAACAACTGGATTCGCTTCGATCGACTGCGCATGTAAGAAAATGATTAGATGCGCTGGCATCTCTAGTAGCGATGATCATATCTGACTAACTGACATACCGAAAGGTTCTTACTTTTAAAAAAAAATATGTCTGGAAGTCTAAGGGACTGAACTTGTACATCTATTGTCTGACATCCAGGCCTGTTCGTTTTATTCAATGATAAACGCTTCTGAAATTAATTATGTAATCCGTGTGTCTGTATGCCTGTGTGTGTGTGTTGGTATTTTTTCATATGAGTGTGTTCCTTATCGTATTCATGCTTATGTTGCGTCAAATGAAACCGATTAGGATTATCCAGGAAACAGTTAATCAATTTCTCATACTCAGGCAAGGGAGCATTTCAGCGTTTCTAGGTGTAAGTATTAAATATTGCTGAAGTTTTCTAATTGCAGTTCACTTTGCACCTTGCATTCAGCCATGATACGGATGTATCATTATATTACTTATATATATATATATATATATATATATATATATATATATATATATATCAGGAAATGGATGAATATGATCTGACACAATGAATATAGATTGCGTTATATTATGTAGAAACTCTTATTTGAAATGATTCGTCGTTACACGATTAATTTATCACTCGAACTAGACAACGTAAATAGAGTAAACAATTAGAGAAAATGGGGCTGTTGTACGGATCGAATTTGTAATCGGTGGTCTTACCACTGAGCTAAACAGTCGTGTGATGACTGCGACATATTTCACATCAGAGAGACATTGATACCTCTCTGGAAAAGATTATACGAACATAAGAGAACCCTCACACTGGATGAGAGGACAAATACCAAGGTCGATCATAGGAACATTCACGACCACGACTTCAACTTTCACCAAGCCTATCTCATCAATTCACAATCCCTTGACACGCAGATGCGTCGAAGCAGCCCTTATATCCTAATGCATTACAGTAACCCAAATATATATATATATATATATATATATATATATATATATATGTGTGTGTGTGTGTGTGTGTGTGCGTGTGTGTATACAAGGCTTCAAGATCAGACGGAGGGTTCATCTACATGGATCTGGCACTCCCCTGTTTCATCAGTGAACCTAAGATACTGCAAGGGCACCTTGGCTAAGTGGTTATGATCCTTCAGCCCCAAAACCATGCTTGAGCTCAAGGTCATCATCTGATAAAGACTTTGTTGGAGTTACTGCTGCTGATCTTTCAACGGCAGTTCAGAAACTTATTTGGTTTGAACTCATCAATGTGATGACAACGAGAAATATCACATCAATAATTGTATATTTACATTTTGAAAAGGCCACGATTCTTGCAACTAGAATTTCCATGTTTCTTTGGCATATCCAAAACGTTCGTATTTTTTCTTTCGACTATGCTAAATCTACGCACTACATTTTTTTAGTCAAGCTTTGAACACTCATCAGTACCTTCTTTCGTATACCCCCAATATGTCTCTTTAATTTACCAAAATCTTTAACATTTTAGCCGATTTCGACTGAACCATGACCAGAATCACTACAATTTTTCCCAAATCTAAAATTCCCCACATTTTTTCACGATGATTTTTGAGCTGATTTTTTTTTATAAAGAGCTTCAACTTTGCAATTTATGTTTGGAAAAATTGCGTAAAACTTTCTCACTCTCCATCAGAAGATAATTTCTCTGATATCTGATGCCAGTCCCGGGTATTGATAACACAGACAATCTTTCGGGCCCCCAAGTGCTTGGGGCGTCTGTCATTTACCTGATGCAGTAAGACTTTTCAAAATTAAATTAGAAAATGGGGAAAGCATTAAATTCAACACCTAAGATTCAACAGCCAAAATAAGAAAATTCACCGGTGTAAACGCAGATCTTTATATGAATATAAAATGATACTAGACTTTAGCAGATAATTGAATTGCCCAGGGCACCAGTGACCTTAGGACCGCCCCTGCTGATATCACTTTCTTACTTACAATCGTTTTAGTTCCTTTTGTGATAATAGTTTGATCAATCTAAAACTCGATATATTTAGATATCTTGCCCTTTTTTTTCACTTTAAAAAAACTCATACCATCCTCGTTACCCGGTCACATTAGTCGTATCTGCTGGCCTCTGATGGAGAAATTCCCCTCGTTACTCAATCACCTTCCCTATTATTGATGACTAAGGACAAAAGTCAGGGACATCATGTAATCCATTAAAAATCTCAAATGGCAGTAGGCTGGCTATTTTACAAGAATGGCGGACAACCGATGGACATGACGACTCACGACATGGATCCCCCCAGATCACATGCGCAACCGAGGTCGGCAGAATATCAGATGGAGAGACGAGCTAGACAAACTCAGAAAGTACTAGCTCTGCGACGCCCATGATAGAGAAGTGTGGCGAAGGTCTATGTCCAACGACGGACGTTAAAAGAATGATGATGATGATGATGATGATGATGATGATGATGATGATGATTTCGACCTTGAAGTTTTTCTTAGTAATTTCACTTTTTCCTCAGAGTTACAGTTCTTTCAGTCTCTTTGCAAGGGGCCGTTATGACTCTTATAAGATTCTTATGTATTAAACTTTTTAAGCTCTTTCACTTTTCGTCTGTGCTCTGCTGGAAGTGACATACGCTACTTGACATTATCTTTATATTTACTTACGATAGATAGATTTGGTCTCTCAGCATAGGATGGGAAAGTTGTTTGAATTTTCCAAACCTAAGAAATTTTACTTCTTATGTACCATAGGAGGCGTGAATCCGTGCATTTTGTATTAGTCTATAAGAATAAACTCAAATTGATAACATAGTTTCCAATGAATCACACTTCCTGTCCCGCTATGCATGTGTTGTACTTATGTAGTTTAAAATTTCATTTCCTGTATGGAGATATCTCAGAAAAGGAGCCTACAATTACAGGATAACGACCGAGTTCATTGAATTGACTCTTTCGAAAGGGATTATCTGTCGATCGTGAGGCTCTACGCTTATTATGATGAATTACTAATTGTTATTACATCAGTAGCGTTCTAAAGTCAAACGAAAGCGAGAATAGTATTATCTGTTATATTGGTACAAATATAGAGCAGTTCCTCCAAGAAATCGCGTTTGTCTACGGAGTATTATCGATCCTGAACAAATTTGGAAGCTTAACAATCGTATAGTCATGAGTAATTGTTTTAGTGACATCTTAAGCAGCGCGGTGATAATAAATATATAATAACTCTTGTCACTATTTTCTTTTTGGTTTCACCGTTGTATGTAGCTTTAAAAAGAGTATTGAACACCAACAAAACTGCATGAAAGGAAATTGGTCAAGCTCAGGAGCCTCAGTGTGCCGTGAGGAAGGACACAGCCAATTTTAATGGTTACATTCCAAAGTTGAACATTAAAAGAGAAGAAAAAAAAAGGAAAGCAACAGAGACATTCGAAATACTGCTGACAAAATTAAAAATCAAAAACGCGTTAATCGCAATGACTGGAAGTTAGTAACAACACAATCGTGGTTTCCGCCTATGGAAAGGGTGGCAAAAACAATTACGTCAAGGAGATGACAAAACGATTCTTAACAAGAAATTCTGTAATGATCCTTATTCAGTTTTAAAACGATGTTTGCTTGCAGTGCGGAAATACCACCAATAAAAACAAATTAAATGAAGTAGTAATCTTCTACAAAGCTGCTACATCGGTTGAAAATGGCATAGGTTAAACGGTTTTAACTAGTTTATGTATACATCTATTAAACAAAACCCCTACTGAATATCACAAAGTATACAATTAGAAATATCAGTACATTTTTATGGCCGGAAGAATCTAGGTCTGATGGAATCAACTGGTTCTGCTCACCCTATCAACTGCTAGTTACTTATTAATTTGTACACACCAGTAGTAACCTGAGGATGTTACCGAAGATCAAGCGGCGGCAAGTCTCTTTGATACTATTAGTATTCTAGCTGATTTTGGTAATTAGTATTTATTGTTTCGAATCTTCCTCGGTTCTCTAACTTCATTACAAACTCTTCATGTTTCACAAGTTTCTATTTTTTTCTCGCTAGGTCAGTCTATTCACTGGTTTTCGATTTTCTTTCAATGTTCCTCCATTTTCTTTTGGAGCAGCTACACATACAATCCGTCAGTTCTTCTTTCCCTACGAGGATTATAAGATTTGTTTTATATACCGCCCATTTCTATATTCATACAGGAATTTCTTTGGAGGTCGAATAATAGCAAGTTTCCTAAGGTTTTAATCATCCTTCTTGGTATCCTTGCATATCCCAGTCACTTGCGTTTTGTGGTTTGTATCAAGGATGTGCCCTGAGCTTCAGATGCACGGAAAACGAAAAACATATTTCAGTGCTTGTAAAAGGAATGGATAGTAAAAGCCTTTTGGGATCAATATAGGGAAGGTGGTCCTGATCGTTTCACACCTTTGCTCATTCGATGTTACAAAGAGCAAACAAATAGAACGAAATAAGCAAATTGATATAAAGTCTTCTAGTGGTGCATAATTTCAGAAACTCTTGTAATTAACAGATGCATAACAAAACAAGGAAGAGGGGAGAACAAAGTTTTTAATTGGTTTCTTTACATAGATCTTTAATGCTTCTTTCAATTGACGCTGTCATCATTGTTCTTGTACATCCGTAGCGCAGATCAGACTCATGACACAAAGCACCATTCGCCTCTGATCCCTGCACGGATGTAGTATGGATAGTATGAATAATTTCTCAAACAACTAATTCATCCAATCTTAATTTTAGTGCTTTGGGTACAGTTCCAAGTTCACCAGTTATTACGAGATACCGTAAAAATAATTAGCATCAAAATTGTCAGAATAGGTTTCTTCAGTTTTGTAGTTGGTCTGACTGGCTTGCTATGTATGTATGTATGTATGTATGTAGGTAGGTAGGTAGGTAGGTAGGTAGGTAAGTAGGGAAGAGGTAGGTAAGTATCACATCTGTTGGTCACACCAACAGAGCTTGAGGACTGAAAATTACATTTACTCTTCCTTCTGTCTAGTGAAAAAATGACGAGAGAATTAACTTACCAATTGAACACTCAAATCTCCAATTTTTCAGTTGATCATCCCTACACAGTATTCGACCAGAATACGTTGGTTACGTGACGGTTTCTATTGGGAGATTAACCAGAAGTGGTTGTTGTTGTAACTGGTGGATTCCAGTGGAGATTAGGCCTCTTCTCGTTGCTCCAGCCCTCGCCTTGGTATTCTAGCTGACCTTACAAAGGCCAGCCTCAGGATTAGCCTGATTCTTCCACGGATTCCTAATACTTTCATCCTCTTTGCGAGGTTTTTCATTTTTAAAAGAAAGAAATATTTTCTATCGTGGCAATTTTGTTGAATAACATTCGAACGCACGAAAGGCTACAGGCAGAGGTCAATTTGGAAAGTTCTATTTGCAATTTTTCTTAAGATACGTGCAGACTGAAAAAAAAATGATATAATATATCGAATTCGTTTCTCACTGAGGATTGGAATATTCTGGGCTGGAAATACAATTTGCTCAGCTAAATAGATCTATATCAAAGCAAGAGGCTCAAGGCTAAATTTGTCTCCAAAAGGAAATCCACTCTTCCCATGCTCGCGTATCTCAAGTTAACTAGAAGCCAAATTTAACATTTTATTTCACACTGATCCATGCACAAATTCTAAGCCGTGTATTCTACTGACATTGAATGAAAACGCCGAACAGGTAAAAATAATATATCAATAGGATGTGAAGTTCTTCTTAGACTTTCATTCGTTTTTTTCGGGGTTTTTTTTCTGTTTTTTGTAGTAGTATCAGTACGATTATCTGTACCCATATCTCACGAAAGTTATAGGAAGTGAGTTCCGAAGAGAATCTCACGCAATTTATTGGCAACATTTTTCTCATTATTCTTGCTGTTTTCAATATAACTACGGTCTCCTTTCTCAAGAGGGCCCTTGGACAATTTCATTGACCACTGATTATGGGTGCAAGTTTAAGTAGTATAACCATCTATATCCGTGGTAATTTTATCACATCTAGGTTTAATTTGTGGTCAGCTGATACTTCTACATCTGTTAGAATATTTTTGTCGATTATATGCATTTTTTTTCTTGTCTCTCTTCAGAGACTATCGTATACCTGAAAGTCCTGTTCTAGCATCAATTTTCAGCTGTTATCACTAGTATTATATTTCTATTCTTTTCAAATTTCATTTCTTTGTGTAGTCACGTCCAAATCGTTTTATTTGCATTTGATATAGACATTTTTCATTCTCTTTTCTTTTTGATATATATTCCATTAATCTTTTTCTTACCCAACTAAATACAATCATAAATTAGGATTAAATTTTGTTTAGATTATATCTAACTTCCCCTTAATGAAGCATAGACTTTTTGCCTCTTTCCTCAACCATTGCGATCATCATTAAGCTATACCCCTTCTCATA
Organism: Thysanoteuthis rhombus; assembly: GCA_963457665.1. Taxonomy (NCBI): domain Eukaryota; kingdom Metazoa; phylum Mollusca; class Cephalopoda; order Oegopsida; family Thysanoteuthidae; genus Thysanoteuthis; species Thysanoteuthis major. The sequence continues at coordinate 25,759,147 of OY735203.1, read as the reverse complement.
GTAGAATAAGCCTCACACAATTTATGTATTAAAGATTAGGTGTCGAAATGCAATATTTACTAATATTTTACTGTAGGAATGACCTGCTCTACTAAGACAAGTTAATCCTGGAAGAAGTAAAATCAAGAAAAAAAACAACTTGAAATGATATAAATCGACTTCTTGAATGCATACGATATGATCCTTCATAGCTAGCCACTCGAATCGCGCACGATATTCAAGATTAATGAATCAGTGGTAACATCCATAGCGAACCCGATGGAAAACTGAGACACTGACCTGACCGCCAAGGGAGAATCCTTTGCGGAGTTAAGTATCAGAAGAGGTTTGTTTTTTTCCTGGGAACTGTCTGTCACCGCTACTATTTATTACAACCATGATAACAGTAAATCTAATTTTGAGAAACTGAAAAGGATACCAATTTTCTGAAAGAGATCTGGAATAGGAAGGTAAAGATAGTGACGATAATAGAAGGTGCACTTGAGACCGTGCCAAAAGAAGAAAAAAAAGGGGGGGGAATCGAGATTAGAGGATTTATAAATTCAAAAATAGGTTGAGACTCTACAGCCTACGGTGTCGTTTCGTTTGCAAGCGTGCTGAGAAGGGTGCAGTCAATTTTTTTCATAAACTTTATTCAGTTCATTCATCAGCGTTAACCACCAAGCACGCGACGTGAACATGCAAATAATGTTTTTTTTTTTTTTTGTAGTAGTAGTAGTAGTAGTAGTAGTAGTAGTAGTAGGATAAGAAGAATATCATTATTATTACTATTATTACTACTACCATTACAACAGCACGTACGTGATGCATTTAGGTGTGCACAAGGCGTAGCTGGGATGGAAGGTGATTTCAAAGTAATGGAGGGACTAAAAGCTTTATGGTTATAAATTCACTTTCTGCATTTCTACTGAGATTTTACAATAACAAGTCTCAGAAAATATTTGTGGGGCCCTCTAAGAGAGAATTACCAAGTTGCACTCTCAATTCCAAGCAAGGCTTTTGAACGGTGTATCTACTGAACAAACTCATAGACCACCCAGGCTTTTGAAAGGTCTGCCCTTTGACCTCCAATAATACCTTTGTAGACCACCAGGCTTCCATGACCACCAGGTTGGGAACACTTCAAAGAGCTAAGCCACTATCTCGAAATCTCCAGCTACGCTCCTGGGCTTGCATATATCATATTTTTTGTTTCAGTTTTGAGAAATTAATGGCAATCATTTGCAAAAACGAAATGTGGAAAAAAAATTTGCTTCGATCATTATTTCACAGATAGTATATTTTTGTTGTCGGTGTTTCAGTTCAACTTCTATTTATTTAGCATAAATATGTATCACTATTCTGTTTATAATTTTAGGGAATTCCCTATTCTACACACAAAAATACTAGACATTTCTTCAATTTTAGTTGCCTTCAATCATTTAGACATCTGAACCAGTCGTGAGTTTTTTTGAAAAAAAATGTTCAAATGTTTTACCAGAGGCGAGGACTACTCAATCTATAAATACGATAATGCTGAACTGGTAACTTAATTTCAACCATTTTCAAGGAAAAACGGATGGAAGTATGGCATATGATTTATCTTCCTTTAACCGGATTTTATTTTGTTTGAATCTTGTTTGAATTCATCGCGCGGCTTGTACTATTTTTAGAAGGCGGTCATATATACAGGGCATCTGTGAAATGGCAAAAAGTAATACCCTGTTAAGCATTATAGAAACAGTTTAAATAGAACCCCTCTCGTAAAACCTATTTTTTTAGACTGAAAAGTTTCGGATGGTTCATATGAATATAAATGCAACAGGCTTGATTGCTGCAGGGTCCAACTCCACTTCTACGTCTCTCCCAACTGATGATGATAACGGCAATTTTTGTATTGAATATGCAATAAATATATTGATAGATATATGTGGGAAGGTTCAATTGAAATAGCGGTAACGGTGCCGTCAATGGAATCAACCGAAGATGTTTATCTTCACATCGCCCCAAATCACTTGGGGTAAGCATAAATCCATCTCTTCTTCCCTCAGCTATTGGTGGAATAGCAAAGCAGATCGGGCGCTCTAACCTTGGAAGGCAACCAGTTTAAGAGAAGCCAATCTCTGATTCAAAATTAGGAAGTGGAGCCTTTTTAAGTCGGTTTGACGTCCTTCCGGTAGCTGCCTCAGCCAAACTGATGTCAAATGTAACACTCTCACCCACCTGGACTACATCAGCAGAGCTGAATAGGAGATTCAGAAGTTTAGGTCCCCATACGCTTCGCCCAGGTATGCGTCCGGGCGGTTCAATTATCGAAATCCATTTATTCATTCAGATGTATAAGACATGGTCAGTTCGGCCCAGTTGGTGAGAGAGACGTCCACTAATCACTTGGTCGTGATTTCAAATCGGTTGGTTAAATGTGAGGTGTGTGTGGGGGGAGAGGAAGTAATTGGAATGTTCTTGTTCTTGTTATGGGGGGAAACAAAGACCATTCTAATTTGGATTGGAGTTCTGCAAAATCACGTTTTGGTTACTTTTAAACGTTCTGTCTTTGAATTAGAGAATCGAAATTTTACTCACTGAAATTTCATCGTAGGAAAGTTGCAAAGACCTTCCAAAAGTCACTTGATCTACTTCTTGATGTCCAATATGGCCACCCTGCGTCGTTTACTCAATAAGTGCAGCGGAAACCTGCCACGGATACTCTGAGAATGTGGTCATCCTTGCTTACACGGATGTAAACGAACGTTGTACGATGTGTCAAGCAACCGTATTTTACATCCGTATGAGCAAGAAAAATCAAAATTATCTTTGTTTTCCTTTTCAATCTTATAATATTTCGAACTATTTCACCCTTGAAGCTCACAGAAATTTGTCAGTTTTAATGAAATGATTTCTTTCATTTTTGAGAGAGGTCTACTATTTACTAGGTAGTTATAATGCTAAAATGGGCCCTCTCTTTGGACATACCCGAAATCAGCAGCTCAAAATTTGCCTATGGAACCCATTTTGGATTTGAATTTCAGAAAGAAACGACTCTTTCTATCTCTATGGGGTCTCTGTTTGCGCTTTCAGAAGACAAGTCTCTCAAAAATAATTTTTCTTCGTGTTTTTTTCATGTAAAACTTCCTCAAAAATATTATTTAGATCTCTGAAATCAAAATATACGTATATTATGAATCAGCATCGTCTGGGGATGTGTAATTATTTATTTGAACGTACTCACATGTGAGGGGATTCAATGCTTTAAAAAAATCGGCGGAAAAAAATTATCCGTCGTTTTAAAGCCATAGTGATGTAATAGCTGCGGGGATGAATCTTTGGAAAATAGGCATATCCGAAATCACTGGACACGTTTTGCCTGCGTCAGACATTTTAATGTGGAATTTTACAAAAAAAAAATCCCGACACTGCAGCCTAGAGGGGAAAATACTCGGAAAATAGAATTGGCGTACTTAGTCTAAACCCAGAGAAAGATTTTTCCCCCTCTCAGTGCTAATGTAATTTTAAATGAGTCTATACCTTATAAAGTAGTGAATTTTAAATCTCATCTTTTAATTTTCATATGATTCAATTTTATCAGACCTTCAAACCTTCTGGAAACTTAACTGGTTTCAGAAAGGAAATTCTTTAAGTTTTTATAAGAGGAATTCTATCTACATTGTAGCTGTTATGCTAAACTGCAACCTTAGTCTCGATTTGTTATAAGCGATCATGAATGTGAATTTCCCTTCCTCTCCCTGCTTATGCAAGTTTGTCCAAAGTTGAACCCTGGCCTGTGCAAGTCTACTGTGAAATGTTTCCTGGCTCAAACGGCGAGGTAGCGCACTGAGAAAAGAAATGCACGAATTGATTTTTTCAAAAACAAACACGTTCACATAATTATCATAGAAAATCACTTGGAGCAACAATACACCAGTGTTAGGGACGTGGAATTTACGATTGGTAGACCTGTTAGAGGGGAAAAAATTCTGTCAGTTTGAAGTACTTCCAATTTATCAGACCTTCAAAATTCCTGGAAATCTGTCAGTTTTGAGGAAAGTTGTATTTGAAGGTTTTATAAGTTCTATTCTATTTACAATTTACTTTTATAAGTTCTATTCTATTTACAATTTAGCCATAACATTGAGCTTTATTCTTACTTTACACACAAAAAGTTGATTTGTAGTTTCAGTTCAGTTAATGCCACACATTTCTTGACGTTCCTGTGTCAAAAAGATATTGTACGGCTGATAATGACTGACTTTGATGCGATGGGGTTACGATTTGAAAATGATCCAGCTTGGTATTCGTAAGAACAAAATTTTCTATGGTATTAGGGCACTCCAAGCAATGCTTTATACTTCCGTTTACTTGTATTTTTGGTCCATCGTAATACCCTTCTGAGTAGTCGAAATGGCGAAAAGTAGCCAGAGTTATAGAATCAAAGTAAAATTGAGGGAATAGACTTTATCCAACAGTACAGTCAGGATTTCCAACTGCTGCTGCTGCTGCTGATGATGATAATTATCATTATTAACAAAAACGATGATGATGAAATATGAAATAGCATAAAAATATGGAATGAAATCAGTAGTTCTATAAGAATGTAAAAATTGCTTGATGCTTTAACCACTGCGCTACAGCATCAGACAAATTACTGTAAGGTAATCTGATGGTTCTAGGTTCGATCCTAGTGTGAAACAATATAACAATACCTCTAATGCTAAGAGGGGAGTACGGTCAATATACCCCTGTCGGATAAATAAAGGGTTCGGTTCGTTACTTCCCCGAATCTACCAGATGATACCTGACGAAGGCCGTAGAGTGCAACGGCCGAAACGTTGTATGAAAAACAACCAAGATGAGGATGGTCCGAATATCAATAGAAATAATTGCAAAATAATTCCACAAGATTTTGTCAACTAACATAGATTTTGCTCATTAAAATTAGGAAAAAGACCCCCGACATTTTATATACATGATTGTAAAAAAAATCCCCTTTGAACTTAATTCATTCAAGTTGAGAGAGATTATTCCTTGACTTTGACCACTACAATGGGAAAAAGTGACCCCTCAATTTTGAACACTTAAAGTGAAGGAAAACTCTCCTTTGAAAATGACCCTTAAAATTGAGAAAGTTCTCCCCTTGATTTTGACCCCTAAAAGTGAAATGAAATAATCCCTTATCGATCCAACCCTATATTCTCAGTTTTGACCCCTAGAAGTGAAAAAAGAATTACCTCATGATTTTCACCCCCAAAATAGAAAGTGAAATTCCCCCCTCGATTCTATGCTGAAAGTGAAACCTGCTCTTGATCCTAACTCCTAAAAATGGGAATAAAGTTAACCCTTCATACTGAATGCCAGAAGCGGAAAAGAAATTCCTCCTCGGTGTTTATCCCTAAAAGTAAAAAAGGGAATGTCTTCCCGTTTTCGACCACTAAGAGTTGAAAAAAATACTCCCTTGCCGGTAAAAAGTAAATCACTCAATTTTGACCCCTAATTGGGGGTATTCTCTCTGATTTTGACACTGGAGAATGTAAGACAAGAGTTTTCCATCGATTCTGATCCCTAAAAGTTGAATAAAGTATTTCCTCTCCATTTTGAACTCTCAAAGTGGAAAAAAGATTTCCCTTTCAATTTCGATCGATAATGATAATATAAAAAAGAATTCCGCTCGATTTATATTGTTAAAAAGTGAAGAAAAAAGAATTCAATCTCTTGTTTGAACCTGAAAATTAAAGAAAAGAGTTCTTCTAAAAGTGAAAATAGATACCATAAAAAGTAGAAGAAAATCTCTCCCGATTGTCTGTCCTGATTTTGATTGAAAAAGAAAATTCCTTATCTTCTCCAACTCCTAATTATAGGATAATCCTTCTCAATTCTGACCCCCTGAAGTTGAAAAAAAATTCCCTATTGATTCTGACCACCAAACCGCGAAAGAATAAATCTTCCAGGATTTGAACCCGCAAAGCGGGGAAAAGAATCCACCTTCAATTTTGACCCATGAAAGTGGGAAAAGATTCCCCACTCAATTATGTAACCTAAAGTCCATTAATACCCTCCATCCTGATTCCAATCGTTAAAAGTGAATACAAAATTCTTCTACCGCTCTTGAGCCCTAAAAGTGGAGAAAGAGTTTTTATCAATTTTGACCCCCGAATTTGGAAAAGGAATTACCCTTCGATTCTGACCCATAAGGCTTGGAAGAGAAGAATCCCCACTATTTAGATTCCTAAGTGAGGGGAAAAAATTCCTTTTTTATGGATTTTCGTCTCTAAAAGTTAAAAAAACAAATCCCCTCTAGATTCTAACCCGTAAAATGGAAAAAATCAAATTTATAATGATGTATCAGAATGAAATTTATTGAAATGAAAAAGTTTGAATGAAATAGTTCTCTCTCCTGATTGGTCAAATGATCAGAAAAAATGAGCCTAAGACACGTAGATGTGCTAAGATTGTAAATATTGCTGATAATGGGGGATTTTTCAGGGAACACTTCGTCTCAACTATTATTTCTAATAACCATGATACCACCAATCAGAACATTGAAATATAGAAAAGGATACCGATTCTCCAAAACAAAGGGAAAAGTCAACCATCTCATGTACACGGACGACATAAAACTATTGCAAAGAACAGGAATGGCTCAAAATGATGTTCAACAAAAATAAAGAATACAACAAACACAATTAGATGGAGTTATGAATTAAAAATACACGTTATATAAAATGCACGGGGAAAGCTTAAAGCAGCAGATGGGGTTGTCTTACCAGACAAGAACAAAATTAGAACATCAACTACACAGGACTGATAAATATACCTAAGGTTTCGCGAATGTGACTCGATAAAATAGAAAGAAATGCAGGAGAAAATATAAAGGAATACCTTAGGTGGATCAGCAAAACATTAGGGACTATGCTAAATAGCAGAAATTTGATGAAAGAAATGATGGTACGGGCAGTATCGGTTGTAATATACACAGGTTTATTTTTTTGGATGGACAAAAGATGTACTCCAATAAATGGATCGACAAACAAGGAAGCTTACCGCTACTTTCTGTCCACATGATATCTCTAAAGTTTCTCGATGAATTTCAAGGAAATTTTGTTGAAGGGTGAGCAATGGACTAAGGGAAGAATGTTTACATTTCGGGGCAGATCCATAAATTAGAACGGTCATCCCTTCCCAACAGCATCGTATGTGTGAACGGTGCTATATCTCCAAAAGTCCCAAATGAATTTCGGTAAAATTTTGTTGGAAGGTGGGCTATGAGTAAGGAAGAAGTGTTTATATTTTGGGGCAGATCTAGGAAAATTCCAAGGTCAAGTCCCATGAATCGTCGGTATATGTACAGACCACAATATATCCAATGACTCTCAATTGATTACAGTGGGACTTTGTGTAAATGTTGGCAATGGGCTCAATACTTCAAAAAGTTGCCGATGAATTTCGATGAAATCTTTTCCAAGTGTGAGTTATGTTTCAAGGAAGGAGAATTTTACATTTTGAGTGGATCTAAGATTTTTTTCACCATTACATCCCATTCATCGTAGCTAAATGTACGTAGCACAATAACTCAAAAAATTTTCAGTGAATTTCGGTGGAATTTTGTGGAAAATATGATAGCGGACTGAGGATGAAGTGCTTATAATTTAGGATGGATTTAGGCATCTTTATTACTTAAATTTTCTGCATCGTTGCTATCTATACACAGCCCAATATCCCCAAATATTCTCGTGAGTGTAAATGAAATTGTGTGCAAAGAGCCAAGGAAGAATTGTCAAGATTTTGGTGTTGATTCAGGATTTTCTTTATAGTCACCTCCTCTGCGATATAGCGCTATCATATAAAGGAAATGAATTGACATTGAGTTAAGCAAGTTTTCCATGAATTAAAGTAACTATGAACTAAGGTAAGAAAGACATTTTTGGAATACTTACATATCAAAGACAAAAAAAAAGATTATTGACATTATAGGCGATGAAAGAACATGCATTATTTAATATCGACACCTGATATATCTTCAATTAAAATTCCAACCCCTGTAACTACCATTATTTTCCCTGTTCACATACAAAAAACAAAATAATTTCGTCGCAGCATTTTATGCAATTAATATGGAAGAAATTGGAGCGGAGTAGGAGGAGGGAGAGAGACAATGTTGTTTGAAAAAAAAGAACACGTTCAATTAGAGATGGAGAGTGAAAGAAAAGAAGGGGGGAAAACATGGAGAACGATAGGGTGAAAGGAGAAAGAGAGGGAACAAAAGGAGAAAAAAATGGATGAATAAGTAAAAGGAGAAAAAAAATGATATTTATAATTTATTTATTGTAATTATTTTCAAGGTTGAATTTCAATTATAACTGGGGCAATAATTTCGAAAGAAAAAATGTGCAACAGAATACATACAACCAAGGAAATATGCCACTTATTTAAATTCAAATATTCAACAACCAGCGTTTTTGTCGCTCCTGGTCACGGGTTTGTTTACTCCTCTTACTTTGTTGTCTGTTTTACGCTAATAAGATTTCTCTTGTTAGAAAAAGAGAATAATAGACAAATAAAAGAAAGATTATTGACATTATGGACGGTACAATCCTGAAACAAACGTATATGTTTTATATTAGTGTGTTTCAATTTCTCAAAATGAAACTTAATCATTCACTTTTGTTTAAATCAATTGTCGCAGAAATTAGCGTTTTAAACTTAAATTCCGTTCATGATCTATTTTTTAGCAATTCAAATGATAAAGAACGTTTGTAACCTTCATGAAATCCATTTTCCCGGCTTCGATTCAAGTATTCTGGGAATGTCCAACGAGGAACATTAAAAGGCTGCTGCTGCTGCTGCTACTGCTGGTGGTGGTCATCATTATCACAGCAGTAGGATCTTGATAAGAATGCGCTTTTTGCAGCCTTTAGTTCTAACGTAAACGAAACATAGTATTACCCACCTGTTTGGAAATTTAAACGTTATTATGATTGTTTTGGTCATGCCAACAATCAGTTCGAGGACTTCCCCGAAGTTACACCATGGGAAGCAAGGCAAGCCATCGAACAAACAAAAAAAGGAAAAGCCCCTGTACCAGATAACATCACCATCGATCTACTCAAAAAAGCTGGTAAGAGCGTTAACAGAAAGCTAGCTATTCAATTCCACTTGTGCTTAAAACAGAGTACAGTCCCGAAAGACTGGAACACTACAATCATAATGCTTCAACATGAAAAAAGAAACTCCAAAGATCTCGACAACTACAGATCTATAAGCCTACTCAACTGCATATTACAACTTCTCACAAAAATCATCACCAACCAGATGACTAAAGCACTAGATGAAAACCAACTGCGAGAACAGGCTGGGTTTAGAAGATGTTACTCGACCATGGACCATCTTCATTCAATAAATCAGCTGAAAGAGAAAGCAGCAAAATACAAAATCCCATTCGCTGTACCATTTATAGATTTCAAGAAGGTATTCGACTCATGAAGGCTATCATCCTACAAGGTGTAGACCCTGTATACGTCAAAGTCCTGCAACATATATACGATCACAGCAACTCTTTCATCAGGCTACATAAGGACTCTGAACCGTTCCAGATCCAAAAAAGGAGTAAGGCTAGATGATACCAGCTCACCCAAACTCTTCTCAAACCTGGACTGGGAAAATAGAGAAATCAAAATAGACGACGAATATCTGAGCAACCTTAAATTTGTAGACGACATTATTTTTTTCGCAGAGAACCTACACGACGTCCAAGTAATGCTCGATGAACTAAACGAAAAGAGCCAAAAAGTCGGCCTACACATGAACTTCAGTAAAACGAAAATTATGTACAGCAATGATATTGTGAATAAGAATATAGCAGTCAAGATAAGAGATGCAAAACTCGGCAATTTAGACCACTACATCTACTGAGGACAATGTATCTTCATAAGATCCTCAAAAGGGGAGGAAGAGATCAAGCTAAGAATCACACTAGGATGGCAAGCCTTTGACAGAGCAAGCTCAACTTTCAAAAAACAGACAAGAATGAGACACAAACGATGGACATCACGTCTCACAACATAGATCCCCGGCCGACAAGATACAAGATGGAGAGTTGAACTAGATAAATTCAGAAAATATAGGCTCTGCGACGCCCATGATAGAGAATTATGGTGAATCCTGGGGAAGGTCTATGTCTAACGACGGACGTTAAATGATGATGATGATGATGATGATGATGATGATGATGATGATGATGATGATTGTTTTTCAGTCGTTCCATGACTTCTCATTCAATTGTAAAACTTCTCCAAATTCACAACAATGAAAATTAATTAATTGCATTTATTTCAGTCATTGACAAACATGCAACGTAGCATCCATGTTTCCGATTTTTATCATCATTGGTCACTATGTGTCCACTGCTGGACATACACCAATCCAGTCTCCTTCCATAAAGACTACGATTGTGCTAACCTTGCTGTGTCTTACTGACAAACGTTCATATCTCATCCATCCATCTTGTATCTGTTTTTCCCTTCCAGTGTTCACTGTGTCATGAGCAACAATCGGTTATTTTTTTTTTATTAAATCAGTTGTCACCTCTCTTTACTAAGTGTCCAGCTCTAAATTGGGCTCACTGTAAATAAATTTTATCATTTGTAAGTTCGATACTTACCTGGAAATTATCCCTTATTCTGATCGATGCTCCTAATTTATTCTTTTGCAGCCAAAATGAAACTGACTTTAGTTGAGATAGAAAACAATGAAAATTGGGATGAAGTGAGGTTATAAAAACTATAAATCATAATTGACAGTTCTTAATCTACTGAATTCCAAGTTATTAACAAAAATACCACAGAAGAGATCGGGATAGTGAATGAATTTTGGTGTTAGATTTGTACCCAAGCTTACTGCAGATACCTGTTGCTCTTTGGCAAAATCTGCCAGACGTTAATTGTGCCACCTTTTTGCATAGAGGATCGTGAGTTCAATTCTCATCCGAAAATTATTCTTCATTCTGATACATGAAGAAAATCTATTCAATCACTGCCGAAGGGAAATCGGCTTCAGTGCAATAAAAAAAACAGTAAAAATTGAGATTAAAGTAAATAATATCATTTCTTTTAGTAATAATAACTAATACTTTATCTTATAAGATAAATAGATAAATCTAATTGCTGATACTGAACTATCACTTAATACGAAACATGGCACAGAAGAGATCTATATCGGGGATGAGTTTGAGTATTTTCATTTGGATTCGTATTTGCTAATGATTCCTGTATCTCGATGGTTGAGTTAAGTGAGCCACAGTACACTCAGAATTTATTTTTCATTTCTTTTCGTGTTGCCGATTTATTCATTCATAGCCGAAGAAAAACTAGTCAAAGTTTAGTTACAATAAATAAAGAACAAAAATTGAAATGTAAAATTGAGGTAAATACTTGCAAAATTACTAATAATGTATTATAATTCTTTAATCGAATGAATGAATAAATAGATAAATAAATGATATGTTTTTGAATCTACTGTTTCTCCAATAATGGATTTTAAGTTGTTCGAGGACTGAGGCCACTTAATTTGCTCCTAAGAGATACACATTTCGTCTTGTGCTGCAAAAGACATCTGACAACACTGGTTTGTAGTTTAATGAAAGGTTTTGAAGGATGGTAATCTGAGTTGGCAGCAAAATCTTTTAACTGAAGCATTATTCCAACGCCCACTCCAAATATAGACACGGTTCAAGATCGGGTTCAGAAAAAATGATCTGTGATAATATGGGATTAGGTCTACACACCTTACCCTGATATATCCATGGGGTCGAAATTACGCTCCTTAATATATGATATGTGATTTGAAATTCCTCTTTCTCTGAACCTAAAAAGAAGAGGGTTGGAATTATCCCCCCCTGCCACCAAGAAATCGGAACTGAAGCTGATTAATTGGTACGGTTCAGGATGAGGTTCATTTCTTCGTATCTGAAATTAAAAATTTGTGGAAAAAAAAAATCTATGTAAAGATTCGGTTTTTGCAAGACACAGGAAGATTTTTTTACGAAAATGTATTACCTATTTATTTCTACTATGTATTGAATAAAGAAAAAATATCACTTTATTAGAATATGTATGTTTCACAAAAAACTAGTTATGTAGCTTCGAAAAAGATTACAAAGATAGGAGAAAACATTGTTAGGTAGTTTATTGAAGGGATAAAGAAAGGAGTTAAATAGCTTAATGATAGGGTTGGGAATGAGGAAAAATTAGATAGTTTATGGAGGGGATGGAAAGAGAAGGAGAGAAGAAAAAGCCTGTTTAAGACGGAAAGAAGTGAGAAGAGAGGAATAGAAAAGTAGCTAATAAGATTGTAGTCGAGTAATTTTAATAAGAGGGTAGGAAGAGAAAGTAGGAAAAAGTTTCGTAGTTTCTGAGTTGGTGAGAAAAAGAGAGAGGGGAAAAGGAAAATCAGACAGTTTTGGGGTAATACAGGAAGGGAGAAGACTGAGAAGAAATCTAGGTAGTTTAAAAATAAGGAGGGAGAGAAATGGACAGGAAAGCGAGTCATGTAGTTTATTGAAGTGTATCAACATTTTTGCAAGTGAAACTTTCAAATGAAACTAATCCCTGTTTGTATAACATTCAGAAAAAAAAACATGAAACCGGCAACGAAAATTTGAAGGAATCAGCAAGAGAATGAGAAGATAATAAATTTCCACGGGTTCCGCTAGTAAAAATAATAATACCTAAGGGTTTCCAAATCTGACTCGATGAAAAAAAAGGTTTGAAGGAGAGAGAAGGCGGATGATGACAGATTATACGGGATTAGAAAAGTATGCGCCAGCGTGCAGTGAAGACCTGACATGCACTTTCAACAATCAATCATAAGGCAGCAACAGAGGAAGTTGTAGGGAAAACGACAAAAGAGGGGAGGAAAGGAACGAGGAAGCTACACAGGGAATTCAAAAGATAAATACGAAATATCAAAGATGAGCGATTATAGACAGGGCCACGCAAAGGAAACCTGAAGAAAGAAAACAGACCCTCTCATCGGGGCAGCCCGAAATGAATGCATCAAGACGAAGATCGACCAAATCGAGACAAACAGCAAATGCTGCGTATGTGGAGAAAGGGATGAGACTGTAAACCACATAACCAATGAATGTAGTGAATAGAATAAGGAGGAGTAGAGATAAAGAGGGGAGTTAATTTTATATAGACCTTAGCACTAGTGGAGTCTGCGTGAATACTGAACAGAGTAATAGATATATGAGACTCACGACCCCGTGTCGCCAGCAACGATCTAATTGCCAGAAAGGAGAAGACCTCAATGGAAGTAGAGCGAAGGAAGCGTTGTACGGTACATACAAGAGCAAGAACAAGAACAAGAACAAGAACAACAACAATAATAATAATAATAATGATAATAATAATAATAATAATAATAATAATAATAATAATAATGATAATAATAATAATAATGACCTAAGGAGACTTATTGTCACTCAGCCTTCAGCAATGACCACTGGGCAACCGGTGTTAAACTGTAAACCGCAGTATAACTGCAACCTATGAGAACTAGGAGAGACAGGCTGGAGACTTGAGGAGACTTGCTGTCACTCAAACTCAAACTCCAGCGGTTACCACCAGGCAACTGGTGTGAGATTGCAATAATAATAATAATAATAATAATAATAATAATAATAATAATAATAATAATGATAATAATAATAATTATTATTATCATAATGGGAGACCTGCGACAATTCAGATGACAGCAAAACTGCAGTTGGCTAGAACACTGGAGTAAAGAGGGGTCTTCCTCTCATTCGATCTTCAGTGGTAGCTGCCTGTCATTTCTGGCGTAAAATCTTGAATAAAATTCTTTTTTCATAAAAAAAATTGATATTGATATATTATGGAAATTTGCTCAGCCCCTCTGTCACAAAGTTTCTTTCTGAAAATAGAGTTTCACACAGAAAAAAAAAAGTTGTTTTACTCTAGCTAGTTTTAGACTATAGTTGTTAAACAATCCTGCATTTCAATAGCTCAATAAAAAGTAATTTTAGAATTTTATTGATTAAGATAAGTGGCTAACGTTACCCAATCGTGGGTTTTTAGTTTACATAACTAAACGTAAGTTAATTGAAATCATTACTATTTTCACATTAAGAACATTCATTTCGACAAGAGCTCCATTTTTTTCTTAGTATTCATACAATATTACATAAAACAAAACTGCAATTAATGTGTTGTGACTTGTTTATTCTTAGTTAGAATTGAATACAAGAATAAATAATCATTATCTTAAAGTAGGAATTCCTAAATCAAGCCACATATGCAATATGTCATTTTCTTTAGCTCCTGTGAATAAGAGCTGTATCCTCTGTTTAACATCACTCCTTCAGCTCCGACTTTTCAAGCTGGTTACCATCCCTATCTCAAACCCCTATATGTTTTCTGCGATTTAAATAGTCTTTTCGTCGTGTGTTTTTCATAGTCTGAGAATAGCCCCAAAACTGCTTTTAGCGATCATAAATTCGGGTGTGGCATATCGCCTCTCGATTTGTTTGTAAGCATAACACTGATTACCCTGTCTCCATAAATATCTTCTGATCTTCAAAATACCAAGCCTTATGGACTATATATTACACGTAGTTCATATCTATTCACTCGAGCGCTCTTATCTCCGTCTTTTACCGAGCTACTTACACTATACATCATTTCTATCAAAGATCAAATCTCCCTTTTTATAAGTAATCACTCACTAATCAGGTCTGCTTTATCAAACGATCGTTCTATCGATTACATGTCTTCCGTTTTCAGCTGTATATGTACCGTTTATAAATGTCTTATTTATTGTCTATCATATGAGCATTTATTGTTTTGTAGACATTTGCATTTGTCTTCATTTCAGTTATGAATTATCTTTAATTTCCATATTAAAACATGGGACGTAGAATTGTCTCTTTTAACAAAAGTAACGTGGCTGCCATCATGTTTACATTTAGGAAGCATTGTGACAACTAGTGACTCCTTTCTTACTTAATCTCTTTGTTATGTCACAGATGTACTAAACTCAAACATATGGACAAACTAGAACTATCTTTCTACTCAGGACTATCATCACAACTACCATTATCCTCCCGCACATACAATATACACGACATCAGCAATATCACATCTGTAAACTTAACCAATTCTTGACAAAAACCCACTATATTCGTTTTAGTTACTATTTTACTTTCATAGAAAACATAAAATTACTTTCTTGCTACTCAAAGATTATTATGCCTGCCATTGGCGGATTAGCTGACTCAAAAACATAATTTACAACGAATCTTGCTTGTTACAATTATATTCAATACATTTAATTGTAAACAATACTGCAGCTGCATCCTCAAAAAGTTGCTTTCTTAACAACTATAACATTATTTCGATATCGTCACCCTTTACAATTTATCTGCAGTAGATAGGGCTTTGGAGTAGAAAAGGAAAAACGATTAATTTGAACAAGCTAGAAATCACCAACTAACGGGTGATTGTCCTTAGCAATTTAAAGCCTACGGTCATAAAACATCAATTCATAATGCAGGGCTTTACGAACGTAGGCTCCATATAGCTAATGAGAAGCAACCGTTGGGCGGATATTTTGGGCTGGTAATAATAATAGTTTGGCAATTCAGATATTGATGCAAGCCTTGTTTACCCCAAAATCAGCAAATATTTTCTGTCTGAAGATAGCAGAAATGTTGTCCTCCTCTCTAAAGTTACTAACACTAATCTTCTTCCCTCTTCTCCCATGTGTAGAGCATTCATGGTTTGATTGAACTTGAAATCGTCCTCAGTCTCTCCTATTTACAATATTTATTTTATTGCAGAGAAATACGCAGGAATGAACACTTACGGTGCGTTCTTACTGCTTGTTTGTCTCTCTATTTCCTTTCATTTCGCAGGATCTTTTATTGCTTGTTTTTCTGAATGTCAATGTATCCCTAGATGTATGCTTTCCACTTCCATCGATCATCAAGCTGCACCGTTCTGTTTTGAAACTGATCGAATAATCGATTAACAGACAGATATGCATCTTAACAGCAAATTCTTCAAGTGTTTAATAAATATCAAGATTTTATGACACAAACTTGACTTGAAATTAAACGTTAAAATCCCTGGGCACTTAGAACACCGACACCGAGACATCAGATATACGCTTGCTTTTATTGTATGTATGTATGTATACATACATACATACATACATACATACATACATACATACATACATACATACATACATACATACATACAGCTGACGGTCAAACCACGCTGAAAGCACAAGTTCTTGTTCAATCACCGAAGTTAAGAAGCATCCAGTCTGATCAGTACTTAGATGGGTGGCCACTTGGGTATCTTAAGCATAGGTTGTCCACACGTATGTGTGTTGGCACATTAATAAACAATTTTGTGTCACATTCCGCCCTCGTGGGACGGTAGATAAGTAACAAAATTTATACATATATTTGTATAAGAAGAGAAACGCTCATGAATTCGAGTAGACAACGATGGTTTAGCATTGTAGGATCGAGTCACCTATGTAAAAGAAAAGACAATGGGAATAAATGTAATTCTAGATATCGTGAAATTATCAATTTGTGTATGTGTGTATGTGTGTGTATTTTCATGTTGTCAATTATTTTTCATTCAAATGTGATCACCACATTGTCTTTGAAATTTCTACAAAATGGGGAAGGAATAGAAATACGAAGAAGGAATTTTTCAAACATAAGCAACGGATCCATGTTATCTTACGGTATTCCTATCATCTCAATACAAATAAGAGAAAATATTCGGAGCCGTTCGCCAAAACCAGTACCAAAACTGTCAACATAAGTTTTTTTTCAGTTTTTTGGTTGGTCTGGATGGCTTTGCATACATATATCATGCCCACAGGCCATAACAATGGAGCTAGTGGACTGAACAGTTCTAACATTTAATCCTTATTTCTTTTTTTAAAAAAGCTTTTTTTAACAGCCTAACTCAATTAGATTAGTTTTTAGTGAAGGGTTAAATTTGCAGAGTAAGTTTACATTAAATCGGCCCTTTAGTATGTATCCGGTAGTATTCACATTTGTCTTTTGAAAATTCGGACGTTTTTTTAGTGATCACTGCTCAACAAAAGGCGAGAGAAAGAACATACTCATTTGATTTTTAATTGATCACCACTCAATAGGGCATGCTGCCATAAGACATAGGTTGCATGACGGTTTCTATTGAGTGATAATCCAGACCTGTTATCTTTACTTTTTAACCTTTGGTATTTGTCATCATGCTTTAATCGCTTACAGCTTACACACACTCCTTTATCTTGCGAAATGGGTTGTAGGCATTCCTCCTGGAAGCCATTAGCAGGTACAAACAGTCCAGTTTCCTAATAGGGCAATCTTCTGATGATACTCTCGACATGAAGTTAGCATTTGCGTCTTTTTGATTGGAGGCATAAGATGCATTCTTACAAAAAGAACTTGGTAAAAACTGCGTTAGAGTTACACCACAGGGATCATGGTTAACTGCCCAGGAGTTGTGTCTTTTGGTTAATTGTAGTTCTTTTATCATCTGGATTCGTCTTTTTTATGTTCTTAAACGAAAAAAAGCCTTGCCCGTTGTCATGCTTATTCTTACCATATGACGGCTTGCTTCTCATCAAAGAACTCACCAATTTCTTGTTCAAAATCCAACTGGCTTTAAAAACGGTTGACTTCGTTTGATGTATATCTTCAAAGTCGAGTATTTCTTCCACTTCTAATGCATAGCAACTGACAAACTGAGAATACTGTTACTTTCTAAGACATAGACTTTTAAGGATTTTATTCTTATCCATCACAGATTGTATCAGTAAAAACTTACATCATTATTCTGATACTGTGTTTTCTTTTCCTATTTTTATTTTGATATTCATAATACCAATTGAACAAGTCATGGCAATAGTCATTTATCCAGTATGTTCAAGTGGGAGTATTGAAAATGAATGGAAGTTGTTGGAAAAAAATGTAGATCAGCATTTAATCGCATAATCCACGGGTGGCGACTTATGAAATCATCTGTTATCTCGTATCTCTACTCTCATCCCATGCCCTTATTCTCTTATCCCTTTCAATCTTAGTTACCTGCCGATAGTTAATCTGATTGTTTAACTAACATGGATTAGTTTCATATGAAAAATCCTCCTCCCCACGATAAACTACCTAACATTCCTTTTTTTTAAAATTTCACTGCCAATCCTTTTATCAAACAACATTTATTTCCTGTCACCCATCCCTCCCTACCCTCATTGAACTACCCCCTCTCTCTCTCTTTATATATATATATATGTATATATATGTGTGTGTGTGTGTGTGTGTGTATGTATATATACACACACACACACACACACACATATATATATATATATATATATATATATATATATATATATATATATATATATATATATATATATATATATATATACATTCTTTATACCCGTCTATTAAACTACCAAACTCTGGTTCATAATGATAAAATAATATCTTTCATAAAGTAAGTGATATTTTTATTGTTTTGATTTATAGTAAGAAAAAGTCTTATTTGGTCACCCTTGACAAGTTTATGTTCTGATCGGAAAATCCTTCAATAGGAAGGTTACATATATGGCTTATATAATGCAGTATGTTCTGGCCTTCAGAAACGAAATAGTTGCGCAAGACAACTTAAGCAAATGACACCTTCTAAGCCCAGAATTCTTCCATAAACTCATTATACCGAAATTAGATCGGTCCAAGTTCAAATCTCCCTTGGGTTTAATTTCTATCATTTCTAATTTTTTTTTTCACTGCGATAGATAGCCAACCTTTAATATTCAAAAAATAACTGCAACATTATCGTTCCTCAGGGTCTAAAATCACTCATGATGACTGTGCATTGAAGCAGGTTATTTTTGAGGGATGAGTTTTTCTTATTACTTGGATTGACACCAAGATGCACAAAGGAAATGAATAAGGTAATTTGTTTCCAATAATTCAAACGTTGTAGTTCTAAGTTTTTTATGTTTCAAACCTTTAGGGATGAACGAACGTTTTGAGACAAAACGTTATAGGAGAAAAATAAGTGGAATGTAAGAAGTTTTGAAAAAAATAATGACATAAAATTCTTTTTTCTAAAAAGATAAAAGAGAAAAAGATGACGGGATTATTTACGTATGGATAGATTATAAAAATATATATGTATTAGAATAAATATATTTATTTTAAACAAAATAAGGGTTGTATTTTTTCTTGAATCATAAACAGAAACTTGAATTGAAGCCGAAAAAATAAGTAAATCTAAAAACTGTCAAAACATTAGTGGAAGACGAGGTTTTGTTTGAGTTGAGAGATAAGGAGAGGAAAGTATTGGGTGGAAAGGCGAAAATCCCTTTTTCTTGCTACACATTCCCCAAAACCGACAGACGAATAATCGGTATCCAAAGTTTAGTAGATCTTTTTTATAAACCTGGTCTATGTGTAGCCTGTCTATACCCTATCTCTTTCCACTGAAACACAGGATCTGATATCTTCACAATCCTTTTATTCATTTTTAGCTTTTACCCGTCAAAAATGACGGAATTGTTTATGTATTGATCAGTGCTAAAGACACTTAAGCTATTTTGATGGATAATTCATCGTTCAATATTTCAAGTACCCTGAATTCAAGTTTCTTCGAGTCTCAATTTATCTCAAGCTGTTTTAACGCCTGATCAAAGTCTTGAAAGTTTCTATGACATAAGCTTCATTGTTATACTATGAAAGCAAGGGTAATTGATCAGTAAGATGTATGAGCGGAAACAAACAGAGATGAAATTAGCATATATGGTTGTTATATGTTTAGATAGGTTTGCTAACAATAATATTATCAGTAGTATATCTAGTAAAAATGTAAGAAGAGGTGATAGCTGTACGAATTCAAGACATCAACCTGAATTATTCGAAAACATCAACCAAAACTGTCAGCTGAGTCAACGTCAGTTTCTTCTATTTTTGAGTGATTCTGCCTATCAGGCACTCTGGCTGATTGGCAATGTATGTGTTGCGCGTACAAGTCACACCAACGGTGCAAAGGGGTGAAAAATTAAGCGTATACTCCTTGTTGAGTGTGGAGAAACATTTTGGTTTTGATTGTGTTTTTATGAAAATCCCACCCCAAACAGGTCTTTCATTTGGGCACTAAGTTACAATCTAATTGTTTGCCAAAATTGTCCCTTGGTTTATGTTCGAGAGAGTTCAAGCTTGTTGTTTTTTTTTTCGGGTGGGGGGGGGTGCGGTTGGAAATTTGGACTTTTTAGGAATTGCCCCTTTTTTGAAATTTGTACTTACATACCCCTGACGAGGCATGTTACCAAAAGGTGTTGATCACGTGACGATCTTCTATTGACTGACGAACAAACCCCTTACTTATGATATATATATATATATATATATATATATATATATATATATTCTTCCCCTGACATTCACACATTTTCTTTCCAAGAATTTTCCTGCACAAAACAAGGCACAGTTTTGGCGATATCATCTTCTATCTGACATCAGGTTTTTAATTGAAAGGTTTGGAATTTCTAGCTCAATGCATTTTAATCCCTTAGACACTAGAATTATTCCCAAAGGGATAGCTATTTCAAATTGTTTGTTTGGTTGCGAAGTCGCCGCTAGTAATCACATCACGAAGTTCTCAGAGAAGAAAAAAATCCGCCATTGTCACTCTGGTGATTATTTTGAAACCGAACTGAAGAGGAACGAGGATAAAAGGTCAAGATGTAAGTAAAAAGAATTCAAATGATAAAAGCTAACGAGAGGGATTTCAATCAGCTTTCAAACCTCTCATGCGAAAGGGGGCCTTCACACTGGAATGAAAACAGCAGGCGATTAAATCTATGCCCCAGTCTACGTATTGTTTTGGAGCAATCAGTTGTGGTGAGGCAACGATCTAGAATGTTTTTACTGCTTTGCTTGTGATATTTTATGGTTGACAAGAGGGGCACACCGAATGTTCTGCTGGTTATGCCTATCTTAAAACACCATTCTCTGCATTGAGAACTTGTATATACACGCATATACATATATATATATATATGATAAAAAGAAATGTATACTTAATCCGACAAAATATTCACAAATGCGTTATATTATTTGAAAATCTATTTGAAATGATACCCCTTTGTTACACAGAGCATACGTTTGCCGGCCTCGACAGCGTGAATAGGATGAACAATTACTAATGACTAAAGGGACTACTGCAGGAAACGAACCTGCGACCGATAGGGTAGCTGCCTCAACGTTGCGTCGCTCTCAAGTATTGAATTAAACAGTCCGATGGGAAAGTTTTCAACCCGAATAACTGCTTTATCCTCACTCCTTTTATCTTGTTCATTGACTGCCTATGTCAGCACTGTTGTTTTTTAATGTATCCAAAAACATTTGTACAGAAAAAATATTTTTATAAATATACATATATTTATATGTATGTATCTAATTATGTATTCATACATTCATAAATATATATATACATATATATATATATATATATATATATATATATATATATATATATATATATGTGTGTGTGTGTGTGTGTGTGTGTGTATGTACGTATATTTGTAAATATATGCATAAATATACAAAGAGATGGATATATGTTTATAAATTCATATATAAGTATACATGGATATAAAGATTGATATTCGTTTATATATAAATATATCTATGAATATATATATATTTATCAATATATACATGTATTTTTATCTTTTTCTGTTTGCACATACACTCATACGTGTATTCATACGTGCGTATAAATTCATATATTAATACTCATATATATACATACATATATATATATACATTTTTGAGTACGTGTCTGTGTGCTGGTATGAATTTGGATCCGTGTATGTCTGTCTGTATATGTGTGTTTGTGTGTCTATGAGAGAATATATGGTTTGTTTAGAACGTGTACATAAGTATATCTATCTATCTATATATATATATATATATATATATATAGAGAGAGAGAGAGAGAAATAGATAGATAGATAGATAGATAGACATATGTTCTAAACGTATACGTATGTTTATCTATCTATCTATCTATCTATCTATCTAGATAGATAGATAGATAGATAGATAGATAAACGTACGTAAACCTTCTAAACCACATACGTATATTCTCTCGTGTAAACACACACACGCGTGCATACAGACGGACATACACAGATTCAAATTCCTACCAAAGTCATTATTAATTTTAGATAAAACCTCCGATGAAATTCAGAAGACGTAAGTATTTGCCAACGCTATGATCAGCTACGTTAATGGGTATCAATTTGTCTGTAACATTCACCATCTATAGACGTAGGCCTATATTTCTTAAGTTCACACGTATACCCTTACACATATTTTTACTATGTACGATTTTGTTATGGTGAATGTATACGTATGCTTTATGTACAATAATCAACAATATATTTTTTAGACTGAAAATATATCAATATAGATATGATATCCCTTTTGGAAAAATACTAAAAAGGTCGAGTTGAAGAAAAAAATAACTGCAATTCAATGATTTATAGTTTGTTTTTTGTTGTTGTTTTTTTAGATTGTTATCGTAGTCAGTCATTTTTATTTCTATTGGCATCTTCAATCCGAATGTATATGTTTGGGCATCGCAAAGGTCAAACGAGAATAAATCTTCTGAAATCTCCAGGGTTCGACTCAGTAATCTCGACGACTTCATCATTGATATGGTCTGAATTGATCAATTATTCTCCGAATCTCCGATTCTACAATTCACATTCTAAGTGTCTTTGGAACAATGCCAAGTATTCAAGTTAGTATGAGAATCCTATCCCTCAATTTTTCGCGACACCTTGACGTTTTTATTTGACCAATCTCTTACAGTCCAGTGAAGACATAGCACAGCTTTTTTTTTAACAAAATCAACTTCATTTTCTAGTTTTTCATTAGATATAGATTTCTTTTTTGTAATTAAACATCAATAGGCCCTGATAATTTTCACTTTCAATCAGATGTGAGCAAGCCCTTTTTCTTACTCAAGAATTCTCTGCAATAGTCTTACTGATTTTTGTGTTGTGTACTTGCCTTCAGTTCTTTTAGGTCCACTTGGAAATGCCCATTATCCCTTCATCACCAACAATAATGGTAGGGGAAATCATTACCATAATTTTATACAAATTTTCCTTGCAATATCTAACTTCCATTGAAGAAATTGAGAAATTTGATAAGAAAAATTAAAATGTATAGATCTTTTTTCAGTCTCTATGAATTATCTCCCTTGACATTTACTCTTTAAAGATAAATAGACGTGGATATTAGATATCTAAATTGTCAATCCTGAACAGACGTAACCGGAATACTTCAAAGTACTAGTTTTGTTTGATGGACGGAATATCAAATTACTTGATTTGTGTTTGAATTTTAGAATTCCAGATTCTCAAATTTTCCATTCCCTCGCACAAACCAGAGTCTATTTATATACCAATTTTTTTATGCCGTCAAATCCAAGTCATTTGTAAAATTCCCAGTGAATCATCAATCCCACCTGTACGCCCTTTTGATTCAAATTTCTTTATTTACTTATATGGTTGCCAGGCTCATCTTCGTCTCCGCATACGTGGCAATTGTTTTGGTAGAGTTCGTTCTAATACACTTGATCTGATTTGTCATCACAAGGTTATTTTGTTTCTCTCTTCAAAAGTCGTTTGCGCAACCGCACCCATCATACTTTGTGTTAAAGTTGTTTTTCTTTCCATTTTTGTCATTAGGTTTTTGAGATTCCTGATCCAACAGTTCCTGTCTGCCATTATTCATCCCTTTTTTGTCAGTAGGTAGTCCGCAAATCCGTTATGCTGATGAGTCATTTCCATTTTCCCAGTTTTTTTCTATATCGCTTGGAAGTAAAGCTTTATGCATGAAGAAAATTTCTCCTTCCCTGCTCAAAGTCCAAGTTTTTTCTGTTGTCCAATTTAGAAAGGATTATGAATACTTTACTGTAGAAACTGCCAGTATATGTATACATTCTAAAATTCTGCAATCATGGATCAGAAACATGGAGACAAAAACATAGAAACTGACCTGCAAACTGGGAAGCATGCAACATGCACGTGAAAGATTAATGCTCAACCCCAAATGGAGAGCCCACAAGATTGCACAATATACTAGGGAAAAACAGGAGTCCATGACATCATAGAATTCATTAGAAAACTCAAATGGCAATGGGCAGGGTATTTGGTAAGAATGGCAGACAACGGATGGACATCGCAACTCACAACATTGATCCCCAGGGATCACATACGTAAGCGATGCCGAAAGAATACAAGATGCTGAGACGAACTTGACGAGTCCAGAAAGTATGGGCTCCGAGCCCCCCATGATAGAGAGTTCTGGCGAATCCAGGGGAAGGTGTATGTCCAATAACAGACAATATAAACAATGATGATGATGATGATGATGATGATGATGATGATGTTTTGAAGACGATTGTTCAGATACGTTTGTGTGAGATTGTTGTCAATAGGAATTTTGTTTTTTCATCTTATCGTTTGCTCAACCATGCACACGTTATTCCACATGCGATTGTATTAGTCTTTTATGATCGGAAGTTTTTCTTCTCAGTTTTAACTTTTGTATATTTGGCAGTACTTTTCATCCCTGCCATTCCCTGCCAGTGCCAACCACTCAAAGCCACAATGTAATGAAATATTTAGACGCAAAAAATATCCCTGCCACACATATATGATTAATGGAATACTTCGATGCAAAAAATATCCCTGACACTTATCAGTATTCCTAGTTCTCAAACGTTAATTAAACGTAGGGCAGGGAAAGGTAGGGACTTTGTCAATATTTGAAAGCGAGCAGTATAAAGAAATGGCAGGGAATGGCAGGTAATTTGTTCATGTTTGAGAACTAGTAGTATAACGAAGGGATAAACAGTGATGCACTATTTTTATCATTAAGCATTTGTCCTTTTGTCAATTTTGTTAACGTTTCAGGTTATTTTGATAATCCCTTTCTCCTGCTCTATGCACCACACTAATAATAGCCTGCTCATCAAACCTCAGAGCTGATAAATCATCAGCCTCCCTCTCTTATCTCCGTATAATATCTAATGACGTCACTTCTGGCACGTGAAGTTTAATGCAAAGTCATTAATTTTCTGGTTCTCTATTCTAAAATGTTCAATTTTTCTTTTGTCCTATTTTGTTTTGGTCTAGATTGTTATTACTCTTCTTCTTCTTCTTTTTCTTCTTCTTTTTCTTCTTCTTTTTCTTCTTTTTCTTGTTCTTCTTCTTGTTGTTCTTCTTCTTCTTATTATTATTATTATTATTATTATTATTATTATTATTATTATTATCATCAACAATATCAATAGTTTTGTCACAACTCCTTGTTTTCCATCTTAACCAATCTTAACCATCTTCCAATCACCAGAGAATGTTTCATTACAATAAATTTCATTCAGAATATTTTATTGCCATCAAATTGAATCCTTTCAATTTTAGGGGTCAAAATTTTCAGGGAAATCGTTTTCCATTTTTCCTCCAGAATCAAGGGGATTTTTTTTCCACCTTCAGGGGGCAAATTCGAGGGGGACTTTTTCCCCCGCTCTCAGGGATGAGAATCGGAAAGGAATTCTTTTTCTCACTTTTGGCGGTCGAAATCGAAATATTTTTTCCAGTCAAATAGAGGGTGAGTGCTTTTTTCCACCTCGAGTGGTCAAAACCGAAGGGCAACCTTTTTTGCTTGTTGGTGTCAAAATCAAAAGGAAACGTTTTTCCACAATCATGATCGAAATAGAAAAGGAATTTTTTTTTTCAATATTAGGAGTCGAAATCAAGCAAAACCTTTCCCTGGAAGGGATAAAAATTGTATGGAATTTAGATGCTTTTACGGTTTCAAAGGTTTAGAGGAAATTTTTTGCGTACTTCACATGTAATCCATGATTATATAATAGATAAAATCATGGACAAATGACGAACATTAGAAATGTTGAAGATGACATTGAGAAGATACAAGCATGATTTGAGAGAAGAAGAGAGGCACGAGTTAATTGAAATATATTTTTTCACAGAAATTAGAGCATTCCAGATATTTTTTTAAAGAGAGATAACGAGACACAAATTACTTTTTTCATGACAAAACGTTTCGATTCGAACACGTGAGAATATATGTGTCTATAGATATATACATGCGTATGTACTTGTACCCATATAAGAGTGTGCAAATGCTATAAATAGTTATTATAAAACAGAATATTCCATTAGCCAATTCGTTTTACCAGATCAGGCAGATAATGGGAAAGACATCTGAATTTTCAACCATTCTGTACTTAGTCTCCCCAACGTCTTCAAGACATTCCATCGTTTGTAAGCTTTTACGTTGGAAGGGTAAACTGGTGTATATCCGCTCGGATCATTGAGTTTTGAAGAAGGATTTTGAGCTGAATAGTTCATGATTATCTGTGTTATCAGAATCGCAGCATGGGATTTCACAGATGTGATAAGGACACTTCTACAAATTTAGATTTTTTATCCCTAAATTTGTTGAACTAAAGTCCAGTGGTTAGCTACTGAGCTCTTTAAGAGTGGCATTATCAGCATTTCGGTATCAGGTAACAGATTTCTATTCCGTAATCAGATTTATATAACAGAAAGTGATCACATCTACCATGCATTTATTTACAGGGTACGCCTTAAGGATTTAGTCGCGAGTTCTTTCAGTTTATTAAAAACGTGATGGAAGCGAGTGTATAGTAAGAAGCGGATATGTTCCACTGTTTATACTGAATCTGTAAAAAGTTATCTTAATTCGATCACCTTTCGCCTTGATCATGGCCTCTAAAAGAGAGGAAACTGACTTGCTCAAAGGCCACGCGATTTCTTCATCCAAATTGGACCAGGGTTTGATAAGAGCTTGCTACGGAGCTGCAACAGTGCTGTAGGAGATACTTGAAACATCAGCAGCTGCAGCGTTTTTACTCTTAAAACTGTACCAGATGACGAAAAACATGTCATTGATGGCCGGGTTCTTGTCCCAGAACCCCCTGAAATGCTCTCTGCGCCACGCTTCGGCGATATTTTATGCGTGAGCTGGTGCACCATCCTAGAAGAAAGACGTTATACGATATAGAGGCTTCAGTGACCTAATGTTACAACTTTTCTTCATGCATTTAAGGATAGACGGCCATTCACCTCCTTACACTCTACAATGAAGACCAAGGTAGATTTTGATCCATTCAAAGCTATTATAGCTACACCATCATTTCAGGTTTTTTGGCGATGAAAATAGGATCTGCCAAGATCTCCAGCATCAAGTACATAAAGCATATCATTTGGGGAATTCCTTAAACAGCCTGCACAGTTAACGTCTCGAATATGGCCCTCAGAATTCTCCCCAACATTTTCTTTCCGTCGAGTCACTTATAATTTGAGGCTGCTGAAATCAAGTGTCAACGTTGCATTTCTTATGCTCTCGACCTTAACCCTCTGGCACATTTTTTCACGTATTTTACAAATATGTAAGATGCTCTGCGCAAAATTCCAAACTCTTAGGACAAAATATAAGTTAATGGGATATAATAACAGGATGGATATACCTTTATAGCGCATCCTGATGCAATAATCCTCAAAGAGATTAAAACTTTGAAAATAAAAAAATTTTTTTTAAATAAAGCAAAATAAGGGCCAAGTGTAAAAAAAAATACCATATCCAAATACTGAGAATCGATGATCATTAACCCATTGATATCAGTTTAATATTCGAACATTCTCACTTTTTATAGATTATTATTGGTCATAAATTCCGAGATTTCCTTTCCTTCATTCTTGTTTGTTTTGTCGGGCTTCTATCTTCGAATAGAATGGCTCCTTCCACTGGCATTACAATCCTCCTTGAATAATATGCGTCAGTTGTCAGCCTTATCTGCTTTCGTTCTCCTTTCGATTTTTTTTCTTTCTGTCATTATGCTTTTGAAAGCATATTTCCAGCCATTAAAAGATTTATCTTTCTGCTGCCCCTTTATTTACATATTTTGTTTAGATTTGTTCATTTTTTAAAAATCTTTGTTCCTTCTTTTATTCATTTCTTTTCTACTATTTTGTTTTTCGCTTGCCAATTCCATTCCTCCCGATTTCAGTTTCCATCTTTCTGTCTTCCCAATCTATTTTCTTTAATCTTTTTCTTTCTTAGTTGTGTACTGGCTAGTCAATTCTTTGTTCACTTTTATTTAGATTAGTTTTTCTCTCTATCCATTATTTATTTCCTCCTATTGTTTAATTGATCAGTCTCCTCTTTTTCCCTCATATTATCTCAATATATTTTCTCATTTTCTCCCCAACCTTCTTCATTAGATTTTCTATACATTCGATTTCTTTCATTTTTTTTCCAATATATTCCAATATCTCAATTCTCGTTTGGTTTTAAGCAGATATTCAAAGATTTCCATTGCGGTTTTTATTTCAATCTATATTTATTTACGTCTACAAAATTTTGCATATGAATGAATGTGTGTGCCTCCGTATATATATTACAAGGAAATCTTACTAACACTACTTAGTGAATTAAGAAAAGAAGAGAATGAACCATAAGTAACAAATAGATTATGACCAACGATGCAAAACAAAATTTTTAATTATAAACAAGCAGAAGAATCTCTTACTATAAATGAAGATGGCGAAATTAAAATTCCAAAACGTGAGTGCCAGGTCTCGCAATTACGTGATAAAAACCTTGGACAAACATTGACAGATTGACTAGAGATTGTAAAAATTGAGTTGAAAAAAATCCTCGCAAAAGTCCAAATTATCGAGAACCAAAGTATTTAGATTAAAGTGAATGTTTAAATGAGATTGAAAAAGCATTACATATCATTATTTTATCCATGTCAAAAATATATCGAATGATAGAATGAGCGTTCTACAGTTTGGAAGAAAAATGTACTCGGACTTGTGAATGAAAAAAATATCAACGGTTAGAATGCTTTAAACTCTCTAAGAACAAACGTGTGCGGTACTGAAAAATTGTCAAGTATTAGAAGATCCCTCGGAACTTCAAAATAGATTTCTTGAAGTACCGATTAACAAAACGGCAAATAATATAACTTATACAAGTAAAAACTATTTCATTCAAAGGATATAGTCTGAAGTGGGTTCAATAGGAACTCCATCATCCACGTATAAAGTATCTACTTGTGGAGCAGATAATATTGTATTTAATAACATCGTATCATATGAAAAGTTAGGACTTGAGATAAATGAATAATAATAATAAAGGTTCAAATCATACATTGAATACCTACAGTACATAAAAATCCAATAGGTGCTTTCTTTATTATAGTTTCCTAAGTTTGCAGTACTAAACCTTTTAGCAAAGCTGTTTCTAAATTTTTTGATTTAATATACAATCAAATACATAATTTCCATAATAAAAGTAAATTTAATAGTAATTTAAATCTCGAAGCCCGTTGAAGTAAATTTGGATATTGTAAAGGGGCTGAATTTATCTCAACCTACATCTTTGGTACTCTTCACATAAACATTCGTCATAAAGATCTTATTAAAGAATTATAGTCGACTTGGCATTAGCAGAAAGAGATAGTAAATGTATTGAGTTTACAACTCCTGAAGCTTTCTGGTGTAAACAAAGAAGGCAAGATTTACCTTACGAGCTCTACCCTGAAGGCGATTGTTAATCATCTTATTTGGGAATGTTATTTCGAAATGAGTAAAAAGATATTTCATCAGATCATAGGTGTTCCTATGGGAATTGATCTGGCACCCCGTTGGGCAAATTTGTTTTTACATAGACATAAATATATGTTCATGTCATCTTTAATTAGAACTAATATAAAGCGAGCACGTCCATTTTTAGGTTCTGCCCGTTTTATCGACGGCTTATGTTCTGTTAATGATGGGGAATTTGGTTAATCGTATAGTGATATATATCCTGAGAATCTTGAATTGAAATGTGAACATAACAGATCGTAAGGAACTTGACTAGATTTGGATACTTGAATTGAAGATGGAATGTTTGTCTATAAATTGTTTGATAAAGGAGATCCATGTCCGTTCCTATAGTACGCATGCCATTTAGAACAATTTGTATTCTTTCTTATATGTTTTACGGAAATATATTATCAGAATGTTTGAGAATATCTAGAGCTACTCTTGGATCTATTAATTTTATACCGAAAATTGTTTCTTTAGATTCAAGAATGGTCAATCAAAGCGACAAAATTGATAAGATTTTTTTTTAATACAGCCATGATTAGACATCCTGATCGTTTTATAACTTATCAGCTTAACGACGGGGAAATAATAAATAACATTGAAGAATATTTTAACAAAAGTACGAAAATAGAATAAATCAATAATGCATAACAAAATGAATAAATGTGCATTAATGTTCAGGGAATTAGTTGACCAAAAGAGATGTATACAATCTATGTAAGTATGAAAGATTATTGTATTGCGCTGGAACCAAGGAAAGGGGAAAAAATTTGGCTCTAGTCCATTTGTCGGACTAATAGGTAGTTGGGTGGGGTGGGAGATCGAACATGGGATACCAAGTAAAAAATTGTCTTAGTGTATTGATGGAATGACTCTTTGAGGTATTACTACCTACAATAAAGTGGTTTGGTTTAGTTTCAACCATGTACATAAGGCTATCTTATGTGATAATTTAAATAAAAAACGAATTGATGGAAGCAAGACGGTATACGATTTAGAAAAATAGTTAAACAATTGATGATTCCAACAAGCAAAGATTCATACATAGTACCATGATAACAAACATATGTGAAATACTAAAAAATACTCAAAAAATGACAGAGATTCCATTAACAGATATTGGAAAATAAGAGACTGAAGTGCCTCAAATTTTTCGAGAAAGTTTTTTAAACATGTTTAGTACATAAAGCTGTGAAGCTTTCTACATTGTATATATCCTGATGGACATGGATTCATCATCATGAACATTCATCAATATTCTGATGGATCACTTCACAATACAAAAAGTTATATATATATATATATATATATATATATATATGTATATATATATATATATATATATATATATATATATATGTATATATATATATATATATATATAATGTGTGGGTGTGTCTAAGTGATAGCCTGTTTGTAAATGTGCATGAGTGCGTGCGTTGAATTTTCTTACTTTATTTTGCATAAATTCTTCGATATGTTTCTTGTGTTGCTGCAATCATTACCATCCTTCTTTTAATTCCTCCATTCGTTTCCCCTCTATTTTCATTTCACTGTGTTACGTCTCGATGAATCTTCCGTTTTTATTCTTTCGATTTCCTCTCCTTTCAGCTCCATCGTTTCCCTCTAATTCAATATCCATTTGTAGATTCCCAGATTGAAGAAAAAGATAAGCAGAATTTAAGGATTCATGCGCGAGTATTAAATAACAGAAATACATTGTTTAATATTAATTTATGATGAAAAATCCGAAACGAAAAGTGCAACAAGATTTGATGAATATGTAAATATTAATGTTACATTTTTCCTCCCATTTTTTCTCTGAAGTTGCAATATTTTTTTCTCTTTCAGTTTGCGAGAGTTACATCTTCC
This sequence comes from Thysanoteuthis rhombus, assembly GCA_963457665.1. NCBI lineage: Eukaryota > Metazoa > Mollusca > Cephalopoda > Oegopsida > Thysanoteuthidae > Thysanoteuthis > Thysanoteuthis major. The sequence continues at coordinate 25,727,518 of OY735203.1, read as the reverse complement.
AAACTGAAATAACATTATTGCAACATTAGGAAAAATAAGTGAGAAAAAGTGAAGAATTAACATGAACACATCCATCATCGCATTCTGTTGCACAATTTATTTGGTTTTTTTTTTGGTTTTTTAATCATAAATTATGTTAAACAATATGTATTCTCTTATCTAGTATTTACGTATAAACCCTTAAATTCAGTTCATTTTTTATTCAATTTTGTGGCAGACTTATCAATTTCTTCTTTACACATGTGTGTGTATGCATGTACGTATGCGTGTGTGTTTGTGTTCGTGTATCTAAAGCATTTTCTAGTATTCAACAATCGTACTAAGGAAGCGCGTTGCCACACTAATAATTATGATTTTATCGACTAAAATTAGACAAATACATACACGTTACATACCGATTAAGGTCACAAGTTCAGAAGCGTAATTATTAAAACTCTCTTTCTCTCTCTCTCTCACACACACACACACACCCACACACTCACTCTCTCTCTCTCTCTCTCTCTCTTGTTTGTATGTTTTCTGAACCAACGCTATTCCACGTATACTTACTAAATATGCAAAATCATACAAAGGTGTACGTGATTCTCCCAGGGCAATATATATATATATATAAATATATATATATATATATATATATATATATATATATATATATATATATATATATATATATATATATATACACGCACACACATTTTTAGTAAACTGAAAACGGTTGCCTAAAGCCACTCACACGTAGTTTCAACCCCAAATTCTGACACAACAGCGAGCTAATACACAGGCCCTCCATAAAGCACATAAGTTCAGTCGAAATGGCATCAGATCATTGCTCAGTTTGTTTCTCGTAAATGATGGGCAAGCCTTGTTGGTATGAATCATTTAACAGGAAACTATGTGCAGCAGCGAATTATGGCCATCGTAATGGCGGCCGGCAAGATCACGTATTCACAGAAGCCACAGCGAAAATAGGTTGGCAGTTTTGGTTTTCTTTTTAGTGCTATTGTATGAGGAAGAAAATTGTTAAGGAAACTGCAGGTATATAGATTTTTGAGGCGATGGTTGATCGGTTGGTGGATAAAAAGATGATGTGTGTTTATTCAAGAATGAAAATAAGTAGAAATAGAAGGGAAAAAAAAGAAAGATAAATAGGAAAGGAATCGATTAAAAAGTAGATAGAGTGAAGTTATGTGAAATTGTGTGCGTGCGTGTGTATGAAGGGAGGGAAATGGAGGAAGAGGTAGAGAAAAGAGGAAGGAAGAAAGGAAAGAACAAAAGGAGGAAGAAAGACAGAGAAGAGAAAAAGAAAGGGAGAAAAGGAAAATAAAGGAAGAAAGGAAGGAAAGAAGAAGGAAAAGAAAGAAGGTGGAAGGACAAGTGAAAAGAAATACAAAGATATTGATAGAAAGGGAGTGAAATGACACAAAGATTTTTTTTTTAAAGAGCCATTGAGAAGAGTGTAGCACTCTAAAAGACTGCTTGATGATGATAAAATTGAAACAAATAGACCCAGAGAAAGAAGAGAAAAACACTTAGAGTGATCTAGAGAAAGTAATAGAACACACCGATGAAGACGTATGCCTTTAATCTGAAGTAGTAAGAGAGAAAGAACAGAAACAAGGAAGACGCTATAAGGAAGGAAGGGAAAATGGTTGAAGGAGAAGAAGAAAGGGGGAAGAAATTGGGAAAAAACGCCGAAAGAAAAACGGAGAAAAGGACATGAAGAAATAAGGGAATTAATGTCGGTAATGGATTGAAAGTACCAAGAAATCTTTAGAAATAGCGATAGATAGAAAATGAAAATAAGAAGCAAAAACGGTGACGATCGGGGGAAAAAAAGGAACGGAGACAGAATGAAATGAAGGCCAATTTTTGACTTGGCGTCACCAGAAGTCGATAGGCATATAAAATAGCTAGATTTTTCAATGACTGGCTTTTAAATGGCTGAAATCGGATAGTTTTCGATAAAATGAAGGTACAACAATGGCTTTTATTTTTATCATTGTGATGATATCTGATCAATACGTTGTATAATTGTGATTTTTGGAACCTTTGTATGAATTTTAGCTATACAGTTATTTGAGAATCAAATCTACCCAACTTTAGCCATTTTGAAAGCTGGTCTTCGAAAAGTCTTGCTAACTTTGGCCATTTTTCAAGCCAGAAAATGGCTACGATCTCCTAGCTCGTCAAACCAAAGATAGCTTGATGGACTCTACAAATATATTTAAAAAGAAAAACGTTAGGAAGCATAAAAAAATAATTGATAAAAAGCTAAAAGCTTACAGGAGGTGAAAATTGTTTAAAGATGAAAAATTGAGTGCCTTGAAGATAAGGGAGAGCAGATTGCGTATTTCAAAAGTACATAAACGGACTGGGTTCATGAGGAATAGCGTAATGCAAAAAAAGAAAAGAGTGGAATACAGACAAAGAGCTTTAGAAGACAGAGAGATAGAGAGAGAGAGAGGGCAGAGGGGGAGAGAAGAGAAAGAAAAAGGGAAAGAGGGAGAAAGAGGAATCACTGTGTAAAAGATGGCAGCAACACGGTTCAGAGTAACTGAATAAGGCTTTTAAAAGAGGTGAAAGCGATAATGCAAAGGTCAATAAGAGAGATCGAAAGAAAGCAGGGAGAATTGGATGAAAAAAAAACATTAAAAAAAACAGGTCTGGTTATTCACTCAATAGAAACCATCACGCGACCTAACTTCTTTCGGTGACATGGCGAGTTCGGGATGAGCATTCAAAAATTGGGAAAAATTCAAAAAGAAACGATAAATGAACAAATTACTTCACTAGTCTTTCCGTGGATCATATTAAGAAACAAAAGTCCGGACATTGAGAAATGAAAGAAGAAAAAATAAACAGTGCGAACGCAGCCAAATACAAACCAAGCTATAGCATAAACTTACATTGTAAATTCACCCTCACCCCCATTTAAAAACTTATTCAGGGTGAAATTTTCGCAGAATCAAACAAAACGTCTTCTCTAGACATAATTAAGGTTGTGATTGCTTGAATTGTTCATTGGTATGGTTAACACGTGCAATACATACACAGCCAGCCAAACCGGCTTGAGAACTGAAAAAAACCTACGATGACAGTTTTTGATGACGGTTTCAAATAAGAGAAAAAGAGAGGGAAATGGTACAAAAATGTTTTCACACTATTGCTGATATCTGCGCAAAAAGTGACGAAGAGAAAGAAAAAGAAATATCTGAGGAAAATGACATAAGCAGATGTGTTGGTTCGTGTTCACGTTTGGAGAAAAAAATGACAAGATGATCTAAAAATGGTTCAGAATAATAAGAAAAATATGGAATGGATTTTGCGAGAAAGCAAAAGAACGAGTCCATAACGGAGTTTAACATGAAAATAGCAAAAAATTGTGTCGGTATATATTCACGAGTACACCAATGTGTGCTTATTTCTCAACGTATATGTATGTGTGCACGAGCGTTCAGGAGGGAAATGTTAAATGATACAAACAAAATTTTCGGACCGGAATCGGAATAAAGAGAAAGAAAGGAAAAATTAGAGTGAAGAAGAGGAGCATTATAATACATGTGTGTATGTGTGTGTGTGTGTGTGTGTGTCCGTGTGTGTTCGTTTGTGTATGTGTGCGTTTGTATGTGCGTACATACGTGTATATGTGTGTGTGTGTGTGTGTGTGCGTGTGTGTGTGTGTGTGTGTGTGTGTGTGCACGCGCACGTGAGTGCGAGCGGGCGTTTGTGCTTTGAGTGAGAGAAGGAGGGCCATGTCTTTAATCTGAAATAGTAAAAGGGAAAGAACAGAAAAAAAGGGAAATAAGCTGAAAGAGAAAAAGAAAAAAAATGGTTGAAGAAGAAGAAAAAGGGAGGAGGAATTGGAGAAAAGAGAAAAAGAGAAAAAGAGAGAGAGAAGGGAGAAAATGACATGAAGAGTGGAAGAGAGAGCATTTTTCTTTTTAAAAAAAAAGCGTAAAAAGGGTTGAGAAATTCAAGATGATGAGAGAAGATGAGAGGCGAGCAGAAATAATTTATTGGCCCCTATGCCGGAAGACACGCTTCGAAAATACTGCATTTAAAAGCACGCGCATCTTTCGCTTTCTGGTGCGATGAACTTCGATTAGGACCGAATTATGTGTACGTGCGATACCGAGCCATGGGGAAGAAGACACAGTTGTTACTTGAAGGCCCGACCAACAGGAAAGCAAGACTGAAAAAAAAAGAAAAGAGAAAAAAAAAAACATCCACATTTTAATCGCTCAGGAAAAACTTTGCATTTTTTTTCAAAGGGAGAGGCACACACAAACACAAACAAGTGTTTCACCGTGAGATTGTAAATAATGTGGAATAACGAAATAGGTTTATCGGAATGGAGAAAAACTGAATGATGTAAGGATGTATCAAGATACAAAATAGATAATCAACAGAATGAGCATAGAATAGCTGACCTCCGATGTCCGTGCATGTCGATTTAGTGCTCAGACTGTTTCACACACCCTAATTTGTAAACTTCAATTCAAAATTCAATCTATTTGTAGGAAATGTTATCGATAGATGTTATTGAGATAATGGCGCAGTAGTTAAATATCGAAGATTCTACTGACTAACCAGTTTCAGATCCCGAAGGAAAAATGATGAATATTTCATCTTTAATGAGCTTTCAATGCATTAGGATTTCAAACTTTCCAGAAATTTGTCATTCATGGGAAATAGAGGGATTGAAATTTTTTCAAGGGGGGGTCTATTTACAATATAAATAGAATACTAAACTGGACCCTTACTTTCCGTTTGTTGTAGGAAATCAGCTGACATGAATCTCTCTTTCTCCCAGCGCTTAGTCCAGTTTGGCAGTATTCTTTTCCGGAATCTGACCATAACTTGGCAATAAAACATAGACACTATTTAAACCCTATGGGCTCATCTGATGTGTGAATTACTGATGACATAAGTGAGTACACGAATTTTCAATTTGGAGAGCCTTATTTTGGTTCAAGGGTAAAAGGTTTGAGGAAGGGCTACACGAACAAGATAGGGGTTGGTGTGGGTCTGGTCGAGAGTATGTGGAGACCAAAAAGGGGGGAGGGTTACTCAGCTGGGTCCGTGCGCTTGCCCGACTGGGAGATGCACTCGAGCTCACAAACCCCTCATTCAATTTTATGAAAGCTCAATAAAATATTATTTGCTTTCCTGTGTCGTTATCCCAGCAGGTATGTGTATAATCACTGTGTATTCATAAGATACTTAAACTGGCTGATATATATGTATAATTTACTAATTAAATACCAATCCAATCATTTGACAATGCATTGAGCCAGTACTATAGGCAAATGCAGGTATTCACTAAGCTTAGTTTAATGTTGGCCATTGTTTCGGATAGCCAGTAGACTGCAAGACTTGTCTGCTAACCATCGATTTACAGCAGGCGCCCACTCTGTATACTGTGTTCATGTTTGATATATATGGTTATTCAAATACAGATTTTTTTCTATGCATATTCGAATACAACTGTGGATCAATAAGTACGTATGTACCTTTTGTGGATACGTTTTTGATCTCCGGGAAATGTTTTAGCGAATTGTTTTTTTCTTACCGAACCAAAAGAGAACTATATCATCAACAACGAATCCAACAACAAAATAACAGCCTCTCTAATTCAAGTCATCAGTATGTTTAAACCATAGGCCTGACAAACCATCCATGATGTCTCAGATAAAACCAAGAATCTCACTGGAAAACGCAGAAATCTTAAGCCAGCGACAAGAGAGACTGAAGCTATCGAACTAAATAAAACCATTGAAAAAAACGGAGATAAGACAAAAGAGATACATGGCAGCAATTTTCGAGAAAAGTCGAGCTTTCAAAACTATTAAAATAACTCTCAATTCAAGACGGAAACAGTTAACTAATGTACTTGGGGGGAAACGGAGACCTAACTATAGACAGGGACTGGATCGTCGAACATGCCCAAGAATTCTACCAAAAACTCCAAACAAGGAATTCAAAACAACGAACGAGGTTTACAAAACGTATGCCTCAAACAAGGTCAAGTCTCAGAAGATTGGAACACTGCAATTTTAAGGCTGTTATGTACTAAAAAAAAGCAAAATCTAAAGACCTAAACAACTACAGATCAACTCAAATACATCTACAAACTTTCCACCAAAGTTATCAACCGAATAATCAAAACGCAAGATGAAAATATACCACGGGAATAAACTAGCTTTATGAGAAACTAATCGATCATAGACCATCTGCATTCGGTATATATACCGTCACAACAGCTCTTTCATTATACTATGTAAAGACTCAGAGCCCTTCCAGCTTCGAAAAGAGGTAAAAAAAAGACGATACTAGCTCATCCACTTTCCAAATCCTGCTTCAAGATGACCTCCCGAAACCTACAGAACAAAATTATGAGGGCACGCTAGTTTTCATATTTAGATGCCAGAATCAAGGGGGTATTTTTTTCATTCAGTGTTCAAAATCAAAGGGTGATTCTCATGACTTTAAAGAGACAAAATCGAAGAATGACTTTCCTTTACTTCTAAGGCCAAAATACACAGGAATATTTTTTTAGCTGTCAGAATTGAAGGAGAATATTTTTTCCCCAATTTTAAGCGACAAAATTGAGGGAAGATTTTTTTTATTTGGAGACAATCAAAGATATGAATCTTTTTCATTTTTTGGAGTTGAATCGAGAGAAATAAATGTTTTTTCAATTTCTGGTGGAAGTCTTTAATTTTGCATTTTATTTTTTTACAATTTCTGAGAGATGCATTCAATTTCACTTTAAGGGTCTGAAAGTAAGGGGTACTTTTATTTCCACCTTCAACGGTCAAAGTGAAAGTGATTTTTTTTCTCATTTCTTGGGATAAAAATCGATAAGGAACGTTTATATTCGTTTTTAGGGGTCAAATAATGTTAACTTTTATTTAACTTTTAGAAGTCAAAATTGAATAGGAATTTACCTTCCACTTTCAGAGGTCAAAATCGCTTTCTTCATTCTCTGGGTTCAATATGGAGAGGAAATTTTTTCCACTTTTAGGGTCAAAATCAGGAGTGAATTAGTTTTTCTTCAATCTAAGAGGTAAAAATCGATAGGGGACTTCTTTTTTTTTGCTCTTTTAGAGGTCAAAATTGAGGGACAGACACGTTTTTTTTTTTTTACTCTTCGAGACTCAAAATCGAGAATCGGAAATTTTTTTTTACTGGTCAAAATTGATGAGAAACTTTTCTCAACGCCCTATTTTCAACATCAACCCCCTCCATTTTGGACATCAGCCCCGCTCAACATTGGCTTCCCTTTTAGGGACATTAGCCCCCATTTTTTTTAACATCGACACATGGGCGCTTGCACCATTTTTAGACATAATCCCCACCTTTCAAATATAACCCCCTTTGAAATTACGCTACTTATTTTTCTGAAAACATTATACCTCTTGTCATCAGAGGTCATCAATGGTCATTTTTTGCCAATTTTCAGAGTTATGGGCCACAACCTTGCACCAAACACGCTGGATTTTTATATCACATCATGACAAAGGTCCCATTCTGTGTGATGTCGTCCTCTAGGTTATTTGCTGACCTTTACCTGACTTCTCCATGCTGTTCCCCATGGACAGAGCTGAATTGGTCGTTCTGGGGTTGGATCCAAAACCAATTTTTAATGCTAGCATTAAATGGGAGAAACGTTTACGTTGTGTATTCAGAAGCCCTGCCAATCTAGGCGACGACATCATTTGTTCTTTTTTGTGCATTAGAACAGTTCTCAAGTTACAGCTACTTTTTCATATTTACATGGTGTAAGTAATTAGTTTCACGGCTACATAGTGCAAATAAGTGGCTTTTCATTCACTATGTTGTGAAAGGAATATATATATATATATATATATATATATATATATATATATATATATATACACACACACATATGTATATATATATATATTTTTTTTTCTTTAAAACTCTGCACGTATGTATGCTACCGTGATCTAACAAAAACAGCACAAGTCTGGCTGTTTTCTTCATCCTTATGTTATCCAAATACTCTAAATTGGAAAATAAAAGAAACCCGGTGGGTTTTCAACTGTTAGATCATGTTTTAAGAAGGGTTCAATTTACTTTATGGCTATGATGTAGAATTACACCTTTTTGTGTTTACTGTGGATGTCGAAATAGAATTTCATGATATTACAAAATATATTTTTTATATTTTATTCTGATGACATTTTTAGTGCGTTTCTCCTTTTCATTTCTGATTTCACATTTTTTAAAGTTCATGGCATTTTTTTTTCTTTTGATTTGTTTTTTTCATTCCAGGGATCAAAAGAGAGGATTTTTTTTCTTTTGTCAGGAGTCAAAACTGAGAGGAAACATTTTGTTCCCCTAATTTATTCATATGCAGATAAACTATAATAACTGCGAAAATCGAAGATGCAAAAAGGGGAAAGTAGACCACTTCATCTATCTAGGACATCGAATCTCTATGAAGCCCACAAAAGAAGAAAAATCAAGCGGAGAATCACCCTAGGATGGTAATCCTTCAGCAGAACAAGCTCAACCTTTAAAAACAAGACGATCCCAATAATCCTAAGAAGAAGAGTCTACAACCAATGCATCCTCCCGGTAGTCACTTATAGGGCTGAAATATGGAACCTAACCAAGAGACAGACCTGCAAACTGAGAAGCATGCAGCGTGCACATGAGAGAATCATGCTCAACCTCACATGGAGAGATCACTAGACAGCACAATATATCAAAAAGAAAACGGAAGTCCGAGATATCATAGGATCTATTAAAAAACTCAAATGGCACTGGGCTGGTCATGTTGCAGGAATAAGAGACAACCGATGGACATCACGACTCACAACATGGATTCCAAGAGATTCCTTGCAAAACTGAGGCCGACAAAATAAAAGATGGAGAGATGAACTAGACAAATTCACAAATACTGGCTCTGCAACGCCCATGAGAGAGAAATGTGGCGGATCCTGGGGAAAGTCTATGTCCAACGATGGACTTAAATGAAGGGCAGATAAGTCTAAATTAGTTATTATCCATAATCATGGTTGTATTTGAATTCCCATGAGTTTTTTTTTCCAGGAAAGAAAGTGCTCAGTTTATTTCTATGGAAGAGTCTATTGTTTCAAATGGAAGGGAGGATATCTTTTTTTATCAGCAAAACCGTTAACTCTAAGAGGAAGATTTCATGGTTAAGAAAATAAACAAAATAATCAAACCGTTCATTGTATAAGTAAGTGCTCGTAATTTTTTTAGTTGTTGCGAGTACTATCTACCGAGCATTATTAACCACCTTTTGGAACGTATTGCGATAATTGAATATCTTAGAAAGTTTTAATTTTGGTTATGATTGCTAGACAATAGCATCAAGTTAATCATGAAGAAAGAATGATACATTTGCTTATTCACAGTGGATTAAGATCGTGCTTACGTTTTTTACCGAAAAAAAAATTAACCAGGGGTATCGTCTATGGATGATCACAGTTCAAAGGTTAATCAACCTACTTTTTACTCTAATGTCTACTGGCATCACTTGTTTGTTAAAAAATTTCAACTACTTAATGGATGACAGGAAATATTATCAACTAATAAAATACTTCTTTTAACGCTACTGTTAAATCAAAGAGGATGTAATCTTCATCTGTGAGTAATGAACAGCCATACTAAGGAGACGTATTTTATGTAATTAAACGAAATCAATAAAAATTCTTGAAAAAAAAGTCTCATCAAATTTTATATTCATCGATAAGTCAAATACTATTAATTCTGAATGATAATGTTTCATAAGCGTGCAATTAGCATAAACATAAATTTTTACAAAGCCATGAACAAAATTCCCAGCTGATTTTACACCAAAGAGTGTTCACTATTTTTTAATCAAAATAACATCAAAAAACTTTCTGGAAAATTCCTTTTTCTTTTTTTCATTTTTTCCGATTCAGGGCCAAAAATAGTGAGTGGTATTGTATAAATTTTCGACTGATTTGACTCTTCTGGGGCCTTACCTTTTCAGAAACGTTGATATTTGGGAGTCGCAGAAGATTTTATTGAAATTTCATCAAATTAAAAGGTAGTGCCCAGTTGACTTGAAAAGATATTTCCATAAGTTTTTATTGCAAATTACTTCTTTTCATTAAAAAAGTGATTCTATTGTTGACCATGAATTTGAAGGAAAATGTTGGTATTAACGGGTTCTGTGTCTCAGGCGTTCGAACAACTAAGTTGTGAAAATTACGTCCCTTACAATTCCTTTGTCACTAGAACTATCAACATAGGTTTCTCCAGTTTTCGATTGCCTCTTGTTGGCTGGTTGACTCCCTACGTATGTAGCAAGCGTATAAATCACATCAGTGGAGGTAGAAGGCTGAAAATTTAAACATTTTCCCGTATTATGTCTAGAAAAATTGTTCTTGTTTTTTGTTTTTGTTTTTTTTTTGTTTTCCGAAAAAAAGTTCCTAAATAGGTTTTTGGTGTGATTTTGGGCTCAGTTCCCAAAGCAAGTTTATGCTAAATTGATCCTTCAGTTTGCGCCCGGCAGCGTTCACGTTTGTTGATTCCTAATCCAAACATGTTTCTCTACTCATTAAAATGGTTAACAGATTGTTAAATCAACGGAGATAGGCACCCAACGCAAAGCAAGCAAAGTAACTTATTCACTGATCACCCTTTATTCTCATTTTTTTTATTGATCACCCCCACATGTTACGTGAAAAGGTTTGTCACGTGACGGTTCCAATTGAGTGACTGACCAGATCCAAATTATTTCGACATTACATACAAACCTAAATCCAAGAAAAATGTCTTCTTGTAAATGGATTTTTTAAAAAAAATTATTTATTTGTGTTCTTTAAAATGGAATTTCATGAGAAAATATTTTTAAAAGCGATTTTACTTGGCAACTCCAGGTACGCGTGCCCGTCTCCATTGATATAACAATCTGCTCAACATTTTAATAAGCAGAGAACAATCGTCTTGTGAATATTGATTGAAATATTGCGAGGTCTTGGTTCTTAATTTTACGAAATATTCTTCCGATTCCAATATTTTTTTCAAATTTTGTTCGACTACTTTATCATTTGGAATTCGCAATTTAATTAGTTTTCTTGTTATCGAAATTAATTATTCAATAGGCAATCAGCTTCAAGAACTAGGAAAAAATGATCTGGAAATATCTATTCATAATTCAAATATTCAATTTTACCAAGAGATATTAAATTTTATTATTGTTCATATTTTCTTCTAATTAGCTGCGTGATAAGATTGCAATATTGAACGATCTGCTCATCGTGTAACTAATATGAACGGATCGAGATAGATAGATAGATAGATAGATAGAATGATAGATAGATTGATAGATAAATAGATAGATAGATAGATAGATAGGTTTGCGTTAGTTAAGATACCGATAGTTACGTTTATACGTACGTAAATAATTATTAATTAAGAGAATAAAAAGATGGAATAATGAATAAAGTTTGAGAGAAACAAATAAACAGGTAAATTCAGATTAGGATATATATATATATATATATATATATATATATATATATATATATATATATATATATATATATATATATATATATATATATATCCAGAAAACTGCAATTGAAGTGAATTTTCCTGTATCCCTGGCAAAAAATGACAGTTAATTTAATATTCCAATCTTTTCATTAATTATACATGCATTTGGCCTCATCTTAAGGTATACAAATAATTACCTTCAGAAAATTGTTTTGAAAATGGATTAAAATTAACTATTTAGATGAGAGATATCAATCGGTTAATTGAAAAGTTTTGCAAAACTTTGAGCTCGTAGCTAATTTTAGTGTTTTATTGGAAATGTTATTGAATCTTTCGTCGGAAAGTTTAATTGTTGAAACATCTTTATTGTTGATTACTTGAAAAATCCTATTTGACAGGCTTTGAACCAAACGATGGAGGTATCAATCATCCATTATATACCACGCTCTTTAGACGGCTGTTTTGATTTCCAGCACCGTATCAAATCCTTTCAAAGACCTTCCTTGCCAATCTTCTGTATTCATTTTCAAAGATATTGAAATCGAAGCTTTTGGCTGGACTGACCCCTGGGGTTTCATTCTGCTCCCGGAGAAATCGTTGGGTGCCTATTGCATTGAAACATTGTCATGCTGAAACATGAACAGCTAACTACGAATCCGAACACATTCAGCAACTAAATTCGCTTTTCATAACAGATCAATATATCCTGATGCCTGGAGTTCCATCCTTCCACCACATCCTACAACATTCAAAATCATGAGCCTACCATCTCCACTCTTTGGAAGGGTTCCTTTCGGTAATCGGGGGTCATGCCAGTAATACTGAAGTAACCTGGGGCATACAGGTTGAACGTCAGTGGAAAAGGACCCTCTACCACTTTTTATCCCACGCCTGATTCCAGTCAGTGTTGTTTGTGGATCATTTTTGGAGCTGGACGCTGCAACCTTTTTCTGTGTCTGAACCCCGATATCCTTATTGTTCGTTTGATGTTTTCTTGGTGAGCTCAAATCCCTGTGTTTACCTTTCAGACGAGCCATGGAATGATTGAGGGTTTGCTGCAGTCCCAATCTTCACGATCCGACCAACTTCTTCGTTCCACCGCCGATGCCTTTGTCTCCATGATTAGCTGGATCACATAGACATTTCACAGCTGCTTAATGTTCCCAGCAATTGTGAGACTGTGACAGTCCTGATTCTGAAGTGTCAACGAGTTTAAAGTTCAACTGTAATGCTCGTTTTCATTGAGTAGAATTCCATCAGAACTGCCCAACGTCTCACTATTGGACAATGCTGTTTGAATAACCAACCTCGAAAAATCTGAAACGGTAATGGATTATTCCAGGTAGCCATCACAATTCTGGTTGTACAATTAGGAATTTGATGAAATTTTGAGGGACTTCACAAAATCTCTGGGGATTTCACGTAATCACTAGTTTCGCAATCTTACTGTAACATCATTTCACCTCCTACTCATCAGTCGGAGGTCCCTCTCCGCTGTATGTCACCAGCTCATCTCGGGCCGTCTTCTCATTGCATTTTGGCGCCCATTTAACTTCTCGAATAGACGATTTTCAAGTGGGTTGTCTCAAGATATATCCCAACCAGCGGAAACGGCGTCTGCGAATGGTAATTGATACATGAAGCTCTACACGTAGGTACGTGATGTCCTCTACTTCTTCAACTCTCTCTCTCTCTCTCTCTCTCTCATACGCACACAGTCTCTCTCTCTCTCCCTCCCTCCCTCTCTCTCTCTCTCTCTCTCTCTCTCTCTCTCTCTGGTCAATTAAGTCATCTGATGACACTTGATGTTCAGTGTTCAACATGTTTTGGACATTTTAGCACTGATTAGGCTGTTGATTATGCATGACTACTGATATAATCCAAAAGCGACTGAAGATCTTCTGTTTCATTTGCCGTTGTAGCCATGTCGCTTGCATAGTCCAAATTACGTGGTTTCTTCTCTTCATTACATTGTATTACCTTTCCCTCATCACCAAACCAATGGCAACTCTGAGGTGGACTGAGGAGGCCTAACGTACGTGAGGGTTTCAAACCAGTGTATCCATTTATCCACTCCCCTGACCTTTTTCCTGGAGTTCTTGTAGGGTTAAAAGATTAAATGTTTAAAACTTCATTTTGTTATATGATAAAATGAATAGCAATGAGACGACTGTTGATCAAAAATGTAAAAATGAGCAACGCTGTGTCTCTGTGGTTAGTTCCCTCTTTTATCGTGTCTCTAAAGATTTACAACTCTTTATCCAACTGATGGAAGTGTTATTCCGCTTATTGAAAAAAAGAGAGCGTCTGATGGGAAGGATGAGAATAGGCTTCTAGATTCAGATAATGAGACGAAAATGATACGTAAAAGAGGCAGTCGAAAATATGTACAAGATCGTTTCAGATGGATATAAAGAGCTGAAAGGTCTACATAGTCACTTAACAGACACTGTCACGTGAATGTCTTTTGGCAACAGGCTGTATTTGGGCGGATCAATTAAAAAGGGATCGTTGTTACTTACCTCGCATTTTGTTGGGAAGTGAGCACTGGAAAAATATCCCAAAGTTTTAAAAAAAAAAAAAATGATTCCAATGCTGCTGGACGCAAACAAAGGGGTCAATTTAGTAAAAATTCACATAGTGAACCGATCCAACCCCAACTTGGAACTTATCTAAAGGATCAATTACAAAAAAAAAACAAAAAAAAAAAAGCAAAAGGACATTATAAGAAGTAAACATTTAAATATCCAGCCCTATAGTTCCATTGCACTGGAGATACATAACAAATCAGCAAATCGTACCATCAGATCAGCACAAAAACTGAAGACACCAATGTTGATAGCTTTGGTGACAGTATGATTTGGTTGTTTTTGATAACGATGATGAAGTAGTAGGACCCTGCGCAAATATTTTAGTTCAGCGGGAGAAAGGGAGTGAAACATTTACGGTAACAAGCCAGGGACTTGCTGACCAAGCAAAACAGAAATTGAAGGGAGGTTGGTTTCAGACTTCAAAGCTTTAGAGATAAACAGAGAGGTCAGTAAGGAAGAAAATAGCTACAAGATAAAGAACTCACAACATAAAGTATATAGAGAGAAACAGGAAGCAATGAAACTGATGTAATCATCCTTTTAAACTTCAAGGTTATTACTGAAGAAGAAAGGCACAACTGGAAAACAAAAAATAAACTAAGTAATGTTTGAACATATGCCACCTCCAAGGAATATGAAACAGGAAAAAGAGAAGTTTGAAACAGTTTTCCATTTCCTGATCATTCTAATAAGCAATTTTTCATATATATTCATTTTCCTCGCTATAACATACGAATAAACTACAAGGATTTACCGATGTAGTACACTAACTAAAAGCTGAATTGAAATAAAGTATCTAATGAAATAAGGGAGATATATATTGAAGTGTATACTTATTGAGTTACATCCCTTGAATTTTTTCTTTAACCTCCGTATAATCAACTGAACTGATTCTATTTACTCTTTTATTCTACATGAATTGTTCATATAAATATTTCAATTGTATATGCCAATTATCATTCAGAATTCAAGAGTTGTACATCACTGCAGGACTCTTTAAACATTTTGAAATGTTTTTTTTTAAAACTGATTATCGCTCCAAGACTAAGCAAACTGATATCCTATAGCAGACTGCAAACTTAGCAAAGACAGATGTTTGAAGCTCAATGCTATTCTGTTTTGAGAAACGTGTTGGGTGAAAGCGATCTCTTTAAGATTGTGAGAAATGAAACCAAAACAAACTCAGCAGTATAGGAGTAGCTGACTTATAACGAAGCGCCAAATCACGCATACAATTGAGTTGAAAGAGAAAAAAAATGAAAGTAAATACAAGTTGGATTTCGCTTTTTCCAGGATGTGTCGTTAGAGGTTATTTCCAAATCAATTGGAACATTCCCCGGGTCTCTTTACAAGATTCTACAGTGAAACCAAGCCTGGAACGATACGTATCAACAAACTGATGCTACAGAAATCTTTAAGGGGTAATTTTCCGCCTTTGGATCTTGCACTCACAATGTTCATTGAAGCTGAACTTTGAAGTATAGTGTTATATTATTTATTTATCCCTGGTAACGAAGTTTGAGGAGGTATATGTATCCACTCGTGTCCATCGGTCTATTCATACGATATCTCCAAACATTCTGAATGAATTTCGGTGAAATTTGCGAAAGAACGGACCATGGGCTGTGAACGAACAATTAAATTTAAGGGAGGATCAAGGAATCTCGATTGAGATATATATTTCCTTTTTTTTTTTCAATTTTTTAATAGGGTACCCAACGAAGTTCGTTCAGTGCCATTTTATGCTAAAATGAGGTACCCATATATCAATTGATGGCTTTCTGAAAAAGTCAAGAGTTTCCAACGAAAATTCAGATTTCTTTCAATTACAAATCAGGCACCGTCTGTGCGCGAGACAGACGAGCTAACCCTTGCGCTATCCGAGCGGACAGTATAAATATAGTCGAACATTTTCCGATATGAATGTTTTTTGTGTGCATAGCTAAGACTAAGCCTAGTCAGTTTTCTTGTAGTGGTCATGTAGTTAAATATTTATGATTTGGGAGAAATGATGCGATTCCAAAGTATGATAATAATAATATTCAACTTTCTTGCTGTTCATTTTGCATAAGTAAAATGAGTTGACTTACATGAAACGATGAATCATACATCCTACTTTTATTAAAGATTCATTATTTAGTTTGTGCATGCCTCTCTATGAAAGCATGCGTGTGATTATGTGTAGACGTAATGATAACTTTATTAGTATTTTCACTCTAACACATGCAAACGTACATCCTGTATAAGGGGTCCCTTTTCGTATATGATCGACGATTGGCATCCCACAGACGTGTTCAGTGTTCGAACCCTGGTGAAAGCGATGATTGTTTTAGCTAATAATCAATAAAGGCGGACCGGGACGATTTGCACAATACAATTTTGGCAACATTTATCTCTGAGTCTGTCGGAATAGAGCTTGATAAATATTCATATACGTGTGAATGTTATGGTAATTGCTAGGAAAGCTGTTAAATCTAAAATCCATATCATCTTAAATAATGGTCACAAAAACTTGGAACTGCAGACCACCTTAATCATTCTTAGACGATCGAAGTAAGAGCAAAAAATTAAGGAAAAAATTGATCTTTTAAAGAAACGGGTCAACATATTAATCACTGCTGCAAGCAGCAAAAACAGCTCCATAAGATCAAAGAATATCACAGGTGAATACGATAATATATGGTAAAGATTCACAAACCTGGAACTCTTTTAACGTTCGCTATTTCATCATCAGTCTTTCAACGTCCGTTGTTGGACATAGACCTTCCCCAGGATTCGTGACACTTCTCTATCATGGGCATCGCGGAGCCAGTACTTTCTGAATTTGTCGAGCTCGTCTCTCCATATAATATTCTGCCAGCCTCGGTTTCACATGTGATCTCGGGGGATTCATGTCATGAGTCGTGATGTCCATCGTTTGTCTGCCATTCTTACAACAGTGAGTTTTTTGATGGATTCTATGATGTCCCTGACTCTTGTCTCTTCCTGGATGTACTGTGCTGTCTTGTGGTCTCTCTGTGTGAGGCCCAGCATAATTCCTTCATGTGCACGTTGCATGGTTCTCAATTTGCGGATCTGTCTTTTGGTTAGTTTCAGCTCCATAAGTGACTATTGGGAGAATGCATTGGTTATACACCCTTCTTTTTAGGATTAATCGTCCCATTACCACTCCATATCTATCAACCAAATACTGAATATTCTCCACACAGTGATTCTCCAAATAGTTCTATTGTATCAGATCATGATATAGTGTCTTAGCTTCACTTGATGCTGAAAACCTATTCACTAATTCTCTTGTCGATGATACCATTAGCAGCATTTCACATCAACTTTATAACTACTCTTCTATCCCACCTCCAAAATTAAACCTTTTAACTTGCGCCATAAAGGTTCCATTATATAGCTATTATGGCACTCTTTACACGCAGACTGATGGCAATGTTATTATGTATCAGCCGATTCTGAGTTTTGCCAATATCTTTATTGCCTATCATGACAATGAAACTTACAAAACTTTGAGAAATCTCTTGTTCACAGCCAATACGTTGAATGTATCTGTATTCTTGTCTACAGCGTAGAAGAGATTACCAACCTCGAAGCAGATTTGGAAAAACTCTCTGAGCCAATTCTTATGCGGACTCAATATAGACGTCCCCAATTATAACGCAGTTTTAAGAAGGATCAAGAAAACCGAAATGGCATTTCACTGTGCTGCGATCAATTTAACTATTTTGGAGCTAGATTTAGCTATTTTAGGACTGGAATAGTATTTTGGGGGTACTTCATTTACCCGCACGATAACGTGAATAGCTTTGTAACGAACTGCGCTATGAAGAACCGTGCTATAATGGGGAGGGCCTGTATTTAAAAAATAGAATTCCTTCCTTTGTGTTTCAGTTGACAGCACTTTGACCATCTCTGTGTTTGAAAACTTTTTTAGTGAAAAAACTACCTCAACTACGATAGTGAATGTCTTAACAGATATCAACTATGGCTTATAAAAAAACACGACCACATTATTTTACAAACAGCGAAATAAAACCTTTAAACTAAATCCCTTCTTTATTTTTTATTTTTTCTTAAAACTGAGTGATGATAATAAGACAACCTATCAAATCTGTCAAAGCCTGAAAAATCATTAAAAAGGCCCACAGAATTTTATCAATAGACATGTCATCCCTCAATGAATCATACAAGTACGAAAAACGCGTAATTATTACAAAATCAAATCTGATCAAAGCCAATAGATACTATTCGTCAGAACCATTGTTGACAATATTTGTTGGTTATACCAAAAGACATTGAATCAAATCTCTGAATTCGGCACTAGTAGGAATACTTTTTAATAACAGGTGAATAGGATTCTCTTCTGTCTGGACACTGGTATGTTGAACGTTCATACTATTAGACTCATTTTGTTTACTACACACGACGATGTCGTTATAAAAAAAACGCCTCCAGACCGATATATTAATTCCACGGTAGTAACGTATCAAATTTAAGACTTTCTTTTACTCCGGCTTATATTTCTATTATGCTTTTCCCTATTTTTCTTGAGACATTTTATCTTGTTCCTGGCAATTGAGAATGAAGAGACGACAAAAAAAAGATGTCTAACGCAACAAACAATCCCCAACCCATACACAATTCCGGACAAGAATTGTCGGTGTCTCGCCTAACAGCGTGAGAAAGGTTGCTGGGTACATATGAATTTTGTAAACTATAGGATGTGCCTTTGTTCTATGTCTCATTGAAATCTCCTTTATAATTTGCAACATGTCTGTCTGTCGTCTGTTTGTCATTCTTTAATCATATAATATGACAAGCAACGAATATGACTGTCACACCGTCTGGGGTAGATAACTTTGGCAAAAGGGGGACCACCCTATGAAAGCTTTTTTTTTCCTGATGAAGTCCTGAGATCTTTTTAGTCTGCTCGAAGTTTTGCAGGTCGGGTAATTCAGAGCATAGAATAATGCGAATACAACTAGACGGTTGACGAGGCTGCCTTTTTACTTGAAACTAAACTCATTCAGTCTGAATATGTGCGATTTGCAGATGAAACGTCTAGAACCAATTAGGCTGGTGCTTTCATTATGAATAAGTAATGAGTAAAACGGGTGTCCGAGACATCACAGAAACTATTAAAAAACTCAAATGGCAATGGGCAGGCCATGTTGCAAGAATGAAAGACAACCGATGGACACAACATTGATCCCCAGAGATTCCATGAGAAACTGAGGCCGACAGAATGCAAGATGGAGAGATGAACTTGACAAATTCAGGAAATACGGGCTCTGCAATGCCCATAATAGAGAATTGTGGCGAATCCTGGGGAAGGTCTATGTCCAACGACAGACGTTAAAACAATGATGATGATGATGATGATGATGAAACCGTCAGGATAGGACAAGGTCGTTTGCAATTCATTATTCCGAACGACTTTACTTGAGGCTCTGATTGACTCGACGTTTGAAGGCGATCGAACCCTGGCGATAGAGGGAGGTGACTTCTAAATGTTACAGCTCACCAGGGAAGACTAAAAAGCTCTGCAAAAGCCAGTTTATTAAATGTTAGTTACAGAGGATGTCTTCCAAAAACATATACATCGCTACCGAATTGAAAAAGGGAAATCGGTATTGGATTCCAGATCATTGTACTTCTTGCTCTCCAGGAAATTGCGAGCTGAATTTCGGGATCGGTAGCTATTCACTTGAGAACCCTGGTCTGTACGAAAAAAAAATTCACAAGATATTTAACCGACTTGCCCAGGTAAAAGTCTAGCGAATTGATGAGATGAGAAAGACTGATTATTGGGGACAAAATTCTGCGGGTGTTTGGTGTAGCGCATGGTAATTAATCACTGGAAACGGATTGTTTATCCAACAAATTGTACTTAAGGCTGTTGCACATGGTAATTCATCCAATGAAAAATGCTTTTTTCATCAGGGAAGCATCCAATAGTGAATAACGAAGAACATCGAAATATTGTTGAAGACGAAAAGCTATTTTGGGAACGGAAAAGATAGCTACTGGCCCATAACTCAGCCAAGTGCAAGGATTTTGTATGAAGACTTGCTGGACGAGCTGCAGGTTGTCATCTGCTTACTGCTCACCCTAGAATAGATGTGCTGTAGGCAGAAGAAAGGCTCAGGACGATCTCAACTATCTCTCTTAAAGGGGAAGGAAAACATCAATGATCAGCAGTCAAAAGCATCCGATAGCTTGGAGAACCATGGATTCGATTCGAGATTCCATACCTGTTCGGTTTTTGAATCAGTGCATCGGAGCTCTAGACGAAGTGAAAAGAAAGCGCTCGAAACTTCACGGTGTTGGAGTCAATACGACAGAAGTACTCTCTGTTGTTCCTATTCCAATGTCTCGCGTTGGTACTTATCATTGGTGAACTTACAAGGGTACAAAGCGATATAAGCTTATCTGCTGAAGTATTTGTAATTCTGTCTGCGTTGCTTCCCCCCCCCCATGGAAATATTTCTTCTTCATTCCTTTGGCAACCCGTACGATGGAATCTCCCCGAAATTCATTGAGAACTTTTGGAGATATTGTGTTGTGTACATATAGTTACGATGCAGGGACTGAACGCAGTAGATTCCTGGATCCGTCCCAACATTTGAATACTTCTTCTCCGGCCTACTGCCCATTCCTGCATGAGATTTCATTGAAATAAATTCAATTCCGAAATTTTGGGGATATCATGTGGACCGAAAGTAAGGGTTTCGTTCGGCGTTGTAATTGTTAAGTAAATTGAGCCCTCCTATTAAAACATAATGTAACGAGTGAAAACATCCGGATTTCTTATATTCCGTTAGAGTTATAGAATGCAGTGTTGAAACGATATATATATATATATATATATATATATATATATATATATATATAACAATTGAATAATTGAGTCATCCACAGACAGCTGTTTCGTTGCATCACAACCTTTTGGTGTGGCTATAGACTATCCATCATCCCATCCAGTGCTACAAGATAGGATCGAAACCTTTGCTTCAGACCCAGAGGCTGGCATTTTACCTTCTACGTAGAACTGAACGGTCAGTAAGGTTGAATTTAAGCAATATATTTATTTACGCATAATTCCCCATCCACCAGGGTGCTTTTTCCGATTTTGGAAGAGCATTGCATAAGCTTATAATGAACGAGTTACCTTACTTAGAAAGTGTTCAATCCTTGATAAGAGAGCGTCAGAGAGAGAGAGAGAGAGAGAGAGAGAGAGAGATACACTTACAGAAGAAAATCATCATTATTATATGGATAATACAGAGAGAAGTTAAAAGCGAAAGACAAACGAACGGACGTAACACAAATAAATACAATTAGTAAATAATATTAATTACTACGCAATTATACATGGAAACTTTTTGTTGTTGAGAAATACTCATTGAGTTTCCATCTTGATGTGAGAGTGATGTATGTATAAGCATCATGTTGATATACGATAGATATCATACGCAAGAATGTGTACACACAACTATGTAAATACAATTCTCGTGCCAATTCACACAAATACACAATGTATGCATGTATGTATGAAGAAATAACAATCGTTTAATGAAGATTGGGGTCCAATTTTTCTGATTTTAATGTTGGTCTAAAATTTATTGTCAATCGATGACAGTGTGTACTGGCATTATTTCAATAGGCGATGCCAAGAAAAATGGCTGCTGTTTGTCTGAGATAGTGATCTGCACCCCTAACGATTCAATTAATGATTGCGGTCTTGAAAATTATTGATGTGTTATTTCAGCTTAAGAGAAAAGGGCCCGTCGAATCGACTCAGGGGCTTGCTAAAATACACTTTAGGGCCAAGACCGATAAAAGATGAGTCACGTTCTCCCTAAGCCCCAAACTTTTTTTTCTTTCTCTTCCAATACATCTTTCCCGCTTCCACTTGATGTTGCTCGGATGATGTGTATGACACTTCTTGTAACATTCTCGGTTAACTATCCCAATAGTGGGAGGTATCAGGTTTGGAAAAGTTGGATGATAAGGCATAGATAGTTTCTTCTCTATTCTCGTCCCTTTCTTGGCGAGACGAAATGGTGCCACACCAGAACCATTTCACTGAGAATGTTTCAGCTATTATCTTCCACTCCCTCGAGCTCCTCTCTCTCTCTCTCTCTCTCTCTCTCTCTCTGCTCTCGTTCTTCATCTTCGTCTTTTTCTCTTTCTCTTTATTCACTCCTATTTACGCTTTCTTTCATTGCATCGATTCCCTTTTGTGAAGACATAATCCCTTACTCACGCCGATAAATATACGGGGCGTCTAGGAACGGTTTGGCATTGCTTCCCCCATCGCTACAGGTCATATGGGTTGGTACCAGAACTGCATGATATTTTGATACATGAGAAAATTATTTTGATATATGGGAAATTACATCGTGCAATGCAATTTCTGTTCCTGGGTAGTAAGTGTTTGTTTTTTTTCTGATTGCTTATATGCGAAAAGTATAGAAAATGTCTATTATTCCCCTCAAACGGCTTAGTGATATTCATAAGTCATTGTTTTGTTTTGTTTTTCTTATAATTTCATGTGATAAAAAATATGCAAGCTTATCTGTTGTCCGATCGAAAATAAGCGGGTTTCGAATTAAAAATGTTCTGATCCCAAAACTCAAGTTCGAGAGAAACAAGACAATACAATACTTTGTAGACGTGATAAATGCCTTTAAAAAAAGACACCCAGAAAGAATAATTTCACCATGTTATTTTCCTACTTTTTAAGACTTACATCTCATTTGCAAACTATTTTGTTCTCCCTTCCTGACAGAACGTAATTTATCAGAAAACATACCTTAATTCAGTTTACTGCCGATTAACCTCCCTAAGAGAGAAGTAAGAATCAATAAACTTTGAATAGATCAAAGATTGATCTTTTATCACTGAATATTGCTTCAACAAAATACTAAAATCATATAAGTACTCTAAGATTATAATTCTATATGGAAACTTGGGCAGTGCCAGTACCGAAAGTGTATATTATAGAGGGCCGGACTACATGATTTGTTTAGCAAACTGTCATAATTGCCATACACAATTAGAAGGAAAGTATTGAATATGTTCTGTACTGTATTGTCAAACTGCTGAGAATAATGAAGTAAAACAATGTATGGATAAATCAACGAAATTATTGAAATGATACTGTAAAAAGGTAGATATTAGAAGACAAATAATTAAATGAAAATATTAAAAATCATTGAAATCTCACGGGGCACTGTAATCAGTTAACAGGCTTTTGAAAGTCATACATCTGAGGATTTTTTCAATTTTATTGATTTTTTGTGGAACTTTGGGAGATGAGTTGTATACCTTACATTCATCTTTATAAATATCAAAAATGACCTTAATGCCTTCTGAGGCCAGAATCACATAGCGTATTACCTTCGCTATGAAAATATGAGGCCTTATGCTAAATATCAGCTTTCTGAATGCAAAAGTGTCTTACAATCCCTCCAATCGGCTAGAAATAATTATAAAGTTTGAATTCACTTGACCCATGACCTTGCAGTGAACAGATGTGCTCCTCTGATAAATTAATAGCCCACAATTGCTTCAGTTGTCTCGAAATAACTAGAAATGTCCTCTGATGACATTGAATAACAAGCAAG
Source organism: Thysanoteuthis rhombus (assembly GCA_963457665.1). NCBI lineage: Eukaryota > Metazoa > Mollusca > Cephalopoda > Oegopsida > Thysanoteuthidae > Thysanoteuthis > Thysanoteuthis major. The sequence continues at coordinate 25,703,763 of OY735203.1, read as the reverse complement.
ATCAGCCTCACTTGGCCCATGCCATCTGAAGAGAAAAATATCAACAGTAAAATTAAATTCCAGTTATGTCAGTAGGGAAATCAAGGTCCGGTCTTGAATTACAATAACATTGTAATTAGAACCCCACTGTAAAACACTTCAAAATGACCCATCTTATGTCTGCCGTGAAAAGATGTACCGTTGTGCCAATTTCCAGCTTCTTACATGCAAAACTGTGTCGTACAGTATAGGACAGACAGACGGATTTCAAATATTATATATATATATATATATATATATATATATATATATATATATATATATATATATATATATATATATATATATATATATATATATGGTCTTTCCCATAATGAACGTGATTACGCTAATCTCTGCCATGTCCAACAGTCAAACCTTTTCATCTCGGTGAATTCTGAAGATGTATGTTAAGAGTCTGTTAAAAAAACACTTTCAATATCTCAGGTACTTTTTGCACTCACCATATATATATATATATATGTATATATATATATGTGTGTGTGTGTGTGTTTGTGAGTGTGTCTACATATATGTGTATATATATACGTATATACATGTATGTATACATATATGCATATATATAGGTGTATATATTTTGGTGTATATCTATACATATATATATATATATATATATATATATGTTTGTGTGTGTATGTATATGCAATACTATAAAGATGACTATGGTATGTTATATTTTATCTTTTATAGATTCCTAGAGTGCTGCACCTCTCACCAGCAAATTAGTTTGAAAGAATAACAATAAAATTAATACAGAATAGGTGACGCTGACCTCTGATGGCTTTTGCATTTTCAAAACTATAGGAGACAGTTGCACTATATGGGCTGCCAGTATAATTTGATTCCAAGATGGTCATAGGATAGGTAGAGCTGACATTTTTATGATCTGTTAAGGTCAATATAGAGTCAGGTCAATTTGGGCAGGGGAGATGGCTGTGCCTTACTGACTGCAAATATGTGTACAATGATAATTGACCCGATGATGAGCATAGGATAGTTGGAACTGACCTCTGTTGACATATTCAGATATGAAGGAGACAAGTAATTCTTAAATTCGTAATTTTCAACCCATTCGACGTGCAAACCTGACCGGTGGGGATGCACTCTTCCTTTATCAATTTCATGAAAACTGTATAAAATATTTTTTGCTTCACTGCATTGTTAAATTTGAAGTCTTTTCTCCAGTATGTGTGTGTGAGTGCGTGCGCTCTGGCCCAACGGTGGAAGGTTGTGGGTGGGCACCCCACTTAATTAATTTTATGAAAACTCTTTAAAATCTAATTGCTTTTTTGTCTTCTTATATTTGTGTTTTTCCGCAGGTAATGCTATATATATATATATATATATATATATATATATATATATATATATATATATATATATATATATGTGTGTGTGTGTGTGTGTGTGTGTGTGTGTGTGTGTGTGTGTATGTGTGTGTATATCCTTGATATACATATTGAAATCAAAATAACTAATCATTCGCCAACCGTGCACCTCTTCATATACACCTTGTCATTCAAGAATGACATTAACTACTTGAAACATCTTCGTAGGTGAGAGATATTAGATTCATAAAGATGAGTAATGGATGAGTCTGCTTATGGTTCGATGCTTATCCATACACTCGATTATCGATTACTTATTGATTACGTACAAGTATGGTCTCGGGGGTGACCTTCAACTCTTTTATATAGGAAGTATGGTTAATTGGATTTGAATCCCGGGATATATTTTTACATATAAGTGTATCAATATACACATGGATATATGTACGTGTGTGTGTGTGTGTGAATTAAATACGCACGAAAATACGTATAAAATTAGTGTATTTATGTCCGCTTTAGAACCTAATTTTTTTGTATATATATATATATATATATATATATATATATGTGTGTGTGTGTGTGTGTGTGTAATTGTGGTTGTTTATGTGTAGATGCATTTGTATGTGCATGTGGAGTTTACATAGAATATGCGCGAATTTACACCAATAATAGACCGTTAAATAATGTTATTGAATACTATTTGAAGTATAAATCTAATTATAATTGTAGAAATGTCTACGGAAATGTGTCTATGCATCAAGATTACACGAATTTGATATTCGTTGTATATATTTGTCAGCATATTAGGCATTGCAATGTCAAGTTCGAAGATGTTTGGATCAGTCTGCAAGAATATCCAGTGCTTTTACGATCACTCGACGACCGGCCATTGTATGTAGTTGACATTCGTCGGATATATCAGTGATGTTTTTTTGATCAGCAGTTCCAAGGTATTGTTTTTTTTATCAGCAGTTCCAAGGGAATGTTTTTTTGATCAGCAGTTCCAAGGTATTGTTTTTTTTTTGATCAGCAGTTCCAAGGTGTTGTTTTTTTTTGATCAGCAGTTCCAAGGTATTGTTTTTTTGATCAGCAGTTCCCAAGGAATCAAACAAAAGTAAATTTGAAAAAAAAAAGACTACATTGATCTTCCATCTCAAATCATCGATATAAATTTAGGTTTTGGAAAATTCAAATAGGTAATCGATTTAAATTTGAATATAAGTATCCAAAACCAAGAGACAGGTCTGCAAATTAAGAACTATGCAACGTGCACATGAAGGAATTATGCTGAGCCTCACATGGAGAGACCACAAGACAGCACAGTACATCCGGGAAAAGACAAGAGTCAGACACATCATAGAATCCTTTAAAAAAAACTCAAATGGCAGTGGGCTGGCCATGTTGTAAGAATGGCAGACAAACGATGGACATCACGACTCACGACGTGAATCCCCCTAGATCACATGTGGAACCGAGTCCGGCTGAATAATATATGGAGAGACGAGCGAGACAAATTCAGAAAGTACTGGTTCCGCGACGACCATGATAGAGAAGTGTGGTCTGGGGAAGGTCTATGTCCAACGACGGAAGTTAAACGACTGATGATGATGATGATGATGATGATGATGATGATGATGATGATGATGATTCGAGTCTTTAGCTTCATATGACGGACGGAAACTTATGTTACATGACAATTATGATAGGATGCTCCACACACTTCAAAGTCCAGCCCATTCGGAACTTGCACCTTTGGGATGAACGTGTGAACACCCAAAACTGAAATTGTGTATAAATATATGCGTATAAATTAGCATGTGGAGGTTAGTGAGATAATTGCTTGTTCGAGCCCAGGTGAAACCTGGGAATGTGGCTGCTGATTTTCTTGGCTGTTAGGCTGTGGTAGGTCTATGGTTTGTGTCACCTGCCGTTTTAACTCAGGGCGTTATATCCCCCCTTTCTAGAACTTGCTCTCTTCCCAGAATATATTGATATCTAGTGATCGTTTTCTATTTATACATTGTACCCAATTCACCATGATTCCCTCATAATATTCGATATCATGGCTTTAAGAACAGTTCAATTTATTTTCATGTTTCAATTTTCGAGTTCTGACTCGGTAAATTTTTATGAATAAGATAAGTATGGGTACAAGGTAAAAAAAAAACAACTTATTCACAATTAAATCATTCTTTGAGAGCATATTGTTCATCCCCCCTACAAATTCTCGAAGTGATTCGTTGGGGACTTTGGGGGATATACTCATGATTATATACAAAAAGATAACGGAAATATCTCTCAATCAACTACACCCTTCCACCCCCATTGGTCCGCCATTGCTGATAGACCTTATCAATTTCGAGGCTTGTCGAAATACCATCTCTATGTGATTTGTGCCAAAATGAGCAAAGTACTTTTATACACGGTCCTTTGTTTTATTTCCTGTTAAATACACTCAACGTCTTACTTTCAATGGGATAGCGTTTATATATAGAAAATGTACGGCTTCCTTAATTTTTTTACGCCTTGCAGGCAAATACTCTTCCTTCACTGTATCATTAGTTTTTGATGTTATTTTATGGACATCATAAGTGTATACTTGAGCCGCTCTTGTAAAATAGGGGTTATTACCTTATCGTATCGGAGTATAATTTTCTCAGTGTATTTCCTCAGTATGCTTAAACATATATATACATATGTGTGTGTCTGTGTAGTATTTGTGTGCGTGCGCCTTTGTGTGTTTGGGTGTGTGCATGCGTATGTGTGTGTGTGTGTGTGTGTGTATGATTTCATACATGCTGAAATATATGTCTAAATGTATATAGCTATTGCTCGGGGTTATACTTTTAAAGTTCAAAGCTATAATTTAGAATATATTTATATTTCTTCTTCTTGCAAACTATGAATGAATTTTCCGGTTGGGTTTATAAATAATTGGACTCTTATCATAACATCCATTGCGTATCCAATTTTTTTCACATTTGCTTCCCGTCCGTCGATTTAGCTATCTTGTTTTGTTTTCAACTTTCTTCGATCCGTTTTCGATCGGAATATGTGTATGAATGTAAGCGTTAATCAAGCTTAGTTTGTTTGTACCTATCTATCTCTCGGTATATTAGCCTTTACTCTTGTATTTTCACATGGATCAGTCTATATCATTATTGATATGTGTATATATTGAGATGAACGAACCCATGCCAAGATTTTTCTTCTGTCAATATATATCTATCTGTCTCTCACTCTATATATATATATTCCATGTTTATTGTGTGGATGTAAGGTTTCCTGATAAAATAGTGATGATAATTTGACAATGCAGAAGTGAAAAATTTTGGGAGAAGTTGTGTTACAAAAAAGTTAATTGTCGTTAATATGAGACTTATGGAGCTCGATGCATTTCACCGTGTCCTGATCAGCGTCTACAGAAGCTCTTTTTCAAGCAATAAACTGTAGCAAAAAGAGACCGTAACATGTTTAAACAATACACTAAACTGTAAAAATAGTGTCGGTTGTTGCTAAAAAGGTAGAGGAGTATCATTGAGCCCGGATGTATTTCGGATGAGGTCGACTTGGGATATTCTTTGTATACGGTTGGGATGGGAAACAGTGACATGATTTTTTTGTGTTTTGGTTCTCAAGATATTTCTTAGATGAAGTAAACGATGTGTCTGTGTTTTAGCTTTTGGGAAGTGTGGATTGATGTATGATCTTTTAGTGTTTTGGGTCTTGGATTGGCGTATTTAAGATGAAGAGTAAGTCTGTAAATAGTATACTTGTTTTTTTCATATGTGTTTATTTCTTTCTTACGAGTGTGTGCGTGTGTACGTTTGGTGTGATTAGTTTTGTTTGTTTATGTATTTTTCTGTCCGTGTGTTTCTCTGTCACGCTATGAAAACATCTAAAGATGGGTGAAACCCAACTAATTTAGCATGCATGAACCTCAACAAATTATATTGTAAAACGTTTTCCAGGTAGGTGACTCCACTGACAATGTAATTATAGTGCTAAATTGGACTCTTACTTTCCGTCCAAGATACATATGTACATTTACATATCTTTTAAATTATATGTTCATATATAATTCTTCGAGGGGTAAAACATGGAAGGAATTTTTCCATCCTTTAAGAACTTATAAGAGAAGCAACACCCTTTTTCTCACTTCTATGAGGTTAATAGTGACAGGAAATTATTTCCCCGGATCGAAGGTCAAAAGGAAAGGGACACCTTTTTTTCACAAGCAACATGTCAAAAGTGAAGAAGATGCAAGACAATTTCATTAAAGCCTCTTTAGTCCTATGTTTTACTTTAAATATTTATATGCGTGTGTGCGTGTGATGTTACTTATGAAATATACAATTCAAAATATCTATACCGTCCTCTCTCTCTCTCCTTCTCTATACATATGTGCGTGTGAGCAAAGAGATAGATCGAGAGAGAGAGAGAGAGAGAGAGAGAGAGAGAGGGATAAACATACGTATAAGTAATTTTGAAAAATATGTAGAAATTTTGCACATCGAGTACTCTTCAAAAGCGATCGGAAAATGAAGGTGTGGGGAGGGTTATATATATATATATATATATATATATATATATATATATATATATATATATATACATATATATATACATATATATATATATATATATATATATATATATATATATATATATATACACACACATATATATATACACACACACACGCAACATTTGTATCAAATATGTAAAAAGCATTTATTTTTCAGTTATACCTTTGATTTATGGTGACACTTCCCCCAACACTTTATTCTAACCACACTTTCAATCTTCTTATTATCCTATTCACGTTCTTTTTTCATAATATATTTCTATTCAATCTGCTGACCGTAGCATCTTTAGACTTTGTATCAATGAATCGATGTAGATAACCAATAAGGCTTCTTCGAAATGTATGAGTTTTATTTAACTTTGTGCAGTCGACTGAAAAGCTGATATCGTAATATGAACACTGCAAATAAGATACATTTTGTAAACGCAGCTCCTGTGTAATGTTATGTAATTAATCCATTGACAAGTCGAATTTTCTTCAAATATTGGCTTTACGTTCATATTCTTATGCTTTATATTTCACTTCAATGATTACACAGGCTTTATCCAATGCGGACTTGAGTATTGAGGTTTTTCAGGAAATTTTCTCAGACATCTTCCCTGCAATGTTGTTATGTGTACACAGCACGATATCTCCATACACCTTTAATAAATTTCAGTGATTTTTCAGTGTAAGATTGTGCATGGCACTATATGATGGAATTCAGATTTGGGGTGGGGATCCATGAATTTCTCAAAGTTACCCCCTGCTTCGTAGCTATATATATACACAGAATGATATCACCAAAAGTTCTGAACGAATTTCAGTGAAATTTTATTTAAATGTGGGTCATGGACTGAGGAAGATTTGTTCACATTTGGGGGCAGATTAAGGAATTTTTCACAGTCACATTCAAGTATTTTGGTATGAAATGAACTACGTTAAAGAACCCCTTTTTGTAAAACACGAATTTATTTTTTCTGTTGAGATGTTATATTTATGATGTATTCGTACTGCTCAACTGGACCTTCTCTTTCCGTCCACTATACGAAACTATGGCTTCAAAGTCTTGTGACTAGTGCCTTTGACTTCACTGGATAAACATTATTCCAAAATACCTATTTCTGAATAGGTCTCTATATGATGTAACTTTGCTGAAGAACTGACCTTCTCTTTCCACCCATTCTGCCTAACTATGCCGGAGTTTTTCAAATATTTTTATTTATTTTTTCTTGGTTTGGAGTTTTATATATATATATATATATATATATATATATATATATATATATATATATATATATATAGTAAATCAAAGTCACATTTAATGTATTGGTAGAGACGTCCCCCATTATAACGCGGTTGGCTATAGCCTGGTGAGGAAATGACGAGATTGAGGTTAGAGACTGCCCAACATGGCCTTTATTCCCTGTATATAAACAGTTCACACAAAAACCTGTAGTTTTGACTTGGAATGCTCTGTCTTTTATATTAAGAAACCGGTGAACCCCGCCAACTTAAAGGATCCAGATGATTCGCAAGTCAATAGCAATACTGTGGGAGCTGCATTTGAATCCATCCTTATAATATTGATATGATTCCTATCCATCTATCTATCTATCTATCTATATATCTATCTATAAATATATATATATATATATATACATATACATATATGTGTGTGTGTGTGTGTGTGAGTGTGTGTGTGTGTGTGTGTGTGTGTGTGTGTGTGTGTGTGTGTGTGTGTGTGTGTGTGTTATTGTGTCTGTGAGTATATGTGTGTATTGTAACAAGAGGTGTTGAATTAAATGTACGGAGTGGAAGAATGCAACAGACCACCAGACTGCTATGAACGTAGTTGAAAGCCGTTCAATATCAGACAAGAAGAATAACGTTTCGCTGGGAATCCAATAGTGTTGTATCATGCCAAATATGCCTTCATTAACGTAAACACAAATTCAACTGGAATTACCTAAATCAATCAGTTTGAAAGCCAGCACACGGTGACTCGCTGATTGTAAAAGCTTTTCACTCTCAGACAATAAAATCACTTTAGTTTCGTTCGAAGTAAATATTTGATGTGTCACGGTAATGAAATTCGACTGTTCAGCACTATATCCTTCCAAACTGTGAAATTAGGAGCTCCAGTTTAGTTTACTTCAACTATGGCTGTCCAAAAGGACCTTTGAAGAATCGTTGTTGAGTGAACATCAATGAGTTATTGTTCAACTTTCCGCTTATACACGCCCCTACTTAAACAAAACGTTATCCTTGTTTCCAGTAATCAGACAATTATATGTTCATTTGTATATCTGTGTGCGCATGTCTGAACGGAAATGCATGGTTACAACATAAACTAAAACACGGAAGATTGTAAAGGTAAGTATTTGTCTCAGATTGACGTAAACGTGAGTATTTACGCTATTCTTCAAGAATGTGGGAATGGAGGTTTTTGTATACCAGAAAGTTTTAAACAGCTTTTGCACCGGAAACTAGCATCTCCAGAATAGTAATTTTCGCGAATAGTATTCATGAACCTAAACAGTCCTATCACCAGTCATCTTTTCTTTTATTGTTTTTCTTTTTGGATGTACTGTCATGAGCTTCGCGCACGAAGACGAACAGAAACCAAGTAAGATACGATTGGCAAAACGATCTTCACTCCAAGTAAGTTACAGCCGAATCGCGTCTGATACACCAGCTGTCGTAAAATCACCGAAGTTAAGCAACGTCAAGCTTGGTCAGTATCTACATCGGTGACCAACATGGTCATACAGGTTCTATAAGAAGCTGGGGTCATGAAAAAATCTTCCGTGGAAGAGACAGATGTCTACATCTTGCTTACAATAACACGACTCATCCAACGCTACCCTATCTCGAAACCCTCTGACTGGCCTGCCTGCAAGCGGCAAGAAATGAAGATGAAGAATCCATAACGAAATTGATAGCGAATTCTCCTGGAAGAAAATGTCTTGTCTTTCAATTGTATGAGCTTTTGATCTATTAAACCCTACAACCATCTGGAAATTCGTTAGTTTTTAGAGAAAAAAATTCTGTTCTTACAAAGCGGCCTCCATTTACTATACGCCTATAATGCTTCAGTCGGTATTCATCTGACCAGAGGTTGTCAAAACATTTTCGTGTCACCATCATGACTTCTGCAACGGAATGGTTATGGAATTTTCTCAAACGTTCAACTTTTCTACCAAAAAGTGCATCAAAATTGTCTTGTATTTCCCTATTCTATATTTCCATTTATTTTTTTTTTTCAAATATAAAATATTTGCCAAAGTAACCCCTGCCTTAGAGACAACATGGTATGTAGTAGTTGGGGTTAGGGTTACGCTTAGGGCTAGCGTTAGGGTTAGGATTTAGGATTGAGTTTAGTGTTGGGGTAAAGATTAGCGTTATGGGATCGGATTTAGGATTAGTGTTTGGGCTACGATTGTTGTGACCCCTATATTTTAGTCAGGAATTTCGTACGAGACCCTTCTTTTAGCAATATATTAAAGACATCAGTCCTTTCGATAATCCCCTATAAAAAAAAAACCTGGACGCACGTGGTTGATCGCTTATTAGGCCCCGGCTTTCAAGCCGGTTATCTTCCTTTACCTCTCTCTAAACTACCGGCCGACATAGTTCCTGTTCTTTGTCCTTCACTACATATATATATATATATATATATATCTATATATCTATATATATACACATATATATATATATATATATATATATATATATATATATATATATATATATACACACACATTGTCTCGTGACTTATCTCCTTCGATGTAAATATTCACAAGAACTTTATCGCTATTAAATGCAAGTACTGCAACTACCATTTTGGGTGACCACACAAACGCAGCGCTTTCTATTTCGTTCCTTTTAGCTCTTCCTTGCATCTAACCAGAACTAACCGCCTTTTTATAGTCTGGCTTGGTCAACTAAACCACTCATTATAACAGGCACAACTTATCTGGTTCCATTCGATGGATAGACGAAACAACATTACACCCATTATGCGACGTGTCCCCTAAATTCTCATTCTATTTTATATCTCATTTTCACGCATAGGAATAACCTAAACCTAACAGGCCTCTTCTTTTCTCTTCTTTACACGATCGATCGTATTGATATTTCCATTTCATGTATTTCATTCACGTTCTTTATTTATGCATTAAATTTATCTCTCACGTTTCAAATCTAAATACTTGTATGTGTCTCTTTTACTCCGTCTTATATCTGCATCCACATTTGTACTTGGTGCGAATGTTCTCTATACATCTTCCTTCCTTCTTTAACTTCTACACTGACGTCCTCATGGGCCCACGATTCCAGCTGGCGCCCATCTTCAACAAGAACTATGAGGACTCCCTAGAACCTAAATGCTTCAAACTGTTGACCTTCCAACGTTCAGATTTTACAAGATTGTGGGTTAATGTTTCTATTTTCGGTGTTATTTCGTCTCTTCATACCCCCTATACTTCCATTCCGGAAAGTAAGTGCCGACTATAGCATTATATATTTTGAATAGAACAACCCTCGTTAAACCTGATTTTATTTTTCTAAAAACTAATAAAAAGACGGTCAAAGATGGTTGTTGGGAGAGGAAAAAAAAAAAACATTTCCTGTACAGAAAAGAATAACAAAAAATATTTGGAGGTCGGGAGCTAATGCTAAAATCAAAGTTAACAATTATACTCTCACATCTATACGGCAGTTAGAAAAAAAAAACGTAGGGCACAAACCTAGAATCACTGTCGATATCGTGTGACATTATATAGACAATTTAAAGACAACAGAAAAAGAAATTTCTGGGTGCATTATTTGAGAGTCAGAGAAAATTTAGTTTCTCATATCTATTACCCGTTGAGAATCGGGATACGGTCTGTTTAGCCCACCTGTTTTTAAGAGGAACAAAAAAAATGACAACTTGGATTTTGAACATATCAAATATCTTTGGACGCCAAAAAAATGATAACCAAAATCTACCCCTCATAACATATCTAGGATTTTCAATTGTTAATCATCTCAAAACTTTTCATATCAAAAAAATAACTTGAAGAAAGACTTAAACTGAAATGTCAGACACTCACTACCACTTTGTCAGAGACGATATGTCATAAATTAAAAAAAATCCATTTTTTTTACTTTAAATTTTTCGAGTTAATAGGCTTATACAGCTGCAGGCTATATGTTTATCGAAGGGTTACCTCTGAAGAATGATAGTCCGTAAATAACTCGCTGTCTAGAATGTTTAGGGATTACCTCAGCACCTGAGAAATGTTTTAGAACTTAAGCCAGAAGGAAGATTTGAAAATAGAAGGAAAAATAACAAACAATTCGTCGTATACGAGGATAGAGTAGTAAATGAAGGCAAACTGTTGAAAAGTGGATATGTTATTTGAGACAGGAGGTATGCGTGGGAAGGCAACAACATAATTAAGCCTGCTTTAGTCATTACGTTTCAAGTAATTTGTTTGAGGAGGGGGCAAAAGTCACGTGATGACAAGAAAGTATTTAGATTGATCTTGTGTACGTATTTGTAAAGTAACTGATAATCTTGCTATTTTGTCTGTTGTAGATTTTAGAAATATACGGGTGTATTTGATATATATCCTCATCGGAACAGTTCCGTCTAAAGGGGTCAGCAAAATACGTCAAGTTTCCAAAGATATGTTTTTTTCTCTTTAATAGCAAGATGTCAATCTACTCTTATAAGGAACAGTGTGATCTTTTTGGTTCATTATCCATAACAATGGGCTCTTCCACACATGGGCGAGAATTTTGGATGATGATACTTTCTAATCACCATTCGAAACTATTAACTCTTCCATTGTAACGATTTTTCTAGTTCCTTTTCTGAAAAAAAACTTTCTGTAGAATTCAAATACAGATTGTCCCCGCTTTCCAAATGTTTCGAGTTACGCCAATTTTTCACCTTTTTGAAATCGTCGAAAAGCTGAAAAAAAGCACCGCTTTTGTTTTGTAGCAAGCCAAAAGACAGCACTCACTCTTTTCCGCTCTCGTTGACACCAAAATCTCCTGTATCTTTTACCTCCACGACCCCTGCTGACCAGCCTGACACACCACCCTCTCCATTTTGGGGCTTGGAACGCTTTAAAAAAATCCTTTATGAATTACTGGTATTTGTTTCCTTGCTTTTCGCCATTTTAACTTACATAAGGCTCTTTATAAGAACGCTCTCCTTTCGGAAAGTGAAGAAACCGGTACCTCTGTTTTTTTATTTTCTCACGGTGATAAATCAGTCATAATGATTAGGCAGGATTAACAGAATTATCCAGCCTGTTCTGTCCATAATCCTAATGCTATCAGTGTTTACATAACAAGATTAAGATACAGTTGAAACCTATCAACTGCAAATGGCGGGAAATTCCGCCATTGCTATTATACAGTTAATCCAATAGAATTTCCGCTTTGCTGTGATTGTTGGCAACTCAGTTTTATCGGTGAGTCATGGATTCTTTTTTTATCATTTCGATTATTTTGCATTGGACAAGGGCTTTTACCTTGCAATGAATAACTATATCTCTTAATCATCATCTGCATTTAATAGGATGAAACGACGTGGCTTTTAAAACTTTTGATAAGAGAACAAACAAGAGTCAGTTTTAAAATATAAAATAACGACGATTGACGTTTATATATCGTAAATTGGAGGTGATGATAATCATGGCATACAAAGACTCCAAAATGTTATACAGAAGCTACAAAAAGTATAACTATACATCGTAGCAATAAGCTATCAACGCCAAAATGAAGTTAAAAGCCATTAATCTGTTCTCCATTAGACATAAATGCTGTCGGAAATCTCAGGGTGTGTCTTAAAAAGAACTGATAGTTTGGCACATCAGATGCTCTGTTTCTATAACACCTAAACGAACTCACGGTGCACAATATCCTGATAAAGAACAAATTACTGTTTTTCAGTGTCATCATTATGGTTATGACTAATAAATATTTCGTTTGGTTATACTTTTTTAACTTTGGCATGAATTTTCGGTGACTTTTTATGTTGTGTTAATTACCATATTTCACATCTGTAGGACCAAGGATTACCATTACTTCCAATGTGCAATCATCAAAGTAACCTCAATTTAAACAGCAGTAATATTTCAAAAATTGAGATTTTACTCAAATGGATTATATCAATCTATTTACAAATACTTGTTAATTCTATGTATAATAGTCGGCAAATCGCTTTTCTCACTATCTATGATGGGTTTTGGTAAAGAAGTATGAGAATTACTGAGCATTGTTTGTATATAGATTTTTTCCTGAGGTCCGGATGTAATTGTCTCCTCTACTAAACGCGGTGATTTATAGCGCCAAATTAGATGGAGTTCCTCGGTCTTTCTATTCGAGGAAGAATTTGCTACAACCAATGGGTTAATAAGACAAATTTGTGATCGTTATTATTACTGATCATAATAATTAAAAAAAAAATTGTGATGAGAAAATCATCTTGTTGCGTGCTGGATTAAAAATCATCAACCAAAACTGTTATCATAGGTTTTTTCAGTTTTTAAGTGATTCTAGCTGACTGGCTATGTACGTGTCACGCGTACAGGTCATACAAATGGGGATAAAAAGCTGAGAATATGAACATTTACTCTTCATTGTGGCCACGTTTTTTTTCTCGTTTTCGAACATCCCCACTTACCCATCGATAAGATTTTTTAGTGGGGTCCAATTTACAATGTAAGTCTACGCTAAATCGATCCCTTCGCGCTTATCTTTAAAATTCGGACTTATTCATTGTTTAACTTCTTCCCCAATAAATCACCCCCAATGCACCATGCTGCCCGAAGACCTTGGTCACGTGACAATTTCTATTGAGTGCCCCACACGATCTGTGTTTTTCTTGTATTCTCGTAATAGGTAGATTTCGAATGTTTATTTCGATAAAAGACAAAAATATCCGAACCTCTTTAAACTCACTCAGACGCGGAGAAAAACCTGTCGAGGTCGGTTAGTGGAAAACTGAGAGCTAAAGTCAATACATCTGTTGGGAAGCTTGTGACTGGATGTTCTCTTAAATGGAATGGGGATAATTTAGATTTAACTCGTTTCAATTTACTCGAAGCATGAATTCTAAACGAAGAGAAAGTCATTTTTATTAATATTTCATTGGATTATCACGAGTACCAATCGTATTACATTATTCGATTATTTCATTGCTTCAATTGTGTTTCTAATCTAACTCTAGACACCTAGCTTTCTGTGATTTTTTTTACTCTTCTAAGTTGTCCATGAAAATAACGAGGCGTCACTATTCACTCATTCCTACTTCTGCTGAATCAAATATAGACTGATAATGGGAATGATTAAGGAAGTAAGTTTCACTTTTCAATAAAATACTTGTTAGAGGATATTAATTTTTCGAACATCAAGTGACTTCTTGAAATAAAACATCAATATGGTGGAAGGATTAAATAAAATTCTGATGCTTGGATGGCTAGATGACTGGATGATACGTTGATTCATCTCCTGAGAGGAGTAAGTCATCGAAGTTTCCAGAGACGAGCGACTAAGTTAGTGACAGAATTAAAAAGTATGAGTCAGTAAAGTAGTTCTGGTTGACACGATTAGAAAAAAGGGAGGTAATCGGGGAAACATGATGGAATTTTTTAAGATTATGCATGATATGGATTTAGTAGATCTTTACCAAAAGTTGGTACAAGGGACCGAGAGGCCATGCATATACGGTGGAAGTGAATAAGAGTATATTAGATATCAAAAAATTCATTTTTAGCCACAGACTGTAGTATTATGGAATAGTTTACCGGAGTTTCTTGTGCTATAAGAAAATGACATGCATATCAGTTTAAAAAGAATTACGATGTTTATTGAACCAACGCTAACGCTAATGTCTATGGCCGATGTATTGAGTAAATATGATTATTTATTGTATGTTTTTATATACAAATAATATGCTTTTCTTCACACTATAAAGAATGTTTAAAATGTTCGATGCTCACATTTTATTTTTCAAATATCCTGCATGTCTAATTATTGGATTCATAATATACCTGGATTGAAAGAAATTGAGTTTCTTTTATCACTACTTGCCATACTTGGTCGAAAAAAATGATTTTCTAGCACGCGTTATTCGATCGTATTTATAAATACGTAGTAAAAAGGGATAATTTTTGTATCTAAAGACCTTGAATGGTATTTATCAGGTACATCATCCAACCATAAAGTTTAAGGTGTTTCGGGGATCAAAGGTAGCTACTTAGGATGAGCTATCATCTCTTTGATATCCAGGCATTGGGAACTACTAGATTGCATAGCACAAGTAGCAGGGAAATACATCTTATATTTAAATGTACATAAATCTAAAGAGCGAAGTCAAAGGAAACAATCAATCGAAACCATGTCTATAATTTCTCAATTTATCCTCATTAGATGATCTGAGCATCCTCACACATTGACATTGTACTATCTCATATGCTGACTAATATGTCTTGCGAATATCTTCCTAAAATGACCTGTTGTTGAGTAATACCGATGCATACTGATATATATTTCATCAGTTGTAGTTGGACTATGATATACTAAACCTATGTCAAGGCCGTAATAAACAACCAAGAACCCTTCTTTTTCCTCTTAACAGAATTAACCAAACGCTCCATTATATAGAAACAGTTCTGTTTACATCAGGAAGGCAGATTCAACTGACTTGCATCAATTCAATTTCCAGTGCTTATACATTTTAAGGGGAATACTTTTTAATTATCTCTATACGTTCTAAAATGTATTTAGAGTCACTGTATCGTACTTTAGAGTTACTGTTTTATCGTCTCTGCACTGAAAATGTCGGGGGAGTCTGTTTTCAAAACGAGAACGACTGAATACAAAGCTAGTCTGTAGGTGCTTTTCATGATCGACGCATTCAAAATTTTCATCTTGGTCCAAAAGTCACCTGTACCGAGTTCTAGCTCTATCTGACAAGTTATAAGGCAACTACATTACAAGAAATGATACGATTAGTGCAGACCCCTTGACAAATGGGTTCAATGAGTAAATTTTCGCTTCACTCCGATAAAAAAACACACACACGATTATCTTAGCAGAGTCAACTTTTTCAGGAATAAATCTAATAAAAGAACCACTTGAGTAAGGAGGAAGGTGTATTGATCAATAAGAGTCTTCCGGGTGGGCAGATTTTTTTCTTGAAATACGCACCAAGCAGTTGATAAAAATTGATAAAAATCTCTCCTCCCCTTATCACATGAGTATTACTTTGATGAAACGAATAGTTTGATTTTTTTTAAACGTATGTAGATATTGAAGCAGTTTAGCTTCCCCTGACACAAGGTCACAACAGTGAAGTACTTAGTGAGAATCAAATTAACCAAAAGGGTTCATTATAGTCTCCCTTTATTTCAAGAATATCCCATGTCCTAAAAAGAAGGGTATACAACCGATGCATTTTTCTGATAGTCACCTATGTAGCTGAAACAAACTGAAAATGATGCAACGTGCACATGAGAGAATATAGGAGAAAAATCCATCATAGATATCACAGAATTATTTTGAAAACTCAGATGCCGATGGGCTGCCCATGTTGCCAGAATTCATGATGCCTTTATGCACGATACATACATAGATATATAGTCAGACAGCCAGACCAACTTGAAAACAGAAGAAACCCATGTTGATTGTTTGAGTTGACTGTTTCTGATGACTTTAGATCATAATGATTAAATAAGTCTAAAACGAGTGATAATTGATTTCTTGAGGCAATTGGTATTTCTTTCTTTTGTCTTTCAAAGTCGGCATTTATTTAGAATAGGTTGATGAAAGGATACAAGTACTTCGTATTAATCGATCAGTTGTACATCTTTTTTTTAAATCTCTGCTGAGGTCAAAAACGCTTGTTTGTAGTTTTATACAGTCGGGCAAAATATTAACTTCGAATGAGATTTCTTCTTAGATCCTAAAATACCTGTGAAGTGTAAGAAAAACGTTAATATTTCACAAGGGGAAAAGACGGTCTTTTGTAGATCGTCTCTGCACAGATATCATTCATAAAACCTATACACTGTTTTTGAATTATTCTATATTGAGGTGGAAAAATCAGCAACTGTCACTAAAAGTTAATTTCTTATGAAAAGATTGATTTCTCTGTTGTAAAACCTTTTAGAGTATCAGACAACAGTTGATTCTTAAGAATTAATAAATATCTTCTCATAAAAACAAGTACGCCTCTTCTATTTACCATCCATTTCCAATTTAAATCCTTTTGCTATTAATGATGCTAAATCCTATCAATATGCTTGAAATATCTGTTCTTAATTCTAATAGCAAAGTTGACTGGTGTTAGGTGCTGCTAAAACGTTTTATAAACAATAAATATCTTGAGTGTTCATCTTCTTATCTACTTGAATACCCACACACAATTCTTTGATAGAGTAAGAAAAAGAGGAAAATTGTCAATCTGTATACTTAATAGCAAAGAGAAAAACTTGATTTTTTATTGTATCAATATATAATATCCAAATACGATTTCAAGATAATCGAACCGTCAATTAAAGGAAATGGTTTAATGAAAAAGAAAACACCAGTAGAGACAAACATTTGATGATTTGTACACTGGACATAAGTCATTAAAATCTGATGATGTACGTTCGCAGTTTTCATTTCTGTGCTCTATGCAGCTGTTTATATAACCTAATAGCCTACTTGACGAGAATATAACACAGCAACACTTATCGTGGCACGGAGCTCAACCCCGGTTCGGTAGGCCGTGGTTCAGTCCTCAACATAGTCATATTGGAGGTGAAGTTAAAAATGGTTCTCAATGCCCCTACACTAAACACACAGCACAGGGACTATGACTGAGAAACCTAAGAGGTTATGGCTAAATTACGTTTATGTAAACTGTTTCTCTTTAAGATCACCGAGGTGAAGCCTGGTTAATACCTAGACGGGGAATATCTGATCCCAGAAGATCTCCTGAATGCCTGGGTTGACACTTGACCCTGTGACACCCTAGGTAAGACTATAAGTGGAAAAAGGTGATGCATAAAAGGGTGGCAAACCTTATTGAAAATGCTCTCGTTTAGAAAGCATGATTTTTATCGGACTCAATGAAATGAGTATGTAAATTGCTTCTTCATTTACAGCTTTACAGAAGTCACCTCTTCTTTCCATGCCAGTACGTTCCTGTTGTTCAGAGGTGAAAATCAGGAGCAAAAATGTTAAGAATTAATTTTGCAATTTTCAAGCTCAGTAAAAAACAAAGAAAAAGCACCAATCACCTATTTAGGAAGCTAACTTCTTCCATAAGAAAAGTCTTACTTTTGTGTAATTTTGGTATAAGAGTCTCAAGAAACCTAACAAGAAATCACCTGCCATTTTGCCTATAATTGATAGACACATCGAGAAAATTGAATTTATACGTATTGCCCAGCAGCCATTTATTTAGAAAAAAAGCTTTCTTTAATTACAGCGACTCATGGTATGGCTTCTACTTTATCATCTGGTATATACAGCATATTCTGTCATCCAACAAAAATAGTCCCCCCTTTAAAAATATACTCAAAAACCGCTAGGAAAGTTCGGAAAAGACCAAATGCTATTCGGCACAGGCTCCTATTTCCCAGGGTGACTTTTAAACAACTCTAGAACGAAACATGCATCATTATATAATGTGTTTTGTGTTGGCTGTTTACCTTCAACATTGTCGAAATAGATAATGTAATATTATTATTATCCTAATATCAATAACTTTGTTAAAAAAGTGATTCATACTTCAAATTGTTTTATAGTATTGAAATATTATCATAAGAACTAATTGAGTTTAAAACTTTCAGGCATTCATTGAACTGTCGGGTTTTATAAACAGATAAAACCGATAAAAAGTCAATTTAGTCACTGGATAACATTGGGGGAAGAAAAAGTTCAAGAGACAATATTTTGAACAACGTTAAATGAGGAAACGGTTATAGAGTATTTGAAAGAGAACCATGTATAGTGTTGGAAGATTGAAAGATATTGATGTCAGTCATATTGATGTCTAGTGCTAATTGGTCAAATAATAATGAAATGGGTTCGTATCATTGATTTCCACTCATACCCTTTTGAAGGATGATGCAGACTTAAGTACACAACAGGTAATTGGTAATCAGATTTTTCCACTTGCTGAGCCCGTTGAAGCTTCGTTCTGCATACGGCATTTCATATTCCCAAATGGTCACCCGTTTTGGTTACTGACTAGCTCAACATTGCTCAACTTTGGTGATCATACGAGTGTAACTGGTGTATAAATACTTATTAGAGAGGCATTGAGCACCTTCTTTAGAGTCTTTGGGTACGTTTCAGGGACGAATTTCAGTCGAAGGAAGCATTCTACGACAGAGCCACGGAGATCGGTAAATGAAATTTAATGTAATCAAAATTATTGAACGAATCATTTGTTGTGAAAAATATTGTCGCCTTTCGTACTTGTTTTTAATTTCATTCATTGTTATTCAACTTATAACTCGTTTTCTATTAATTCTTGTCGGCTTTCGATTAGGGGCTTTGCATTGAAAAAGATCAAAAACACCTTGACTGCAAACGTTGAAAAAAAAAAGCAAAATATAATCATCGAAGTTGGCGATGCGGACGTAGTAGAGAGCGGGTAACGAGACAACCTCTTCTCCTTTTAAGACCAACCTACAGAGGGATTAATTCAGTGGTAGCCTGTTAGCGAAGAAAAGGGCACTTAAATGGGAGATTTTCACAGATTTAGGCGGTTGTAGATTTTCCACTCTTATGAACATTAGCTCTTTTCGACTCGGACTCAAAGAAACACATTTCACGCGCATGCATACGTAAAGACCAAACATAACAACCGTTGGTCCTTTTATCAAAGTACCGAGCTCCTTGAAAGACACCCAACTTACAGAGAATTCGTCTGTAAAGTAAAATTCCATTTATGCCTTCAAGACGTATGAAAATCTCGAAGACAATCATCATCATCATCACCACCACCATCATCATCATCATCATCATCATCATCATCATCATCATCATCATCATCATCCTGAGTCTTTCATCGTCTATCGTTGGATATAGACTTTCCCCAGGATTCACCCCACCCGCTACCATGGGCATTGTGGATACAGTACTTTCTGAACTTGTCCAGAGCGTCTCTCCATCTACTATTCTGCTGCCCTCGGTTTTGCAAGCTATATCTGGGTATCCATGTTGTTGTGATGTCAAGCGGTTGTCCGACATTCTTGCAACATAATCGACCCATTCCCTTTCTAGTTATCTAATGGATATATTGTGCTATGCGATCTTTCCATGTAAGGTTGGGCATGATTCTTTTGTGTGCATGTTGCATGGTTCTCAGTCTGAGGGTCAGTTTCTTGATTATATTCCATGTTTCAGCTCCCTAGGTGACTAGTGAGAGGATGCATTGGTTGCACACTTTTCTTTTCAAGACTGATGGGATTTTCTTGTTCTTGAAGGTTGAGCTTGCTCTGCCAAATGCTTGCCATCCTAATGCGATTCTTCGCTTGATTTTTCTTAACTTGAGTCTTTCATGGAGATAAGTTTATCGACATGAAAAAAAGAAATATTACCAGGCAAAATTATCGTCGCATGAATCGAAAAACTCACACAATTCTATCCACGAGAATCAAGATGTGGAACAAAGGTGAGTTGCTGCAGTAAATGAAACAAATTAATTCTGTTTTATTTATTTATGATATCTTCAACAAATAATCTTGTGTTTGAGATATTTCATGAAAATATTCTTGTTTCAAATTAAAACTCTTGGGGAAATTCAGAGATCCAATAGCGATAGCAGATTTTAATGTTATTCCTTTTAAGTATTGTACATGCAAAACAGTTGGGAGATTTCGTCTTAATGCTACTACGGTAGCTATTGGCATAAATGCACAGTGCTTCTGCTGGTCGATTGATATGAAGGTCAGTGCATGTTAAACTTATACACATGGATAAAAACGAGTCCAAAGCTTTTTGTTCTCATTCAATCTAATAATGGTTATAAAAATGTGAGTAATATCTCAGAGGACATGGTGTATACTATGGGAATTCGTACTTTCACGTGATTTAAATGATCGTCTGCACATCATACATTTAGCTCCAGAGAGGGCCGTTTCGGGACCTATACGATTACACCTGAGGCCAAGGATTCTCGACAAATGATAAGGAAAAGATGTAATTTTTAGTCTATTTATTCTCTCGGCTGCCACAACACAACTTCTGCAGTCCATCAGTCACCAATGTTTTGATTTCTTCGTAGAGAACCCAAACTCTACAAAAACATTCACGTCCTCTCCTTCTCTCACAGCCGTTATAGTAACAATGAGTTCGGGAAATTTGATCCAGCCCTTTTTTTTTTTTTTTTTTTCTCATCGTGATAACAAAACCGCTCGATGGAGAGATCTGTACGTGTGTTTAGATGTGCGCACGTGCATATATATATGTGTTTGTGTGTGTGTGTGTGTGTGTGTGTGTGTGTGCGTCTGCGTGCACGTGTGCGTAGATGCGCGCCTTTGATCGTGTGTATAAACGCATGTGTGTGTTTCGCTTTCAACTGAAAGAGAAGTTCACATAACTAATTGTTTAGATAGCATCTGAAGACTCTCTTGTATTCTGACGATCATGGTCCCCAATAATTACGATAGATGTGCAGGAATTCAACATCAAAAATAGTACGCACGTGCACACACATACACACACATGCACACACAAATATATATATATATATATATATATATATATATATATATATATATATATATATATATATTAAAGACGATGGATAAGGGGTGTCGTTTCAATTTTATAGTAGTTTTTCACACGAGAACGAATGTCTGGTTCAAACTGATTTTGTGAAAATTAACCAATTTTTTTCCTGAACTAGTGCTTTCAAGTGCTCGTCAAACCATTAACAAGATATTTAATATTAATATTACTTTTTGCAATTCACCCATGAAAAATTCGTAAGAGTGAGACGGTAGGAATTCTTTACTTGTGGTAGTAGTGGTATTTCCACTAGATGTATTCAATGATTTTGGATGGGAAAAACGCTCTTCTGAAGGGCCACTGAGTTCATATACAACGTTTTTTGGTGCATAGTTGTTTTCTTATACATATATAAAAGTTTGGCCTAGACAGAGTAAATAAGATAAACAATCAAAGGAAAGGGCTCTGCTAGAATTGAAATCTGCGACCGATAGAGAGTCGGCTTGACATAGAGTCGCTCTTCCCATTGAGCTAAACACTGGTAAGTTGAAAGTCGAAATAACTGTTATATGTCCAGATATTGTTCATTTAATGCCAATATCTGCGCAATTGTTTTATTAACATTGACAATTATGTTATTTAGAAACGGATACATGATCCGACAGAATGATTATTGATTTGAAAAGACCTACTGTTATTACATGGGAATACAAAATATTTCACTGAAATGTGGCAGGTAACAGTAGGGAATGATAAGGATAAAAAGCATGTATACATATATAGTCTAGAAAGCTTCACAGCTCTAAACACTAAAAATTGAAAAAAATCAATTTTGTGTCACTTCAGTCACTTATTTCCCAATAACTGTTACTGTAATTGATGTGATTTCTTTCTTTCTTTTTTTTTTTACATGTATTCAGCAATTATGGTGCTATGTGTAAATTTTCACTCGTTGGAATCATCAGTTATTCACCATGTAATCGTTTAGAGGATTTTAAAAACCAAACATTTATATCAATAATTGGTTGATCAGATACCACTTCCCCTTGAGCTATGATTTTAATTCATACATCTAGTTTTTGGTTTATATATATATATATATATATGTGTGTGTGTGTGTGTGTGTGTATAGCAATGCACTTACCATCGTGCTAAACAGCCGCCGGTATGCAAAGGCCAAATAACGGAGATCATTTTAGATGATTTTTTGTGCAATACAACGCAATTTATAATTCATTCTGTCGGACCAAACATGTCCATTTCTTGAATACATAATATCGTGTTGAAAGAGACGAAAAAGAGCGAGAATAAACCAGATGAGAATTTGGGTTGAAAACAATCAGTTGTTTGGATTTTGCATTACCGGTATATATATATTTGCTGGAGTTCACAGGAATCAAGGCGAATATCTTGGAATAGTTTCTGCTGACACCCCTCCTTTAAATCTTGAGCAATAACCCTTTTGATAAACAAAGTCTTTAACATTCCCAAATTGTAATTGTACA
Organism: Thysanoteuthis rhombus; assembly: GCA_963457665.1. Taxonomy (NCBI): domain Eukaryota; kingdom Metazoa; phylum Mollusca; class Cephalopoda; order Oegopsida; family Thysanoteuthidae; genus Thysanoteuthis; species Thysanoteuthis major. The sequence continues at coordinate 25,680,586 of OY735203.1, read as the reverse complement.
AATGAATGCATTAATTCATTGAAGCATACGGTGGGAATTCAAAATTTCGAAACTTGATCACGTTTTTTTTCGGTTGACAGTTTCGTTGATACCGGCCGAATCGATATTCTTTTAGTCATTAACGTAAACCTGGCCTCATTCTGTTGAGGAACCCTCTGTGAGTACGCAAAAAGTTTGTTCTTCTTCGGTTTTCACACGATTAACGAAGGATAATCTCTGGTAGTTATAACAAAAACTATAATTTCGGAGAAGATATTTGATTATCACAATTTTGCGTTTCAAGAGTGCGTATAAAAACTGCGCAGTAGATGCTTGTAGAGATAGTGGGAAGTTGATTAAAGAAAATCATAAATTCCATAAAACTACAGGGCAGTGATTATAAACAATCTTTTCCTTTTCATGTTGCTATTTAACGTCAATTTGATATTCTAATTACTTTTTTAAAGTTTTATCTGGTCTGAAAAAAGTTGTCATAAAAAGTAGAAAAGTATTTAGATTAACGTAAAAAGAAGGATAAAAAAGATTGGTAATAATGATCTACAAAATCTTTATTTGCTGAAAATCAAGGAAATCAATCTGAAAAAATGTCTATAACACCGTTCGACTAATCGGATTACGAGTGTAAACGAGCCTAAGTTTTCAACCACGATGAATATTCAACCGGGTTTATATCGACTAAAATAATTTTTAGCTGATAATTCTCTACTGTCCTTCTTCTTATTAATAACCTACGGATTATTACGATGCATTATGATTTCCTGAACCTTCCTAAACTTTTTCACGTTACGTCCATACCGTTCAGCGTAATTCCTACAATGCAGTTTTTCGTGGTACACTGTAACCCCCCCCCCCAATATTCCTGTTCAAGACTGAACTGTGGATGCAAACCCTACGAGTGGCCAAGAATAACTATATATATATATTTATATATGTGTGTGTGTGTGTGTATTGTCCACGTTCAATGAAAAGAGCTTTCGATACTACGTGAGAGTTTATAAAGTGTGTAGTTGGTCAACACCCTTGGGTATTTGGAGCAATATTTTTAGATGTATTAATGATGGGGAATCGGTTCGTTTCGAAATAACAATTGATAACCAGTCCAAGAGTTTATGTCCAGTTACATCTCACGGTAATATGTATAGATGATGGAGGATATGAAGAAAATCGCACATGAATGAAATGGTACCTCGGCTTTTAGTCGGTTGAAGGGACCTTTAATATTGATAGTTTTGGAGAATGAAACTATTTTTTTTATTTTTGTTAAAATCTATGCTGTGTCCATTCAACCGGTTATGGAAAGATATGTCCTTTTTTATTTGAATGGCCTTGTCGCCTGGTGAAATCTTCACAAGACTTCGCGTTATGTTCGTTTCTTAGGACAGGTGTTTGCGGAGGACAGGTGTTTCTGGAAGGTTGGGTATAGGTTCCTGTAGAAACGGTCGTTATTAAATTTTAATCTTACTTTTGTTCATCTTACATTCAATAGATATTGAGTTAGTGACAGTATGCAATAAAGCCACTTCAAATCTTGAGGGTTATTTTTTAGAAAAATAAGGGAGATTTTACAGTAAGAGACTAATGAATTTTTAAAAGTTGCACTTAACTGTAATGGAACGCCGGCTTTTAGTCGGTTGGAGGGGGTTATACGTGCCAAATACAAAAGGTTTAGCTCGTCTAAAAACTTAGAGATGAACAAAAACAGGGTGTGGGTATATCAGTGATGCAGGGTACCGAAACTTGGAGTTTATATGCAGGTTTTATGTCTGTTTATATCGATTTGAGATTTTGTTTTATGTAAATGAGAACCAAATGTCCACTATAATCAACCTTATGGAATGAAAGGATAAGTCATGATCAGAAGTGCTTTTCTTAATCATTAATATGTTACTTGAGTATAAAAGCAGTCAACCAAAACGGTCAACATAGGTTTCTCTAGTTTTTGTGGTCGTCTGACTGGCTATCTATAAAAATGCAGCGAAAATGGAGCTAGAGGGCTGACTTTTTAAATTCGTGCTCCTTAGTATGTATAGAAGAGAAACGTATTTTTGTTTTTGAAAATTACTTTCCTGAATAGGTTTTTAGTTGGGGGGGGGATTTGCAAAGTTCATGCTGAATCTGTTCCTCGGCATTCACGATTATCTTTTGAAAATTTTCGGTGACCACTGTCCCAAAGAAGATGACAGAGATAACCTTTTCACTGATCACCCCTTCTTTTTTTTTTATCCTTTTTTATTTGATCTCCCAGAACACAATATGCTACCAAAAGATGTTGGTCATGTTATTTTTTCTATTAAGTGACCAACCAGACCTGTTTCATTTCTCATTGGCGGATGACGGTGAACATTCGTCTGAACTATTGCTTTGAAATCAAAGAAAGAGATTGATTTCGTGAAAATTAGCTACCATTGGATATTTTTTTATTCGTTTGTTATGTATAATTAAATGTATCGGCAATCCAAGCTCGTTGCTAGTTAATTTTCTCTCAGTGAATTACATGGTGCATTTAGAAGCAGATGACTGATTCTTTATTGAAAAAAAAAAAGAAAAGATTAGCGGTGATCAATAAAAACATGAGTAATGTAACTTTTAATTATTTGGCTTCCACTTCAGAAGCGATTGAATGAATTCCGAGTGGAAACTTTCATCAAATATCATACCGAAATTGATAGAGGAGTAAAACCATGGCTGCCAAATTAGCCACTCTCCGGCTAGATCTGACTGATATATTTTTTTTTTCCAAATTACGATAGCTGATCAAATCTGGTAACTACGGCAAAGGAAAATGTTCGATTTTTATCTATAATTCATTCTTTAGTCAGAGTACAAAGTTATTCTATTTGATAAGTGGTCTTTTAACGAGTATATATATATATATATATATATATATATATATATATATATATATATATATATATATATATATATATAATTTCGAATATAAAAGAAAACATTTCTCATCATCTAAACATTTTTAACCCTCTTCAAAGAGAGTTTTAGCTATCATTAAAAAACCATACCTAGCAACACTGAGTAAAACTAATTATTCCAACCGTCGCGAGTACGGTGTGTCTATCTTCGCTTTCGAAAGCTTTCAACAGAACTTTCCGGAAACGAGTCATGAATCGATCTGAAATTAAACTTCTCTTTCATTAAAAAATTACTTTGTTGTATGGTGGTATACCGACCTAAAAAGAATTCTAGAACGCAGATTTTGGTTAGTCATTCAATAGAAACTGTCACGTGACTGATGTCATCTGGCAGCAATCCGTGTTGGGGGGGATCAATATAAAAATGGGAGAAAATAAGCGGTGATCAATTGATATGTTACTTCTCTTGACTTTTATTGTATCATTAAAAAAATCCGTATTAAAAAAAAAGAAAACAACTGTGAATGCTACCAAAAACAACTTAAGGGACCAATTTACATTGTAAATTGAACCCTTCTAAAAGAATTTCAGTTGGGTGGATTTTCAAGAGATAGGAAATACGCTTTTTTTCCAGACATAATAAAGAATAAATGTTGAACTGTTCAGCTCCGTCGCCCCATTGATGTTGTCTGTACGAGTGACACATACTTACATAGCCAGTCAGGCATAATCACTTGAAAACCCAAGAAACCTATGATGAATTATGATGATAGATCCGGTTGACGATTTCTTGCAGGAGTTAAACTATTATACTGCATCTGCAGATACACACGTAAGCAATATTTTTTTCTACTTTGTTTGATCTTTTTTTCATTATAACTGCATCCGTTTTTGAAGATCAACAAAGGGTTGCATAAGATGTAGTGGACAACTTAAATCGAAAATCTAAAATGAAAGCAGAAAATACGGGGGCAAAAAAAACTTGCACTTTTTTCTCTACGTTTATCATCATCATTTTTTTAACGTCCGTTGTTGAACATAGACCTTCCTTATATTTCGCCACACTTCTCTATCGTGGGCGTCACAGAGCCAGTTCTTTCTGAATTTGTCAACTTCGTCTATCCATCTGTTATTTTACCGGTCTCGGTTTCGAATGTGTTCTCTGTGGATCGATGTCGTGAGTCGGGTTGTCTATCAATTGTCTGCTATTCTTGCAACATGATCAGCCCATTGCCATTAGACTTTTCTTATGGATTCTATGATGTCTTGAACTTCTGCTCTCTCCATATTAGTTCTTATTAAGTGTTTCACATTTCAAGCATTTACCGGTAGGGATGGATAAAGAAAAAAAAAGTTTGATGGCCTTTATTTATGCGGAATAGATAGATAAAAATGATTGCAAAAATTAGAGCCAAAGTAAACACAAAGCTTTCTTAATCGATGCCCATATAAAACACCTGTTTCAATGTAAGATAGAAAAATGCGTAAGTTGAACCATATTGGATGGATCAAAGCAATTATGGAACAGAGAATGGAAAAAAGGAAATATTGTGAAAAAAAAATACAAAAAACTGTAACTACCCCCCCCCCCATGGGAAAATGTGATAGTTTGTCAGCACTTCATTCCTGCGCAGATTACTTTGAACGTTAGTTTCTACTCCTGCTGACATTATGAGAAAATACATTACAGACGCTTCCGGTTTCTATCGCTGGAGAAGAGGCACCGTGGATCTGCCAAGTTCTTTGTGCACTACTTTAGGTCAAACAGTAGTGTTAAACTTTATGATTTCCTCTACTTCTCCACACGAATACTATTATGATCATTTAATATGCATTTACATTTACATGTTTACAATAGTAATGTCTGGTAGATCGAGTGACGGCGAATCTCCAGCACCTTCTTGAGTACTCTTGCTGATCCTAATAAGGTCTACTAGATTATTTTGCCGCATATTAACAAGTTTGTATGATCTTGGGCGATATCAAGTTGCTTCAGTATCAAAATAATCAAATAATTTAAAATCCTTATCGCATGGGTGCACTGAACAGTTGCCCGGGGAGGCACGTTTTGAGGGCTCTGAAACTAATTCAAATTGAAAAATTTAAACTTTTTCATAATATGCTGGGGTGGCGAGTTAGGGGCTCCTATACATTGCTTTTTGGGCGGGTTGGGGGCTCACATGTTCTAAAAATGGCCCAGTCCGTGAATAAGGTATTGTCTTCTTTAAATTTTCCTCCAGTAGCTAATCTAAATTTTCGAAACCAAACAGTGTATTTCAGCTCCAAATAAGCCTAATTTTGGTCTGGAGAAATAACAAATAGCAACTTTGATGCTAATTATGACACCTTTTGGACAGTCTCAACCAATGTTCCCCCTAATTTTCAATAGTTAGTGTGTGCATAAAATCTATCTGGCAAATATTTTTACCGTGACTAAAATGTGTGCGCACGGAATTTTTCTGTATTTATGTATTCGACTATGGCTGTCCAAATGATACCTAAAAAAACTTCTAAAGGAAATTCAATCAAATTTTGAGAAAAGTCTGCGCATGGGCTAATGAAGGAGTGATCAAATTCTGGGACTTATCCATGCATGTTTTCTCGATCGAGAAAAATTGTTTTGCGTGAAAAGAGGTTTAAAACGAACAGTAAATGAAAATACCTGATTTATATTTCAAAAGAAATAACTCAATATGCGTGCATGGATTCTCTCCCTTTTTTATACTTGATTTCCATTCTGTTTTTAGTAAGTGTACAGTGTTGCTAGAGGTGTACGCTCTCTGACTATTTTCCAGCTCCGAATGCTTAGCTTTTTCTCAAAGAATCCCGGGATATTGAATCATAAACATCTTTTTTTAACAAAAACTTCAGAAAAGAGAGATAATGGAATTATATCTGATGCTGATGATTTGCATATCCAAGAACCATCTTTTAGTCCATTAACTGTTACATCAAATAAAATCTAAAACCCGAAGTAGCTTCCCAGTATTACTCAGTTTTCATGTTACCCGAGTTCACAGTCACTATACGTGCTTACATTTACCCCACTACTGTGTGACTCAATCAGATAAGAAACACAAACTTGGAAAACAAAGACAGAAGCAATCAGTACAACTACAAAAATAAGGGTTCGTTCAAACATGCACTCAAGCATACAACTACTTCTTATAACCGGCTCAAATTTCAGAAAATTCATCAACAAATCATAAACATTTTCTGAAACATTTTTTCTTTAAACAAGCTTCTAGGCTTGAAAAAATACTCCGAATTTAACAAATCAAACATGTTAGTCACTGAATAAGAACCGTCATGAGACCAAAGTCTTTTGGCTGCATGCCCTACTGGTGGTGATCGATTAAAAAGAACCAAAAAAAAAGGTTGATCCATGAACGATTTACTTTTTCCACCTTTTGTTGAACAATGATCTCTAAATAAGTCTGCATTTTCCCCTCATCCCGCCTGAATTAGACCTACTCACCGAGGAGGACGAAGTTTAGAAGTAAGAATTTTATAGACAATAGAGAATAAAGGTCCAGTACAATTGGCAGTAAACACCCATGCTCCTGGCTACGTACTGTTATTACTATGTTCTATTTATTAGTATTTTTCTGAAAGCTTATTTGAAGAATCCTGGTGTGCATTGTTGCAGTAACACCAGGTTTTTTTTACTCCTCTCTGATTAAGGAATAGCACTCTACATTTGCCTAACATTTAATGTTTCAGGGGTTGAAAAAGCAATAGAAACAGTCCCCAGAGTTTGAGGAGCCCATTCAAGGAATACAAATGACTGATATTAGGATTCGATTCCTGACTCTTAATTAAAAAAATTCACGTGTATAGTGTACGTGTAATAACAGATAATTATCATTTTTATGAATTCACGTGGGTTAATTTCTAGTTTAATCAAATTGGGTTTATTTCCTGAAAAATATAGGGTAATGAAATAAACCAGTTTCAATGAGCAAAAACTCTTTTGAGCTGATACCACTGAAATTAGGATGGATTTTGAGAGTGAATCAACCTGATTCAATTGGTGATGATTCATTGTATTGATCACAGGCCAAAGAAGACGGCTAACCTTATTGATTCTTGGGGCAATCTTCAGCATAGACAGACTAATATTTTTAGACCCACTAGCATCTCTAGCATCGATTCCCATCATTGACTGACATACCGTACTCAGTGTTATACCGAAATATGAGTTACATCCCTCGCCGAGTGTTTGCAATTTAGATGTTTTTTTCATCAAAATATTGATGATTTCGATTGCTTTTAGATGTCATAAATTGCTATTTTGATGAATTTCAATAAAATAAGTTATACTTTCTTTGAATTAAGTAATACTTGATAAAGAATGAAGAATGAAATCACATTTATTTCTTTAATAGTATGTAATTCCCTTTCCTTTGGTTTCAATAAATCGCTAATCAACAAATTACAAAATTTCAAAATGCTTCTTTCCGATTGGTTTTGAAACGTAGAAAACGTGATTCTGTCGGGACCGACATTATCAGTATACATAGGCTTAGGATCGAAAAACGAGCAGTGTTCGAAATTCTGATACCAATATTCAAATGTCTGTATAATATGTGCCCCTATGAACTCCATGCTCTGATTAACATCCAAGATTTAAATAGAAGGAGCTAGAGCTATGTAGCGCTCGGACTTTTGAATTAATTTTATGAAGTTTCAAATAAATAATAAAAACTATATTATTTCGAAATGTTGATAATTATGTGAACTCAGTAAATGAATACAGTTTGTAATTGTGGCTCGTGTCCGTGTTAGGTTATTTCTATTAATGTAAAACCTTCTTTAAGAGACGTTACAATTTTTACTGCAATGATCACTTGGTTTTCAGACACTCGTCCAGTGAAGACTTGAATATCGAGATTTTAGTGGTGCTTTTCAAGTTATTTTTACTCAATTTTAGTTGTAAAATTGAAAGTAAAGTTGGCAATCCTTCCATTGCTAGATCTTCAAATAAGAAAAAAGAACTAGGACATCTATGGGCTGATTTTCAAGCTTGTTTTCAATTTGAAGTGTTGCAAGAATGTACAGACTTATCCAAGGGGTTTAGTTAGATGGATCGGGTAGTGTTCAAAAGTGGTCTAAATTCCCATTGTTTAAGAGGGTGTTGTCGAATGCTCGGATGGGTAGCTGTTGCTATACGGTATCAGTTGAACGCGTTTAAAGTGTTTGTTTTGGTTTTGTTTTGTTTTGTTTTTTTCAATTCAAAATGCAGTCACAGTTTTCTGATCCAAATGTCCGTATCTTAAAGTAGATAGGAAGGTTTTTTAAAAAATGATGTTGGGATATGTGCAATAGGTTAAAAATTATGGCATTTTGAAAACTGAGTAAAGAAACTTAGGACGCGTTATTCCCTGTTTTTAATTATATGTGGGATGTACTTCGTGGTTCTAAGCGCCTCATATCCAGCAATGTTCGCCAGAGTTATGAAATATCATACAGCTAGCGTTGAATGAGAAACTTAATAAATAAAAGACTGTTGCCTTTATATATCATTACTACAACGTTGCCCGTCATATGACAGTGTTCCAAGATTGAGAATATATTTATATATTCTGAATACGTTTTTTTCTCCCTTTTTTGGTCATGCATATCTAGCAGTCCAATTAAAGCTCGTAATTTGAAGCGGGGTTTCATCATTTATGGGTGGAAAAAGTGACTCAACAATCACTATTTGTTATTCATCCGTTCCATGTGTTTTTCTCACATCACAAACTCCGAAAGCGGACTCAAAAACGACCAGAACTGCGATTACTGTATATATTTTACATTATATATATATATATATATATATATATATATATATATATATATATATATATATATATATATATATATATATATATATATATATAGGTGGAGTTTTGCAACACATTTTTAATATAAGAGTGGCTTCTAAGAAACGAATTCAGTCTTGCACTTGGATTTTTAAATGCACCAACATCTCTAGTATCGCTTGTCGTCACCGACCGACTGACATAGTACCGATGACTGTCGGGCTGACGTACCAAAACAAAATCTGATTCGGCTCAATTTGAGCTAGAACTAGCCGCTTTGGGGGGCATGAGAGTAAATTTTGGGTGTTAGGGGTCGTGCATCTATGGTCTGACATCAGTTCAGTAAATTATGTTATTTAAGGTGCGATGTTTACTAATTTGTGTGAGATTTGTGAGTAAGGCATAATTTCACAAGTTTGCCTCATTAGCTTGTTGACTCTTGCAATGCGCTATCATCATCATCAGCAGCAGCCTCTGTCGTTGGACATAGGCCTTTCCCACAATTGGCCAGACCTCCGTGAGTATCACGGAGCCAGTACTCTCTGAACTTATCTAGTTTGTCACGCAATCTCGTATTTTGTCGGCTCCGGTTTTGCATGTGATCTCTGGAGATCCACGTTGTGAGTCATAATGTTCAGCGGTTGTCTGACATTCTTGCAGTAATGCTTCTCTATGCTATAACCCGAAACAAATAAGATTTTAACAGCTGCGTCTCAATATACTGACCGATTTTCTCTTAGCAGTCTTTTATTTCATGGTGTGATAGCTCATTTTTCAAAATTTATATGCCCTATACATTTTAACCAAGAATCGTTCTCACCCCCACTACCCATATAATGGTGTACTTGCCTTTGTTTTTGCTCACTACCATAATCTCATCGGATTGGTTGGTTTCAGGGAGCATTGCCCATAAACGTTTTTTCAGTTTATTCTTTGCAAGCTCTTTGGATTTGTTTTTTTTTTCAAATCAATTCTTGAACTATATCTCCAATAATTTAAACTGAAATCCCGCAAATTATATCAATAAGTGATTTGTGGTACTATTTTTTCATTTAGGCAAATCCTAATGAACATGATTTGAGAGTAATTCAATTAGGTTTTGTACAATTTAGATAAAATCAGGAAATACAATATATAGTAATAAATCTGGAAGGTGGATAAGGATAGTTTTAAGTATCAATATGCATATATACACATAGATTAATAGTTTCTTTTTTATCATTCTGCAGTTTTGATCTTCAAAGTTGACCGCACGCTATAGTGTGAATGACCCGGTACACAACATGCTATAGAAGTACCAAATGATGATTTTTATTGTTATTATTCAAAAGATCATACTAAACCCAAATGCGAACTTAAGAACAGTTGATTCTTATCAAACGTAAACTTCTGTGTCTCTTTTTACAGAAACCTCATTATCGGAAGACCTCTAATACCCAAAACTATGGAACTTCAATGAAAATACATGTTTCAGTCATACACATTCGAGTTGCTACAACCATGGACTGGCTTCCGGAGAGCATGTCCTGTAACTTTTATTGGACACAAATAGGATTATTACACGTGATTACAATACACATTACTTTAAGTACACTTTAATAAATAAATAGGATCAAATGTAGAATATGTGCATAAAAGTTGATTCACATCAAAAGGGAACATTTTCAGGTTATACCGTTATGGAAATTTAATTCAATTTGATCAAAACTAGAATGAAATATAATTATTTGTTCACGATACTTTTTTATGAAATCAAAAGGGTTTTAATTCTGTATTTCATCCTTGTTTTGATTTAATTGAATCAGATCCAGATTACGATGTAACCTGTAAAGTTGCACTTTTTATTTGAATGAATTTCGTGGTGTAGATTCTTCATTTGATCATATGAGTCTGAGCATCTTGTTGCAAGAGTTTCTATACGCGAATGCAACAGAGACTGAAAGTACATTGGAAACTGCCAACCAAGACTGTCAACATATGTTTTGTCAGTTTTCAGGTTGGTCTGGCTGGCTGACTATGTATGTATGCTGCACACATATAAACCATACAAATGGAGCCAGGGAGGTGGGAAAAAAGTAGACATTCAGTCCTTGTTATGTCTAACGAGATCTTTCCCTTTGTTTTTAGATAATTCAACCTCTATTTTTTTTTTGTTGGGGGTCATTTTGCAATGTAATTTCATGATGAATCGGTCGCTCAGTTTTTAAAGGCGATAGACGTAACCTATTGATTTATCAACCCTCATTTCCATTTGTTTAATTGATCAACCCCAACACGGTATGCCACAAAAAGACATTGGATACGTGACAGTTTCTAATGAATAGCTAACCAGACTGCTTTGCCGAGGGGTTCAGCTCATTTGCATATACACGGACATAGATGATAAACCTCATTGCGACATATGTATATTTCTAGAGCTCCAAGCCAGATTTATCTGATGTTGCAACGTGAATGTTCCTCTTAATCTCTATTCATCATCTCTCCACCTGTATCAACGTTCACGTCTCTTCATTGCAATGTCTCTTCTCTTTATCTACCCTTAGTGAATCAATAGGAAGGTCTCCAAGATACTCCAAGATCCTCATATCCGCAGACGCGCTCACGTACATGCTATCTTTCTGTTTTCTAGATGCGCCATCATCCCTAGCATCGATTGCCGGTACCGACTGGTAGGTATACCAAAAATATGAATTACCCCCGTTGTTCTACGTTGCTAATTTAGATGTTTTTTCAACTACATTTGGACGATTTGGCTTGCATTTTTATGTCAGAAATTACTAATAAATCAATTTTTTCATACAATAGTTTTCTTTCATTTATAGTAATAAAATGGAGAATATTTTTTTGTTAAATTAAGTAACATTCTAATAAAAATAAATGTTGAAGAATGAAGTCACATTTATCAATAATATGTTGTACGGTTTCTTGATTTTAGATTTATATTTGGAGAGTCTAAATGTTTCTAGGTGTTTTGGAATATTTTTTGACTCAATATTATAGTTGAACTAGGAAATGAAGTTGGCGATATTGCCCTTGCAAGATTTTCACACAGGGTGAGAATTAACGCATCTATAGTCTGACTTTCAGGCTTGTTCATCTCTCTTTGCTTATTTTCCTTTTGCCATCCCCGTCTCAGTCAGTTTATCTATGGCTCAACTATTTCATTTCTCTTTTCTTCTGCTTTGACACACCATTTGAGAAATCATGTATACTCTGAGATGACGTGCATCTTAATCTGTACATCGATAGAGAACGTCTTTTTGCATGAACATTCACGCATACTATTTCTCCTTTCCAACAAGAATGCTGGACCTAGTCCCAAAAGAACTGAATCAGAGAATTTTCTCACAATATTTTGGCCTGTTCATCAGTCGGTCAGTGAGTGAAAAAATATTTACCATTAGATTTAGGCAGAAAAAAACAGCAGTTTTCTTCAAGAATAAAAATGTGTACGTAATTGATCCCGGACCTTCACAAACATTTGCACACGGCAAAGTTAGCGGGTGTTGGTATCTGAAAAGCCAATTCAAATTTTCAAATTTCCGTTGCGCAAACGTCAGTTCCTTATCCATTTCAAAGGGCCAATCTCGGCGGGGAAAAAATATGTTAGCCCTAAAGTATATGCACATTTGATTGACGTTCTGTATGAATGGAAGTCTATATAGGAAAATTATGCACCATAAGAGTGAAGGTGAAAACAACTCGAAACAGTCACTGCCAGTGCTATGAAGAGGGGGAGAGGGAGGAGAGACGTTTGTGGCGCAATCTTTGAAAGGAGGAAATGACCTCATAAAGAGACATATACTTGGCACTTTGATAGATAATGGAATATCTCAGTTTGAATAATATTTGTGTGGGAAATACCACAGACGAAAATATGGCTCGCCTATGTGGTCTCCACTCGACGGAGTGTTAGCCTGTCTCTTCCTAAGGTTCTTTTGGAAACGAACCCTTTCGTGAGTCTAATAACCAAGGTAGTCATTTACTTCCCTTACATTTACCACGCCCGAATTGTATACCCCTGCAAGACAAACTTAGGTAATAGCACAAGACATTGTAGAACTCCATACAAGGAAGGGAATCCAACGCCATATCACCATTCCTAGACACCTTACTACATAGGACTGAGAGCAACATTAAACTCAGTATAGAATCACGAACAAAAACTGATCACTCACATTTTCACCCGCTTCACACACTCAAAATAAAGTTAGGATGTGGCTTCTACTTGCAAACCGTCAGAATATGCAGCCCCAAGTATTCAGATGAGAAAGAGTACATAGAACAATATTTGTGGTCAATTATCCACGCTACTTCATACATAACGCGCGAGGAAGGCTAATGAAATCTATCGGAGTAAAACAGAACAAAATTAAAAATGACAAACAAAGTGTAAGGTAAATCGTATTGTTTACTCTATCGAGCCCCATCGAACTCGACATTAACCTAAGCAAACTAAATATGCATACCGTAACTAGAACCTACCGAAGGATCTAATCAACAAACCATTCAATAGCCCCATCCCAACGAGGTGGTGTTTACGTAATACCACATAATGACTGCCACGAGGTGAGACTCCGAGATTCCTTCGGAAAAAGCTATACAAGCATCAAAGGGCCCTAAAGCATGAAGATGATTTAAACGCCTTAATAAGTCACAGAAATAAAAACGGTCAAAACCCTAACCCCAGCCCGCCTAATCAAGAATATACGCGATGCTGCAACAAAAAAATCAAAAACACATCGAATATGCCTTCATTCCCGAATGCAAACTGATATTTCAGAAACCTGGATCTTTCCAACTGGCAAATACCTTAACTAAACATCATCATAAGAGATAATGACAATCAAACTCACAGGATTGGATGCAATGTACATGAGTAAACACTACGCCCCTTCAGGAAAAACACATACGTGCAAATTATACATACAGGTGATTCATATTGCCCACTAACTAAATCCCCACCGCAAAACCTGCCAATGGACCTCTAAAACACACATGCATGAATCACACGCACACACACACAACCCAGCAACACAAACAAACGAACGCATTCAACTAGCCGATGCTCTGAGTTACATACGCATGCCAATGACCTCACCAACACATTCTCAAAAACCAGAAACAAACACTATGACCTAGGGTCTGAATACATCCGCCTCTCTAACACAATAATATGACCCTTGTTCCCCCTCCTCCTGCGTTTCAGAACCCCTCAATTGATCCCTCCCTGGCCGGAATCAAAAAAGTTAGCAATAATAGAGCATACTACCTTCGGTTTGCGTACAATATTCAAATTCTCTCAAATTTGGAATAGCGTCTCGTATGATGCGTAAATGTTAAAATATGAGGTATTTTCTGTGCATTAACACAGATATTACATATATTTCCATTATGTCATTACAGTCACGATCATGCATTCAGTTGTGAGTATTTTCCCTTGTGTATGTGTCTGTGAATACATAATATCACCAGCACCAGTACTTACATCGACATTGTTTACACTATTTATGCGAAGCAGTATCGATTCTCTCTCCTACACAGATACAAACACCCCTCCCTCTGTTTCTACTAAGCAACCTACAACAAAGTAATATCCCCATTTCTTCCTTCAATTGCACACAATTTTCTCCACGCCGCGGCAAGTTCCTCTGAAAAAGATGGCTGGCAACCGTCCTAATGCATCGGAACATGCCCACGTGATGATAGAAATATTTGAGATGTGACACCTGCTTTTCTCTTGAATTTATTTCTTTTCACGTTCCAATTGTCACTTCCATCAACTTTTGCGATGGAACAAACCTATACCAATAGCTTGGCATTTCACGATTTCCTAATTCTAATCCTTTGACAGAGGTCCAACTTTGAAGATCCTTCTCTTCTGCCTTCTCCCTGCACCCCTTTTTTTTCCATCCTCGTTCTCTCGCTTTTTTCCTTATTTCCTTGTTTTTCCCCACCCTTTTCTTTTTTTATCTTACTCTATTTTGCTCACCAACTCTCTCTCTCTCTCTCTCTCTCTCTCTCTCTCTCTCTTTCTCCCTCTCTCTCTCTCTCTCCCCCATTCTTCATTATATTCTTGCTTCTAGTATACCATTTGTCAAAACATGCCCTTAAAAATAAACAACATCAGTATTACAGGCATTTACTCTGTATCAAATATCGCATATTCCGGTGTATAAGTTGACTTTTTAAGCATAAAGAATTTTCACTAATGGATCATATTAATCTGTTTAGACCCTACGTACGTGATATCCTGATTGATGTACTGTTGCCTTGTTTTTGAGAATCGGCTGAGCCGGCAAATATTGGACTGAACTTGAATCAACACCTTAGTTTTTCGGGTCGACTTGTGTCAGCATTTACGTTATATCTGAGAGAACCAAACTGGGAGTTGATATCGGCCTACTCTTGATACCAGTCCCCAAAAGTTTTTGGTGTTTGATGACTTGAAAAATTCAATTTATTCAAGATGCAAGTCGAGGGGTTTTGTTCAACGGGAATAATCAGATCTCAGTGTTCACAATCATTAACAGGGATCGCTTGCTTAGAAGAATTCAAGGAAAATAGTTGAACAGTAACAATTCCTCTCTTCAAAAGTAAGGGTTGCTGTATTACATAGTGTAACTTCAGAAAATTCAAATAATCGTCTCAAACTGCTGACCATATACTGTATTTGTAAAGATATTCTTTTCTTAGAAGCTTTTACTCAATTTCTTTTTAAATTATATAGGGTGACCCTAATATTGGCATAATTTAATAGAGAGGATTTAGGCATCCTGGGCATTCTTTTTTTTTTCCTAGAAAGAATCAAGAACAAGCATTTGTCTCTTTAGGAGAAAATCATATTTCCTCGTAGAATCGAGCTCCCAAAGTTACTATAAAGATTTAAACCAGAAAATAAACATTTCGTTGCCATTTCGAATAACATCTTAAATGTTAAAACAAATTCAAAGTCTGTAATTGAGAACATTACTGAAAATAAAGTATTATTCACATGATATTTTTTTAATTGGAAATAGTCTTTTTCATCATTACTGGATAAAACTGTTATGAAATTCGCTACTTTTTTCGTGAATAAACAGCAAGAAATACCTTTTTGCATGTGTGTGTGGGGTTGACATTCGATCCAACTGCCAGCAATCTGTGAATGAAGTGCGAAATAAATTTGTCAAAAAAATATCAGGTGTCGTTACAAGTACGAATAGTTATACTTGTAACAACTTATGGAGTTATTTCTTTTTTATTTTTCAATTTCAGTGTATTTCCTTTTTTCAATTTTAAGTATGCTTCTCAATTTTAAGGAATCCAAGATTCATTACTTTCTGAATTTATGTAGCTTGTGACGGGCTAGATGAATTTAGAAAGTACATCTTACTTTCTGTCAGCCACAATTTCGCACATGATCCCTGGGTATCCACGGTTTTAATTCGTGATGTCCGGCATTTGTCTGATATTTTTAATACACGATCAGTCTATCGCCATTCAAGTATCCTAATGAGTTCTAGGATATATATGGCTCCTGTTTTAGCTCTTACATAATGTGCTATTTTGCAATATCTCAAAGTGATGTTGAACATGATTCTCTCGTGTGCACGTAAAATGGTTCTGAGTTTGAGGGGTCAGTCTTTTGGTTAGGTTCCATATTCCAGTTCCATAGGAGACTATTAAGAGGATGCACTAGTTATAAACCCTTCTTCTTAGAACTGGTAGTATTTTCCAGTTTTTGAGTCGGGCTTGCTCTACTGAAGGCTTACCAACGTAGAGTGATTCTTTGCTTGATTCCCTCTTTTTTTTTAAGGTTTAATGGAGATTCGTTGTCCTAGGTAGGTGGTCTACTCTCATCTGCTCTGTTTTCAATTGCGATTTCTGTGTTTTTGTCCTTAATATGTTTGTTGTACATGACATTGGTTTTACTGAATTTCACGTAAAGACCTACTTTCTCGCTTCTTTCTTTTAGTTCATCTAGCATTTTCTGGAGATCCTGAAGGTTCTAAGCAAAAAGGACAAGGTCATCTGCAAATCTGAGGTTACTTGGGTGTTACTTTGGTATTTGTTCGTAATTACAAAATCTCAGTGGTGATCTCCCAGTGAAAGAATAAAACAAGAACTTCCAAAAATAATCAATTACAGAAAAATCTCCAAAAAATGAATACTAACACTTTTATTCATGTCACGGGTAATAACCATAAATTTCAACTTGATGAAATAGACAAGGTTTCTAGTAAAAGTAATAATTTCACTTCATTTTCCTGTTCTTCAAACTGATTAGTTATATTTTCCACAGAATAACTCTTTTTCAAAAAGGTAAACAGAAATTTACATTTTCTTTGCTTTGAGAGGTTGGGGTGTATAATCACAAAGAGAACATATCTGTATCCCGAAATTCGGAATAGAAAAATATCTAAAGTAAACGTCATCTTTCATTAGATATTTACTGAAAATGTTATCAAGATCTCGTGATAAGTCGTTGATTTTTTTTGTGATTTTTTGAAATGTAAGAGTTTCTGAGATTCAAAACTTCAGAGATTGTTCTTATGCTAATTGCTACTGCAAATGTTTTGCTTCCCTTGTTACGACATTTTGGCTATTTTGAAACATATCGCCAGTTCTAAAAGGGATATACGAATGATTTTTGCATCGTATTTTTCTCCAGTCTTCTTACTTATAGCACCAACATTCAGGCGATGGAATTAAGTTTATTTGATTTTGACGTTTTTTTTCCCCCCAGCAGTGTCGATTTTCGGTAAGTTAGTCAGCGAAGTCCACAGAAATCCCCACCGGGAATGTAAACAAATATTGACACTAGTTATTGCATTCCATTTGCAATACGAATTATTATTTTAAAATATTTGTATTTGTACTAAGACAAATTATTTTGTATCAAAATTTGTGTAGAATTATCCTATATTTTTTTTAAAATTCATCTTTAGGGACATAACAATGTTTTCTCTCCTCGATCGGTTTCAGATATTACAATATAAAAACATTCGAGCACTTCTGACTAGTTGTGGTCCAAGTTTTCTTTTTTCTTTTTTTTATTTTTTATTCATGTTGTCCCATTTTTTTAAATTCATGATTGTTTTTTTTGTGCTTTTGGCTTTCCTCTCCTCAGAGAATTTGTCTGTTGAAAAAAGCTAGTTAGTCATTTGATACGAACTGTCATGCGACTAATGTATCTTGACAGCATGTCGAGTTAGGGGAGATCAATTGAAATGGGAAATGAGTGATCAATGAATAAGTTTTCTCACCTTTTGTTAGTGACTAAAATTAACCTAATTTAAAATTTAAAAAAGAATAAAAACAAACGTGAAAGCTGCCGGTTACAAACTAAGGAACCGATACTAAAGTTGTAAATTGAGCCCCTACGCAAAACCTTTCGAGGAAGGGGGAGCACAAAAAAATTTGAAGAAAAGAAAATGTTCAAATTTTCGGCCCTCCCCTAGTGCAGCCTGAACACGTGATACATATAAGCTCAGCCAGACCAGACCAGCTGAAAAACTGAAGAAATGTTGACAATTTTGGTCGACGTTTTCTAAGATCTAAACATTTTCCCGTATTGTTAATTCAATGCAAATGTTTGTACCCTTTATATGGATCTTCAAAGATCATTTATTTTATTTTGAAAACAGCCAATTTCTATCCTCTTGAATAAGTTAGTGATATAGTTACAGTTGAAGGCCTGAAACATATGTAACACCGGATATACTTTTATCGTATGTTTTATCACATAACTTTGCCTTCAAGTACATATTCCTCTTGGAAGACAGTCGAAATAATTGGGTTTCATTCTGTTTTGTTTGTTTTCTTACGTGTGTGCGCGTGCACGTGCACATTATGTAGGCGATCTCGTGCTGCCACGCGTGTGTATGTGGTGTGTTCTCGTGTGTTCGTGTCAGCACATGTGAATATGTGTGTTCGTACGTGTGTGCATGCATGTGCGTATGTTCGTTTGTATGTGTGTGTCTGTGTTCTCGCCTTTACGAGTGTATGCGTGAGCATGTCCTCATGTATATGTGCGTGAAAGTACGTGCATGTGCACGAGTGCTTGCATGTGTGTGTTGTGCGCGCGTGTGTGTGTGTGTGT
>OY735203.1:25636633-25661628 GCA_963457665.1 Thysanoteuthis rhombus | reverse complement strand
ATTATCACTCTCTTTTCGAATTCCGTTCTATTTAATACATTGGCTTTTTAGCTCGCTTGCTCCATAATTTATTCAATCTCAAATCAGGATGGTCATTTCATGGCCAAAATTGACATGTTTGGCCTTTTTATAAAGTATTCGATCGTAAACTTTTTGTTTTGGTCGTATTTATTTTTTGGCCTTTTTTGGCCTTTTTTTTCATTTCTTTCGAACATTTAATTTGGAAAAAAACAACTTTTCTTCTTTTTTTAATTTGCAAGTAACTTTCTGTGATTTCCATCCATGGAATTCTCTTTCCTGTAGAAATTTGTCAGTTGGAGAGAAAAGTCAATTTTTGAAGTTATGCAATAGGTTCTATTTACAATGCTGAAGTAGACCCGTACTTTCTGCCATTCGTACGGAACAAAAATGTTGATTTTTGCTGCAGCAGTATCTTATTATAGTTTGCCAAATTCTGTCCGTCCGTCATTGTGTATGTCTTCGCCTACCACCAAAACTACAAGACATAAACCAATTAAATTTTCTGGATAAGGAAATGTTCCTCATGATATTTATTTATATATATTATTTAGCAAAATAGTTTTTGAAAACCAACTCATAAAATAAGTTTTTTACGGGGATTCAATTCAGCAGTGAGTATCTATTTATACGCTTTTCTATCTTGGCAAAAATATTACTTTTTGATGATGAAATAGAAGGACATTTTAATCCTTTTTCTCTAATCAATTCTCTGAATCAAAATGGATCTGTTCTTTAATTAGGAAGCTATGACATTTTTTGGTATAACTCGTATCTCGACGTTCATTGGTTGTACATAAGTACCTTGAATAGTGTTGTGTTGATTAGTGCTTATTTTGATATAGTGCGGTTAAGGTACATTTTCCTGAACACGGAATTTTGAGTTCATGTGGATTGGATGGAGGGAACTTTTATTTTTCACCTTTAAGGGTCAAAATCGAGTCAAAACTCATTTCCCAATTCTTAGGGTTAGAACCGATAAGGACCGTTTATTATTCCCTTTTAGAGCTCAAAATCGAGGTTACTTTTCTCAAACTTCAAGGTGTCAAAATCGAAGTGGGGGAATCTTTTTCATTTTTGGATGTCGAAAACTCTGAGTAATTTTTTGTTCTCACCTCTAGGCGTCGAAATCCAATAATCTATATTGCATTTTTTTATGGTAGCCATTTTGAAATAAGGATGGCAGTTGCAGTTTTAGTCAGTTCGTTCGTGTCCTGTTTTTATCTGAGTATTTTTTTTTTTTTTTTTGGGGTACTTTGAGTAATTTGCTTGAAATACCACCAAATCTATTGTACTAATTATATAGTGGAAGCGGTTAGCATTAGTTCGGTATGAAAAATTGAATGTTTCATCCAATAAGTTCCCTCATACTTGCACAACTAAGTTCAAATTACGCCTCAACTAAGATACAACGCAGGCACTTATGATATAATTATTGGTTGAAACGTTCAATCTTTCATAGCGTATGAATTATTGCTGTCCCCACAGCGCATTTCAAGCTAACACATAAAATAATGACATTTCTTAAGTGCTTACACAAAGCATGACAATAATTGGCAACAAGCCCATTCTTGTAGTTATTTACATATGCAAATTAACATGCAAATTAACATGCAAATAATCATCTTGGCTCATGCGTACTGCCGGTGATCGTGAGCAATTAGCCTTACACTACATTTTCCAGATGATTTATCTTTACATAATCATCCTGTGAAAACACGCATTCATAATGAATTTTACAAACCCAATGCTTTGGGTGAAATCTGTAGGCTTTTGGAATTGTTATACTTTCGTTCCGAATCGGTGCGTCTGTCTGAGCATGTCTTAGCACGTCTTACTATGCACATCTGTCCCATAAAATCAGTTTTTACTACTCTTTACGTACAGGGTAATGCAATTCAAATCTTCCCCCACCGAATTCCTATTAGAATAGGGTCCCAAAAGCTTTGTGAATAGTAATTTACCTACTGCACTTCTACTAACATTGTACGATGACAACACTCCTCCCGGCTCACCCGGGCGCGAGATCTCCAGTTACGCCTCTGCTAATGTATACCTTTTGATTTTCGATTTCTATCTCTTTTTCTCTCTTTTACTTCATTCTTCCATTTTCTTCTGTTTTTGACTTTTTCTTTCTGTCTCTCAGGCTTCTTTCCTATTCTCTCATTTTTTTTCTTAGTCTTTTTTTCTTCGAAACGTTCACCATCATCAAATAGCTTTCAGACATTCAGACCTATGACTATTTAGCAGCAAGGAAGGGTCGGATTAAGCTTAATAGGGGACTGGGCATAGGTCAACTGGGGCCCCTACCCCAAGGATATATATATATATATATATATATATATATATATATAAAGAAGCATGGGTATTTTGACTTACCTTTATATATATATATATATATATATATATATATATATATATATATATATATATATATATGAAGATAAGTCAAAATACCCATTCTTCTTTATTTATTGTAGATTTGATAGTAGGATCACACAAAATATACCAAGATGAACACAATAGTCACAGGATTCAAAATCCAGTCCTCAACATAGTCTCCTTCTTTTTCGATCGTTGTATTTTACCTTTGAATGCGGGCATGCATACACGCTTCCTAGGGAATTATTGAATGCTCACTTAGCCATGTGTGAGTGGCCTCCTTCACCTCATCATCATTGGAGAGCCGCTGTCCTCTGAGTGCCCCCTTCATGAACCCGAACAGATGGAAGTCCGAGAGTGCCAGGTCAGCACTGTGTGGTGGATAAGGCAAAGTTGTCCTGCCATTCGCTGTGATTGCTTGTCTGATGGTTAAGCTGCTTTGGGGCCTAGCATTGTCATGTTGCAAAAGCGCATCACTCATCTTAAGATGTGACCAACCTTGTAACTTCAAAAATTGCTTTTTTTTTTTCTCGTGTCAAAAAGTATATCGCAAAATAAGAATGGAAACATTTTTAAAAAAATTCTCTGGGGAGCATTCATGTACAAATGCTACGTCTAGTTCAAAGTAGTGTTGACACAAGATTTTGAGATATGTATTCTTAAAAATCCCAAGATTCAGTTAAATTTATCCTGTAAATTCCCTTGAATCCTAAAGATCTCTTTAGATGTCTAGTCGGGTTCTCATGCTAATTTGAATGACCAAATGACTTGTCATAATGTTTTTAAAAGTTTTTGAGGATCAAGGAAACAAACAAAAAAAAATACCATCTAAAAACATTTACGAAAATTCCAAAAAATGAAATCAATCGTTTTTAGATGTCCAGTCTCCCTATTACCAGGACTTGTCCCCAATCGATTATCCCCTTTTCTGGCCCTCCATGCATATACACGCCGCCAGCAAGTGTCTGTCAATGCAAAACTCATGTGAATTTCCAAATCTGGTAGCGCCTCCACAACGAAAACCAAAGAGAGGAGAAGGAAGAATATATCACCACCTTGCTTGTTTTCTGGGCATTGTTTAAATGTTTTGCTATTTTTATTTTTTTTTTTATGGGGTAGAGAAGCAAAGATAATTAAGCACAATCTTTGTGACATTATGCCCCAAGAGTTGAAACTCGACCAATGTGCTGCTTAAACCATAAGCAACACCCATAGTTCTTATGTGCTTGAGTCAACAATCAGAACAGACTGTGCATCGTTTGTTGTCAACATCGGTTTTTGGTGATCTGGATCTTCAAGATGGCTTTGATTATGGCTGCAAGTCGTTGCGCGATATTAAGGATTGTCGTAAAGGTTGATCCACAAATATACACACAGATGTTGCATTTAAAGTTGGGGATAACGTATAAAACCGTTGAGAGACTTCTAGCACAAATCGGCAAAGTGAAGAAAATCTATGCTTGCACGGTTTGGCACCTACTTAAATAAGTTTGATTGTTTAAAAATGACCCCTTTCTTGATTGTATGTTCTTACTGTAGATGAAAAGAGGTTTCTGTTTGATGTTCAGAAATACTTTCTATGGTTAAACAAAGTTTTCCCTCGCCTAAACTTTCCTAAGGCCGAATCTTCACCACAATAAATACTCCAGATCAGTTTGTAATGCTGTTATCTATTACTACGTTTTGAAACCTGGAAAAATCTTCTTGGTCTAGTCTTATTGTCGTGATTCGGAACTGATGCATCAAAAGTCGCAAATATTTTGACCATCAGTGATGAACATAGAGGGGCCCATCTTGTTGCAGAATAATGCAAGTCTTCATACCTTACAAACAACTTTGCAAAAACCGATGCAGTTGAGCACTGAGGTCCTCTTCCAGTCTCCCTATTACCAAGACTTGTCCTCAATCGATTATCCCCTTTTCCGGCCCTTCATGCATATACACGCCGCCAGCAAGTGTCTGTCAATGCAAACCAGACTCGAAATGCCTTCTGGCAGTTTGTTGACTCCTTTGACCTCAGTTTTCATTCAGGGATCAAATTAACTGTCGGATCATCGGCAGCATTGTGTTGATTCGAATGCTGCTTATACTAATGAAGTTGATTTTGAGCCGAGTCACGACGTTTCAAAGTATGCGATTCAAAATAGATATTTATCAATTATTAATTTTTCTTTAGAGTGGTGAAGTGAGTGACGCCACCTTCAGTGTCTCTAAGTTTATTTCACATATCACAAGCCGAGAGAAAAGGAACGTGATATGGGAAAGGACAACTGATGCCTTAGCCAGTGTAAGGGCACTACATGACTATCTTTCATGAAAGATTTTTTTAAATCACCCAAATTACATTTCAATGAATCTCAGCACACCTGCAAATCAAATAATCAAGTGTTGCATTTACGAAAATCTAAAAATATCTGCTCAAACCTAAACGAACATAAATGCATAACTCAAGAAATTTCGCCAATAATAGTGTCAAAATTCTTTACATTTCCAATCTTCATTCAAACCTTTCGCAAATACTGAAGTAATTCAAAATAAATAACGGATGAATTGTAAGCTCATTAATATTTGTATTATATGCCGTGAAATATTACTCTCATGTGTCTGTTGTTTACATTTGTTGAGCGTTATTTGATCAAAATTGTTAATTTTGTTCATTGCTGCATTAATTCATTTTTTCCCCAGAGAATTTAATTTGCATGAATGTATCAGACGTTTAAATTATTATTATAATGGACAGGATGTAATGGCTTTGGTAGCAGAGCATTTCTCGCCTGTATTCAGTTTTTGAATCAAGGTAAAACTCAAAGGGTAACTTTTAAGGCTTGCAGATCTCCTCCTATTGAAAGATTAGCACGATATAATCCTCTCCTTGACAGTGCAAGCATCAGAGCTGTATCATCTTTTATACTTGATACTGAGAAGAGAAATTTCAACCATTGATATCGATAGAAAATTATGTTCTGAACTTAGATATCGATAGTGAGGAGAGATCTTTTGAATATATCAGTATATAAGAATAATATCAATCACATATATCAACAGAGAAGGAGAATCTCAGAAATATAGGAAAGTACAATCTCAAATAGAGAGAAAGCAATAGAGAGAAATGATCTCAAATAGAGATGTCGATATACAAAAATAATCATAGAGATATTGATAGAGAAGAAGAATCTCGGAGATATCAATCGCAAAGAATAATCCTAAACAGATATAGCAGAAGAGAATAATGATCTGGAACAAGGATAGCAATAAAAATGGTAACGAGAACTATACCAATAGAAAATGCTATCCCAAGCAGACATATCAATATAGAAGGATGATCAACAGGAACATTGATAGAGAGAAGTAACCTCAAAAAAATATCGATAGAGAGGAATGGACATTCCCAAATGGAGATATCATTAGTGACAAATGATCTCAAACAGAGATAGTAATAGAGAATGATAATCTCAAACGTAGATATTGATAGAGAAGAATGACTGCAAATAGAGATATCGGTAAAAAATAATCTGAAACAGATAGCAATAGACAAGAGTAATCTCGGGTAGCAATGAAAAATACTAATTGCAATCAAAGATACGGATAGGAATAATCTAGAACAGAAACATCGACAGAGCTTGCAGTAGAAAAGAATTATATGGAACAGAGATAGGAATAGAGAAAAATGATAATGAACAGAGATATCTAAAAAAGAGAATGATCTTCGATATCGATAGTAAAGAATAGAGATATCAATGACCTAAACTGGGATATCAATAGAGACAAACTAATCTCAAACGATGATATCGATGGAGGAGAAAGATACCAGCGATACACAGAGAAGAAAATCTTAAACCGAGATATCATTAGATCACATGGATATCAAACAGATATATTTATGAGGAAAACAAGCAGTGATATTGATAGAGATGAATCATTACCAACAGGAATATAGATAGAAACTTATTTTGAGCAGAGATATCGTACCAAAGCATGCAATGCTTCCGTCTCTCCAAACTCAGATCTTGTAGGATGGCAACTTTTGTTTTAGTTAGTTCCAAGGTGATGTCATTCATTTGCTGATGTGACACAATAGAGAGTTCTGGAGGTTAGAATGCTGATGTTACATGAAAGATGTACGGTTAGTGTTCTTGACAATATGATTGGATATTGTTAATATCTTCTGTACAAGACTGGTCATTAACAACGGGGAAGCACACCTCTCTTCGAAGAAGACCACAGGGTATTATGATTTCGTCGTGAACGCTTCAAAGAGTATTAATTAATACTGATATAACATGTGACTGGATATTAGATATATAACATGTACATACAGTCAGTTTAATCGCTTCAGGTTGGGAGTCTCTTTCACTTATCAAGTTGTTTGTGTTGTCCGCTCTATCGTATATATTAACGCTGTGCCACAATATATCTCACACGCGGGTATTTTTTTCGTACTCTCATTTTCGTATTGCATGATTTCGTATTTCTTTATAACCCAGTATCTTCACAATTACAGAGCTTCTCGTATACTTTCTTGATACACGGATAGATTTGATGAGTATTTGCTGTATCGTTTAGAGCTGAATGAAATAAATAAACGAGGTCACTAGTCCTCCTGCAAACTTTCCCCTGTCGTACACAGTTTGAACGTTTTCTTGAAAGCATTTTTCCGGTTAACATTCGCTGACCTTTTTCTTAATCAAAATCGAAAGAAAATGGCGAACGTTCTTAGCCTCATCTAGGAACTATTGAAATCAGTTTGTCATATGCAGCCATTTTGATGGAGAGCCAACGATGAACCTCACAATGAACCTAAACATTTACGTGGGAAATTGAAGATAAAAGAAAAAATAGATAAAAGATAATAACAATAATAATAATAATAATAATAATAATAATAATAGTAATAATAATAATAACTGATAAAAATAATGATGATAAAAATGATATACCGTATTATTGATATAATGTGTAAACGGAGGTTCAATATAACATGTATGTACAGGCAATTCAGCTTAACAGTCTCTAATCAAGCCGAGTTCGTCTTGTCCCTCCATTCGTATATACTGCTGTTGTTAACCCTCGCTTTTCTCAATTACTATCAACAGAAAATGGCCAGCGTTCTTTGTTTCATTGGGGAACGATTTAATACAGTTTGTCATGTGCAGCTTTTTTGCTCGAGAGTAAACGATGATCGTTCACAATGGACCCAAACCTTTATATGAGAAATTGAAGATTACTAAATACATAAATACATATATATATGTGTGTGTGCGCGGGCGTCTGTGTGTGTACATCGAAATTTTGTTTTGCAGTGATTCGAAGTTTCACACAAGTGCAATCGTAAGACCATCTGCTTTCGTCGTAACGTGAAAATCACAAGATCATTGTATTGATGGTGTTTTTTTCTAATTCATAAAGTAGTACCCACCAGAAATAACATGGAAAGCATTCAAAACACTGCACATTTTACCCAGAAGAAAAGATCGCTACAATCACTTTCCACCAACAACATAAACTGCTTGGCGAAAGATTGGAACTCATTAATTAAGATAATGAAAGTTGGAACTAACTCTGGGTAGAATACAGGAGTTTTTCCGGTATATTTTGTTGTTTTGTACTTCCAAAAGTAGTAAAATCAGAATTGAAAACTTTTAAAAATTCAAGAGATTAGTGTAGGAACATTAGGATTCGGGTTTGAAGTTTTGGGGACGACATCAAATAACAGAATGATGCATGGTATACACACGGAACCAAACATATTGTATGACATGTATATCGTCGAACTTCTTTGAAATGTTTCAGATGCATCCTCATTGGTAGCCTTGTTGAAGATTTTTAAAAGCAAAAATGTTGCAGAACAAGAATAGAATATCTCTACAGGGCTTTCGTGAACTAAAAAAAATCCCTACAACAATTATTTCTGATTTGTTTATCTAATTTGACTCCTAATAAGCAGGAACCAAGATAGATAATGAATGATATGCTGGAAAAAGGTACATCAACATATATATATATATATATATATATATATATATATATATATATATATATATATATATATACATATATATGTATATATGTTGATGTACCCTTTTCCAGCATATCATATATATATATATATATATATATATATATAATCATTGTGTCATCCACAGACAGCTGTTTCGATGTATTACATCTCTTCAGTGTTGCTATAGACTTTCCATTGTCCCATCTTGTGCTACGAGGTAGAATTGAAACCTTCACTTCGGACCCATGGGTCGATATCCTATCTCTCCAGATCACTGCAAAAAATATTGAGTCATTGGAAATATTTTGACAGAATGAACCTGTCTTTCCCTGTCCTTGCCTTACCTTACAGCCTTTGTATATTACGTTTATAGTTAGATATTTCGTCCGTAAACGTTTTCTGTAAATGTAGTCTACGACCTTGTTTTAATAAATGAATCGCACAGTACGCTTGAAGTTTTTATATTTTACAACGACAGAACCGGCTTATGGGGAAAGGTCTTCTGAACAGATAAAATTAGAGAAAAGTCAGGAGTCAGAGTTATAAGAGAAACAATCGCTGGACATCACGACTCATTACGTGGATCCCCTGAGATCACACGCAAAATTGTGGCTAAAAGAAAGTAAGATGGCGTGACGTGCAAGATGAATTTAGAAAATAATGGCCCCGTGATGCCCATGATAGAAAAGTCTGGCAAATCTTGGGAAAGATCTGTGTCCAACGACGGACGCTGAGAGGCTGACGATGGTTATGATGATGAATGTAAATGAATGTAAACTAACTCAACCAACAGGGGGGAAATCACGAAGACACCGGAATACTTCACGTCAAAATCTCAGCTCAAAGTGAAAAATGCTTTTTATGGTTTTCTCATTTTATTCTGCTTCTAGTAAAGCTGGCAGTAAAAACGTAATGTTTGGAATATTACTTTTCTTCAAAATGTCCAATTCCGTATTCTCTATCGATTTACATATTCATACAATAGATTTATATACAAGTTTGTGTATATGCTTCTTTTATTCTTCACTTCTAAAACTTACTCGAAAACAACTGCATGATTCCAGTAAGCAGTCTCTACACATTTTTGCGAACAAAGTTTTGATTTCTCTGATAATAAAATCCATGTTTTTTCGCCAGTTCCCACCAAAATTGATCTGATGAGATCTGTAGAAAAAGCCTCTGAATGCTATTCCAAGTATTGCTTTTTTTTTTCTCATTTCGAACTTTTGACACTACTGACATCTTTTTCGGGCAAATCTTCAAAAATCTGACAACTTGACTGATCTGGAATCCGCCTAGAAAGATATACAAGACTGACCGTTCGGAAGAAATGTCAATGTTGTATATATTTATAGTTGTGTTTCGGTCTACAAGACTGACCGTTCGGGAAAAAAGCCAACCTTGAATATCGTTTCTAGCTGGGTTCTAAATCAGACAAGTTGTCATAGTTGTGTTTGCCGTACTTTTTAATTTGATCAGGGAAAGGTACAGTCTATGGCTATGTGTTGGGTTGTAGTTTTATGGGCACAATGGTGCCACTCAACTGTGTAACAATAAATAGATTTGTCTACTAAAGAATGTAAAATTGCCATACAGTCTATTTCGATTCGGACATGATTATTTATTTGAAATCAGCCGAATTAAAAAGAAAATTTTAAAAAAGCATAAACATCCGTCTGCTTTCTAAAATCCCCTTCAACAATAATGATAAGCTGTTATGAGTTTGGGGTAGCACTCTAGAATGATTATGAAAATAAAATTATTCTATCCGAATCTGATTTCATTTCTCTAATATTTACGCTGATATCTAAAAAAAACGCCATTACAACGAATACAACTCGAATATGAAACAAAGAAAGGATAATATACTATGAAAAGTCCTATATTTTTGAACAATTCAACTACAATGGCTTTTTAAAAAATTGACACGATGGGTAAAGTCCATAACAATTGGAAAAGTCATTAATTTTTAAAACGTAAACATTGAATTGTCTGCTGTGATGATATCTTGTTCTACAAAAACTCCTCATAAGTTAAAATAATGAATTATGATGACTGCAGAGCATATAGATAAAACTTGAAAGTTGTGTCTTTCGGTGTCTGCGAATTATATTTTCATGTACTTATAAAAGTGACTTCACTCGATCATAAAGTGAAAAAATATTCTGTCCCAATCAATTTGTGAGAACCTGAGGAGTCCGTGACCTGGAGGTGAGCCATCATTTTACCTGTCTTCAACCGTCATAGAACCAACACTGTTACTGTTTGGTTGTTAAGTATAAAGTCATTATAACCACAAAACATATTTAGATTATTACCTGTGTTGAATATCTGCAGTATGAATACAAATCATTCCCAAAATAAAAAAAAAGAGTAAGATGAAACTCTTTGGATCGGGTATAAATCCTAAATCAGTCACTAACGGAGGCAAAAAATATAATGGTTCTATTTCCTCCGGAGAGGTAATAAAATTGAGGCCAAACTTCATTTCATCATTCGATCACTCTTTCTCGTCACTTTTTTGTATTCAGTGGTCTGCTTATTACCGATTAAAGTGACTTTTCGTTCATTTAAACCAGTTGTATCGAGACTGAGTTCAACACGACGTTTTCATGGGTTCCGCGAAACAAAGTGATATTTTCTCATACTCAATAATCTTAATAATTCTTAATTCTATTAGCTATCCATTCACGGCTTTTTGGTGTCTTTTTTTAATTTTCAAAACAAATAGCGCTTTTTGTCTTGTGTATGACAGCTAATATTTTAAGTAAATAGTTATTACGTAAAATGAAAAGAATCTTATTATTACTTTCCTTTTTGCACTTCTTTTTTAAAACGTGTGTGTGTGTGTGTGTGTGTGTGTGTGGGTTGTTATTCATCGTTTGTGATAATTGATTGCTTATAATCTTCCTAACATATTATAACCCTTAACTCAATTCCAGAAACATTCTTTTGTAGTTCATCATCATCATCATCATCATCATCAGTCTTTTAACGTCCGTCGTTGGATATACCTTCCCCGGGATTCACTGCAATTCTCCATCATGGGCGTCGCAGAGCTGGTATCTTCTAAATTTGTCCTGTTCATCTCTCCATCTTGTATTTTGCCGGCCTCGGTTTCTGGTGTGATCTCTGGAGATCCATGTTGCAAATTGTGATGTCCATTGGTGGTCTTTCATTCTTGCAACATGGCCTGCCCATTGCCATTTAAGTTTTATGAAAGGTTGTATGATGTCTCTAACTCCCATTTTCTTCCTTATGTACTGTGCTGTCTTGTGATCTCTCCATGTAAGGTTGAGCATGATTCTCTCATGTGCACGTTGCATGCTTCTTAGTTTGGGGGGTTTGTCTCATGGTTAGGTTCCATGTTTCAGCTCCATAAGTGACTATTGAGAGGATGCATTGGTTGTATACTCTTCTTTTCGGAATTATTGGGATCGACTTGTTTTTGAAGGTTGAGCTTGCTCTGCCAAAGGCTTTCCATCCTAGGGTGATTCTCCGCTTGATCTCTTCCTGTTACGTGAGTTTCTTGGAGATCCGTTGTCTTATGTAGATATAGTGGTCAACTTTCCCCAATTTTGCATCCTCGATTTTTACAGTTATGTCCTTATTCTCAATGTAATCGTTGCACATGATTTTTATTTTTCGTAGTTACGTTCCATTAAAAACATCTTTGGTTACCCACGTGACACAAATGCTGTTTAGTCAGTCGTTGTTCGGATGTCTACTTTTCCTAAGTAAGCTTCGTTCTTACTTTTTCATTAGAGTGTCTATTTCTACTTGGATTCTTGCACATTTGGATAATTCTATTAATTGAACCAAGATCCAATATATATGTATACGTAGAGGGGAAAGTTGTTTTTTTAAGGGGTTCCCTTGAGTGCAAATCTGGGGTGAGTAAGTGGGATATTTAAAATCGCCCCGGGTACAATGGACAGTAACCTCCAAAATCTTCACGGTTAGTATTTCACTAACTACTTTTTTACAAACACTACGATAACAAATCTCTCTAAACGTTGGATAGGCATGTCAAAGAGCTAAGCCCCTCGCACGGCTCCTCAAGTTTCTAGCTATATCACGGCTTTAGAAACGCCTGCCCACAGTCCCCAATAACATGTTCGTGTGGATCCACGCACCCTATTGCAATGTATGTTTTAAAGGAGGGGTCCCAAGCTACGTCCTTGGAATCCCTTGAAAATTTGATCAGTAAAAACGATTCCCCAAGTGGTTAA
Source organism: Thysanoteuthis rhombus (assembly GCA_963457665.1). Taxonomy (NCBI): domain Eukaryota; kingdom Metazoa; phylum Mollusca; class Cephalopoda; order Oegopsida; family Thysanoteuthidae; genus Thysanoteuthis; species Thysanoteuthis major. The sequence goes on along the minus strand of OY735203.1, from coordinate 25,648,998 downwards.
AGTTTGAAGTCCACAGAGCTATACAAACAGGTCCTAGCCGTTGTATCAGGTTTTGTATCTAGCACCAAAATAAACCCTGATAAGATAGACCTCGACTTATCACAACACATTCTTATCATGGAATATACTCAGTTTATCATTATTCCACTACTTAAGATCTTTTTTAGTCGATATGTACTTTGGCCTTCCTAGTAACGTTGAGGAAACCAACAAAACAACAGAACTGAGAATGCTAGTTCGAACAACTCATATAAAAATGATTAGTTTCAGAATTTCAGACACAGCTTACATTATTATCAAATTCAAGAATGAAGCAAAAGTTTTTAATTTCGGCATTTCGAACTTGAACGCTGGAGCACAGATACCAAAAAAAAACTTAATCGAAGCTATATGTCAGGAAGAGATGATATTCCCCTAAGAATTGACAGCTACTCAAGATAGATTACATTGAAATATTAGTTAGTGGAGTTGGAAGCAGCTTATTAAATGAGATTTTGCTATCTTTTAAGACCTTTTTTCCTATTTCACGATACTTCTTTTCACGCCCCTAATTTCTCTCATCTTATTTTTCCCGTTTTATATATTACCCAATTTCCTTCGAAAGTGGGGTAGTCAGATGTAAATTAGATCAAACAAATGCCTCACTTTCCAACGAAGAGAGTGGGTGGTATATTCCTAACTGGGCAATTTGAGATGGGATTTATAATCAACGTTTTAGTTATTAGGAATTATTTATGATTTTGTTAAGTAGCTTATATTCCATAGAGCCAAGTTCCTCAAAATACCGGTCCCAGTCCGTCTGACAGGGTCGCAGGGTCACAAGAAATTAACGAATAAAAAGTAAGTGAGAAAAATATTAGTTATAATGAAAGGGTTAGGATTTGAAATATAGATATATCTAGTGATATTATTACTTTTGATACCAACAATTTATTTGTTGAATCATTAAATAAATAAAGGAAAATAATGTTTATACAAGACGGGGGTTGTTGTACTGTGCATTTGTGCATGTATATGTCAGGGAGGGCGAAGTTATTGCATTGAGTTAAACATGGTTTCGTTCGAAAAAGTTTGAAGAATTCTTCCATAGAATGATTGTAGTACCTGTGCATGTGACAAACTCAGTTCTTGATATTGAAGAGGGAACTCTGATTCCATCTCTTGTTAGGCATTCTGCTAAATTTTGAGTGTTTTTTCATTCGATGATAAATATCGAATAAAATCTATAGCATGATTATCCCTACTATCAATATATATCTGACTATTGCAGTAATTTTTATTGTAATATTTACCATGTTTGATATAACCAGAAACACTGGTAGAAGCAATTTTATCAACAGTTGGTGCTCCAAGTGAATATTAGTCAGGTCCAAATAAGTAATCCGATGATAAGACTGCTCACGGCATATTAGTCAAGAAAAGGTTTCTATTGATTGACTAACTAGACCTGTTCTCATTTATGGTGTTATTGTTGCCAATACTGCTGGATGGTATATACGACCATTACACTGTTTTACCTAGGGTCAGGGTGTAATATCTGCTACTTCTGCAGCCCCTTCTGGGTGGAAATCGAGTACGCTACATAATGATATTGAGTGGGATGGAATTGGAAACATTGAGGGAAAGGAGGAAGAGGGGGAAGGGTGTGAAAGAGCGAAAAAAGGAGGTAAAGGGGATATACTGTTCCAACATGAAATGAAGCACTCTAGTAGACGGAGAATATATATGCGTGAATAAATATATCGCTTAAATTCAACCTTACTGACCTCCATTTCCGTGGAGCAGTAAGATACAGGCTTCTAAAGCAAAGTTTTCGATTTTGCCTCGTGGTACTGGTTAGGAAAATGGATAGTCCATAGCCACACTGAAGAGTTATAATACAACAAAACAGTTGTCAGTGGATGACGCAATTTCATATATATATATATATATATATATATATATATATATATATATATATATATATATATATATATATATATATATATATATATATCACAGGAAACGGGGAAGATAGAGACGAAAGAGGGACGTATAGAAACAGGTCCACTAGTTGGGCATCAAGAGACAATGAACTATCAACAGGCAGATGAGGACAATAAGACACAAATTGTGATCCATTAAAAGTATAAATGGAGAGATTGAGCTAAAGAAAGATAGAAGATAAAAGAGAAGATGCAGTAGAAGGTATTTGTTCACTCCTTATTCTCAATATGCAACTATTCATGTTTGTATGATATATAGATAAAAATATGAACGGTCAACGAAAGTTGGAAGGGATAAGGGATATAATGAGGCGGTACAGGCAAACAGTGAGAGAAGAGCAGAGTTATCAGATAATGCAAATATCAGTTGTCAAGCACCCGTGGAATTTCCCCTGGTTCAGCTAGTTATTACTGATATTGTTATCCTCAAAATATGTCATCACAAACCCGGTGAAAATTACAATTGTTGTTTCTTTTCTCTAAATCAATAGGCAAACACTGCGCCATTATGTCTGTGTGAATTAATTCAGGGAGAATTGTACTCAAAATGGTGATTCATTCAACAGCAAAACCTTGAATAGTGCAGTTTTGATTCATGTGGGTTTTGGTGTAGTCAGTGTATTGCTGTACGGAATAATGTAACTAAGTATAATTCGGAACAAAACATTAGATTATGATAAGACCTTGAACAGTGCAGGTTCGAACAGAAAGGAATATTTTGGATCGAATTGGATCGCACTAATCAAGGTAGATTCCAGTTTACAATCATTCCTTGTAATGCAAAACAAAAAAGTAAAAGATAAAGGGAGATGAGAGCAGATGGTGTTTTATGGTTTAATTAATTCCCAAGATGCACAAGCGTTAATGAAACCCCAGGTTAGATGCTAATTAATTTTTCTCATCATAAAAATAGGATTAAATAATGGTATCCATAGATTATTTGAAAAAAAGGACTATCTGTTTATCTATCTATGTGCAGGTGTGTTGACTTTTTGAGTGGGTATGTAAATTACTATTACCTCCAACAAACTTCGACCGGTCTCTAGTTGCAGAAAACACCTTCTTTCAGACCAATCTGAAAAATGTTGAACATGTTCATCAAAGAGCAAGAGAAGAGAGTGTGGGTGAAAAAAGAGGAATGTTTTGGGTTTTTTTAATGACACATAACGTCTTTTTTTAATAAATGCTCGAAATTAGAAAAAAATAGATATACAATGAAAAAAAGAAAGAAACAACAAAGGAAGGGAAGATAGACAATTTTAACGAACTTCTTCAGATGTTGGCTGGTTGTATGAAAACAAAACTGAGAGAAACGGAGGGGAAGATGGGAGGGGAATCAAATAAAGGGTTTTAGAAGAATCGTGGTGAACAGTCTTTGTTTGTTTATTTTTTGACTGAATTCGGCCATGCAATGTGCATAACTAATGAATACACTTTGTTTATAAATATTTTTCAATAGATCACATCGCGTTTCGGACGATGTTTTTCGTCTTATTTCTAATGCAATGATATTTTCTTTTTGTTTCGGACGTTTAACAAGGCTTAAGCTAAAAATCAATTGAAAACAAATAGTTTTATAACAGAAATGAATATGGCCAAATGTTGCCAAGTATTGTCAAACATTGTGTAACCAATGTCGCAGGATTTGTACAGGGTGTGTTATTTCTCATGATTAGTATCCCAATACACGTTAAAAGTGACCCTTGATATTCAAAAATAATAATAGAATTCCACCTTATCTTCAATTCATTTCCGATGATTTTATTCTCGTCGATATTTTCCTGATGAGCATTTTCACGTCTACAATTCAATCTTCGACGTATATTGTATGGAGAACTAGTTTTCAATCATTTCATGCCTCACATTGAAATCTATGTCGATGTGGTTATTCTCTTTATTTTCTAACTTTTCGGACCTAAATGATTACAAGCAGTAAAATCTCGGAACAGTTTCTCAGATTGAACACACACACACACACACACACACACACACACACACACTCACACACATATATATATATATATATATATCTATATATATATATATATATATATATATATATGTTGTGTGTGTGTGTATGTATGTAAGTGTGTGTGTGTGTGTGTATGTATATATGTGTGTGTGAGTGTGTTTGTGTATTTAAGAAATGGACATATTTGATCCGACAAAATGAATTATAAATTATGTTATGATATACTGGAACTTATATTAAATGATCTCCAGTCATATCATCCAATTGATACAATGTAAATAGAAAAAAAGATTATAGAAAATTGGGCTGCTGCAAGAATCAAACTTGCTGCGGATAGAGTAGCTGCTTCAACGTAGCAATGTCCTTACCATTGTGCCAAACTTTCTAATGCAAAGTCCAATTAACTGCTTTTAGCCAAAATTCTCAATAAACAACTTTCTATGTATTTTGTCTAAATGAATGATATATTAACCGTATAATGATGGGAGATCATTTCAAATAAGTTTATAATATAACAAAATTTATAATTCATATATATATATATATATATATCATCATAGGATCCATTAAAAAAACTCAAATGGCAATGAGCTGATCATGTTGCAAGAATGGCAACAAACAATGGACAACTCACATCATGGATCCCACGAGATTACACGTGCAACTGAGGCCGGCAGAATACAAGATGGATAGACGAACTAGACAAATTCAGAAAAATATTGGCTCCTCGATAGCCATGATAGAGAGGGTGGCAAATCTTGGGTAAGGTATATGTCCAACGATGGACATTGAAAGACTGATGATGATGATTCGATCGGAATTTGAACTCGAGTTTCCGAAGCTATTTTCCTACCTGATTGCCCAACACTGTGAGGTATTAACTAAAGTAAGGAGTAAAGTTAGACACATGATAAGAGATCAGTTTAGCAAAAACTCTAATTGCAAATTGAAACCCTCCTACCAAAACTATCCAAGGGACCAGCGCCCATGAGAGAATCATGTTCAACCTCACACGGAGAGATCACAAGAGAGCACAGTATATAAGGAAGAAAAACAGGAGTCAGAGACATCATAGAATCTATTGGAAAACTTAAATAGCAATGGGCAGGCCATGTTGCAAGAATGAAAGACTACCGATCAACGCACAACATGAATCCCTGGAGATCACATGCGGAACCGAGGCCGACAAAATACAGAATGGAAAGATGAACTGGACAAATTTAGAAAATACTGGCTCCACGACGCCCACAATAGAGAATCGTGGCGAATCCTGGGGAAGGTCTATGTCCAACAACGGACGTTAAAAGACTGATGATGATGATGACTTTCAATGATCCTCTTCCAAAATATGGAGCACTACGTATTCCCAGCAGATACGAGTAATCAAACACACACACACACATATGTATATGCACACACACGAAATGAAAACATACCCTTATGTATATGTATGTGTGTGTATGTATGTATGTGTATTCATATGAATCTCTGTACGCATATGTGTGTGTGCTTATGTGTACATGCATAAATGGATATTTATTTACATTTTTATTTTCTGAATTCAAATTTATAAACAAAAGTATCAAGTATATGGCTATGAATACCAATATAAATAGAATAGAATGTCTATCTATTAAGAGATAACTTCCATTAGATGACGTTCAATCACAAAGACCCGGTTTTCATTGTATGCATCAGCTTTGTGATCTCTGCAAGTTTCAAGTCTGGTCTAAACCTGGACTTTATTCTTAGTTTTTATGACTCTCTGGTAGGAAATACATCTGCTGAAGGGATATTTCCACCCAAAGCTCACAGCTGCATTCAATAAGGTGCTGCGTGTACAGAATTTTCAACAGTCTTTACTCATTTCGACAACGCGTTAGCTATTAACACTACCCAAAGGGACGCGTGAGTGTTTAGGTGCAGATAAAAACATTATCATATCCCCCCACATACATTATTGCACGTTATTACATGTTGTTATACAATGAGTGTCAAATTATTATGGAGATACGTTTTCCCCTTCTAGATTTTGCTACAGTAGAAGGATTTCAATATTTTTTCCGCAAACATTTGCTAAACATTATCATGCGATGCTTGCAAATATTTAACTTGAAAGTATAGACGGTGAAGAATACAAGTTATGTTTTGGCGACTCCCCAATTTCTATCGTGCGAAATCCTTAAGCATGGTTAGAAAAACACTGTAACAGTTAGAATTAAGAAAGTATAAACAAGTTATAGAAACACATAGATATGAAATACCGAAGCCTATAAATAAACAGCATGGAACTTTGAAAGAAAACTCCAAAACAAATAATGTATTCTTAAATGTCAATCCTTGCTCACAAATCACTGATATTCGTCGACCATCCATTGTATTTGTTAAATTTCAGATTTCTTCCATCGTAATAGTTTATGCATTTGTCTGAATAGTTTGTCATACATCTACCTTGGTAGCAAACTGACGCCCATCTTCATACATCTTCCTCAATCTGGTGGAAATATGGAGAAAATGGTGACTAGTCCAATACCCCACCATTTCTGAAACCTATTTTAGTCAGGGTGTTCACTGTAGAAAGGGGCGTTGTCTTGCGTAAAAATAGGTACGTAGGCCGAGAAACTTGTTCAAGGCTAAATAGTGTCTTCCAATGATTCCATATAAGTCAGGGAACCCATTTTTACTAAATCTGATACACGTTGACGTCTAACCAACTTGTCTCCAACAATTGCATCCGAAAACATAACCTCATACATCATCTTGCTTAGTCGTACAGGATGTCTCTCTTCCTTTGCAACGCAGTCTGTATTCCATTCATCCAATCCATCAAGGGTACCTCGGCACTCGTCGGTTGAAAGAACAATATTGAAGTCAATTTTCAAATATTTCCTAGCCTGTTCAACACGTTTCACCTTGTGTTTATGCTTCAAACGCCTGACACATTTTGCAATATGACAGAGAATTGAACATCAAGATGATTTAGACACTATACTTCGATCAACTTCCTGGAATATAGTTTTGCTACCCAATTCTGTTTGTTTTGTTTTGACAGTACGCTCAATTTGAGACACCTCTCATAGTGTTATTATTCTGGACCTTCTCCTATCCAATATTCTATATGATGCACCAGGATTTTCAACGTATACCTTCAGTGTTCGACGGCCCCTGTTATGGAGTTTTGCTATTTCAAGGATTGTACTCCCTTTTTCATGCTGTGGGATGATAGAATTCTTATCAATCTCTTATGAGTCACATTATGACTCATATTTTAATACTTTTGTGGTGATACCTAATAATCTGGCTCTCTTAAAATGCAAGGTTATAGCAATTTTGTTTTGTTTTTGCTACGTCAGCAGGGTTCAATGTCCCTAATGTTTGTGTCAAATTAGTTTTCTCTATCTTATGTGAAACTGAGATTACAATGATATAACCTTTTTTCATGATGATCAGTTCTTTAGGGGAAATACGACACAAAAGACAAAATTGTTGACTCTTTTTTTTCTTCATTTTTTTTATTAAAAAAATATATTGTGTGCATAAAAATCGAAATGCTTATTGAATAAGAAGCTGAGCTGGGTAAACTAGTTCCATTCTGTAATCGAAAAAAAAAAAGCAGAAGAATTTTCCCTGCACGGAATGTTTTTGATCTATAATCAGACATAAGATTGGTATTTATTATCATTATTATTATTATTGAATGCTGAATGCAATCCGTAATGTATATGTAATAACAATTTAAGCCATAACATTTTCATTAACAGCACATATGATGCTCACCAAACTGGTTTGATTAGATCAAAAAACCTTACACTTTCATTCCAGGTTTTAGTAGATGACCCTAAAAGCGGTTACTTACCAGAAAAATCTAGTAAAACTTGACATTTTTTTTAACTGCAATGATGCTTATATTTTGAAATCATTGAGTATATTAAACAAAAATGAAACATTACTCAAAGCAACAAAGTCTTTAATGTTTTCACTTGTTTCTCTACATTTTGCAATATTGATTCTTCGGTTGGGGGGGGGGGGATTCGCCTCCGGTATTTAAAAAATCATTTGAACATAACGTGGAAACCGTATGTAGTACAGACTTTCGGCGCTATCTTTTAAAAGATATCTTCCAATATGCCTAAGGTGACTTCTTTGGGATGGGATTGATGGAACATCATGTTTTATATGAGGCCTTTCTCTTCTCTATTTTACTTTTGGTGTAATCAGTGAATTTTAAATGGATTGGCATCAGTTCGTGGACATCTATGGACCCTAACACTGTCTTAAAGGCTTTGAGATAACAAAAATGAAAGAGAATTGGAAATAGTGACATTATATCATTTTTTTAAATTCTTGTTTTCGTTTCAATTTTTGTCTTTAAATTTCAGATGCATGCTTTATCGGAAGCCGTACTCACGTTCACTCCCTTTCCTAGGGGCCGAACCCCTTTTTCCTTCGTTTTTCTCTGTAATCCAAAATGTTTCCTCCCTTGGCTCCTTCTTTTTTTCTACTCCTTTTAGTTTGTCTCCCTTTCAATCCTATTAAAAACAGAAGTGACTTTGTCTGACTTTAGGGCATCAGAAACCTCATTGTTCCACCGATCCCCTATCATTCTAATTAATTAAGATGGTTTAATGAGCTGCCTGCCGCACCTCAATTATTTATTTATTTTGCGTTCTCCGTTCTTCTGGCACATGATTAATTGTTCAAACAAGCGTGTAATTGGGCTGTGTGGGGGGTCTGCTCTGTCGGGGAGTAGTAATGTAGACTGGTCGTGGGGACTGAATCTAGACAATTAAAAACCTGCTTGTATTATTCATTTGGTGTCAGTGTCGTATTGACTGCTTCTGCTATTCGTTTCCAACCTTAAAGAGCTAAGTTAAAAAAAAGACTCAAAAAGTTAATTGAAATTGTCTCGTTTGAAATATCATGATTGTAAACTAAACAAAATAGTTCTATCAGGCCTACCAATTGAGACTGAAGGGAGATAAGTTTTTATGATACCAACACCGTCGTAAATGAATTTTCGATTTTGGTTGTTATTACCGTATTTTCGAGCAAAATTTCATTTGTTCAGCATTTTAATACAAGCTTGGGAAATTCTTCTCTTATGTTGAATCTATATGATAACATCCTAATTCTTCTTGGCAACATGTTAAGATAAAATAATTCAAATTGCCCAGTTGGGTAGTGATCACATCTACAGTTACTCTAAAGCAGAATGACATTCTTATAGTAATCAATGCTCTTAATTAAATCCATAAATCTAAATGGGTGTTATTACCATTTTTATTATTACATTTTTCACAAAATACATAATAATTACAGAAGTGTTATCTATGCTCTGATCTTTGAAGGTTAAAAAATCTCATGTAAAAACGGAATAGTTTCGGGAATATCTTTTTAATGTTATTCGTATTCTTTGCACACTATATTGATTATATTGTCAGCATTCAATAATCTACTCAGTGTATACCAGAAAGATATCACTATGATTTCATGGAAATCATTCCCCGTATTTGAAAATGCATACAGAATATAATATCATAAACAGCGCATTAGATGCATTTTATTTACACCCAAGCTCAAAAGTTGGAAGAAAGATAACTAAAACAGGAGCAATCAACTTCTAAAATATTTCACACTTCCCGAGCCTCTGACATATTTATATCATGTCCCGAAAACTTGCTGGCGAGACAGACACGTATTTTCATGCAAATGTGAATGAAAATATAGTAAAATTTAAAAAACAAAAAAAGCAAAAAATGCCATCAGTATCTCATAAATATACTCAATATAACACGTTTGAAAGCGATTTATCTGAATGACAAGATGAGCTTTTCTCAATATTCTAATATTTATTGACGTTCTATTTTTTCAAGCAATACGGCTGGAAACATTTTGTCCTGCATTGAACTTGTTCATATTCTTTCATTATATTCGAATGAAACAGGATTAGTGGAATGACAAAGATACATATATTAAAGAAGACGTCTGATTGTAAAGAGTGGGCAGTTATCAGAGCGCTGCAGTAAATCCACTATCAGCCTATTCGAAGGCAGAACCGTGGGTTCACGAACAGACCATCTGACGAAGTTAGAAACTGAATGACAAAAAGGCACATATTAGACAATGGTCTGTGTCGGTATATATATATATATATATATGTGTGTGTGTGTGTGTACTTCAGTCAAACCTACGACCTTGGAATCCTCCTCCTATCCATGCCACCTAGGTGGACCTTAGATGCTAAGCCTTGATTTAATGGCTTAAAAAGCTACTACGCAGGCTGGAGGAAAAAAAAACGTACATAGTTTCTGGTCCTATTGCTGTGGCTATCACTCCAAACGATCTTTGCATGCGAAGCCAAGCCATTCCTCCATTTATTCATATATATATATATATATATATATATATATATATATATATATATATATATATATATATATATATATATATATATATATATATATACTGAAAGGTCATATTGTTGGTAATTTTAACACTGAGTTTCTCAAAATAGGAATCGCCATTCTTCCGTTGGGATATAGTCAAGATTATTATACCTCCCAGAACTATTTGAATACATCTTTTGCAGCGAATAATCATGTAAGTACACTTTGTAATCAATATCAATACTAAAACACACTCTTCCCAGTGCGTATCGTACAGTTGCATTATGTTATTCACCATTGTGTTTATCATAAACAATTTTAAACTTATAGATTATCTATATAAAAAAAATATGCACATAGTTATAATCGTCATAGCATCTTCACAAACTTTTTTTTTTGGTTGGATTAGTAAGAATATAGTGTTACTTATTATGTTATCAAATAAATCGTTTGATTTATCTTGACGGATTCAGGGTGACACCTTTCTGACTCAAATCCCGAGAGAAATGTATTGTATGATTCTTTCTTAAATAGGGCTTCTCTTATCATTTCGTTATCTCTAATCGCTGAATCTTTGAATCTCTGAAGGATGTGGATTGGAATGTATGATGCGTTCTTGTTAGTAGACTGCAGTTTATATACTTATGATATTATATATAAGCTCGAGTAGTAACTGGGGATCTATATATTGTTTGTTTGCCGTTGGCCACAGAAGAAAGTAGTGTTGTTATTTTTATTGTAGCCTATTATTTTTCAAACATACTATTTTCATCAATATTTCTGATTGTCCTAATGGAAAAGCGGGTTGTCCCTGTAATAGCTATCTGCCCCTGGCTATTATCTCCGGTATGGCGATCTGTATAGTTTTGGGGCAGGGGCTAAAAGTATAATTGAAATATAAAAGATTTGTCTGTGCTTGTTATTTTAGATTTCAGAAAAAAATCCATACACGTACATTTGCCAAAAATATCGATAAATATCCCTTTAAGCGCATGTGAATATTAACTATGAATAAAAGGTAATATAATTAATTGGGGGGTGTAGGAACTTGGAGTCACCTCAAAGGGAAGACTGTTTGATGTATAAAGGTATTTAGGCTTCGTCAGAGGTACTCATGCCGATATATAATCTTATTTGAATTATATCATATTAGCCTATAGGAAATAATTGAATATATATATATATATATATATATATATATATATATATATATATATATATATATATATATATATAAGAAAACACTTCCTTTGTTTCGTTGAGAAAGTAAAACATTCTGATTGGACAATAAGTGATTATATCTTTTTCATTTAAACGAAGAAAATGTTTTATTTGTTTTGTCAGGAAAATACGGTTGAATTCCAATTGTTGATAACTTGGCATTCTCTTTTACTGACATCCCCTAAGTTGACCCTTTAGGAAAAAACAAAAAGTGACATAATAATGATGTTAGTTCAGCCTATCCTATGTAAATCCTGGGCTCAAATTACCACTGTGCACAAATTCGCAGCATTTAGAGTGCAGCACATCTGTTGGATCTTTAAAAAAAACGAAACCTTTGTTAGACCTCCATAGGTCGCTCGAGGTAAGCGCAAAATATTTATGTTTATCCTGTTCTAGATACCAATGTACACAAATTCGCAGCCCGTAAGATGCAGCTAAGATATGAAAATCCATAAATTGACTTAACTCTGCATTGACCTCAGGAGGTCACCAGAGGACACCATTATCTATCCTATGATCAGCCTGAAGTCAAGTTATTATTATTCTCAAATGTGCTGCAGTCATCGTTGGATTTGAAAGTGCCAAAGTTGTCCTGACTCCACTAAAATAAACCAGATTGTAAATTGACCCTAAGAGATCACCAGATGTCATCAGCTTTTTATTGTAATTGTATGGTCAAGTTATCTGCATTCACACAGTAGGGTGCATCCGTTTATGAGTTCAAAAATCATAGTCAGAAGCGGACTTTCTTCCTCTGTCTCTCTCTCCCTCTCTCTCTCTCTCTCTCTCTCTCTCTCT
>OY735203.1:25076633-25631633 GCA_963457665.1 Thysanoteuthis rhombus | reverse complement strand
GTGTGTGTTTTAAGCACGAAAGGTTTTGCATGAAAATCTTTTTCCATCTGAGTAAATAACATTTTCAGTTTCACAAACAAGTGCATAGTTCATACTGTAATGTGCGGTTGATGATAGCGCAGTAATATGCAATATGCAATTGAGGCTAGAGAAGAATTAAACTGAGAAAAAAAACAGACTTTAAACATGTCAAAAAGTATTCAGAGGAGAAAGAAAGAAGAGTGGGAAAGGAACCAGAAACAGAAGAGAAGGAAAAACTAAAAGCACTGATTAATCCATTATATTCCTACAATCTGAGTTAAAATGCACCAACTAGCTCTGATATATTTATTAGAATAAAAGAGCCATTGCATATCTATGTGATACATATTTGATAATACTTCATCATCATCAGTCTTTTAACGTCCGTCGTTGGACATAGACCTTCCCCAGGATAATACTTGAGAGTTGTCAATTTAGCTCAATAAGTGAGACCGTCTCCTAGTAGTTGGTTGAGAGTTCGAATCAAGTTACAGGATGTGAATTTCACGTATCAATTCGACCTTATATTTCAACGTTCTTGTTCTTGTTACGGTCGAAATGAAGTTAGCAATAATTGAAAATGGAGTTCCTGCTGGAGATTCTTTGATTGTTTATTATTTTTACGTTGTCGAGGACAAGATATATATATATAGGGCTTAGATATAGAAAGGATTTTGTTCGTTTTACATCTTTGTAATTGATCCATTTTCCATCGCAGGAGATAAGAGACGGATGTCATTGACTGTGGTCAAAGAACTTTATCTTCTTTCAAGCAATAGTAGGAAGTTTAAAGGTTATCAATGTTCTTTTCCGTAGATTTACGTGGAACGCTTTTTTCTTAAGGTTTATACAAGAATTACTACTGTTGATTGAATGCAAAAGAAATAAGGAGCTGGACAGACCCCCAAAGACACTTTTAAGAGTTCTCAAACTTTGTACCATAGATGACGCTAACCGAATGTTTTAAGATTTCTCTCAATCCATTATGAATTTTTATTTATAAATAACCTTGGTGCGTGAAACGATACAAAACAAAAACAAAAAAAAACAAATGAGGGTTTCATGGAATATGATGTCGGTGAATGATTAAATTTGCTGTTAAATCTCGTCTACAACTCACACAAATCCTGCATATCACTGCCTGTTATGATTTACAGAGTCCCGGGGAACAGAAATATAAAGAAACTTTCAGAAACTTTTGAACTATGAAATTCAAACCGATCATATTATCCAGGCCAGGAAATAAGATGTCGCCATTAAAAACAAATCTTTTAAAAAATCTCTCAGATTGCAGATGTAGCCGTTCCCAAAAAGCACAGACTGGAACCGAAAGAGTGAAAAAAATAAGAAAAAATATCTTAAACTTAATAAATAATTTTGAAAAAGAGTTAAACACGAAAATGATGATTATGTATGATGTGTGAGATAACACTACCGAAACTCTGTGAACAAATGAACGTGAGGAAAATTGTCCGACCATATTATACATGATTATTATAACACCCTGTCTAACAAAATTCAGACAGAAATGAAGATTATGGTTATGTAGACGTATGTAAGTACTTATTTGGACACAGTCGCCATTTTGACCGTTTGGTCCATTTATCGTCAAGTTTGACAAATTTGGTCTTTTTGAGATACGTCTGGCCACGAACTTTTTCGTTAGGGCATATTAAATTTTCTGATCATTTTGACTTCATTTTGACACTCTTGCAGTATTTTCTTTGATTTGATATGTTTTTCTTCAGCATTGCAGTGTTTTACAATCAATCATAATAGTCCTGTTTCATTATACTATTTATCTTCATCCAAACCTTTCACTTGCCATGTAATCGCAACACTCAGGTCATAATAAAGTGACATTAAAAAAAAACTGGAAAATTGAGTTAAGCAGTATTGAGAAAAATTATTTTTAGATTATTTTTAATGATTTACAGTACTTCATTTAATATGAAATAAAATAAAACATAATTGCTTTTATCAGCGATATTGAAGTTTGGCCATTTTTGCTCACTTTTTGTGTTTTTTTTTTCCTTCTTACAGGAAGGTCTCAAATTATCTTGCAACTCAAATCCCAAAGAATCTTTGAAAATGACTGGAATCGAAAATCTGAGTAAAAACTGGAACTATTCAGACAATAGATCTTTTGGAACCGATACGAATACTATTGAGAGTGTTCTAGACTTGTTGTCATTTGATCTCTTGCTAAAATCACTTAATATTACTGATGTGGAACTTTATGGATTAACAAAAGTTGCTGGGGAAATTTTATCAAAAAGTTAACGCCTGAATTTCCCCAGTGTAGCTATTTGTAATGGGTAAAAAATTATTTATGTAGAAACTGTTATGAATCCGTGTACTCGAAAATATCCATGTCGACTGCGAAAGATATTGTAGAGATTTGTTGGGGAAAATGTCTGCCAGAAGAGGAAAAGTGAATAAGTATACACAGATGCATTTTCCATCTTCCCTTGGTCCCGTAAAATTTGATTATACTATCCCCGCATATCGTCGCCTATCTGTTTATAGAAAAGTCCATAGAATAAAGCTAATATTGGTGATACCCTGTAAATTACCACCCTGAACCTTGATTCCAATTTCCCACACGCCATACATGCACTGAGATTTATGCAAATACGTCCGAGACGAGGCTGAATAACATACATTGCCATATTGGATTTCCGTCTTCGAATGTAGAGACCCACTAGTAACACAAGCTTTGGAATAAAAAATATGTTTTCGTATCCCAGCTTCTAGTTTATGGTGAATTTGCTGAAAACAATTACTTTGACTCAGACACTCTCCTTGCATTTGATGTTACTTTCATGATTATTTCAATTACTCAAATCTTTTCATTCTCGCTCTCTCCCTCCCCCTTCTCTCTCCCCCTCCTCTCTCTCTCTTTCTCTCTCTTTTTTTCTCTCTCTCTCTTTCTCTCTCTCTCTGGGTCGGATGGAGGGTTTCATGGAATATGATGTCGGTGAATGATTAAATTTGCTGTTGAATCTCGTCCACAACTTACACAAATCTTGCATATTCCTGCCTGTTATGATTCGCAAAGTATAAGTAGCGAATGAATTACGACCTGTCTGCATCATAAATTGGCTAAAAGATTAAGCGTCTTACACCCGTTTTCTTTTTTTTAATTGTACATAAATCTAACTATATAAATATCATTATAATTTCTTTCTTTTTTTTTGTTGATGTCTGTTCGTTTTCCGAGCTATTCTGAACCGATACAAAGAATTGAGACACAATACCGCGACTGCGAATCGATCGCCTAACGTAAAACTTAGTAAACTGATGTCATGCACGCGAGTTAGTGCTACAGAGAGTGTCTGGATTTCAAGCTGCAAGTATTATCAGTAAGTCAGACTAGGTAGAGGGAAGTGGATATAAAAATCGGCTAAAGTCACGAGACAGACGTAGTAATTTGAAAAAAAAAATTGTCACCGGAAATCATAAATCTCACGGGTGGATACAAAGAGTATACAATGCGCAACAATTACCAAATGTTTACTAATTGAGTATCTAAGCTCAATAATTCATATCCAATATTTACCACTGCTTTACTCGTGTGCAATACGAATTTGATTTTGTCGGTAGAAATCAGCAATAAATTTTATAGTTTCATTCCTACAAATTTGTAAACTCCAAACTGGCAAGGTTTTTGCATTTGCTCAGAAACTTTCGATTAAAATTTGCCTCAAGATCCACATTCTGCATATTTTTGGTCTATTACCTTAATACAGTAAAAGGCTACCCATCATTTTTGACAAGTACTGTACTAGTAATATGAGAATCCTCTTTCACGATTTTCTACCCTGTGACACATAAAATATAGTTGATTATTTTTCATTAAATAAATTTGGCGATGAATTATTTCTCATACTGACTTGGAAGCAAAGATGGAGGATTCAGTTAATTGAGAACAAATAGTATAACAAATGTCTACTATCATACGAATATCGTAGCAAGCAGTTATTCGATATGTCGAGCCTTATTTTGCTAAAGCCAAAATTTGGCAGCGACCAGTGAGAATTGAAGTCACTGTGAATGCCTTGTCAGGGAAAGCTTCGGATCACACATTACTACAAGTGCTCCATTTATGGTGATTGAGAGAGACGGGAAGGAGACTAACAACCAGAAGTTATTTCTTTATATAGATAAATTATTGTCACATCGACTTCGAAGTATACTCGCAGATAATCGATATATGATTTAAGGAAGCCGTTGATGATTCTGATATTTCAATGTTTACTTAGGTTAGCTAAATTGTGATCTGAAATTTTTACTGTATAATGTTCGATCTAGGTGAGTAATATTCCTCACAGAATCAAGTGCATTCACAAGAAAAGAGATTATGTTGAAAAATGCTTTTTTCACTATTAGGCTATGGACCTATTGATTTAACCGCATACGCCACCCTAATAGCCTTATGAACGAAAGTTTATTCCCATGTCAATTCGTAGGAGTCCCTTGTTCTTGATCGCGTAATACAGTACAAGATTTTCTTCCCCTGTACTTTGTCCTTGGGGAAACCATCATGGATGGACCCTGACCCTGACTGAGCTCACCAGTTTCAAAGCCGCCACAATCCAACTCTTTCTGCTTTGTGTTTAGTAGAGAGCCAATAAATATCAGTTTTAAAGTCTTTGCCTTGACTTGGCCATAGATTGAACCTCTACCTACCGAACCAGAAGCCAGCACTCTACCACTTGGCTGCGGTGATCGGTTTGGGAGGAGTACCGACATGCAAAATTAGAAAATAAATTGAATCAAATATAAAGGCCAAGTTTGCAAACGGATGCTGGATATAATTAGGAGTAAAGATAAATCAAATTGAAGAGGAGACAAGTGGTCAAAGATGAAAGCAAAGAGAAAACATCCGGATAGCCATCCTGGCCGTAGATCCAAGAGGTATGAAAGATAGTAGTTCTCAAGAATTTGATGATTGATGTTTTAGTCTACTTGACTGAGCGAGAATGCTTGAAGTTTCAGCAGACTATAGAAATTACTGTATAGGTATCGGCTGTAGAGACAAAGGCAGAAAAAAGATAGGGAAAGAAAAGAAAAAGCTTAGCATATTTCTGTTATTTATAGATGATATATAGTATGAATCAGCGAGTAAAACTAGAAAGAACTCCGAGGGCGCATATCTCTGCCAACATCATAAAATAACTGAGAACTGTACGAAAATCAGTTCATATTCAGCTACGATGCATAACTATTAATAGTATGAGTATGAAAAATACCTGTCAATCGAAAAACATTCTTCGAGATTTCTAGGGTCGGCTAGTTTCTACTTTGCATTCTTTTCCCCCACTTTCCAGGTACATGTAATATTTTTAAATTGCCCCTCTTTCAATTGACTAACTCTAGAAACAAAGTTTCGAAAAGTAGTTCCACAATTGAAAACCACCCCTGATATCATGATATTCACAAAACTTTTGGATTCGTATTTGAGGATGGTACTTATATACCTCAATTCTTTCTTTAGATTTCGGGGCTCATTTTGCTCGATGACCCTTGCTTGATGCTGACAGCAACAAATTATCCCTTTCTTAGCACAGAAAGTATGAATTAAGATATAGCTATGTGTGTTGTTTTTCTATCATCGCAACTTCAAGAACAACATTCAACTTGAGTTACTTGGACATCTTAAATCGAAATTATGATAGTTCTTTTTTGCATTGTTAACTGAATCAACGTTCGAATCCTACACACTTATAAGTATTCCTGATTAGGCTAATGTATAAAGTATCTGGTAAAGTAAATGGTTTTAACACAGTAGAACGTAAGGCCAGCTCCTCAATGGACTCCATGTAAGGTTAGAAGTCACAGGGGAAAGTGCAGACCCCATAGGTATATTGGGCCAAAACGAAAAGTTTGTTATCCATACAGAAAACATTCGTCATCATCATCATCATCATCATCATCATCATCCCTTTAGAGTCCTTCTTTGGACATAGACCTCTAGAAATCGCAAGACCTATCTTGTGCGTTATGAAGCTAGTACTTTTCGAATTTTTCTAGTTATCTATTTTCTGCAGGCCACAATTTTGCATATGATCTGTTAAGATCCATGTTGTGAGACATGATATCCAGGGGTTGTCTGATATTTTTGCAATATCACTGACCCATTGCCATTTGAGTTTTCTAAATGCTTCTATATCTCGGACGACTGTCTTTTCTGTTTTGTCTCATGATCTTCCTATGGAAGGGTTGAGCACGATTCTCTCATGTGCATATTGCATAGTTCTCAGTTCGGGAGTCAAAATTTCGATTAAATTTCATGTTTCAGCTCCATAGGTGACTATTGAGAGGATGCATTGGTTTTATACCCTTCTTTCGAGGACTAGTGGGATTCTTGTGTTCCTGAAAGTTGAGCTTTTTCTACCGAAAGCTTCCCAGCCTAATATGATTCTTCACTTTTTCTTCTTCTTTTTTTGAGGATTTCATCAGTATTCGTTGTTCTAGTTAGGTGATACTTTCTCCACTACTGCGATATTGACTTCGATCGTTGTCTTTGTTCCTAACGTGTTTGATTGAACTCCATGGGAAGGCCAACTTGACATCTTCTATAAGTTATTTCTTCAGTCGTTGTTCAAATTGTCTGATACGATAAGCAAAGCTTTCTACGATGGTACTCTGTTTGATAAGTTTATCATCTCGAAAGAATGACTTCAATATTCCCCAAAACCTCTTATCTATGATCATGATTCTTCTCTGAATCATAGAACATAACTCATCCCTCAATTACTGCAATGTTTCCAAGACTAAGGGGCATTTACAGGCGAAACATTAGTTTCGCCTGAAAGTGACCCTTAGACCTGGAAATATAGCAGTAATTGTGAGATAACGTACGTTCTTAGTCCTTGGGATACGACTTCGGGCGAATTGGGTAGAGAATTCATTGCGTCCGATCTTGACCAGAAAGTCGGCGCGAGCATGAAATTTTGGGTGCATACATGCATGCATTCCTGTGCGTCAGTATAAGAAATTAAGATGATGGGAATATACATACGGGTTCACTTTTGATGATGTACGCGTGTGAGTTTGAGTGCGTTTGTTTGTGTATGAGTAAACTTCGTATACGTGGAGACGGTATCTTTATGAGTGCGTACGATATTGAGGGGTCTCGTATGCGGGTGAAGAGAAATCGAGGGATTTCTAAGCATGCTTGCGTTTGCGGAAGCCCATTTCAGTGCATGTGTGTGTAAGGGTTTTATCTCTATATTTGTGTGTGCGTGTGTGTGTGTGAAAGCTTGGGTGAAACGTATGTACCTTCTCATGCATGCATCTGTGTGTGGTTGTTCCATTCCACACGCACACTGCCTTCCTCACTCAGCAGTAGCATTACGTAGATTCAAGCCAGTGTTCAAGAAACTCCCACTGTGTCAGTTCACAACAGATCTGTGTGAGCCCAAGTAAGGGCGAATGAATGGAGAGAGAGTGAAGGGAAAAGAAAAGGGATCTTAACAGAAATGTCGACATGGGATGCCAGGATTGCATACATGTGACTGATAGGATGGTTGGTAGGCGGACGGGTGGTTTTTTTTTTTTTTGCATCAGCACAGCAGGAGGTTGGGTTGTAACCAGTTCAATTATTTTTTTTTATGTCAAGGAGCAACGCATCGAGAGGCTAGAAATGGTTGTCGTTCCCTTGGGTTGTGGTAAACACAAGACATTTTCATATTTGGCTCCTCGAATCCCTACTTATACATTTTCATTTTTTTTTTTTTTCGCTACGTAAACGTTTTAAGAATTAAAAATTAATTTTTTTTTCATCCTTGATAATCGTTGTCATCATCATATAAACCCGGAGATATTTGCATTTGATAGGTTGTTTACGCTGAGAAAACCGGTGCAGCGGAATAATTTGCATTAGAACATTTTAGCCGAAAACACACACGGATTTTTAAAATTTACAAAAAAAAAAAAAATCACCTAATGAGGCGATTTCAATAAAAGTTCCGGTATTTATTCATTTATGAATGATTTTTTTTTTTTTCATGAAAAAGGTATTTTGTAAGAGAGCGTTATGAGAAAGAAAAGTCAATACCCCCCCTTTTTTTTTAGTTCAATGGAATCTCTTTCCCTTACAAAAAATATTCATATTTTTCTATGAAGATTAGATCCCTAGAGAAGTGAAACCAGCTGAAATCTTTTTTGAAACTGCAACATAAGTCTTTTGAATATGCCCGAAATTAGAAAAAAAAAAAAACAGCAATAAAGCTGAAATAGTTTTTGTCAAGAAAATTTTTACTTGTTTTTTTTTTTCTTTTTTTCTTCTTTTCAATTAAGATATAGAAAGCGTACTTTTTCCTGGGGATTAGGTACTATACCTTCTTTCTGTGCTCTTATCTGCCTAACTCGTTCTACCAGAAACAATCAGGGAGTCCCCATAATGAAAGGGAAAGTGGACAAAATGAATGGGGGGGGTAATTAGGTGGGCTCTAGAGCAGACAAATACAAGCAGGTATGGTGAGAAGGAAAATGTGGTGGGGGTTCGTGAAAACCTCAAAAGACTGGGATCGGATGCTGCACCCATCCTACTTGCCTAATCTGGGGTGGATTCAGTACGTAACCTTCCACCCCTGCGTCACATAATCTGGTGTCTTCCACGCACATTATGCACGCTAATTTTCCGCCGAAATTTACCGAATTCAATCTTTCCTAATCACTTGTAATGTTCATTTTGACCTGATGTGTGAGAAAGGAATTAGACTGTTATGAGAAAAGGATTAATCCTTTTAGATTCCCCTTTAAACTTATGTGACCCATATCACCATTCTAGCTAGAGCTAGAGGCGTCACAAACACCATTCGTTTCAACCAAATCCACGGGGAGGACATATTTTTAGAGAAGTACGCAGTATCCAAACTCGAAGCCGATTTTATCCGTCAACTCGAATCCTAAAATGGATGGATTGCACGACAATGTTTACAATCTAAAAAATCATCAAAATCTGCTTTGAAAACCAAACTTTTGTGTGACAGCGCTTTCTGAACCAGGGAGCAAGTTATGTCCATGTTTGCAGGAATTTGGGGACACGCTGCAACAAGTTGTACGGCCGATTTTCAGAGCCAGGGGTGAGGTCGTCAGATGTTAAGAACCGCTTACAGATTTCCCTTGCAGCATATAATGACATCCGGGATCACATTGAAGACCTTTTACGTAAGGGAGACGTTAAAATCTCCATTGCAGCCGACAACAGACCGAACCTCCTCTGCATTCCCGAAAAAGGTGAAATATTCCTGTTCATGGCTCTCGCTGATATCCATTGGGACACCGTACAACGTCACAATCATCATACAACGTTCCATGAATGCGTCCTGGCTCTAATCTCAGTGCCCACTATTTCTCGATATAATTTTCCATTGAGGAGCGAGATGTCCCAAGTGCCACAGCTTCTCATGACCAGATGTCTCGCTTGAACCTCATTAGCCATTAAGGCTTCTTGTCTGTTAGCACTGACCAGATTTCTGGTCCTAGTGTTCAATGCCACAAGGGAAATTACCCTTGATGCTATTTACCCAATTACCGAAGGAATGATTTTCAATTCAATATCTGATATAATCCTTGTACTTGCAACTTAACGGTGTACCAACTTTATAGGTTCTTGCTTTGCCCATGGTGAAGTCAAGTCGGTTGCTGTGGACTTGTTTGTGCATCCTCTCTTCGTGTTTGGCTTATTTCCATGGACAGCCGAGCTAGTGTCATAGCAGCCTTTTGCTTCCCTGGCGAGTTTATTTGCATTTTTTTACTCATTTTCTAGTCTTACGACAGGCCCGAATACCTTCCCTTGATTGTACAACGCCTGTCTATTATATATTTCATTAAGGTCCCGTTAATAAGGAACCCCCAAGAAGTGTCATCATAACGATAAAAAATAAAACATGCAAATTATCAAAAGCATAGATAGTGCACGTAGATTTTTTAAAAATGATAAGCATATTATTTACTTTTTAGTTTGCGTGGGAAGAAGTATAGTTTCCGACAATAGTCTTGCAGAAGCATAAACCAAACATGCTGTTAAAATGCATGTGTCACTAAATAGTGCCGTTATAATGAGAACCGTTGCAAGGAGGCTTAACCGTAATTTGTTGGGTCTTAATGTGTCCTCGATTGGCAGATATAAGGCCAGAGATTTCGCCAATCCTAACAACTGTTTTAGGGAGTCAGCTCCAACTTTTTTTTTATCCTTTTTGACAAAAAATGCACAGCCGAATTCAAATCAAACATCAGCTACGTCCAAATCCTGTTAGATACACCAGTCCTGATCAACGATGTTAAGCGACGTTAAGCCTCGTCAGTTCCCAGGTGGGAAGCAATTTAGGATTACCTGGTGTCGTAAGCAGAGCGAAGTTTTGACAGGGTTAGTGAACTGGAATTCTGTCTCAACTAATAATTGCTAACTGCTACACTCCCGATAAACGTATTAGCCGACAACGATGATGGCGTATACTACTTCATCTTTCCGGTAGAACTTAGTATGTCACCATTCCATCAGACTTTTTGGTAGAAGTTCGTATGTTACGATTCCATCAGACTTTTTGGTAGAACTTCGCATGCTACCATTCCATCTTATTTTTTGCTAGAAATTCGTATGTCACCATTCCATCAGACTTTTTGGTAGAACTTCGTACGTCAATGTTCCATTAGACTTTTTGCTAGAAATTCGTATGTCACCATTCCATAAGACCAGAGTAAAAGTGAAAAAGATTGAGAATTAACATATTGTGTAATATAAACGATTGTGTAATGTAACAATTGTGCCCATTCTGGTTAAAAGGATAAGAACAATGGCCCTCGCAAAAAATCTGGAAGAATCAGAGATCTGATGAAGAAAAGAAACTATCTAGGCTACAGCATAGAAAGAGTAGGAAGGAGAACGCTGGAGTACTGGGTATACTTGCTGTCACTCGATCTTTCGCTAGAGTTACTAGTGTGAAAATTCATGAGGAATAATGAAAAAATAAGTGATGGGAAATGAAAGAATCAGGAGCTGCAATGTCTTTTTGGTCCGTATTTTTATTTTTTTTCTCACGTGACCAGCCGTTTTGTGTATGGGTTTTGTGCAACACTAAAAAAAAATTAGCGAAGCAGTTCGCCCATCTTGTTATTATATACTCTTTTGCAATGTTGTTTTCATGAAGAACAATACCTACTGATTAGTGTAAATAGAAGGCTTCGTGCGTCCAAATCATTTCACTTGGTTCCTCACTGCAAGAAATAACAGCCAGCATTCACACACACATACACACATAAAGAATCACAAACATACTCACACATACCTCTTTTAAGACTGAATATTTAAAATATCTCCCCCTCCTCTCTCTCTCTTTCTCTGTCTTTCTCCCTCTCTATATATATCTAAATTATATGGTACACAGCTTGTACTGGTGGTTTGTTTCGTCCGTCACGAAGAAAGCTGAGACTAAAGGAGAGAAGAAAGACAACCTCCAACCTTCCTCAACCGATCTGCATTCACTTTCCCCGGACTGCTACTAACGTCACATTCCCTGTCCCCCCTCAACCCCCACCCCCACCGACCATTACCCCCATCGTCTGCCTTGCACAAACACTGCCACTAACGGTGCGAGATCGAATAGTAATAATAACACGGGCTTGGTTAGTCACTCAATAGGGACTGTCATGTGACTAACATCTTTTGGCACCATGCTGTGTTGGGGTGAGAAATTCAAACATCGGGAAAAAGGGGGTTAAAAAATATGTCACTTCTCTTGCCTTTTGTGATTAGTAGAAAATGACTAACTTTTCAAAAGCAACCATGACTGAAGACAGGTTCAACGTAAACGTACATTGCGAACTGAACCCAAAACTACATACATTTTTGGAGAAGGTTGATTTTCAGCCCTCTAACTCAATTCGGGCGGCCTATAGTCGCGATACTTAGATAGCCAACCAATCAAAGTAACTAAGAACTAAAGAATTCTATGTTGACAGACTTAGTTGACGGTTTCTAACAAACACTCTTGAGACTCCTGTGAATGCACGTACTATCAGAACATTACGTCCAAATCGAAGTCTCCTTTTCCCAAATATTGAACTAATGTCGCATCAAAAATGACATAATCATCCATAATTAATAGAACAGTCGTTATATAAGATGACATGGGTATACATATATATATATATATATATATATATATATATATATATGTATGTGTGTGCATGTGTGTGTGTGTGTGAACAATAGGGAATGAGACAGACTCAGGAGTAAAAGTATATGTAGACTTAATTTGTTATTTAATTCTTACATGAATTAATTAGTATACTAAATATGTATCGTGAGGGGTTTGCATCTTCAGTAACATATGTATATATTTCAATGGTTGGAAGGTTTCCGTGGAAAATAAATCTAGCATAAGATGTTTTGTTTTGGAAGCAAAAATGGAAATCAAGAAACAATTCTTTGTGAGTCATAATGGTGATGCCAGGTATTATTGGATATTCTGTTGGGAGTAGTAGCAGCAGTTATGGGTACTTTATCGGTTGTGCTGGTCAGAGAGGGTGAGCATTCTTCAGTAATTGTTATGAGGGATACTGAGGAGCTGGTTAGTAGTTTAGTGTTAGACGGTTTGGGTACTTGGTAAGTCGGGGATGAGGTTATCTCTAGAGTTAATTCAGATTGAGGAGTTGGGGGTCTTTGTTATGTATGTTCTGAAAAGTCTGATGGCTTTGAGTTGTACTTATGAAATATCATACATGGATTTCTGTGGGTTGGAGACTGTGTGACTGTGAATTTCCCAATGTTGAATATACATAAAGGGGATCGGGTGTGGATGTGGGGTTTTGTGGGAACTAAGAGAATATGAATATTGAGGGATGTTTGGACCTTGGTAGAAGAATAGTGAGTTTGTGAGTACAGAGTAAATATGAGTGAAAAGATTTTTGGTGTTAGAGATCGGTGTGGTTAGGGTTGTTAAGTTTAGAGCTGAGTCTGTCACGGGAGAAAGTTTTAGGGGTGTTAATCGATATATCTTCAAGTATTTCTAGGATTTCAGTCGTGTTTGGAGTCGAATACTTTTCGATTATTTCAATGAGTGTGAATCTCGCGTCCGTGCCAAAATTTCGGCTGGGGGTGGGGAAGTATAGTTCTACTGGGAGTAAGTTGGGATAATTTGGTGTTTTGATTCTGTGCTCAAAGTTATTTGGTCTGACGTTGAATTGCCGTATATGTATGTGTGTGTATTTGTGTGTTTCCTTGTATGATTGCATGTGTGTGTGCATGTATATAAATATATATGTTGGATTACATATCTATTTCTTAATGATAATGTGAATAATGATAATCGTGGCAATAATGATAACAACGACAATAATAATAGTGGCAATAATAATAATAATAAGAAGAATAAGAATGTCATAAACAGTGTTAAAACGCAATCGTTGTTCAAAAGAAGACCAAATAATAAATCAAAGTAAGATTTGGTGGATTTATTATCATCATCATCATTGGTCTTTCATCATCCGTCGTTGGACATAAACTTTCCCCTGGATTCGCTACACCTCTCTATCGTGGGCATCGCAGAGCCATTACTTTCTAATTTGCTTGGTTCGTCTCTCCATCTTGTATTCTGCCGACCTCGGTTGCTAATGTGATCGCACTTGTCCTCTTCTCTCCCTGATATATTGAGCTGTCTTGTGACCTCTACACGTGAGGTTGGGCATGATTATTCCACGTACACATTGCATGCTTCTCAGTCTGTAGGCCAGTCTCTTGGTCAGGTTATATGTTTTGGCTCCTTATGTGACTTTCAGGAGGATGCATTGGTACTATACCCTTCTTTTTAGGATTGATGAGATCTCCTTGTTTTTTAGATTTGAGCTTGCTCTAACGAAGGCTTGCCATCCTAGAGTGATTCTTCACTTGACTTCATCTTTTGATGGTATCAGTGAGATTCGTTGTCCTTGGTAGATAAAGTGGTCTCCTCTCCCTAGTTTTGCACAATCGATTCTGATTGTTATTCTCTCATTTCCGACGTGATCGTTGCACATGACCTTTGTTTTGTTGAAATTCATGTAGGCCAACTTTCTTGCTGTCTTTATTTACTCCATCTAGCATAAGTTGGAGCTCGTGTTGGTTTTCTCTGAAAAGGCAATGTCGTCTGCGAACCTGAGGTTGCTCAGATTCCTTCATTCTCCCCGTCTAGGTTTCTGAAGATCATCTCGAGGCAGGCTATGGAGATTTTCCTCCAAATACTATAATAATGAACAAGTTATCCGAAATGCTTTCCTGTTTGCTTTTATATACAGCTCCAAATCATCAGGAGATTCTTCAACTGAAGTTCACACGATTTCCATTGGAAAATTGGTGGCTGCTTTCAACAGAGGAAGTTAGCGACGTTCTGAATCGGAGTGTGATGATTTCTGGGGTATTGTCGTTGAGTCACCCATGCTTTGTGAGCTGGAATGGGGTCTTGCTGGAACTCCAGAATTCTCTCCATAGGACGGTCTCATTAAGATGCTTAACTTGACCGGTGAGTAAATCAGTGACGTGCACTTTTCTTACCCGTCTCTCAAAAATAAATCTGAGTAACAATTTCGTTACTCATTCTCCATCACAACATGACTGAAGGGGGATTGCGACCTTATTAAACTTGATAAATGACTTGGGGTGCTCCCTTGGAACCATGAGCACGAGCTCTATCATTTTCTCAGTGGAAAAAATTCTCTTGTGACCACTGCCGGCGTACCGTTGAAGCAACAATTTTGATTATCATCAGAGATGGGGTTAGCATATGTTCAATTAGTTCTAAGATGATGAGGACGTAGTCGAAGTTCACTTTTGATCATCAGAGATACAGACTTGAGTAAAATATTCACATCTCTAGGCATGACTTCCTGCTTTCTTAAAAGATTTCTCTGGATCATGTTTGTAACAGCTTTAATGACAATGCTCAAGTACAGCCGCTGTACGTATCTGATAGCCAGTTGTTCAGTGAATCTCTTTTGAGTATCATATATAACCTACTGATCTGAAGTGGTTTGAGTAGTAAATAGCAGAAGAGTTGATGACCAGCCTAATGAAGGCCGATTCTTTAATTCTATCACCCCATTACGTAGTTAATCACTATATTTTCTTAATCACATTGGATCATCATCATCATCATCAACATCATCATCATAATAATAATAATTATAATGATAATAATAATAATATACACTTATAACAGTATTTAAATCAGAACTAGGTATATATATATATATATATATATATATATATATATATATATATATATATATATATATATATATGTATGTATATATATATATATTACTGGAATACTATTACCAGTATATAAATTATTTCAATTGACAAATAGGATTATTTTGATATATCTCGTTTCCGATATCTCCATCAGATTAGAAATAGCAAATAAATTCAAATTAGTGTTGTTTCCATCGTCGTCATGGGGATCATGCGGCGTCATTATGTTTTGGTGGTGTTATATGACAATTTTCATGGTTATTTTAGATATACTAATTTTTCCAGTTTAGAAAGAATCAAACAAAACTAGATGATTTGTAATAAAATCGGCAATTGTAAGCTCATCTCTGCTAATCTATTGTTTACTTTTTTTACTAAATCTCATTGAAATTCATTGAAATTTCTTTACAGTATGAACAGTTAATGTTCAGAGATATTTTGCAGTCGCCGAAAGTTAACTTGGAGATAGGGGAGATAACTGTGCATGGATCCAATCCAACTTTCATCACTTATTTCGTAACCTATGACCTGCACTTCTATAAAATTTCATTGAAATTTATAGTGAACTTTTGGAGATATTGTGTGAACAAATGCACGGAAACAATATCAGTTTTAAATCGGGGCATTTTATATACTCCTTGCTGTTCTCTTCGTCCGTCTGTTTTTGGACGTTTCGAATGAATTTTACTGAAATTTTGTGAAGGGTGAATACTACTCTGCGAGGGGAGAAGGGGCCATTTTGGTGCAGATCTGTACAGGATCATTCCTCCTACTTCCCAGCTAACTACTGTCAATCACATATCTAAAAAGAATTCCTGCTCAGTTCACACAATATCTCCGAAAGTTCCTAATGAATGGCGATTAAATTTTGTAAAAAAGTTGGAAATAGATTAGAGCAGAATTATTTGGTGTAGATTGATGTAAAATAACTTCCCTGCACCCCAACTAAACAGTCTGCACCACACAATAGCTCAAGTATTTCTTTGTATATCCACATGATATTCCCCGAAATTCTAAAACAATTTTCGTGTTATTTAAAATTTTGTGTAAGGATGGGAATTTGATTACGAATGATGTAATGAGATGAGATTTTGGAGCGGTATTAGTATCAGTATCAGTAATTACCTCCCTTACGTCATAAGTATCAATCCATGGAGATTTTTTAATTTTAAAACAAGGGTTCAAGACCTTTGATCGTGAATAACCGGAAAGGACTTATTTCAAGGAATGGTTCTATTGTAGACTGTAGTCAGCATAATTTTTCTCCTCCAACGATATATAATATGCCCATTTCTGATGAGAATATATTATATATCCACTATGATGAAAAATGGTGCTAATAGCTTTTTGCGACTGATCTAAATGTCTACGAGAATATTCTCACTCTCACAAGGTTCCTCTAGCATGTACACTTGGTTCCAACTCAAAAATTCATAAGGGGCTTTATCACAGCACCAGGGCTACCATTTAGTACGTATGAAAAGATTGTTTGAACTGCGTCAATGTTTGAGGGGGAACAAAGTTACCGACTGTTGTTTTATAATAAACAATAGAATAATTGAATGTATGCATGTATAAAGAAAATGAGGGTTCAGTTTGGAATTATATTTGCATTTAGATAGGAATCAACCTAAAATCTCATTAAAAACTTATTCTGCTAAAGTAAATAGTCCGATGCCTTCCTCGGGGTCAATAGAGTAAACGTAGCAGGTTTGGTTCAACTGAGTCAATGTTCAACCAATTTTTAAAGAGAAGCAAACTGAGCCAGTCATTTTATATGAATAAATAATAGAATATATATATATATATATATATATATATATATATATATATATATATATATATATATATGTATTATGGACTGAAAATATGGGTTCAGATAAGCATCATATTTACAAATAAATATAGATCCTCTCTAAAACCCTCTTTAAAGGCATCTTCTTATGCAAATAATCTAAATCCTCCCCACTAAGTATATATAGCAAATCTGCTGGAGTTGCAGTAATGTTTAAGCCATTTTCTACGGCGGGAAAGACAAGCAGACGGACAGAAGAACAGAGCCAGCTGTTTTGTATAAATAGATAACAGAATAATAGATCTTATGTATGTATATCGAACAGGAAGTAAGGATTTGGTATCATACTAACATGAAGATAGTTCCCCTTTCTAAAAACCTTGAAAAATGTCTTTTCTTGAAGCCAAATACTCTAAATCATTCCTCTAATTCCACTAAGTATGCATATGAAGTTTGGTCAAGCTGCATTAACGTTCAACCCATCCGTAAGGGGTGGGAGAAGACAGACAGAGACATGTGTGTTGTATGAATAGATAATCGAACGATAGAATGGATGTATATTTAACGGAAAAAATAGGTCGACTTTGTATTATACTTACGTGTACTTAGAACCATTTCGAAATCCTCATAGATATTTTTATTTGCCAAACCAACTTGACGGAAGGCTTTTTCATATGAATAGATTAGCCGATTTTTTTTTATTACTTTTTTGTCACTATGAATTGAATAGAATATTCCTCATCAAAAAATCATTCAGAAGTCGATGAAAAATATTCTGAATTGGCAACGCTGAGCAAGAGACGTGACTAAGTTTTCGGTAAGTCAGACAGTGATGGCAACCAATGCTAGAGATCCTAGCGCATCTAAAAGTGGCGGATTGACATCCTTCGAAAATGTACAAACTATGCCTGAATATGCTAATACAAGATATCGATTGTTGCTAAGGTCCGTTCGGCTTCAAAGATCAAGAAAATGTGCAATTCGATACATAGTTTTTTGTGGTACTATCAGTCTTTGAAGATGGGAGGCTTGAACTTTTAATATGAACGAATTCATGGCTTTAAACTTGTTATTTAATCATTTGTTTAATATAAGTGGGCTGATTAGATTATCCTCGAAAAAAGGTTATATTTTGCAAACCTACACTTTTATTTAAAACAATGCCTTTTTCATGATAATTTTTTACGGAGTAAATGTTCTGTTTTTGATATCGTTAGATTGATAGTGATAGATTAGATAAAGTAAAATGGAGATGAGTGCAGTCATCCATTTATAAACCACTTTTTGACTTCTATCCGTGGACGTCCTCAGGATGGGGCGCCAAGGGGATTGGTGGTTTGAACCTTTTAGTCCATAAAGGATAATTGTGCTGTACAATTGTTTTATGTAAACACGACTAAATCAATCAATATGAGATAGAAAGTATTATTCTTTTGGACTATGCATTTTTGGTCCTTCTCACCCTTTTGATGTATCATTTTGTTTCCCGCTGCTTAAAGCGTGGCATCGGATGCCGATGCTAGTATCCATAACTAGCCACGGTATATTCTACAGCCTATAAAAACATTACAGTAATTGGTTTCAAAATAGTAGCAAGTCATTGAGGATGCCCTCTTTTCCTTTAATAGGACTAAAGTCTTCTCCCAATGAACTATCCACCTCATCATTAATTTAGCTTATCACGACTTTGCCGTAGGGTCACTGTCCGATTCAATGATTACACAACGCAATTTGGAGGTGAAGAGCGAGCCTGCGGTGGGAATCAGATTCACACCCTCTGTCCAGAAGGGGGCCCTGTACACGCCTGGTTGCTTTTAAGCATTCAACCACGAAGACTTTATTGTTAAACGGATGCCGATTGTATACTTTAAACGCACCACCTTACAACCGATGTTCCACGTTCATTGATGAGTCCAATTGAGAAAATTTACTAGCTTGTTACTTTCAACCTAACTTTCAGTTGCTTTTTATCACAACGTTGAATCGGACCATCATCCTTCGACGATTATTAAACAGTGCAAAGTTAATAGGAAGCCCACAATGAGAATCAAACCCACACTTTCTCGCCAGAAGAGTTCCAGCATACGCTTGACCGCTTTCAACCATTTAGCAACAGGGACTTATTTGTTTACTCGCCATTATTAGTCGTGTAATAGAATTCTTTAGAAAAATAAAAGCTCTCTGCTTGTGACTTCTCTTTTCTCAAGGCAACATCTTGCAAAATGAACGTGTATTTTGGACCAATCATTTAATTCCACAAAATCGATTTATACTCATAACTTATAGCGTTTTTTTTTCTATTATTATTTTTCAGAATAACAATGAAATCCATTATTGTACAGGGGAGGACTTCTGGGACGTATTTTAATCAGTTGAAGAGAATAATCCCAACTTTATTTGGAAATTCACTTGATACATAATCACACATTTACTAACTTCAACATCCATTCTGTACTCGAGATATTTCAAGACTGACCTGGTGAAAGTAATTGTTGACTCGACAGTTTTTACCGTCATTATTTATATCATCCCATTTGCACTTGAGAGCGAAACCTTAAACCTCCTTCCAAATATACGAAACATGGTTGTCAAATTTGGCTGGTATTGAAGCTCTACATCCAGACTCGCCTCAATTCGCAAATTCAACACTATTCCATGCTTGTTTGGTGTAAGTCTCAGAGATAAAGTTCGGCAACCATAATACGAACACGATTTCAGTTTAAATAACTGAAATTGTACTGTCTCTTGCAATTATAGCGTATAGTCCAGGCGCTCAGTGCAGAATTTGGTTAAAATTGTTTCCTTTGTGATAAAAGGATAACACTTGGCGTAGTGATATTTGGGGGTGTACTAAACAATTTCAGACATGGAAATTGTCTGAAACAGACTTTCTTTGGATAGGCAATATTCCCAGCCTATGAAGTCTATTAACATCTCCCAATAAAGCACAAATTTTATCACTATTTTCTATTTTGTGGCCCAGTTTTCTGCAAAATTCTTTTAGAAATAATTGAGAGAAGTTCAAAGGATATGATATCGAGAGACATAAACGAATACAGGAATGTACAAAAAACGGGGAAATTGTTGTTGTTTTGTTTTTTTTAATAGGTTTTATGTCTGCTCCTGTCTCTCTCTACAACACATCAGAAAATTATGAAATAATTTCAATGAAAAAATAAAACATATTGTAATGGAGAATTGATTGAATTTTTGAGCGGATCAAAAAATTTTTTTCTGATCGACAGGTAATCTCCCGTTTTGATATTTCATACATTTCTGTGTTTGCACCTGTCTGATTTTTTCAAAAGTTCTCTAAGAATTCCTGTGGAGTTTGTGGAAGTGTAGGGCACGTTGTAAGGAATACTCGATTAAATTTTGGGTTGAATCCAGGAATTCTGGATTGGGAGATATTTTGTGTTTTTTGATCGCATCAATTTTTGTATCCATTCCTGTTTGTGAACACGATATCTCCAAAAGTTCTCAATGAGACCAAAATTGAACTGCCTTGCAGATCAATGCAAAATTCAGCTGTACTCCTAAACCATCCACTGGTATTAAATCTTCAGGAACGTCTGAAGACTAAATATTAGACCCAAATTCTCGGCTTATACACCAGGTTTTAGAGTAAATATCAACAATTTAGTTTTTGTTTTGTTCTTGATAGAGGGGCCCCAAACTGACCGATGGTCCAGTCTCCTATTAAGCATAATCTGGGCCTATCTTTTCCAACTAGCAGAGTGTGAATAAAACTAATAAAACAAAAAACAAGAAGGAAACCTGATATGAATGTGATATCGGAAACCAGATAAAATATTCGAGCATAGTTTTAAAAGCATTCTATTTTGAAACTTTCGTATTATGATAATAAACGTTATCTCGGTTTATTAGATTTCACATCGAGTCGAATGAGGAAAAGATTATCTCTTGTTTAAAAATACGATTCAATGTAAAGCTGACTCAGATACCATATTACGAAATTGAGTAAAATCTCAGTGTAAAGCAGTGACATCGACAGAGGCCCAGTGTTGTGGTTTAATCGTTCCTAATTCTACTGTACAATAAATTTGCCATAAAACTCTGAATCAAATTCCTTTACAATTATTGATTATACTACTTGAGGTGTCGGATTAATCACAATTAATGGTTTGCCAACGAAACCGACGTGTACAGTTTCATTTGGCGTTGTAAATCTTGATATTCTACTGTTGTATCTAACTTTCCAGATGATTTGATCATTATAAACCTATATTATTCGGAGTTGAATAAAACGCTATTAAACGCTTATTTCTTTTCAATAACTTTGAAATGAAAGCATGGTTCAGTTGATGCAGCAACAAACAGCAATTCAGTATTTCACGAAAGAACTATTCAAGAGAGGACAATATTTCTGTCTGAATTTCTTTAATAAGGAATTATCATTAATTCATGCTGATTCATTTGTACCGGTGTCCTCGTAATGTTTCAGTCATCTTATCCCGCTGCTTTTTTCAGTCCCGATAAATTCGAACTAAGCCCTTTATTGAATCTACAGGAGTAGACTTTTTGCATTTGCTGTCTATGCAAATGAATATCTCATATTTCTTCTTAGTTATGTAATCCCATGTAATTCCGTTGTCACCAGTTCCATTGAAGCAGAGAATATGAATTCCACTGCCTGATCAAATGCATAAGCAGCCTTTCAACGTCTGTCGTTGGACATAGACCTTCCCGAGGATTAGCCTGACCTTTCGATCGTGGACGTCACGGCACCAATGTTCCCGTTGATCACAATTTGTCATATGATCTCTAGGTCTCCACGTTATGAGTCGTGGTGTCCGGTAGTTGTCTGGTATTCTTGCAACATAGCCTGTCCATTGCCATTTCAGTTTTCATGATATCTCCGACTTTTCTCTAATTGACTCTTATATATACCAATCCATTGTCCCGCAGGACATCAGGATATCAGGTGGTTAAAATTCGGAACGTTATACCAAATGACTGTTCTTTCTTGATGTAAAGGTATAATATAAGGTTCAAGTCTAGCAAAAAATCAATGATACCCTCATACCCTGACATCACCAAGAACAGATGCAAGTACCACTAGACCACGTGAACAAAATGCAACCTTCAATATAATTAACGATAGAAATACTGACCATCTCGATGTAACAATAACATACACGGAGTAGGACATTCGAATATCATAAGCCAATATTTACCGGACAATATCTTAACTTAACGAATTCTATCACTCATGACATATGAAAAAATGTGTCGTGTGTTATCTACGACATCGAGCAAAACTGATACGTGGTAACCAACACTCAAACTAACAGGAAATAATCAGTATAAAGAACAAGTATCGGAGTAACAGGTGCTCTATAACTGTAAAACATCAACCGACAGAGGTGCAAAAATGAGTGAAAACTGCTGTAGCCTGCGTTCCTTATATCAGGAGCGTATCAGAAATGATTTTTACGATCTGTATAAATCAGGACAGTTTTCAAAAGCAGTTCCACCTTTTGGAGATACTTCAGCGAAGTTGACTTTACATCAGATAAAAATATAACCAATAACTGTGTATACCATTTCATACGGTTGTGGCTTGGAATATAAAGCCGAGAGCAACGGTCCTCCAAAGGTAAGGCTTAAAGGACATCAAAAAGGCGTTGTCCACAAAGAGAGTATGAAATTAAGTATTGCTGATCATTTGTAGAGGGAAAGGGAGTTCACAGGTCCAGTGGAATAAAGTGAAAATAATAGAGGGGCAACAATGTTAGAGGATGAAATTAAGAAGATTAGAACTTATCAAAGACTCTGATAACCTCCCAGTTGACTTGGCCTAAAATGAAGGGAACAATAGACATTTTGCTTAAGGTTCCAACATTTCTTCTCCCTAATCACCACACGTGGGTATTTGTGTGTATTGAGTGTAATCAGGTTATCTGGTGATCGTTTTTCAATCCCAGGCTTAGGCAGTGGAATTTATATACCAACTTATATCTAGTGTTTGATCTGCATTTGTGCGTGTATGTATCGATATGCTTATTCAAGTAGATATGAAACGCATAACCCCGTCAGTATTTTTTGGTGTAGAAGTATACTAGTATTTCTGAGTCTTAGATCTCCACATCACATCTATTTATGATTGCGAGTATTGTTTTGCATAAGTTTGTGAAAACATCTCGCGGTACTGGACGGGATAATGGAAAGTCTATAGCCACACTGAAGAGATGTAATACATCGAAACAGCTGTCTGTGGATGACGCAATAATATATATATGTATATATTTATGTGTGTGTGTGTGTGTGTGTGTGTGTGTGTGTGTGTTTGATATGACTGTGTCAGTGTACGCAGTTGAATTATCAGATATCGTTCCGTTTGTAGACCTTGCTAACTATTACTGATATTTTATTACACGCAACCTCGAACAACAAGACACCTCTATTTTCCTGTGCATTTCACGTTTGATTTCTCTTGTTTCCGACTACACTTTTAACGATCTCCAGATACAAAGTTGACGCATCCAGGAATATACGAGAATGACCCGTAAAATTATTTTCTATTTCACTGTCCATTGTTAGAGACCGACTGAACTCGTCTCTTTCCCGTGTAAATCTTATTTTATGATAAATCGTAAAAGCTGTGTATCAACGGATGAAGCATCGCATAACAATACACACATAATTTAACGAATACATTTAAGATATTGAAATTGCCTCCCGGCAATAGAAAACGAGGAGGAGATAGGCAGAACTGTATACATCGATAAGTATGAGATGGAATCTCGGAAATGGGTAATATCAGAGAGAAGCAAACTTCTCTTGTTACTCAAGAGTATAAATTTAAATGTTCCAAGATGGTTTATAGCTCAAAATGTTTCAACGTTCAGCTGTAACAACATACTCCGTAACAAACAACGCTATGTATATACATATATATATATATATATATATATATATATATATATATATATATATATATATATATATATATATATATATATATATATATACGCGTGTGTGTGTGTTTTGCGATAAAATCAAAGAATCTATGAGTGTTTCACATGTTTTGATCCAATCGCACATTTGGAGAAACAATTATGTAAACATTGATTTAGCAGCATCTTCAAATATTCTTTAATCGGAATCAAACACTTGGTTACCTCCCTTGTATTCCACAAAAATCACGTACACTGGTAGGGGGTGTTGGCAATGAGGAAGATGATTTTGCCTTTCGGAAATTCTTTCACCTTTTTTAAAACCCTTAAAACTTGAATACGTTTTTAAAAAATCCACTGCCAACTTTGTTTCAATGACATTTTAATTAGAGACTCGAATTTTGACAAAATATGACAAGAAATCAGGAGCTACTTCTTGATTTGAAAAGTCATTACTCAAATTCTACTGAAAAGGACAAAATATCTATAAAAATAACAAGGTTTCGCGTGGTTAAGTTTAGAAAGAAACACCAATGTTGCTGCTATTGGTGCATTTACAAAAATTGATTCAGTTGGGGAAAACACTTCAATGTATGAATCAATTGAATTAGGAGGGAGAAAATATCAGTTTCTTTGAGGTCGTTCAAGTTCAAACAAGTGCAAAACTGTGAGATGTACTTCTCGAACATATATATTTTTTTTTTGACATATTCATATCTATTGAAACACATGTTTCATTCTCAGCCACACGTATGCATAAGTGCAGAATGCGTTTATGATTGTATGTGTGAAAGTTTGTGTGTTCGTGTGTTTGGAATTTGGAGAACTCCTAATGAGTATTTGAACTAAGAGAGATTCGGCAATGAGAACCACAAAACATGCCTAAATGCATGTCTTGTTGTGCTATGAAATTTGGTTTTTCTTGCATGAAGTCACTGTTTTAAAATCAAGCCAAGTTGTTCGTCCGAATACTTATGAGCAATATATATATATATATATATATATATATATATATATATATATATATATATATATATATATATATATATATATATATATATATATGATGAAGTAAATATTCAATACATGCGTTTATGTTTCTGCCTTTTGGGAGCTTCTTCAGGCGTAAGATTTGGTTTATTTTAGATTCCTATCGGGACATTTTTTTGTGGGGGGGGGGATTTTTTGTAGGTTATATGATCTTCCTTTTATTACACACACACACATATATATATATATATATATATATATATATATATATATATATATATGTATGTATATATATATATGTATGTATATATGTATGTATATATATATATGTATGTATATATATATGTATGTATGTATATATATATGTATGTATGTATATATATATATGTATGTATATATATATGTATGTATGTATATATATAAGTATGTATGTATATATATAAGTATGTATGTATATATATAAGTATGTATGTATATATACATGTATATGTATATATATATATATATATATATATATATATATATATATATATATATATATATATATGTTTATATATTCATATATACATTGTTTAGTTGTTGATGATTGCTTGTTATATTTTTTTATGCTTTATTTTGAGGGGATGCTCTGCTTGTTGTTTGTTATGAATTATAAATTCGGAGGATGTGTTGCAGGCATCTTTGTTATCAGTACGTAGTTAACCATCAGTTCTTTGTGTTATGTTTCCCTTCTGTGGGTACTTTATTCTCACTTATATCTGTTTTGCAGACTTAGGGTTCCCCTTTGTACGGCCTTTGTTGTTAATTTAATTATCATGGGTTTGGTCCGTCTGTACACGTCTAAGATAATTAAGGTGATTTGGTCGTTCTTTTAAGTGGGTAGAGATATAAAATAGTGATGTTGTTCATGGTAATCACGAGGGGAATGATGTTTTGAATAAATATACTAAAGCTCCAAAAGACAGAGGTTTTATCGAAACTAGATTTAAATATGATGAAAAAGTAAAATCATTTACATGTGCTTTGTGGTTTGGAGACCTCAGGGAAATTCAGAAGCTAGAAAAATAAGTTTGACATGAGCTCTAGGAAGCATACATAGTTGAGCAGAAGAGAATTCATATTAAAGTTTCTTTATGAAACAAATCACGGCTTGATACAATAAAGCCTTCAAAAATGCAATATGAAGGGTATT
This sequence comes from Thysanoteuthis rhombus, assembly GCA_963457665.1. Lineage (NCBI taxonomy): Eukaryota > Metazoa > Mollusca > Cephalopoda > Oegopsida > Thysanoteuthidae > Thysanoteuthis > Thysanoteuthis major. Next base: position 25,605,474 of record OY735203.1, on the reverse strand, counting down.
TGGAGATGGAAATATTTTTACTATATTTTTTTCCTGTTGTTGGGTGGGGTATTTTGGGGGTTGCAAGTTGCAGGAATTAGGAAAACTGTTACCTGCTCAATACAACAGAAGGGAATTCAGTCGTTTGAATGATTCTTTGAAATGTTAAGGTATGGAAAGCACCTGCTATATAGCGCCATTAAACTTACTAGCAACTTGACGGGGATATTCATCAAATTCATAGACACCCCCCCCCCCACTGAGCAACTCACCGAATCAAATATTTAACCAGAACAAACTATAGTTGTCCAGATAATTTCAATAAATTCATGATAGAATATTACAATAAAATAATCAGAAATAATACTAACAGAGAAAGCATAAATAAACCATATTGCAATTATAAAAACAGATGTTCTTTACAAAACAAATGTCTTAAATCGAATACTATATACCATGCTGGAATATCAATCAAAGAAAAAACCTTATAAGTAAAATATCATATAGGAATATCGAAAACACCCTTCAAACTAAGATTAGGCAACCATATATCATTATTAACAAACTGAAAATATATAAAAAGTTCATCACAGTCGACATATCATTGGAGACAGATAGCAAACTCAAACCTAAAAAATGATAATCTTAAAACAAACACACATATGCCAGAGTACTGAAACTCCATAGTACTTGTGTCTAAATGAGAAATTTGAAATCCTCACTTTTGTCAACAAAGCGAAAGAACGAAAATTAAAAAAAAGCAGGATCGAAAAGAAAAAATGACGTAGCGTTAGAATGCCGGCATTGCTCTAAATTTCTATTAACAAATATAACTCAATGACCCACACATAGATATACTAAAAATTAACCACCATAAATATCTCATTCCCCTTGTTATTACCATGAACATCACTATTATTTTATACCTCAATCCACTTCAAAGAACAATCCGATCACCATTATCATCTCGGGCGTGTAGAAACATACTAAACCCACAATAATAAAATTAACAACTAAGACCATACAAAAGAGAACCCTAACACAGGAAAACGGATTCAAATGAGGATAAAATACCCACAGATAGGAAACATACCACAAAGAACTGATAGTTTAAATACACGCTTATAACCAAAAAAGTGTCCTGAATAAGTATCAAAAATGAACTGAACCATTCGCTTAAAGAAGCCAAAACAGGACGGAAACATAAATGTGTTTGGGTAGAAAATCTTCACTTCATCATATCTTAATTTCTACTCTGTCAACTTAATGTTTAATGTTTAAAGTATCAAGCACTTTCTAAAATGAACCTATTACCCGTTGGATATTTTATTAGAGTATATTGTATTTCTGATTCGTATTATATATATATATATATATATATATATATATATATATATATATATATAAACTCATTTTGAAATGGAAGGTTTTCCTTTTGCTCCGGGTCAAGTTCACTGGTTGCTTCATAATGATCTAATAGCACACTGCTGAGAATACAGAAAATCCATAGGATGCTGTTGTGTGTCTGTTAGGTATCAGGACTGTTTTGTGAAGGAATATGGTAGTTTGGTAGGACCTTTCAATGAATGTTTTAGGAGTTGTTTTGGTCAAAAGGGATAGATATTGCTAAAAATGGGTTGCCATTGTTTAAATAAAAAATGTGCACAAACTTTAATTCAAAGAAAACTTCACATTTCTAAATTTTGGGATAAAAACGAATTAATTCAGTCTAGGTCAGTGATTGGTGTTAAATGTCGTCACTGGAAGAAGATTACTCTGGAAAAAAATTATAAAAATTGAAAATGTAATAAACACCTCATTAAAACTTTCAGAAAAAAACATAGAAACCGTAAAAAAATGAAATGAGAAAATGTGAATAAAAAAATTTGGAAAATAACAGGTGAGAGGAATTAAACGAAAAATTTCCCAACTAAGAAATACGTTCTGCTCAAAGTGATGTAAAAAAAAACTTTTCGAGCAGATAGGAAAAAAAAAATTGGTGGTATAAAGTAAAACAAACCTCCACAACACCAGAACAACAACAAAAAATTAGAGGACATTTTATTGTAAAAAGGAACAAAATAATGAAAATTTAAAAACGTACTGGAAAGTAGGCAAAAAATCTACGTTAAAGATAAAAATTATTTAAACAAAACATTCATTTTGATTTGATAAACATAAACTATGTATACACAAAAAGTGAAAAACAGCTAATTGTCGAATAATGAAACCATATTTTATGATGCTTGTAGGGTAAATAATCAAAACTCACTCAAACCGGCACATTTCAAATCATAGTTGAAGTTATCTTCTGAGTATATACACAACGATATGTCCGAGTCAAACTGTGTGTATGATGGACTTAGTATAGCGAAACGATGGTATGCCATTGTCATTGACAAAATGTATGAATTTTATCGATAATCTCTACTGTAAGTATTGACCATTGTTGAAATAAGGATTTTAAGATAAGTATATACGATTTGTGGTGTATAATTCATACTTATATGTATGAGGTCTGTCCCTGAAGAGAACGAACTTTTAAAACAGTGCACGAAGGAAACGTTTCAGAGTGCTTGTAACTAGGATGTTCAGTAGCTGTGACCTCTCCTTTTTGTATAAAAAAGTGTACATCGTGTTATGTTGGTTAGTTTCCAATCTACTCGTACTGAAGTTGAACTATGCCTAGTTTTTTCCCCGAAGTTGAACAATAAAGCATATTAGGGAGCAAAGATCTTGCATGAAATTCTGTTTCTAAATTAAAAGACTCTCCAAAAATCATATAACATAAGACCACTGTAGAAAAAGCATTCCCACAAATCCAAACAAAAATTCGCACACTCATACATATGAACTGGTAGATAAGTTCATTCAACATACAAATATGGACGCAGCTTAAAAAAATTGAAAAACTACCCAAGGAGGCTCCTAGTAACCGAAACACGTATAGTAATAGAAAAGTGTAATTATATATATGTATGTTTGTGTGTTTGTGTTTGTTTGTTTGTTCGTTTGTTTGTTTGCGCGTGTGTGTGTGTGTGTGTGTGTGTGTGTGTGTGTGCTGTACACATCATTGTCTCATATCTAATACTACCTTACACATGAGATATTTTACTATAAGCACTAACATCCTTCCGAATCCTTATTGTGATGACCCAATACTTCCTCTCCCTTTTTATTAACTTTTTTCGTTTCATTCGGTTATTCCAATAATTCCTAGGACAGATTTTGAGGTAATCAAAGTAAATCAACAAAGACACCCTGCTACGCTCGTTCATGCAACAATAAGCAGCTGGCTTTTTTTTTTCTTTTTTTTTTTTTAGACCTGTTCTCCTCTTTTGCGGTTGCATGTGGAGTAGGCTTCCGGGATGTTAGCCCAATTGACGAAAACAACCTTTAATAGTTGAAATAAGAGAAACAAGGAATGGATAGACGATGGGTATATTAGACTGAATTGCATCTCTAGGAGGCAGGGAAGGAAAATATGTGTAGGGTAGAGAAAGCGGCTGTTATTATAGTGGACAAGGAAGAAGGTAAGACTATGATAGGTGAATTAGGAAGAAAAAGAAGGAAGAGTGAAAGGAACAGAATCTTGGATGTTTGATGATATCCGCCGTATTTCCACGAGAACCGCAAGCAGATTTAAATTATTGCTGTCTGTGAAGAGTAGTAGCAAAGGCAGGCAGAGTAAAAGTGGAATTCGGGGCCAGCTATCGAAGGTGGGGGTATTCTTCACCAAAAATTAAAGAGAACATCTAGCAGGTAAAAATAGCCAATGTGCAACGCGGTTTTCGTTCCTGGGTAGTAAGTGTCCTTTTCTGATTATTGACAAGTATTTCTTCCATCTCAATATCAGTTACTTTTCATCACAACTATTTTGATCGCCATTCTACAGGCAGTGCTAGCAAACAACGCAGGTCGGAAGAAAAGAACTAGCCCTCACCGAGACTCAGATTCGCATACCCTTTTACCTTAGTATGCCTATTCATATATGACTGTAGTTTTACCGCTAGAGCTACTAAAAAAGAACATGTTACCATAAGAACTAACATTCCCATTAACTTTTGTTGTGATAACCCCTACTTTCCTTTCTTTATTATTAATTTTTTTGGTATCACTTGACTATGTGTAAGTATAGTAAAACTATACCATTCCCCTCAAACGTTGCTTTTGTGACGAGGACATATGTAACTGATTTTTGTATAATTGATAAAATGTGAAAATTCTCGCGTTTTCTAGTAGGAAATATGTAGACTTCAAATTATCACTGTCCAGATCACAAAAGCAGGATAGAATAGTTGACATTTTGTATACTTTTTGAACATATTCAGAAAAAAATACTCATTGCTCAGAAATAGAAAAAGTTTTTTAAAAGTTTTACAGAGACATCTAAATCTCCTTCAAAGCAAGAGAACATCGAGATGGAAAATGATTGACGAGGAACGCAGCCTTGCAAACCATGAAGGTTGTAAAATAACTGGCGAATCAGGGGGATATTTCAGTTGATCTGTACCCCAAACAGTCGTTGATACAATTGTTTCAACGTCTTCAAATTATTTCTTTCATTTGTCGACTGATTGCTCGCCCCGAAGCGAGATATTTATTGATGATATCAATTTTCAAGTATGTAGTATCTCACACCAGAAGCAAGCTTTCAACGTTCATTGGAAAGGTAACAGCTATATTCTAATATCATTCGGGGAGGTTAAAAATTTAATGCAGCTTTTCTTCAGTTACCTTTCAGAATCTACGGTGTTTTCAAGAAATTATTTTTTTCTATTGAGTATCATCCTCATCTGGTGAATGATCAATGGATCAGGGTCCCATCTCCTGAATAGAAAACCCTTCCTACAGTATGCCAGCAAAAAGCCAAAATACTGTAGCTCTCAGTGAGGAACATACTCACAACTAATATAAAATAAACGTTCAAACTAGTATTCTACTGCACAATGCTTCTCTCTTCTTCTGAACTAAAGATAACGTTAAATGGGATTCCACATATACATTTTTTTTCCAAATCCAAGCAAACTAAAATAGGTAAATCCAATGAACATTAACATATTTGACTTCGTTCTATAGCGTTCTGGGATCAGTTTTCAGAAACGGATTCAATCTTTTTTGAGTTCTGTTTTCGTTGAGGCGAGAGTAGTGTCAAAAATGACACAAGGCCAAGGAAAAGGGCCCAATTTCACTTAAACAAAATCAGCTCGTCAGATTTCATGACTAAAAGTCCATTTGAGATTAAGAAAGCAACATTCCTAATTTTCCGAATTTTTTAACGATTACCCTGTGTTTTCGTGCCCATGAACCGAAAGTCATATCATGTCGATGCCTATTTTCTTAACTAATGTGACTGACATGCTAAAACTTTACTGTCCTATACTAGCTCAAAGAGGTTTCTCTGTGCTGACAGTAGTGGGGTCAAGTGTAACGACCGACCTATGACAATGCCCCTTTTTCCTTTAGGCTATGAATAAAAAATTATCAATGTTTTAGTAAATTGTCAATTACTACCTAGCCAAATATCCATCAGCTAACTACTTACCAACCAGCTGCTAGCCTTTCTCAAGCGATCCGTTTGATCACATTTTTTTGCAATTTACATCTTAAATGTTTGTTAATGTTAAATAGTTTAATAAGATTGATTAAATTACGGAAAAGGTTTTAATGATGAATTGACTTGTCACAAAGTTTTAATGGTCTTATTTGTGGCTGTTTTGTAATTTCTACATTTGAACTCAAACCATATCACAGTTGCTTTTTGCTGAAAAAATGGCCTCATTCAGATTCTCGATATGCTCCAATGTATGGGGCGACATGGTTATCATCACAAACTACGTGAACAAGCTTCTTCAGTCAAGTACTATGTAGAATAATATTGTCGTCAGGCTCATTGAGACTGCATAAAGCTCCCTCTTCAAATACAGACATTTGGTTTACTGAGGCCGTGCCAGCTGCCAAGGACTCTGTCACGCCATGAACATAGAGCTGAGCTGAAGGAGAAAAGGCTCTGGAGCACTACACGGCTGTTTGCATATGAAACTACAGTCGAACCTCTCAGCAAGGCTTGGGATATCTTTTCAAAAGTATTGTAGTCACTGCTTTGATGCCATTGCCAGAGAAGTTTGAGAAACTCATAAAGTCAAAGACTGATCTGGAGTGCAGCTAAAGTTCAGCAAAGTTCATGGAATGACCAAAGCTTATTTGCAAAGAGAAATGATAATGTTGAAATAGAACAGAAAATCACGAACCTATCACAACTATCACCACCGATAACTATCCTGTAGATGCTGATATGAAGACCAACTTATACCTGAACTTTTTATTACTTTGAGGATTGCATTAACTATCCTCGTTACTGTTGCCTCTATTGAGTAAAGTTTTTCCAAACTTTAACTCGTCAAAACATTTCTGCGTTCATCGATGTCACAGGATCTTTTGCCATCAACACCAATGCAGGACTTAATCAAAAGCTGTCATATGATGTTCTAATTAACGATTAGACAGCTATTTTCTATTAGATATTGCGATCATTCATGAAAATCCCTTTGCTACTCCGGTTTCTTGGAGCAGATACAGCAGTTTGTTTTGAATGAAAATAAGAAGAGCTGAGTAATTAACATGAGCAGTGATAGCCATTATGGCTAAACAGACAAAGCACCACTAACAAAAACCATAACTTCATCAACAAAAAATGTTGAAAAACCGAGAGGAATGATGGCTCAACACTAATGCTATGCTAATGTTGCCAAATTTGTTTGCAGGTATTCTAATCACTGACTGTTGCTTAAGGCTGAAACAGCAGGTTGTCCGTGTTCACATCTTTTCTGTGTTCCTTTTATCTCACTGGACATTGTTAAGAAAAGTTCTGTGCAACTTTTTTTTATTCATTTTTATTATTTTTTCCTTAGTGAGATCTCAAGCTCCAATTTCTAGCTTCAAATGCCCTTTGTTCATTCAGCAGCACAGTGAATTATAGATTTAAAGGTGAAACAGACCCGTAGAAAAGCTCTACTGAGCCTCCCACAGCAGATGATTAATGTCTGTAGAATTGATTATTTATTTTTCCAGTGCCTGTAAAGCTTTCAGACTTTTCTTCTGTCTTTTTTCTGTGACTAACTCTATAGTTCTGCTTTCTTATTTGTAAATATTTATTTTATTTCATGTTTATTTTAAATAGAATACTTTTCTTTGCTTCCCTTGAACTTTTTAATAGTCTTTCCTAAATTTATAAGATATATTCAATCGGTTAAAATATCACATTTGTGTGTTTTCCGTTGCTCAAGGAATCCAAATCGCTAAAAGCAACCCTGACTGGTTGCACATTCACTACAGGTGTAAGTGTTAATTGCTCGAGCACGCATCAAAACATTAAAGATTTCGTGGTTTGGTGTGACACAGATCTGCTATCCCTGATCCCCACGCTTCGTCAGGTACCAGATTATGATCAAATACATAGCTTTGCACATTCATATGGATTTGTGTGTGGTTATTTTTTTTACAACATTCTTCATCATCATCATCATCATCATCATCATCATCATTCTCTTAACGTCGGTCGTTGGACATCGACCTTCCCCAGGATTTGCCACAATTCTATATCATGGCCGTTCTATGAACTGTATTTCTCACTCTTATTCGTATTACTACTCGATGCGTATATTATTACAACTTTTACAATCGTAGCAGCGTTCATGTCAACTCTATTAACAACGAAATATTCATTTTTCATTGTGGTGTTCTTCATAAATCAAAGATAGGAGTGAATTTGTTTTATGACATTTTTGTTTTGATAACTTTGCGATCAACCAGAGTAGGTTTTGGTTTCTAAGATATTTGATACTACGTGTTTTCACGCTCGTGTAAGGGGCTGTCGTTATTCATCTCTAAAAGAGATACCAGTCTCGATGTATGTGCATTTCAGTATCTTATCATGAGTTATTTTGACTGAGTGATCATTTTATTTCATGCAAGTCGCTTGAAAGTGAATTATAGCGAGAAAAATCAATTCGTTAGCCTGAAACCAGGAAAACAGATTCGATTGACTGTAAATGAAAATTGATGTAAGCGTTCACACTCTCGAAATTAAAAACCTGAACAAGTTACAAGCAAAACAGCTATTGACTAGATTACAAGAGATGGAGCAATTACAAATTCATTTGACAGTTATTCTTTATTCCTTGAGCTGTTGTGCATTAGATGCAACGATGCTGAAATAAAACTTAAATTTGATCAGCAGCAAACCATTAAAACCGAGCATGGAACACTTCTAGGTAGCATTGATTTGGGGATCAAATGGTGTAGAAAAATATTTAAGGTGACATTTCTAACTAAGATGGGAATGGCCATTCATTTGGTGATACATTTGAGATCAACAGAACCCAAGGAAATGCATTTAGAAAAGATAAGAAAAACGTTAAAAAGACATTATTTCGTTAATACATTTAGTACTGAGCAGCACGACGATAATGCTATATGCAATATTACACTGAAATATCAAAGTAAGAGTATAGTAGATGTGGGAACATGTTGCCACTTTTTTCAAAAATGCAAGAGGTAATTTACAGATCAGAATTTATGACGTCATCATTTGGAGTAATTTCTCATATTTATCACACAAGAAAGTCTATTCATGAAAAATCACACCCAAAAGATTTTCCCGACGGGCTTTTCTACGGTATTAGGTAGTCTTAGTAGCATACTAAACTTGAGCCAAAGTCTGGTCTCTGGAAAGTTATGAATCTCAAGACTGTGTCGAAGATGACCGCCAAATCTTCAAAATGCTCATTTTTTGTTTATCATTCACTTAATACAAGTTTTTTCTCAAGTATATCGAGGGTGCTTGAGAACATATCGAAATCTTACCCCAGTTTGAACATAAGGGAGGTATAATTCTTAAGAGACCCAGTCAGTTGTAAAATAAATTTACTCAACCCTCATTAAAATCACTGCAAAAGGTTTCTCAACGGCCATTCTTAGTATCAATGACGTACTCGAAGTCTACGACAGTCCGACCACAGGAAAGGTATAATCTTAGAATGACATCCAAGATGGCCACAAACTTCTCAAAACGTTAATTACTCCTTTATAGATCATTCTAGATAAGTTTTCTGCCAACTATAGTACGTTTAAATAACGAATTCAAATCTCATCACTGTCTAGCAACTGGGAAAATATAATTTTTAAGGTGACGTTCAAGATGACTGGCTAAATCATTCAATGCACAGTACCCGTTCATTATTCGATCTAGACAAGTAATTACGATTACAAGTTGGCAATTACACATTTACGATATAAAATAAAGGAACTTCTAACAATCAAAGGTTCTGCACTATTTGGAAATCTGTATCAAAAGAGAAAATTGAAGGAATCGTATGCCGGTAATTTTCATTTTGAGACAATGGAGGAAAATACATTACAAATAAAGATAAAAAAATAAAAAATAAAAAAACAAGCAGAAAATGGAGAATCAAAGAAACGGACTATCATTGAAATTTTTGACTGAAAGTGATATCAAGTCAAATGTGCCGTCCATTACAAATCACTATCTGAAACTTGATTTTGCCTTTTTGTTTGTTCCCGGTACTCTGGTTTACATTGTTGAGTGCTTTTTCACGGTTAAGGATACAAGATGAAAGGTTGCATGAACAGAACACATGAATGTTTTGCAGTTTGATCACGTGCCTTTCAGGCCAAATGCAATTATGATGAAAACGCCCTAGACAAAGAAATTGCAATTGCAACAGAAAATGAATATGCATGGCCCAGCAAAGTCAAGATAACCGTTTCAAAGTTAACTATTGATAGCTGGCTTTCGCTGCCTTGACAACTAACACACTCAGTTGCAATGATATATATCACTCCATAGAACATCGTTAAGGCAGCAGATAAGGATGTGAACCCTGGTTAGAATCCTGTCCTTGTTGATGATCAACTAATGCTCTGAGGACCTGAGTGACTGGACACTTAAAAGGACGATCACTCTGCGATTATATCAGGTGTTCTACACACCGAGATGATCATGTTGAAGTCCGCTGGGAGACTGGCTAGAAGATAGTGGCTGGAACGAAAGCCCTGGTTTACCTGACATTGCAAGCTCCGGAACAGCAAATTCCATCATACACACCAGCCATATCATCAAGACCAAGATATATCCTATTATCGATGCAATGTAACCTGATAGTGAGGAGTGGTACTTGGAAGGAGGAAAGACCAGTGTCCACTTCGACAACTGGCTTAGGACCCTGTAATTGGAGATTCTCTTGCTGCGGTACACCAAGTCACTTTGTCAATGAAATTTCCAGCTGTATTTAGATTTCATGACATGGAATTCAAGACTGGAGATTTCATGGTGCACAAAACTATCCGCAAGTTCTCGGCCGTGGCACTCAACCAATGCCATGAACAGAGCAATGCAATGGTGAAACCCTCTGATGAGATGAATTGGCTTGACTGGTAACCCAGGGGCACGCTTGTTGGTAGCATGGTTAAAAATTGCCAGGGTCCCTACAGAATTTGAGCAACACGCCATGAAGTAACAATATGGTGTAAGTGACACTAGATACAATTACCATGACCATCAACCTGGAGAGCAAGCAGCATTCCTGGAGAAAGTCACGGTACTTGTGTCAGTGATGGAGGAGATTGGGAATCTATTTCTAGAACACAGCCAAGACAACTGAAACAGCATTGAAACACTTCCAAATAACAAGTTGCCACTATCCAGTAGGCCACTGGTCAAAAGTAAATCAAGACAGAAAGCACAGCTCGCAGAACTGAGTGCTGATTTGTTTTCGGGATATTTCCTTTAGAACACGAGACAATTTCTGCTAACGCGAAACCAGGCAGCCCCATCAGCTCTTGCCAACTGGAGGAAAAATTTGAATTGTGCTAAAAGTGGATCTATTTCGCTGTCTAGAATCAGATCAGCTAGAAAACAATACTGTATCCGTGGTTAATGCAACAATGCTTGATAGTGCAGCTGTATTTCAAATGCTATGCTAAATCCTAGAACATCAAGAACATTTCAAATGTATGGGGGAAAAGTATTTGAAACATTTATCTTTCCTCAACTTGAGGAAAGCAACCGCATCAATCTTGTCTGGGATACCAGTGAGAAAGCCTTAGACGGAAGAGTGGATAGGGAGCCAGAAAAAGGGTGGTTTTACAATGATAGAAGTGAACGATTCCTCGAAACTGCTTTCCACGCAGTGTAGAACCCCGGAAAACATCCCTCCAACCTAAGGTAGCATTCAAGCAACACATCAAGCGCATTTGCTACCAGGATGATGGAAGTAGTAATTGGTCCTCGGTGCATATATGCCAGAACTATCTGTCCGAGACTTGACAGAGGAAACTACTGGCCAGTAGCTGCCTCGGAACACTCTGTCCGGAGAATCATGCTTTGAACTGATCCACTGTCACAGTGAAAAAGGGTGCAGCAGCTGATGCAAGTGTGCCAAAACTGCATCCCGGTGCACTTTGCTGTGCTTCTGTTTTGTCATCTGTTACGTTATAATAATTATCATTATCATTAATATAGCATTAAAATAGACTTGCACAGCGGGCTATTCTGCTCATTTTTTGCAATATTATGAAAATTTATGAGATCTTTGTTTTCTGCAAGTCAGCTCATTTTAAGGTTGCTTCAATTCAATAAATCTGGCTGCTGTGTGCCGTTTTTGATATTCAAAGGTTCATAATTTTAGTATTACAGTGCAGAGGCTTGTGAAATACCGTTCAAATTCAGGTTTTTGCACCATACATCATTTAAAAGCTCATGAGCAATAGATTAAGAAGGATTATGGCGTCGATTTTTCTAGGATCTTCAAGTGCAGCCATTTTGAAATTCAAAGGAGGACTCGTAATGTAATTTTTTCCTAATCATCACTGATTCATTGTGTATGAATTCTTCATAAAATTTGATTACGTTTTCCGTAGCTTATCGCCCACCACGCACAAATATTCATTGAAATTCATTGAGAACTAATAGAGAAATTGTGTGGAAAGACGCCCGTGAGAGAAATATAAAAAAACGGAGGGATATATTTTTGCGCTTTTTTTTTTTCATATTCACTCCTGTCTTTTTTTACAATATCTCCAAAAGTTCTCAATTCAATTCAATTCAATTCAATTCAAAAGACGGTAGTAATTTACAGCCAGCTCATGCAGCAACCGATAACTGTGAAGAGTCCACGTTCTATGGTATTACTACCAAGGTTAGCCATGTAGAATACTCCTGCAAAGTGGTAGTAGACGCCATTATCTAGCCAGAGCATCCACCAAAAAGATATGGAATCCTCAACCCAGATCTCTGTCCGTGGGGCCAAGCCATGTATATGTATATGTGTGTGTTTATGTGCGCGCGTGTGTGTGTGTAAGAGAAAGGGTGAGGGGAAGTTCAATATAATACAGTGATGAAAACCAAGTTACTGACGCTGCACATAACATTTCCCTACCCTCCGATAAAACAGACTAGCACTGCTGTCAGAAGTTAGATTACCACCCATGGACTCCCAATGGGGAAATACGGAGTGTAATGACAATAAATAGTGGGAGACATCATATGATATACATAATGAATATCAATAATTAACTGGCCGCCACGTTGGAAACAAAACAAACTTTCAAAACAAACAAATATCATAAACGATGTATCATGAAACAAATTAGGAAATGAGCGATTTCTCTTTCTCTCTCTCTCTCTATCTCTCTCTCTCTCTCTCTCTCTCTCTCTCTCTCAACCTTTTTCTGCCAGGTATTTCTTTACTTATAAATGTTTCCTCTTCATTGTATATTGGTCTTCAGAGATAAATCCTCTCTCATACCTTTTATGTATATTTATCTTCTCACCTATGATAAACTTTTTCTCTGGGCTCATATACTTCAGTTTTAGTTGCTTGTGTGATTTCTGTATATTATGAATTATGTTTGAGTAAATGTAAAATGAGTCTGTATATTTATGTAACAGTCAATTAGATAGAATGAGCTAGTATCAATAGTTATGTGTATAAATGAACATGCATTTGTGGGCGCATGGAGGTGCAAATATGAATTATGCGTTTAAATATTTGTGTGGCCGGGAGATGGTATATAGTTTGATATGGGAGATTACGACAGAAACTGTTTCGATGCTTCATACGTAATTCAAACACGTGAATGTGCCGGTATCTTTAGACAGAACAGTAGACACACACCGACTTCCATATAAACACATATTTGGTAGACTGATATAGATTATTCTGCAAGACCAGGACCAAAGGTTTTTTTTTTTTTTTTGGTGTTCTATGAACATCGTCGGATCAAATTTTAAGTCACACACTTATTAGTCAATTGCGTGAAATATTGAAAAAGAAAATAGAAAGTGAAAAGAAAGAAGATGAAAGAAAAGGAAGAAGATAAAAGAAAGAAAGAAAAGAAAAAATTAGATGAAAAAGGAGAAAGAGAAGAAGATGAGGTGAAAGAAAGAAGGGAAATAAAGAGGAATAAGGAAAATGAGGCAAAAAGGAGAAGGAAAAAAGAAAGAAAGAATGAAAGACGACGTGGCAAACAAAGAAGGGGAATAAGAAAATGGAGTAAAAGAAAGAAAGAAATAAGATGGAGCGAAAGAAAGTAGGAAATAAAAAAGTAAGTGAAGAAGGGGAAAGAAAAAAGAACAAAAGAAAATGAGACGAAAAAAGAAGGGGAGGAAATGAAGGGAAAGAAGGAAAACAAGATGATAACATGAAAGAGAGAACGAAAAAGGTAGAATGAGGTGAAAGGAAGAAGAAACGAAAGGAAAAGACAGGGCGAAGAAGTGAAAGAAACAAAGAAAAATAATGAGTATGAAGAAAGAAGGAAAGAAAGACAGATAATGAAGTGGAGGGAAAAACAATGAAAGATGATCGATAAGAAAAAGAAAAGAAATGAAAGCAAGTTGGAAAAAATATTGTTATAGGAAATCAAAACCAAGACAAAATTATTGCAGTGAAAATTTTCGACGTTTCTATTTTCTGCATTGTTTGTGATGTGTGAAGCCATAAACAGCACTGACCCAAGATCTCATGAAGTCTGAGAATGACCGGCATGTCACTCGTCCCAATGGTCAGATCCAATTAGAAAAGTGACCTATGCATTCCAGCCTTCTTACTCAATATTATATTAACTAGCCTTAATGAAATTGTGGGACGTGTGAAGTTCTATCAACTGACGCCCACAAACATATAATTACAAAACGGGAATGCCTTGATTAGTGCGGTTGCGATTAGTTCAGATTTGATGTAGTACGGTTATTGCTGCACGAATTAATGTATTAAGCTGGAAAAAAAGCCCATTGAATTATAAGACCTCTGGCAGTACGATTTTGAACAGTACGGAGAAATGTTTCAACTAATTAGCCTCACTAATCAAAGTATTCCTGTAATTTGTTGGCTGAATTTGACGTCTATGACTTGCAAGGAAACAAAACTACGATATGGTACTGACAAAGTTAAGGAGCGAGACATTGAAAAACCAAATACAGTGTGGCTCCTACTCCAACCGCTCCCCATGTGGACGATCCTATTCGAAAATAAAAGTAGGTGCGTCACCTGTTATGGTTCCCAGATTGGACGAAGCTCGTAGATTGTCCATTTCCTCAGAGCACATCTGTGCAAAATAGGAGCTTTATTTTCATAGGTGAATGGCTCTATCAAATAAGGAAGATTTATTTCCAGCTTATTCAGATGGCAGAAAGGAAAAAGAAGAGACTGGGTCGATAATTGATAAATAAATACAAACTCAGAAGATGTCAGAGAATAAATAACTATATTTATTCCAATACCAAATCAGTGGTCATCCAAATAGTAAACTTCTGGATCACTGGTCTAGAAAATATAAGCGCAGAAATTTCTAGAATTTTCTTGACGGAAAGGTTTTCTTCATTTGCATTCATAGCATCATTTTTCAGTCATCGCACAACCGAGTATTTTCTCCGAATTCCATGATGTGAATCGCCCATTCCATCAAAAGAGGTAAATCCAGTTTTGATTCGAGGAATTTTTCGATATCTTGAAATTGTTCGAACCGCTAACCAAGCGATATCCACAATGTGACAGAACTGGGGAATATCACCCCGAGAGTTCGTATCTTCGGGCTTTTCGGGTCAAGTAACTATGAACAATGAATAATGGATAAATTGATGAGGAGGAGGAATAGGAGGGGAGTAGGAGGAGGGGGAGAAAGTGGAGGGAGGAGGATGATTAAGAAAAAAGGAGTTGGAGTGGGTGAGATAAAGAAGAAGGAAGATGAGAAGAAGTAGAATAATGATAAGAAGGAGACAGGAGGACAATGAAGGAGAAGAGACAGGAGATGAAAGGGGGATGGAATTAATAAAGAAGAAGACGACGAAGACTCGTCTCCAGAGTCGATGAGTGAACAACCATGGCGTCAAAATTTTGATTCATTGAAAACATCTAAAATAGAAACATCTAGAGTTCCGAAAATCTGAATGTTGTTGATAAACATGTCAAGATAAGGTCGAAAAAATGGTCGAAAAGGTTTTTTTTCCAAGAATAAAAAAAAGGATTATTGGAGAACTAATACCAATTTTCAAGTCTATTAACAAAACGGCATGGCCATAGGCGCTGGAACACACAAAGAGCAAGAGTCAAATTTTCTGTCTAAAAGTGAAAAAAAAAAAACTTTCATTAATCATAATGGAAAACTGACATGTTTGTAATTCAGAACATTGTTTACAGTTCTGCTTTCATTGCTTAACGGTAATCTCTGTTAGTAAGTATTGCTTTTTTTTACAGAACGATTACTTTAATCCATTAATATATTTGTAAGAATACAATATCAATAACATGCTACGGTACCTTTCTGTAACATTATTGACTTTTGAGTTAGCTTATCTTGGAAATAAAGACTTACCCAACAATTGTTTCTTTGATAAAATGAAATTAATTTTGACAATGTATCTGAAATATATGAAATCAAAGGCAAATCTTCATCAAACCAAAGTATGTCAGTTGTTGAGTACGTTCAGGATCCCAGATCCTAAACTGAATGTTTTCCAGAATGTTACTTGGATGTTACCATAAATATGTGCACTTTAATTCACTCACAGTACAAATATTTTCGTAAGGATAAACTAAACGTTAAAAAAAAACATCTATCATTCTATCTTTCTCGGAAACTCCAAAGTAAACAAGACTTTATTCAGTTTAGGATCTGGAATCCCGAACGTATTCAACAACTGTCATACACCGGCATGGAGAAGAATTGCCTTTGCTTTCAATAGAGTGCTTGCGTCACCACAATGCTACAATGGAAAATGCTGAGTTTAAAGGTATCCAAAATTAGTTCTCTCCCAGCCTTGATGAGCGCCAGAAGTACGACTGGAAACGATGGATTATCAAATAGTTTGAGACAATATTTACTTTCATTAGATTCAGAAACATGTTCTCTGGTACATAAAAAAGAAAAGTTTCCCAGTTTATCTTTTTTAAAAAGAAAGCATTCCTTATTCGTCGTTTTCGATCAAATATATATAAATAAAGAATTGCTACCAACGTACACATTATCTTTGAATATATATATATACATATATATATATATATATGTGTGTGTGTGTGTGTGTGTGTGTGTGTGTGTGTGTGTGTGTGTGTGTGTGTGTAAGTGTGTGTGTGTGTGGTACAAATCAAACTAGCAGTATAACATATAATATCATTCACCTGATGAAGCCTGGAGTGGGCAGAAACATGAGCTTGTTTGTGTAGCGAATCCACATTCTACTATATATATATATATATATATATATATATATATATATATATATAAGTGTGTGTGTGTGGATATGAATATATATCCACTTCTACAAAAAATAACTATCTATTTATATTTTTCATATATTTTACACTTAAAATCCAGAAATATTCCCATGCACCCACTCCATATGAATACTACAATACAGAAGTTTTTTTCCATCTTCTCAAAGAAAAAATTTATAAGCTAAATGATTTTCCAACTTTTTTCTCTCACTTAAGTGGCCCAACTTTCCTATCTCCGAAAGAAATCTATGCATGCATGAGAAAGTGTCACCCTAAGAAAAAAAGTAAAGGCAAAAATTAACCTCCTAGCCGTTAATATCCTTGCAGCTGTTGTCAACTTTCAATTATTTTTCTTGTCTTTTTAGTTAAGCTTTTCAGCGCATGTTACGACCTCATTTCATGCCATCGGCAAAAGAAATGCAGTTTATCATATATTTTTTTCAACAAATGACGTGTATCAGGGTTGCCAGATAGCTTGAGGCATTTCTAGCCAAAAATATGCAAAAAATGGCCAAATGCCAAAATTATTTCCAAAAGCAATTATTTTGTTAGATGAAGTATTGTAAACTTGTAGTATTCTTTTTTTGATATTTTACCATACTGCTACCATCAATATGACCAAAAATTGAAACATGGCTAAATAAGAAAGTTGTTAGCCGGTTGCTTTTCAAACAAGCCAGATCTGTCAAGTTTGGTCCTGAAATGGCCTCATTTCATGCCATTGATAAAAAAAAAATATGCTGTTTGTCTTATATTTTCCCAACAGATGACATGTATACCCCTTCTTTGACAGCCATCTGTAAGCCAAAATGATGTATCAAGCAGATATCTACGCTTGTTGTCAATGATTCACTAAGATCCTATTGCATTGGGTTACACAGAAAAATTCATTCAATTCATCAAGTAAAAAAAAGAGACATTTTTTTTCTATTTTGGAAATTAACTTTATTGAACAACACCCTTATCTTTCAAACAACTTCATTATTCTAGTTTCCCCGACCTTTTTTTTTATCTTTTTCAGCAAAGAACTGCTTTAGGTGCTGTTTTGAGTCTTGCAAGGAATAAAAAGTAGAATGAGTGATAAAATTCAGTGAAGACTACGATAAGTTCTGTAAAAACAGATTAATGATATCTGTTGAATACAGTGAGTGAAAACTTCCAAGCAATGCAGTGAAGAAATTTGTCTTTTGCGCGGATGATGCATGCGATCGAAATCTTAATAGAATATCACTCCTTTTTTTCGTAACTGAATCCAGCCAAGCGCCTTTTGTCGACTGCTGCATTCAATTGGTGTAATGGGGAACAGCACTTGTTTGAATAGATCGTTTTTTCTTCGGAAGGAGCTCGTAGTCAAGCACTCTCTCTCAACCTCATTATTTACACAGTATTGCATTGTGGGATGGAGACTGAGTTTTGGTACTGTTAGGCTAGTTATAAAGTACCAACGTTTCATCACTGAGACACAAGCTATATCAGAACTCGAGTACGGGAATATATAAGCTGTTTTTTATTAACCTCTGTAGAGGCTACAAATCAAAGTGACTAACATCATGTAACCGATGAAGATAATTGTCAACATTTGATTTAGATATTTCAAGTATGACAACTATTGGACTCATCGTATAATCTTGAAAATCATCAATTTGAATCTTTATTTGATTGCTATCAATCTCAACTTATTCATTCGACCAAAAAGAATCGTGCAGATTTGCAAACCACTATCCTCTCCAAAGTCAGATTCAATAAACATAAAAAGCCAATGTTGACAATTTTTTAAGGTAAGCTGTCACGATCAAATCAAAAGCGGTCTTTATGTACTTAGTTAAATCGAACACCTGATCAAACCATTTTTTAGCTGCAGGAAATTTTTAAAAACTATCTTGCTAAAAACCTAATTTGAGATCCAATTAGTGAGCGCAAGAACTTTGAAGGTCATCATTCTGGCCATATGTTACACAAAAATCTAATCCATTCCCAAAGGGAACAAATTTGCCGACAGAAACAACATTGAGGGAAGGGTGTGGCAAATTCACAAACAATAAAAATATCCATATTACCCAAACATACCATTATCGGATACCCATTCAATGTTCCTAAGTATTTTGTTTTTATAATTGAAACTGTCTTTAGAATAACGAAAATAACTTCATTGCTATAAATGTTATATATGTATAAATACTTCTTAGAGAATATTTGATATCTATATACATAAAAAAAATGATTATATGCTAAGACTCAAGAACAAATCAATTATAAAAATACAGCATTTCCTTTCATCAAAATCTAATCAGCTATGGTATATTTATTTTTCTTTACAACTTCATGAAATGATCTTTCAAAATTTAGATTTAACGAACAAAAAGATGAGAAGAGATGGATATTTCCCAAGAAACCCAAAATCTGCCGAGAACCTTCATGAATTACAATTAATGTTAGAAGAACTGAGTGAAGAAAGCAAGAAAGTAGGTTTTTCATATGAATCTCAGCAAAACCAATGCCGTGTGCGTATATGTTAAAGACAATTGTAAAACGATCACAATCGAAGACATAAAGATTTCTTAAAAATCTAACCCACTACATCTACCCGGACAACTAATCTCCGAGGAATCCTCAAAAGAAGAAATCAAGAGAAAAATCACCCTACATTGGTAGGCTTTTGGTAGAGCAAGCTCGGCATTCAGAAAATGATACCATCAGTTTTGATATGATGGCTATGAAACTAATGAGCCCTTGCAATACTCACCTCTGGAGCAGAAACATAGAACCTAACCAAAAAGGTCGACTCTTGAACTAAGAATCAAGCAAATGGCAAAAGGAATGGTCATGTTTAACATTGCATTAAGAGATCAAGAAAGACAGCACATTATATAAGAAATCATAGAACCAATTAAAAAACTTAAATGGCAGTGAGAAAGTCATGTTGCGATCATGCCAGACTATTGGAGGTCGTCAAAACTCCAAAAATCATTTGCAAAATCATTATCAGCAAAAAAAAAGGTACGTCAATGTTGGCAATTTCAGACGATATTGGTACCGTAAAACCCCCAATAGAGAGATCTGGTGAATTTTGAGTTATATACCCATCGACGACTGAGGATGATGAGGATATTATCCCTTGTACGGGACCATGGACGACAACTTAAACATACAGAACCAATTTAGCATAAATTAATACCATAAACTGACCTCCCGCCGAGAATCAATTTTGTGGGTGGTTTTAAAAAGCTGGCTCACTAGAAACTTACTTTAGGATCCCATTAGTAACAAAAGAAAATTTAGTGGTCTATGTTTTAGATGGTTTCAAGTTTTGCTATCACAAATGGACGAACAGACCCTTGTAGAATCATAGTAAGATAGCAGATTTTTGGAAGAGCGTGAATTCTTCACAACACAAACGAAGGGGTGAATTTTGCATGAATTTTCATTGTAAGTGGTAAATTTTGAGAATATAACATTCTAAAAACCGGCTCCGGGGCCTAATCAGATCATTTTGTGATCATCACACTGAGCTTTCGTGAGTTTTGTTATGACAAACCGATTTAGGGAACCTATATTCGATGAATTTACATAGGAAAATGAATCAAACAACAGAAGCGTTTTACGCAGAGAACTTTTGTTTACACACTTGCTAGAATTTTGCTCTGGAATCCTATTATTTACCACAGAATATTTGGTCTCTATAGTTGTGACCGTTCTTTAATTTCCTGATGACGGATAGACATTTGCTGAATTTTAGTAAAATTGTCAAATTTTTCCAAATTTTTCGCCGTTTTCCTTTGCATTGATCATTTCTATCTCTGAATAACTTCGGTTTTTCCGATTCACAATTGAAAAACTTAGTGTTATGATATAATAGTAGGATGTTCATATATTTTCCAGCTACTCTCATCGTTTACTATTTCTCTCCTCCAGTTTTAAAAGAAAGAAACCGGATCCAAGCACATCAACACGTGCTGTTTGGACTTGGCTTAATAGGAAATTTTCATCATTCTCACACTAACTGATAAATAAACAATATCGAGAAAAAATGCAAGTCGTTTTTATTTATAGAGAAACAACCGATGCGAAAGATGTAACATGATCGTGCATTCATTACTCTTAACTCCCGCCGGCGACAACGTTATTCCATAACTTCTATGCTATCAACTAAATACATACAAACAACAGTACACAATCTAAACTCTCCCTCTGTTTAAGCATCATCCTTGAGCCACTTTCGCAATTGTATTCTTTGTCTGCTTTTGATTCATTACCAAAATTCCTACAAGAATCACAGATCTTTTCCTGCCCTCGGCAAGACAATATATCATTAAAAAAAAAACCTCCCAACGACCATTTCCATTGTTTCAACATTAATAGAAACCGACAACGCAAACTGTCTGGCTAACTAGCCATCTATGTCTGTGATGCGAGTATAGGCCGTTCTAAAGGAGTTAGAGGGCTGAAAATCTAAATATTTACTACTTATTATGTGTGAAGAAAAAAAGTCTTTTTGTTTTTTTTTAGAATGCTTAATTGATATGTAGTTTTATGCTAAATTGGTCCTTTAGTTTGTGTCCGGCAGTGTTCATGCTTTTCATTTTTAAATCCAGGATTTTTTCGTGATCATCACCCAACAAAAGGCGAGAAAAGTAACTTTTTTGATTGATCATTCTTTTTCCGAATGTTAAGTTGATCACCCCCAACATGGCATACTTGGTAAGAGACGTTGGTCATTTTACAGTATCTATTGAGAGATTAATCAATTGCGTCTTAAAATTTAATCACTACACCGATTTCGACTATGTTTTCTGTATTGAAGTAAAACTACATTGCCATTTGTATACTTCCTCTAAGGTTTCAATCATTTATCCTCTTCTATTTCAGAATTAAAAACCTTTAGCCCCCACGGTGAAAATTAAGGTCTAACCCAACTGACACATTATTCCAAGAGAAAATGAGGGAAAACTTATAAATGATCATGTTTCTTCCAGTAAACTTAAGATTATGAAATTCGAAACGTAAATAAGCAGAAATACATTTTGGTCGAAAAATCTGATATAGAAGATGATAATTTAATTATTCAATCGTTGCTGAACTAAACAATTTTTTTTAACATACCCCATAGGTTAATTTAGCGAATTGAATCTGCATGCAAGTATCGTATACTCTGGAGAATAGAAATCTCTTGTACTGCTAAGGGTTTAACATTAACAAAAATATATAAATTTAACATGAATATATCATTACAAAATTACTTTGAAATGTCTTTCAAATACTGTATGTTGTTGAAGGAAAGATTCACCTCGCATTTCGGGGATTGCCATTATTATTACATGAACTATGGTTAACAGTTATTGAAAATAATGACTTCTAGTTATGCTTGTTTTGAACGATTTTTGCATTGAAGAAATTAGCTAATCAGCATTATCTAAACGAATTCTTGGAAATATGATTACTGCACTAGGCTTGCAAACCTTTCGTGAGGAGTTTGTTTGTCGCCAAAAGTTTCAAGATGTTTCTTTGACATCATCAAATATATATATATATATATATATATATATATATATATATATATATATATATATATGCCTAACATACTTTCAAGTCATCTTTATCATCCCCGAAAGGCCGATTATGTATATATTTCTTGATGTCTGTGATCTTTCAGTTAGCATATCTTTTTCAGCATCTTGAACTTTCTTCACTTTTCATTATGATTGATTTTTTTTTCTTTTACCCGTTGAAATCCATCCATGACCCTCACCGGACAAAATCAGAAGTACGAAACTATTCGAACAAACTATCTTTCCTACCCTTCAAAAACATTTCTGAGTTACGGCTGAGCCACGTTGAATTAGTTGCACAGCGTCGAGTCCATTGGTGACATTGGTGAGATTGGTGACAGTTAGGGAAGACCAGATGCTGTAAGCAACGTTAAATCTTGTAAAGAGACTCCCGTGGTGATCACTGCATCATCCCCAAAAAGGAGTCCGATCTCTATACTACGCCAAATAATGCAAGCTCTCCCTTACCCCCAGAACCCTGTGAAGGCTCGGCAGCGGACGTCAAGAGATGAATGAATGAAACAAACATTTCTAACGAAATCAATCAGCAAGGCATGTCCAACATGTTGAAACTCATGAATTGTCCTTCCCAATCACTTTTGTAAAGTATGATTATTCTTGTCTTTAACTATGAATATAAGAAGCCGTCAACAAAAACCGTCAACATAAGTTTCTTCAGTACTTGAGATGGTCTGGCTAGCTGGCTGATTATGTATGTATTTATGTTTGTATCATACGTACAGACCACACCAATGGCTGAAAATTTCAACATTTACTCTTTACTGTCTTTGGAAAAAACTTTATCTTTATCTAAATCACCCTTTAAGCGAGTTTTTAGTGGGGGTTTTAATTTGCAATGTACGATTGTGCTAAATTGGTCCCTTGGTTTGTGTCCAGCACTGTTTACACTTGTTTGGGGGTTTGCTATTTTTGAAAATTCAGATTCTTTAGTGATCATTGACCATCAAAAGGCGAGAGGAATAACATTCAATGATCAACTTTTGAATCTTTTGATTGATCATCCCAAACATGACGTGAAAATACGTTAGTTTTGTGGCAGTTTCTATCAAGTGACTCACCGGGTCTTTTTCTTTCCATTTCTCTGTCAACACATTCTTGACGAAGTCTCACAGCCACTAAACTACTATGATTTTTACTTCAGCCTTTCAAAAGCCACTTTAATTTTTCTGCTCACCCATCATCGTTACGCTATACACTCTTGATTTTACCTTCAATTCACTTTCCAAAACATATCCACTCTCAAGTTTCTTTTCCACAACCATAAATCTCCAGAGTATCTCTCTTTCAATAAATGGAGTAAATCATTTCTATTATTTTTTTTTTTTTACTGCAATCTACCTTCATCTCAAACCAACAATAATGATGATAATTCATAATGCTCCATTTTAAAAAAAATAAATAATACAATAATTCCTTTACTGACACTGACTCTACTATTCAAAAAACAAGCATGGTGCAGAGTGTAATGGGGTAGATTTAAAGGTTTGATCTAGACCTCCGCTAGTCAGCTTGTTCTCGTAGCTCTGTTGATAAGAGCAGCAGTGCATTAACGTGGCTCCCCTCTGGATTAGGTGAAACTGTTATTTCGAGTCTCTCTGATAAATCATTCTTTGTTTACCGTTTCTGCTATTTGCTCGCTGCTGTAGGATGTAAGCCTGAGTGAAGTTGAGAATTAAGGTGAATAGTAGTAAAAAACAATATATATATATATATATACGAGACACACCAGCCAATTCCTCATGATAGTTTACCTATTTGATGGGCCATTTAGAGCTCAAGAATAATCATTGGGACGTTTCCAAATGGTACTTTGGAAAAAAGACGACTATAAAACGAATGGATACTCGTGATAAGAACAAAAATACTTAGCAGCAGCAGCCCTTTAACTTTTATGTTAAATTATCCCCTTAGTTTGAATATACAGACTTTCACTCAACCCTTCAACCTAAAATTGAAAAACAGATTTAAAATCCTTACCGATGAAAACGACACAAACATCTACGAACTCCATAGCAAAATAACAACCCCTCTTATAGAAGCTGCCAATATGTTTAAACCAAGAAACGCACCGACCATTAGTAAAATCTCGAAGGAAACTAAGAACCTCATTGAAAAGCGCAGACACCTCAAACTAACAACAACAAGGGGAAAATAGAGTAGGCTGAATTAAAAAAAAACGATTAAAAAGAAACAAAGAGAAAACAAAAGAAGGTACACTACAGCAATCATCAAGACCTCTCTCGAAAAACGGCGAGGCTTCAGAGCAATAAACAAAGCTCTCAGTATAGAACAGAAACAGATAACTAGCATACTCAAACAAAACGGAGATATAACATCAGAGGCGGAATTTTCGAGTGCGCCCAAGAATTCTACCAATAACTCTACTCTTCGAGACATGGGCAACAAAACAACGACCAGGATATGCAAGATGCTGACAATCAGTTCAAGGACTTCCCAGAAGTTACACTATGTGAGGTAAAACAAGCTATCAAATAAACAAAAAAGGGAGAAGCACCTGGACCAGATAACATCACCATCGATCTACTCAAAAAAGCTGGTAAGATCATCTACAGAAACTAGCTATTCTCTTCAACTTGTGTCTGAAACAGAGTAGAGTCCCAAAAGACTGGAACACAGATATGATAATGTTTCTACACAAAAAGAGGAAACCCGAAAGACCCCAACAACTACAGGCCTATAAGCCTACTCAACTGCATCTATAAACTGTTTTACCAAAATCATCACCCCTAAGACACTAGATGAAAACCAACCTCGTGAACAGGCTGGATTTAGAATAAGCTACTCGACCATGGACTATCTTCATTCCATAAATCAGCTGGAAGAAAAGCAGCAGGATACAAAATGCCATCCGCTGTAGCAATTATAGACTTCAAAAAGGCATTCGACGAGAAATTCCCATGGTCATGAAGGCAATCAGTCTACAAGGTGTAGATCCTGTAGGCGATTCCAATAATCCTAAAAAGAAGGTATAAAACCCATGCATCCTCCCGATAGTCACTTGTGGGGCTGAAACGTGGAACCTAACCAAGAGACAGACCTACAAATTGAGAAGCATGCAGTGTGCACATGAGAAAATCATGCTAAACCTCACATGGAGAGATCACAAGACAGCACAATATATCAGGAAGAAAATAGGGGTCTGAGACATCATAGAATCCATTAGAAAGCTCAGATGGCCATGGGCTGGTCATGTTGCAAGAATGAAAGACAACCGATGGACATCACGACTCATAACATGGATCTCCAGAGACCACATACGAATCCGAAGCCGGCAAAATACAAGATGGAGAGATAAACCAGACAAATTCAGAAATACTGCTTCGGCAATGCTTATGACAGAGAAATATGGCGGATCCTGGGAAAGGTGTATGTCCAACGACGGACGTGAAAAGACTGATGATGATGATGATGATGATGATGATGATGATGATGATTAGTGATCAACACCCAGCAATTGACAAAAGAAGTAACCTATCCACATTTTTTATTCTTTTAATTGATCATACCACAACATGACACACTGCCAAGAGGCACTTTGTGTAAATTTATATCAATAGACTTTTATTTGAAAAATACCTCACGAAACGCTACAACATCGGTTCATGTGGTACTGGCTCAATTGGCCCCTGTGTATTTAGGGATACTTTTTCTAAATATATTAGCATCTGTAGTGTTGATGGCCGAGACTGAATGACTGACTGACTGGCGAACATACCGAAATGCTCCCACCACTTCCTATGTTCTTCCTCCTTTCCTGTAACTTAGTTACTAAAATAAACAAAAAAGGGAGAAAGGAAGTTAACTGATAGTTGCGACACCGATTTACATTCCAATTTTAAAATTGTGGCAGTTTTAGGCACGGCCATTCAATTCTTTTTACATTTCCTTTTTTGTTTACAGTTACTATCGCTCATGGTTACTAAATGCAGAATAGTCAAACATTCTACGTAACTAGATAAAAGATTACTTTCAAATTCTAATCATAAACAATGACGCTTCTGGAGCCTGATATCCCTGCAATAATCCCCGGTAACAGCAGCAACAGGAGCATTTTTGCAATCGTCGTAGGACATAGATCTTCCCAGGATTTAACAGACGACTCAGTCGTGGGCGATGTAGGGCCAATATTCCATCATCATCATCATCATCATCATCATCATCATCATCAGTCTTTTAACGTTCAACGTTGAACATACACCTTTGCCAGGATCCGCCACATTTCTCTATCATGGGCGTTGCAGAGCCAGTATTTTCTAAATTCGTCGAGTTCATCTTTCTATCTTGTATTCTATCGGCCTCAGTTACGCATGTGTTTTCTGGGAATATTTATAGTGAGTCGTGATGTCCATCGCTTCTCTGTCATTCTTGCAACATGACCAGCCCATTGCCATTTAAGTTTTCTAATACATTCTATTAAGTGACGTTACATTCATGCGTAATATTTGTGTTTCAAGGAATGTAATGGTTTACTTTCTTCAGATCTGCGTGTTCGATTTAGATCGTTGTGTCTTTGCCTTCAACATATTCGTAACACAAGACATTGCTTTTACAGTCCATATGAAGATCAACTTTCTTTCTTTCTTCTATTCAGTTAGTCTATCATTTTCTGGAGTTTATGGAAGTTCAAGGCACAGATGACGATGTCGTCTGCAAACCTGAAGTAATGTAGGTATTAGCAATCAATTCTGATTCTTTAATTTGTCCAGGTCAAGTTTGCGGGGATCATCTTGAGGGAAGTTGTGAAAAGTTTTGGGGGAACTGATGTCGCCTCGTCTCTCTCATTTCTCGAGTTGAAAGAGATCTGAGCCTTCATGTAGTCTGATAACTGAGTTTGTAAATATGTTGTGCAACCCTGACATGTACGGGTTTTACTCCTTGTTTTTTGATTGTATCAATAGCTTTAGTGATTTTCAATACGTTGAAAACTTTTGAAGAGTTTTGTAAATGCTGTAGTGAGTGGCATTTTATAATCTGCTGCTTTCACTTTTGAGTTGATTCACCGATTGAGGATTATCAGTAATCGAGTAGCTCCTTCTGAATCCAGTCTGCTACTGAATCACCAAAACCCTAGATCTTTTGTTAACATTACATGAAGAGATCGCAAATCAACCCATTATATTCGTGAGAGAATAGTAATTGGCGATATCTTTGAATAACCAACATTTACATCATTTTCAGAGCTACTATGCTCCGCTTTTTTAAGCTTGATCACTTTCTAGTATGATTCTTATGAGTGCTAACTGGCCCGATTATGATCGCAAATAACGGGAAAAATGTTGGAATAGTGTTACCCAACTCAAAACTCTTTTGGCAATTGGTTACACGTTGGCTACTTATCAAGTGCATCGACTCATATCGCCAACCAACTATTTTAAACAATGGACTCTTCCACTGAAACTGTTTCAGGATTTTTTTTAAAGTCATCTCATAGAAATTTGATTTTATCTGGGTTTTTTTACATTGATTCACTGATACAGCATACAAACACGGATTTTATAATGTTACAACAATAAACCGATTTTGTTAACTCAATATCATTAGTAGCTTCTCTGCTGCCAATGTAATGGGGTGCCTATCTCCCCAGGTTCTCCATGTCCCGGTCACCATTTTGAACCATCCTCCAAATCATGGTCTCCACATAGCTAGAAACATTTGGGACCATAAACATGTAAAAAAAAAAAAGGGAAAAATAAAAATAAGCTGAAATCACCAAATGCCAAAATTGTTTACACAAAGATTATTTTGATATTCTTTTTTTATTAGTCATTAGTACAATTTTTTAAAAACTTTTTTCAATTGCACTATTTACGTCCATCTTGAGTTTTCAGCTGCAGCATCTTGGTGATGGCGTCATGGTTGTAAAAGAAGGAAATAATGATGAATAGTAGCATAATGATTGTTTATAAAGTATTTCAAAACTGGAGTACAAACCTAACATAAGGATATATCCAAGATACTACAGTACTGCAACTAAGTCAAAATGACCAAAAATTTGAATATGACCAAGCCAAATAGTTGATGGCCAAATGCTCCTAAAATTTTGCTATAAACTAGCCAAAATGGCAACCATGTTGCAAGCATTAACCTGAAAGATGTTTTTGCACTTCTCATGCAAGTTCTTGTTGGCCTGACATTGATGAGAAAGGCACGTGATCTTCTATTTTCCCGCTCGTTGCGCTGTCATGTCTGTAGACAATGGAGCCGATGTCGCCATAGAGCGACTGACATGCGTCAAAACCTTTTTTTTTTCTCTCCCCTAAGAAACCTTTCTATTCATCAGCGTTTTTTTTGTTTTTTTACTTTCTTTTTCTGTTTTTTTCCATTAGTGTATTTTATCGGCTTTTCTGTCCTTCTTCATTTTCTTCTTAATATATAAGAAACCTCCATCCAAAACTGTCACTAAAACTATCAACATGGGTCTCTTAGGTTTCTAGGTTGATCTGGCTGACTGGCTGGCAGGCTATCTATGCATATACCACGCCTTCGACCCAAAGTAATGGTGCTAGGGGACAGAAGATTTCAACATTTATTCCTTTCTATATCAACAAGAAAAACGATTTATTTTTATTTTTGACCCCTCTCCCTAAAAAGGCCTTTAGTGGCTCGGGGCCAATTAGCTATTTGAGTGAATGCTAGATGTATCCCCCAGTTTATGCCCGGCATTACCTACACTTGTTTGATGGTGTTTTTTTTTTTAATTTGGACTTTTCTCTAGTGATCACAGCAATACAAAAGTCAAGATAAGTGACTTATTCACTGATCACCCCCAACATAGCAAGCTGCCAAATGATGTCGATTATGTGCCAGTTTATGTTGAGTGAGAAACTGACTTGTCTTTTCTTTATATCTCATATTTTTATTATTCACTTATTTATTCTCCTTTCGGTTTATTCTTTTTCTTTCTTTTTTTACTGTGTTGTTTCCCTTTTCTATTCTTTATTCATTCATTCTTTTTTTTCTCTTTCCCTTTTGCTCATTTCCTTTCCAAACATTTTACACTTTTGTCAATTACTCTCCTTTTTATTCCAATTGTTCTCATTATACTACACTAGTGAACACCCGCAGAAATATATCACGCGTATACGGGGCTCCTCGCTATCCGAAAGTGGATCGTTCTTATAAAAGCCGAAATGGCACCAAACGAAAAAGCAATTACAATTGAATTATATGAAGCGGGGGGGGAAACCCAGTGAATTAGTGAAGGTGGTATGTCAGGCTGAGTCATTAGAGGTTGTGTTAGTGGCAGGTACATGAGACTGATATGTAAAAAAGACAGGGAGTGTGGGTTTGCTAACACTATAAAAAGCGGAAAAGTGACGAAAGGCGAGCACTACACGTATCTAAATTTTTTCACATGATTTTAAAAAAAGAAGGAACAAGTAAATACGTTACAGTGGAAGAGTCCCTTGTTTCAGATAAGAGTTACTTTTATCAGCATTATTTTTTTTTTTTTCAAATGAAAGAGTTTATGATTACGGAGAGAGTACCAACAACATCACAGTGTTCTTCATATAAGTAGATAATCCTTTTTTTTTTTTTTTCAGACGATTCAAGAGTTGACTTTTTTCCACCGTAACTACAAAAACACCAATCACAAGCTTCCACTTATATAAAGAAAGCAAATTCTTTACTTTGGCTGTCCCGTCACGTTTAACCAAACCGATTTGAAATCATTTGGCCTAGATAACGTAAATAGAATCAAAAGATAACAATCAAAGAAAAACGTGGCTGCTGCAGGACTCGAACATAGGACTTATACGTATTTTTCTATTATATATCCAATATAAAAGTTGCACTAATCATCTTCAGTCGAATTCAAGCAGGAATGGAGCTGACACTTCAGCAGCCAGGCTTGTCTCCTTTCCTCATTCTTCGTTTTTTTCTCTAGCACTAAATCTAAATTTGTTTTTGCATTTCTTTTCTCTGTAGTCATTCTTCAACGCCAATGTTTTTCTCCCCTTTTTTTTTTTTACTAAGGTTTGCATATTTTGGCGCGAAGCCACCAGCTGCTTAGAGTACATGTAACCGGCGCTTTTCTCTTTCTTTATTCATGTGTTCGTTCTCTTTTAGCTTTTTTTTTTCAAAATGGTCTGTCATATTCTGTTCTAATCCGTCACCATTATTACTTTTTCCCACCTCAACACTTTCTTCTGTCTGTTTGAAATTTCTCTCTCAAATCAATTACTTTTTCTTTTCTTTTTTTTCTTTTGTTTATCATTCACTTTTTACTATTTTCTTATGATTACCACCTTGTTTGTTTTGTCAAAGTCCAATTTGGAGTTGACTTTGTTTTTCTGTTGTAACAACAACAAGAACACGGACGATTCTCACCGAATTTTCCAAATCTGGAGTTGAATCGTTTCTTCTATCATAATAACGACAACAACATGAACAGTAGTCACTCTTCACTGACTGAGTTATTACGTTATTGCATATATAAATTGAATATTTGAAATGAATGTTTTCCTATGATGATTAGAAATCACGACTTATTGACTGCAAGTTGACTCTCTTTCAAATTGAGCTAAACCGGGAAGTCCTGTATACCTGCGAATTGATAAGTGTCCAACGTATCACCCCAAAAGAAAATGCTTGATATTGATATGTTTGATAACACTATTTCATTCCTTTTCTTTATCATTTACGATCAGAACCGAGTCAGTTATCACATTAAAGATAGATTTTATAGTCGCGCGAAAAATGTACTCCAATGTAACTTATTGTTACACAGACTGTCATGCAAGCCATTGCAGCGTAATGTAGCAACCCCTCCATACTGTTCCACCGCGAGGCACTCGGAGCACTATTAGCTAGTGGGCAACTTCACAAAATTTCTAAAACCTCGAGAAAATCGTGATCAAAATTTGACGAAATTTCACTATCTTTTGTGTAGTTTTTGTGGCTTGAACACTCCACATTATGACTCTGACGCATATTGAATAGATCTTAAATACTCACAATGCTACTATGCATAAAGTGAGACTTTTGTTTTCTCTTCAAACAAACGAAAATACACGCTTTCATTTTTTGGCTTATTAACGCTATAGGTATTTAAGGAACATTGTTATACAAAGAACAATCCACAGTCTGTAATGAAAGCTCCAAAACATGACTGAGATAAACATCCTAATCATAAAAATAACGAAATTATCCGGCTGAGACACATGCGATTTTCACCAGTTTTAACGAAAACAAAATAAATGATTGTTTAAACAAAATTGAAATTCAGGATTCATCTTAATCAAAATGCTGAGTTTACTTGCTTCAAAATCATTTTTTTCTTTTTTTTTTTACCTAAGCAATACAGCTCTAAAAAAAGGAAAAAAATTACCAGCAAGGGTTCTTCAAACTTTAATAAGGATTTTCTCAACTTTTTTTTTTTCATAATGGCTGGTTAGGCACTTACCATGGGTGGCCACTCATATACAATACAAAAACTGCAGTAATCATCTTCAGTCGGAATAGAAACATGAGTGATGTTTGATTCTGCCCCACCCAGGCTTGTTCAGGATTGAACTCACTTACACTTGTGAAGTGGTCTGCAAGATATGCTTGATAACATTTGCCCTACTATAGTTACCCGGCATTCATTGCGAATAGGATTTGGAACGGGAAAATATTGAATATTCGCTTGCATCAAGAATAACTTCGCCTGGACGGTTGACTGATGTAGTGCAAGTCAATGTACCCTCTAATTTCAAGTAGTCAACGAGTGCAAAATTCTTATATTGTGAAAATCTTTTCCCGTGATAAAAAATGTGAGTGCCCTGTGCAAATGTACACTTGAAATTCTTTCAAGATAATTTTGGCACGGCATATCTTTCATGACTAATAAGACTGTAATAGTATGTTTTAATATGATACAAGAATGGCTGCATTCAATGAACTAACATATTTAGTTCAATTTTCTATACTATACTTTGAACCACTTTGTCCAGTCCTTTTTTGGTATTCTGTTAAATGAAACACGAGTATTCAATAAATATCATTATGATACTTTGATACTTATAAGTATAATAATATAAGTATTAGTTACAACGCTATTTCAGGTAACTAACGCTAAGGACAATCATTGATCTTTTGTGCACTTATTACGTAATGGGTATAGGTGCGCAGGCGCAGTTTAGAGGGAACTATAGTGCAAGTGATACCCAAATACGTTCTATTATTCATATCTGTAGCTACGCCAATCCGTAAAAACTTTACCCATCAAACAAGTTAAAGGCATGAACGAAAGCAACCCTTGGAAGGAATTTTTGCAGGTAAATCAACGTGTCCAAGCAAACGAGATTGGAGCATCGACAAGAATCAACCATGACACTTGTTAATCAAATATAAATGATGTATAAGCATATTTATCGGGGTTACTTTCATATCTTATGGCAGTAGACATCCGCGCCTTCATATTACCTCCATGTTTGATGACAATAAGCGTCCATACATGCATACGTACAGCCTCACATTCATTAGAAGGATAGGGTGCATGCTGTACAGCGGTAATCAGCCAATTATACATATTTCAACCTACACAGTTTGCTTCTTTATTAAGGTCCAGTTTCAGACACGGCTTACTAAATACTTACAACTACAGCCTACAGTAGGGCGATAGTTATCAAATTGGACCTGCAAGCTGTTGCTAGTGAGTTCGATCTTCTTATAAGAAAGAATATACATATATGCAGTGACATGATATAAATGGATAGATCAGTATCTTTTATCAGATTGGATACTTAACAAAGATAGGTCACTCAATGAAACCGTCACGTCAACGACTTCTCTTGGCAGCATACCATATTGGGGTGATCAATCAAAAAATCGAAGAAGAAATGGTCAATGAATAAGTTACTTCACACGTACTTTGTTGGACAACGTTCAGTAAACAAAGTTGGAATTTTCAAAACCGCACGCGAGAATACTGTCAGACACGACCTGAGGGACCACTTAGCATAAACGTACGTTGCAAATAATACCACGCACTGACTCCCTAATCGAAGGGGGGGAGCGCATATCTTTTTCAAAGTTTTTTTGGGGGGATATAACCGGGAGTAAATGTCTAGATTTTCAGTCCTCTGGTTCCATTGGTGAGGCGTGTATGTGCGACAGCCAAGGCAATCTACAATCTGAAGAAACCAATGTTGACAGATTTGATGATAGTTGTAGCTGACAGTTCCAAATATGCTGACAATTCCTCAATTTATAATAAAACATAATAGAACAACACAAATATTTCACAAAGCCTAGTTATCACGGAGCGCAGGAGTTGACAGATTCCGATAAGGACGTATTGTTGGTCAATCTGAAGGTGAAATCTAGCGTCAATTGGTATCGAAATTTATTCGCGAAATAACTATCGCATCTCGTCCAGATTGACAGATAGCAGATGTGGCGAAGTGTATAAATATCAATCTAAGAATGCCAGCAGGGTATCTTCATCACACTGGTTATTATGACAGAGGAGAAAAAAATATGCCTCTCCTATCAAGTTATGTTCGGGCGAGAGAGAAGTGAGTACTTCTATAATTCTGAAACTCTCATCGTTTCAAGAGCTGTTTGAATAAATGAATTCATTCCTTTGATTTTATCGTTACCACAACGTTCCGGCTGATTCATTCTCTGGTCTTTTTCAAGTGTACAGACTGTGTGAAAAGAAAGTGGGCTCTTTCTCACGGTAATGCAAACTGGGAAAATGGTATCGCCTGCATTCGACGCATTGCTGTGAATTGTGTTCATACTAACAGTTTATCTGCAACCATTTATTTTCTGCTTGCCGTTCACCTACAGAAGTCCGTGGAACGAATCGGCTGAAACGTAGAGGCGATAACCCAAAGAATAAAAGAATGCGTTCAATAGCCCTAACAAAACAACCAAAAAAAAGGCTGTGAGAATTTGAGATGGTGGTCAGACAATCGGGGTTTGAACACAGCAGCAACTTCCGTGGTAACATTTGCCAGTTTTTCTAACAAAAATTCCGGCTGGACGGCCTGCAGCCCACTATGAAACATGGTGGACGTTTGGTTACGATGGGATAAGAAATTTAGAATACAGAGCGTTCAGAGCTTCTGAGACCTGTAACGGAATGTAAACTCTGTTGGAAAGACTTATCCTACATATTCACAGATGGTTAATTAGATTATAAGCCTGAAGTGTCAGATCAGGCATACGTTACGTATTCTTTTTTTTTTTTTTTTGTTGAGGTTTAGCAAGAACACTCTTGGCAACTATTCAAGTTCACTTTTAAAATTGAGTTAAAACATCTTAGAATACTTAGATACACATAGAATCCCCATATTTATCTATCTACTTATATATATATATATATATATATATATATATATATATATATATATATATATATATATATATGTGTGTGTGTGTGTGTGTGTATGTGTGTGTGTGTGTGTGTGTGTGTGTGTGTGTGTGTGTGTGATTATAAATGCGTTATATTACTTTTAAACTCTAATTGAAATGACCTCCCGTTAATACACTCTGAATGTATCATTTAGCGTAGACAGTGTATATATAAACAATTTTTTAAATGGTATGTATATATATGTATATGTATATATATATATATATATATATATATATATATATAATAAACAATTGAAGAAAATTGTACGTGTATATATATATATATATATATATATATTCCGGGAAATGCATTGCATATTATTGATAATTGTTCGGCGGTAGAAAAAATACTTGGAATTTCTATGAATTCTGTATCGAATTCTAGACGTCTTTAAAGTCTTCCTGGTTTGACGTAACTTTTTTTTTTCAATTGGTGTAGCTCTTCACAAATATAAAGAAGTTTATTTCAGTTTTAATACGTACGTGGGTTTTATACTTTATCTTTCAAAGTATTTGAAAAAGAAAACCCTCGCAGGACACTATTATATTCTGATAAATGGAATTACTCCAGTCCAAATTTGGAGTTGACTTGATTTTTCTCCTTCGATAACAACATGGGGAACAAGAATGATCCTCACCTAATTTCCAAACTCTGGAGTTCTGTCAAACTTTGGAGCTTTTGTTTTTTTGTGTCTTTTTTTTTTTTCTTCATTGTAACAGCGACACCAGCTATCTTCACCAAATTTAGGGAAGTAAACCTTCTGCTGTTTGTCTCTCGTATAATGATAAATCAGACCTATACACAGACTAAGCATTTCCCTACCGAAATTTGAAATCACTACCATGTGATCCTCAGACGGCTCTCTTGCCGACCGAGCCAAAGTGACAACTTTTATATATCTGCAAAAATCATGTTACAGATACGCAAGGGCTCATTCATTTTAATAAATATATACATATTGACGAAAAAATTGATTTTCTAATTTTTTTCTATTATCTATACAATAAAAAACGCTGCAGTGATGGTCTTCTGTCGAAATGAAAGTTGTGTTAAACCCCTGCAGCATCCAAGCTTGTCTATTCCATTTTGTTGTGGTGTTCCACCAGAAAGTCTCTGACACTGGTTTATTTGTCAAAGTGAATCACATCTAAACAAGTGGGTGGAGCTCTATTATTTAGGATTTTGTAAACTTACCCAAACAATTTTTGCTTGCCACTTCTTGGAGATGTCCAGGAAGGGAATATTTATAGGGCTTTTTGATAAACGATACGTAAGAATAAACAATAAGTAAGGCTGGAATGGAATGTTTTGTTTGCCTGGAATTTTGTTATATCAAGGAATGTCACTAAATTCTATTAATTTCATCGGTACATACATATATATATATATATATATATATATATATATATATATATATATATATATATATATATATATATATATATATATATATATATATATATGTATATATATATTGAATATAAGTCAATAATACGGAATGCTTTATATTTTACATGGAGTTCTTAAAATAGAGCTTTAATATATTTATTATTTCATGCTGTACTACACGAAATACAGTATAAAATGAAAATATTCGTTGAATATACACACACATATATATATATATATATATATATATATATATATATATATATATATATATATAACATTCTTATGATATCAAATCCACTTGAGGAAATATGCAGGTTTTGTATATATATATATATATATATATATATATATAATTTGAGATAGTTGTAAACTACATCTAGCTAAAAAAGTGAATAAATGAAATCCCAAGAAGAAGAAGAAATCTAGCATAAAATCACTCTAGGGTGGCAAGACGAATCCCATTTGTCCTAAAAAGAAGAGTATAAAACCAATGCATTCTCCTGATAGTCACCTATGGACCTAAAACATATAACCTGACAAAGAGACTGACCCTCGAACCGAGAAATATGCAATTTGCACCTGGAAGAATCATGCTCAACATCATATGTAGAGATCACAAAACAGCACACTATATCAGGGGGAAACTGGCGTCTTAGATATCATAGAATCCCTAAAAAAACTAAAATGGCAATGGGTTGGTCATGTAGCAAGAATGTCTGACAACTGATGGCTATCACGACCCATAGCATGGATCCCCGGAGATCACATGCGTAACCCAGGCCAACAAAATACAATATGAAAAGACTAACTAGATAAGTTCTGGAAGTATTGACTCTGCACGGCCGATGATAACGAAATCTGGCTAATCCTGTGGCGATATACCAAAGTAAAAATTTGTTATTCAATACACGATCATGATGGGTTTATTCCATAAAAGTGCTCAAAATGAAAATATTTAATTACAATAGAGAAAACACGTTTATGTTTCTACCCTTTGCTTCTTCTGACGAATCATTCGATTTATTTAGCTCCTTATTTAGGATGTTATTTGGAGGTGCATATTTTTTTCTGAGTAAAAAGCCAAGCCCTTTCATACTTATGCATTTCCCATGTATGTTGTTCAATTTGATAGTATAGAAAGAAGTTTCCTACTTTGTTCTTTATGATAGGTATACCTAGGATTCGATGTTCAATCCCCCCCCATCTGTGATGCTTGTAGAAATTAATTTCGTTAGAATGCTCTACCAGTAGATTTGGCTAGAGCTATATTCCAGTACAAATCTGTAATTCAATGTGTAATAGGTTTATTTCATAAATTTGGTAACTAAATGTTTTGAGGAGGAAACAAAAGCGAATCTTTAATTTCACCACATTTAAAGGTTTACTTTTTTTGTACCGAACAGTTTTCTGGAATGAGCCAATCAACGAAATAGCAAATCTATTATTTCCATGTATACATATATATATACATCATTAATCCTAAAAACAGGGATATACAACCAATGCAAACTCCTGATATTCGCTAACAAAACTGGAACATGGAACTTCACTAAAGATTGACCCTCAAACTGAGAACCATATAACGCACACGAAAGGATTGCTTAACAACATATTGTATGACTACAAACAACACCGTATATAAGAGGGAAAAGAGAAATCAGAGTTATCATTGAATCGATTAAAAACGCATATTGGGCTGGTCATGTTACAAGGATGTCAGACAACTATTCGACATTACAACCCAGAACATGGATTCGTAGAGTTCATATGCAAACTGTGATACGGTGAAACGAATTTGACAGGTTCTGAAAATACTGGTTCCGTTACCCCCAAGATAGAAGATTCTGGCGAATATGACGATGGTCTATGTCCATTGACGGATGCTAAAAGGATGATGATGATGATGATGATGATGATGATGATGATGATGATCGGCACATGTCCGCTCGGATAGTGTAACAGTTAGCTCGCCTGCCTTTCACGAAGACAGCCCTGGGTTCGTTCCTGGTATGAGGAAGGAGTGTTGAAAACTATCCATTAAGACAATTTTCCCTGTGCACTCAGCAGCTAACCGGGTACACTCTAGGCTTTGTGATAAAGGTGGAGGTATCCCTCCCACGGACTAGCACCCTGCAACAAAAAAAAACCTGTAGGTCTCGAACAATAAAGATCTTTTAGCTGACGCATGAAACAGAAACCGGGACTTCGTCACCAGCCGTCGGGGCCTGTCTCTTAAGAAACATGACACTTTACCTTACACGTGCATGTAAGCACTTTCACATGATGCACGCATGAAGTGATACGCATATCTGGAATGTGGCATTCCATGCAAGTTATAATTCATGTGGAGGAATTTTTAGTCCTATACATATATATATATATATATATATATATATATATATATATATATATATATATATATAGTACGAATCAGGTTTAGAATATAGCATATTCTTATATGTGATGTATTTCATAGAGTGCTCGATTCATTCATCTTGAAAATCCAAGAGTTAAGTTTGTTTTGGGTAGAGCTGGAAACATAGTAGAACGTAGATCCGCTACACAAAGACGTTTATGTCTCTGCCCTACAGAAGCCCCAAAAGGACAGAAACACAAACGTGTTGGTGTAGTGAATGTACCATCTACTATATATATATATATATATATATATATATATATATATATATATATATACCTGGCCCTCTCTGATTAGAAATATACATTTAAATTAACATCCAAAAGTGTATCCAATTCCATGTGATATTTTACGATCCACTTTAAAGCAGTATATAGCTTCGAATCATTTGCACATCGTTTGGTCGTGTAGTACAGAATCCATTTTCCGTCACAAGTCGCAATGCAATCAAGAAATGGATATTTTTCTTCTACCCGAAAGAAGAGCAGAGCAGCCGATTCACTTTTCCGTTCAGCTCAGGCGGCACCCATTTGTTGAGCTTTTCTTTCTTCCAGTTTGGAACTGTTGAACAAATATTGAATGGTCAGGATGTTACTCTATAACTTCAGGAGTTGTTCTGCTCAGTAATGGCCCATAGAAGGATGCCCATGAACCACCTCATCTTATTCTATTTCGAAGAACCAGTGTTCAGCTGTACGTTCATGACGATCCCCTGGCAACATATTTGGTCCATTTTGAGAGCATTTACATCCCATTTTGAACAAAGACAACAAAATTGATTGAATTTCGATTATTTATGTCCCATTTTGGAATAAAACCAATCTTTTTCGATCTTTGATTCGACAACCTCAAATAAACCAGAATAAATAGTGAAATGAAGATCTCCAGCCAACATAAATAGATCGAAATCTATGTAGTAAAATAATAGTTTAATGCAAAAAACAGCTTTCAAAGCTTTAAATGACCGCAGTTATTTTTGCACCAGCACTAAAAACATACTATTATGATTGTTCAGTCTTTTTTTTTTATTGCATACATTTATACGTATATACACACACATACATAAAAAAATATGTGCATATATATATGTGTGTGTGTGTGCATGTGTGTGTGTGTTGAATAATGACCCATTGTGGAGAATAGGAACGAAAAAGAAGATAAAGTTTTTAAAAAATCTGGAAGAGAAGGAATAAAGCGAAAAGAAGAAAAGACAAAACAATCAGTAACAGTAGATGAGGAAATTTGGTATTATTTGATTATCTTTCGTCATTTCTCTTTTAATTCTTCTAAGGCACCATAGTTTATAGTGACCATCAACCAAAACTGTCCACTCAGGCTTCTTCAGTTTTTAAGTCATGCTGGCTGGCTGGCTGGCTGGCTATTTATCCATCTATCCTTGAGTCGTCCGTGCAGGCTACACTAAACGAGATAGAAGGCTGATATTTTCAGCATTTATTCCTCATTATATCTAAGAAAAAAAGATTTTTTTCTCTTTTTCTATCTCTCCCAATTAGGTTTCCAATTGAAAGTTCAATGTACAATATAAGTTTATTATAGATTGGTCTCTTGGAATGTGTCCTGCAACTTTCACACTTGATAATCTGAAAATTCGGATTTTTTCCCTACGAAAGGCAAGATGAGGAATTTATTCATTATCCACCATTTTTTCAATTTTTTTTTTTTTGGTTGATCAACCCTCACACGACATGCTTGCAAAAAGACGTTGGTCACGTGACAGTTTTTATTAAGTAACTGACCAGACCCGTATTTTTTTTATTTTTTTTTTCTTGTTGGATCTGAGAACGAGGTACTATTCTTCATGGTTCTTTTGTGAATGTATGTTGACATCTGCGAAAGCCATTATTTGGAATCGTTCACAGTAGTAGGGATGAATCTGCTTCTTGGGCTTTTCTTTACTTTCCTCTCATCCAATCCTTTTCAATAATAGTCTCTGCATGTTTTTCGTTATTTGGGCGCCATTGTTGAGTGTCGTTTTTAACATACCACTGTGACTTCACGCCAAAACCAAGCCCAACTAGCAGCAGACAACCTCATCTCTTCTCTCTCCCGCTGCGTACATCTCCATAATCACAAGGAAAACTTTTCAATGGCTGCAAATGAGAGCCCCAGATTTGGGAAAGAGAACTGCAACGGTATCATCAGAAGATAGTGTACATGAATATCTTTCTAGATCTTCGGGGTTATTTATATATTTGAAAGCATCAAGTGCTTTTTTTTTCTAATAGCAATTCATTGTATATTGCTGAGGATAGATTACCAAGTTAATTCCCCGAACACCTCTACATGACTTACAAACAAGAAGGATAGCAATTTTTTTTCTATGTTTCGATGTTTGTTTCCATCATCGTAGGTATAGTTAAAAGTTTATCGTTTGGCTGAATTTTAAAAAAACAAAAAAACTTTCAGAATATATTGAATGAAAACAAATACAAATAACGAGAACATAGCAAGTAGAGTTGAATGAAAAATAAAACTCTTTTAAAAAAATAAATACATTTCAGCTAATTAAAATATCCATAGTAGGAAATGCAATTAAATATGGAATGCACTTAGAAAACATATGAAGCGTGGACAAAAACATGACAAGAACACACGATCAGTTAATATGTTTTCCTAATTTGTAAATTAAAGGAAAATGTTTTACTCTTCGAGTATATTACAGGAAGTCGGCTTTCACAGCTGCAAGTGAAATAAATATTCTTATTCTGTTAATACCCATATATACATTTGCACCGTGAGTACGGCCCTACGATAGTTTTAGAGAAAGTTAATTATCTATGTTCAATGTTGTATAGTTCAGTCATGAATAATACCTTATAATTGTGTTTCACCAGAAATAAAGGAATCTTGCTTTTAGGTTTAAAATAGAATTATCTTTCTTTAAAATAAGCAGTGGCGGAGTACTCATTTATGGATGATAAAGTGTGTATGTATGTATGTACGTATGTATGTATGTATGTATGTATGTATGTATGTATGTATGTATGTATGTATGTATGTATGTATACACGTATATTGATTTCAAATTGGAACAATGAATTAATATTTGACTAGAAAACAAGAAAATGTATACATATATATATATATATATATATATGTATATATATATATATATATATATGTGTATATATATATATACATACATGTATAATATGTATTATTATTATTATCATTAATAATAATAATAATAATAATAATGATAATAATAATAATAATAATAATAATAATAATAATAATAATTATAATATCATTATCAGGAATGGATGTATGATCCGAATATTTATGGATGCGTTGAATCATTTGAAAAGATCCTTCGTTGTTGCACGGAGAATGGAATCATTCAGCCTAAATAGAGTAAAAAGAATGAACAATTCAAGAAAAATGAGGATGCTGTAGAAATCGGACCTGCGACGGATAAGGTGGCAGCTTCAACGTAGCGTCGCTCTTAACCATTAAGCTTTAATTGTTCATTATATGTATGCTGTCTAGGCCGAGTGACCCTTTTTTCCGTGTAACTGAGTGGTCATATCAAATAGAGTTTCAAATAACAAAATATATTCATATATATGTATGTATATATATATATATATATATATATATATATATATATATATATATATATATATATATATATATATATATATACCTTTACTAAGATGACTATTTGTGAATGATCTCATGTGTTTTCCCCCT
The DNA here is from genome assembly GCA_963457665.1 of Thysanoteuthis rhombus. Classification (NCBI taxonomy): domain Eukaryota; kingdom Metazoa; phylum Mollusca; class Cephalopoda; order Oegopsida; family Thysanoteuthidae; genus Thysanoteuthis; species Thysanoteuthis major. The sequence goes on along the minus strand of OY735203.1, from coordinate 25,563,243 downwards.
TTTTAGCAAATCAATAATGTTTATCGAGCTAACGAGGTGATTTGGGGGCCTTCTAATGTCGATCTGTTTACAATAAAAACCTATACTGGAATGAAAACATATTTTACGACCATCCACCAATACCAAGATTACAACATGCAAATGAGTTTATGCGTTTTCCCCGTTCTAGCAAAATCAATAAATGGAATCGAGCTGACCTTTTGTTTTTCGTCTCTCTGCATCCCCGTCACCATCTGTCATGTATTAAGTGATTTTCTTGGCCTCATTAGTCGATTTGATGTGGTTGCTCTCATTACAATGATAACCTTCATTTGAATAAGCACGTTTAAAAAGTCTCACCGATACTAAGAAGACTAAGTGCAAATAATCTCATGCGTTTTTTTCTCTTTTAAGCAAAATCAATGATGATTATCGAGCTAACTGTGTGTTTTTCACCCTCTGCATGTCCAAATCAACCGTCTTATCGGGGCTTTTGTAGATTAATTATGAGGGTGCTCTGTTCATAATAAATCTTGATCTGGAATAAACATATATTTTTGACCATCTAAAATGACGTAAATATGACGCGAACAGCGAAGATTTCGAATTGGAATAGAGAGAAAAATGTTTTGTGCCATGTGTTGAAGCTTTCAAAACAACGCTCCGTGAACAGAGGTAATTCTCCACTCACACTGATGAATGTGTTTACTTGAGGAGTTATGTACACTAGACAAAATACCTAACCCAAGTAATGAAACTAGCTGGAAATCCCAACCGTAGAGATCAGTATATATATATTAGTGAGAAATGGATACATAGTCCGACAATAATTATGAATGCGTTATATAATTTGCAACTCTATTTGAAATGATCTCCTGTTATTTAACTAGTATGTGTCACTTAGCCTAGATAGCGTAAATAGAATAAACAACTAGAGAAGTGGGCTGCTGCAGGAGTTAAACCTGAAAATTCCTGCAGCCACCCATCTCTATCTACCACATGTCTGAAATTCTTGCAACATTACCAGCCCATAGCCATTTAAATTTTCTAATTGACTCTATGATATCTCGAACCTCTCTTCCCTCCATTATATGTTTTGCTGTCTTGTGATATCTCCATGTAATGTTGAGCATGATTCTTTCCTGAGTATATTCCATGGTACTCATTTTGAGGTTCAATCTTTTGGTTGGGTTCCATGTAAGGCTCCATAGGCAACTATCGGGATGATGTATTGGTTATATTCCATTCTTTTCGGGAGTCATTAAGGATTTTCCTGTTCTTGGAGGTTGAGCTTTCTCTACCAGAACTTTGTCATCCTAGGGTGATCCACCGATAGATTACTTCTTCTTTTGATGATTTCATTGAGATTCATTGCCATAGGCAGATGTAATAATCCAATTTTTCAGTTCTGTGTTTTCAATTTTGGTCGTTGCGTCTTTTTCTTCGATGTATTTGTTGTACATAAATTTGTTTTACAAAAATTCATGAGGAAGCTAATTTTTCTCGTCTTCGTCATTCAATTCACCTATCATTATTTGGAGGTCATGCTTTCTCTTTTAGTAAATTTGTCGAATGCCAGCTTGTTCTGTAGTTGGTTTTCATCCAGAGCTTCAGTGCATCGATTGATGAAAACTTTTGTGAAAAAAATATTAGATGCAGTTTAGTAAGCTTATTGGTCCTTAGTCGCTGTGGACTTCCAATTTCTTCCATCACATAGCAGCATTATGATTGTAGTGTTCCAGTCTTCTGAGACTACATTGATTGTGGCATAACTTGAAAAGAATGGCTAGTTTCCCAGGAATGACTTTACCAGTTCTTTTGAATAGATTGATGGTAATGTTATCTGGTCCAGGGTCCTTAGTCCTATTTGATAGCTTGTTCCACCACACACGGAATGGCATCTGGGTATTCTTCAAACCCTTTTTCAAATGCCTTGCATATTTTGTTGGTCATTTCGTGTTCTTTGTTCGGAGCAATAGAATTCTTGAGTACCTTCAACTATCTGTTCCCCGTCCATTTTTAGGCTTCCATTCTCCCCAAGTACGTTAGTTATCTGTTTTCTCCCTGTATCCAGAGCTTTTTTAATAGCTTAAAAACCCCGAGAATTGTTCCGATGATGTTGTATATCTTTCTTTTATTTTCTCTTCGTCTCTTTCGAATGGTTTCATTTAGTTCGGTTATCCGTCGTCGGTGGCTTGAGATTTTTGTGTTTTTCCATGAGATTCTCTGTTTCCTCTTGGAGTTTTCAAAAAATTCAAATAGGGTGTTCTTGTCAAGCGTACATACATTTTAAAATGGATAGGCTATAAATTGAAGCCTCAAATAATAAGTATTATATATCATGGTATTATTTAATCATATATTATGCGTGCAAAAAGTTTCCGATACATTTTAAAAGGTTCATTTTAACATTGAACCAAAGATTAAAAAATTAATATACAAATCCGGAATCCTTGGTCAAATTGTGTGAATTCTGAACGAGTATAACGTATCAGATACTTTCTGTACATATAATTAGTTTCTTACGCTTTATTTCTTAATCATTTTTTATTTGTTTTATTAAACTATCTAATACCTGTTTTATCATGTCTGTAATTTATCGATAATGCATGACGTACACAATCAGGACAATTTACATAATGTCTTTCGAAGGCGATCTTTTCATTTATTTAAAGTGATAGAAGACTTGATGTATGCTGACCATTTATACAAATATTTAATGCCTTTTTCGTAATCTAAAGTAACACATTCGATATTTCATCATGAACTCTGTAATTATGTATATACCTAACTATAAAACATTGTCAGATGACGGGCAACACCTTAATTTTGTAAACTGATCAAAGTTTATTCGTTTAATAATGCAATGAATTTCTGTAGCATCCCAACCAAATTAACTCTATTGCTAATAAGATATTGTGTGTTTATTGAAGTTTGTTTCATCCCTTAGAAACATTCATACAATGTATGTATAATAATTGATTGATTTGATTCTTTCTTAAACTCTATAATTGTATTTCTGCGTACGATCTTCAATCTGAAACATGTATATCAATCTTGTGTATAGGTCGCCCCCTGATTTATGGTCACGAAGTCATAGATTCATAGTAAGCTTCGTGTATAGATTAGTCATTAAACCATATCAATCATTTTTACTGCTAAAACCATATTCAAAGATTTATAACTTTAAGCTCATATGCTTATTCATTGGAGATATTGCCCTTCTTTTTATCAATGATTGGTACATATTTTATATGTTCATTATTTTTTAGTAGTAACCATTGAATGTATTTCATCTTTGAAGCAAAGAGTTGCTCTTAGTGATTCTCACTATGTTGGAATTTCAACCTTACAGAATTATTACTCATGTACAGGTCGACCCCAAATAATTCACCTAAAAATTTGGTCTTTGGAACTCAACCTATACACGAGTATATACGATATTCTATAGACCATATCTCCCACTGAGCAGAAGTAGTCAAAATACATCTGAAGCAGCTGGGGCATTATTGTAATGACACCGAAACGTTCGAATTGGATGTTCACCACATTGGCGCCATGAAAGCTCTAAAATGTATTTCTAACGAGTTGTAGACTGGATAATGTAGGGCGAGTATGTCTACGTCGATTGTTAGCTGGGGAATTGCCGAAATGACAAGAAAATAAAAAAAGGAACGGTGATATGGGAAAGATTGATATTAGGTAGGAAAAGAAAAAAGGGTGTTGCTGAAGGGACATGAGATGAACAATCACAAAATTGAGAGAAAAGAGAGACAGATAAAAGGAAAACTGTAGAAGAGAAAGAGACGAGGGGAAAAAAGGAAGAAATAGGGATGTGAAATTTCGGGCAGAATACAAGGGGGGGTGTAATGCAGGAGGAATGAAACGAAATTAAGGAGGGAAAAATGAAAGTTGAAGTGAAGGAAATAAAAATGATAGAATTTGCTATCACAGTCAATAATTTAACGACCGTAGCTTCAGAATTTGAAGCCATGCGAAAAAAAAATTCCATCGAAGAGTGAATATGGTCGGAATGAATTCTATCTATTGATTTCACTTACGTTCCCTGCTTGAAAACATCTGAAGGATTTAGGAATGTATATATAGATTCTGGAGAATCTTGATGTGATTGATAAATCCATCAGAATAAGGCCCTGAACGTCAAAAAGCTTTTCTCCCCAAAATCATAGGAACCATTTTGAGAAGGGATCGAGAGGAGTGGCAATTTTCAAGTCTGTTGACAAAACAGTATGTCCAAGAGAGTCGAAACACACAAACTCACGATACATGCACAAAGAAAGGGATAGAACCCATCTCCAACTTCGGTGGCTACGGTTGTTCTAGAGGAAAAAGAATAAAGAAAATAATATGAAACGGAAAAATGTGAGGTCGAAAAAGGGGCAGAGACGAGAAAATTGAAAGGCATATGTTGATATGGGAAAGAAAGAAAGAAAGATAGGGAGAAAGACAGAAAGAGAGGAAAGTAGAATGAAAAAGTAAAAAGCTTATAAACATAGGAGAAAGGAAGAAAAACTGGCCTTTAAACATCAAAGAAAAAAGAATAAAAAAGCAGCAAAGAGAAGGATTGAGAAAAGTGAACAAACATGGGCGGGGAAAAGAGGACAAATAAAAAAAGACAAAAATAAAGACAAAAGGAAAGGAGATAAAAACAAATTGAAAGAAAAACAATTTTGGAAAAAGTAGAAATTGGAGCGAAAAGAAAATTGAAAAAAAAACATAAACACCAGATGTCATAAGAGAAAGAGAAGAAAGACGTTTTTATTACATGTTTAGATTATCTCCCCTGATAAACATTTTTGTCGAATCTTTGTTTTCCATTATCTTCAAATCTCAATACAGACGACTATAGTTCTCCGCAACATTTCACCTTGAACTAACAATTATATCCCGACAGCTGAATAGGATTCAAAGAAAAATTATGCGTCTCTGACAGAGTGAAAAAAAGCCAAATCAAGATCCGTTGAAAAATGTTACAGTAAGGATCCTTGAAACAACGACAAAACAGAAAAAGGGGACATTTAAAATCATCAAATTTCAAGAAATAACTTGACATTTAGCCATTGAAAAAAATTACGGTCCACAATCTGCAAATCAGAATTAACATAGAAGCATTCAATTATATGCTTTAGAAATGTTTATAACATTATACTTATTTTTCAGTTAAATCACTTACTCTCTTTCGCGAACATTAATTTTCTGGGAGGCTTACATGATTTTTAATGTTTTTCTCTGTTATTTTTTACATGATATTTTGTTCTTTCATGTTGTTAGTTTTTGTTATAATTGAGTGAATTTTTTTCAATGTTTATTTATTATGTATCACCAGTTTTTCAACATTTTTGCTTAATTCAATCTGAATTATTTCTGTGTACTAAATAAATTGCATGTTCTGCTGAAACTGAAGGGTTCAACCCAAAGAATACTCGCACTTGCCACCAAAGTATCTGCCAATGGTATTATGTTCAGAACACACATTTCACAATAGCGAAAAAGAGAAGAATGGAAGATAAAATATCTGTCATTTACCCCTTTTTTTTCTTTTAATTCCATTTCAAAGAAAGTAATTTAGATTCTCATTTTTTTTCTGCACCTTTGATCATGGTATGTATTTTATCACTACCTCAGACGTCTAACTGCCAAGCAAGCTCACCAAATTACTGGCCAATTTACAAACGTTCGCAAGAGACATAAGCGAACTAGGCGGCTGCTTCACGACAAATAGAGGGCCCCAAGAAGCGTTGCAGCCCTAAATGAAATCATGCCCAGGGACCCATGAAGGCGATGAACGCCCCAAATACATTTTGCCCTGTACCCCATGAAGGCTTTAGCCGGCCTTGTACCGCACCTCAATTTCATTACAATTCTATATACTTTTATCATTATTATTATTATTGTTCAGTATCTCTCGGTGTTTGTTTGTACTTCTCACTTTCCCTATTGTATATGCTCAGTAATTACGAGATTTTTCAATTAAACACTATAAATTTATTCAATTTCTACAATATCTTTTATAAAATGTATTAAAAGTCATTCACCATATAAAAGGAATCATATACTGTTATCCAAGTGCACACCAAGATGAATTAGTACTGACAATTCGATGATAGAACAGTTACAATTACCTTAGGAATCGTGCTGATTAATATCACGTTTTCATTTTTATTATGTATTTGTTTCAATGTTCCTTTCACGTTTTTACACAACAACCATATTTTAAAAGCTATCAAAGAATTGCTCCAAATGGGGAATTTTCCCAGGATATGTAGACATTTTAAAAGCAGGCGGTTTTGTGACCCTCTTGTATACTGTTCATCTGGAATCTGTTCAGAATACTCATGCTGGAAGCTCCAATGACAAGATGTAATGGCCTGACTAGCTTTCTATGTTTCAACTACCAGCCACTCTGTGGCTTTATATATTCGTCAGTTGCCTCACACATACTGCACTTATTATGAAACTGTAGGTTTTATTTTGTTTTTGTTTTGTTTTTTCAGCTTAGTCGAAACTATCACCATCTTTGTTATCATTATCGTTATTATCTTATGTTATCGTCATATTCTCCATTACTGTTTACGTGATGACTAGAGTTGCTTTTTCTCCACCAAGGTCAGTAGTATTGTACCATTTTCCAGTTTAAATGGTTATAAGTAGGGATAGTAACATCAGTGAACGTTTGGTCATAGTCATTGAACCAGTGACTGTTGTTGCCGTGAGAGTTGAAGAGAATAATGCAATAACAGTGATGATTGAATGAATAAAATAAAATTCGCACTCACTGAAAGAATCTGCACTTTATTTAATGAACAGGATAGATGAGGATTAAGTTGTACCATCTCTAGTTATCATAAATATCTCCCATGTGTAGGCGGATACGTCTGACTGTGTTACAGGACCAATTAAACGCTTGCAATGAAAGCCAGACCCGCAGAACTAAAGAAAAAAAAAGGACGAAGGGGGAAAGACTAACATTAAAATCTCATTTAATAGAAAACAGGTGTTGGAAACCGTCATGCAAAACTGTCAACATCAACATAGATCTCTCTAGTTTTCAAGTGGATCTGGCTGACTGGCTGGCTAGCTACGTATGTGTCATTTGTACAGTACGCGCTAATCGAGCTAGAAGGCTGAAAAATGTTGGAAAACTACCCCCGTAATAGTTCATTTGTATTTGTTTTTTTGTTTTTGTTCGTTTCATTTTATGGGAGGGGGACTTGATTTACAATGTAAGTTCATATTGAATTGGTCCTTTAGTTAAGGTCTAGCAGCATCCTCACTTGTTTTCTTTGGAAAATTTAGAATAAATTAGCGATCACTGCTCAACAAAGAAGAGTGGAAACTTATTCATTGATCACCCGTTTTTCCATCTTTTTAATTGATCACCCCAAACCTGGTACGCTGCTAGGAGACGTTACTCACGTGTTGGTTACTATTTAGTAACTAACCAGACCTGTTGTTTTTTTCTCTGTTCAACTCAGTTTCTACTTCACTTCTTTTCTTGTTGGGTAAATCCATGTTTTTCTTCTTTTTTTCCCCCTTTGCAAGATTTTCGGAAGATTTCAATTCCATAATGGCAAGTCTCTTAAAATTGATACTTCCATTTCTCCTTGCTTGATTTCTTGGAACTTGTCAGGGAAAAATGCCTTTCCTCACAATTTTAGGAGAAACAGAAAAAAAAAAGATTATCATCATCAAAGCTCCAGTTGTCTCTTCGGTATAGGAATATAAAGAGGAAAAAAGCACTAGCGTGGTAGCCATCTGTAAACAAAAATACATAGAATGTTCTTTATATGGAAGTCCATTCGATAAATCAAATAAAAGAGAAAATAGCAGATTATAAAATGCCACTCGCTGTAGCATTTGTTGACTTCAAGGCGGCCATTTACTGAGTAGAAAACCCCAAGGTCAGATGCTATCATAAAAAAAGGCGTAGGTGCAGTATGTCAAAGTCTTGCAGTATGTGTAACCACACAGCAGTTCCTTTATGAGGCTACATAAAGACTCTGAGTCCTTCTAGCTCGAAATAGGGGTAAGACAAGGCGATACCAGTTCACCCAAAGTCTTCATAGCCTGCCTCGAGAAGACGTTCCGAAACCTAGACTGCAGAAACAAAGGAATCAGAATCGACGGTAAATTCATGAGTAACCCTAGAATCGCTGATCACATTGTTTTCCTCACTGAGGACCTCCATGATCTCCAAATAATGCTGAACGAACTGAATGAAGAAGGCGAGAAAGTAGGGCCTTCACTTGAACTTCAGTAAATCAAACATCATTTAAAACAAACTTTTCGAGGACAAAGACACAGTGATCAGAATAGAAAATTGAGCTGAAGTAAGTGAGACAACGAATCTCCATTAAATCTTAAAAAGAAGAAATCAAACATGAAACCACTCTAGGTTGGCAAGCTTTCAGTGGAACGAGCTCAACCTTCAAAAGTAAAATAAAAAATCTGCCAGTGCTCAAAAGAAGGATATACAACCAATATATCCTCCCGTTAGTCACCTATGAAGCAGAAACATGGAACCTCATAAAAGCATTGACCCTCAAGCTGAGAACCATGCAATTTACACTGGAGAAAATCATGCTCGATCTCTCATAGAGAAATCACAAGAGAGCACAGTATACTGGAGGAAAGATAGGGGTCAGAGATATCATAGGAACCATTAAACTTAAATAACGATGGGCTGGCCATGATACAAGAATGTCTGATGGACATCCCTACCTGCAACATGCATCCTCATAGATCTTATGCGAAAACGCAGCTGACGGATATGAGATGGTGTGACAAACAAAATAAGTTCAGAAAGTATTGTCTCTGCATCGCCCATGATAGAGAGATCTGGCGAATCCTGGGGAAGGTCTATGTGAAACGACGGACGCAAAAATGTGTGTGTATATGTGTGTACATATGTATGTATGTGTATGTGTGTGTTTACATGCGCGCGCGTGTGTATGTGTACATGTGTGTGCGTGTTTCTGTCTTTAAGAATACTTCCATGTAAAGAATATTCTTACATTCAACTACAGGGGTCGGGAAGCGTTTTCGATGGTGTACTGGATTAGAAATATAATTATGTCTTGCAGGCCAATGCAAATAAAAAAATGAAACAATGATCATACAAGTCTATCAAAACAGCTTCCATGGTGTATATTAGTTTTAGCTATAAAAAATTGATTCATTTGAGGCCGCTGCAAAAATGAGATTATTGCTTTATTCTGCTATGGAGCATCATAGATTCAATAAATCTGCGGGTTGAGTGAAAGCGAGTCATACTTTGCCCCTGAATTACTTCTTTCATCTTTATAGCTTCAAAACCCAATCGGTATCAATAGATGTCGCCTCTAAATCCTTTATCCCGTCCGTAATCTGTAGGAGGTAAATGATGACACCAGCCACCCAAGTTGAAGAATAAGGAGGGAGGAGAGCTTTAGCACAGAATCCCTAGAGCTTAGGCAGATTTCCCACCCCAAATCTCTACAGTCTTACAGTGTTTTTTAAAATCATATCTTAAGTAAATTTTATTGACTTGTCATGGTAACTGAGTGTAGAGAGGGGGATTCTGATATTGTATTTGATAATGTTGAGCAAAACGAATCATGAAATAACTCAACCTTATCTTGGGCTCTGGTGAGGTTAGTAAAGAAAGCAGATAAGGGTTTTACTACGGAGGTGTGGCAGTGTTAATTCATGTTTGTCTTGCTTTGGTTGACTGAATAGTTTTTGAAATCTATTAAAGAAAGAATCTGTCTCCAGGGAAATCAAAAACTGGTGTCACACGAGGTTTCCAGCAGAGAATAGACTGAGCAGTTTCTGGTAACGAGATTTGTGTTTTCAGTTGGCTTGTAGAACACAATAAAATAGCCATTTAACCAGAGAGTTGTTGGGATGATCCTGTCGAATTTAAGCATTAAATGATTATGCTTCATGGAAATTCTGTGTCAGACATTTATTTTTAGATATTATTCTGCAGTGATCACTGACAGTAATTTATTTAAGCTTGAAACCGCTGTTGCTTCCAATTCTATGTCCGATACATTAGTGGATTGTTGTTCACATTGGAAGATTTTTTTAAAAAACTGGGATTATCGAATTTTGTGAAAAACTCTGTAATGGATTTTAGTTGATGGCACAAGACTACATAAGGTTGCCTTCCTGGTCTTGTGATACAGAATTATTTTGCAGCACGTACATTTCTGGGATAAATGATTGAACTTCGAGCTAATCGAGGCTATCAGCGTATTTATGCTTTGTTTATGTTGAATTAATATTCTTTTTTTTTCTAACATGAAACGTTAACAACGTACAACCTGGTTGCTATCAAACTGGATTTGATTCGTGATTACCAGGTTTAGTAAATGAATGGGAGTGCGTAACAATTCTCTTCCGAAAAACGGAGGATTACTGACAAGGGATTAGTTTTCGGAACTGAAAGAAAAATAATATTGGGCAATAGAACGAAGAGAACAAAATATAAATTCTCAAATCTAATCATTTCTAATAGATTAAGCCATGCATAAATGATCTTCCAAGAAATTTCTTGTCATGCGTAAAAATGGTATAACGTCTTATTATACATTACTCCCCCCCCTCTTCGACCCTTTCAAACCTTTCTTCTTCTTCCAACGTCCAAGCAACCCTCTTCAGTTGGGCATTTTACAAATCGACCGCCTCCCTTATCGTGAGGGCAAAAGCCACATTCTTTAACCGTTGGACTACAAATACTTCAGGACTCTACTGTGAAGGCATGTAGAAGGTTGAAATACAATAGGTTTTTTCAAGTCTGCAAATTCCTTCTAGCCTTTCAGAAAGTGGCCATGTCTCTTTCAATTGTTTTCATCGCTGTGCCGTGGCTTTTGCGTATATTATATCGATTATCGCTTAACAAGGGCCAAAAAGAAAATTAAACTAGTTGAAATAATTGACCCTTCTAATTCAAGTGTAAGAAGATTTATTATGTAGCAGTAGTCTGTAGGTGAATGTGGTTTCTACAAGCTTCTTTCGAAACAGAAAGACTTCGGGGTCCCTGAAGGAGTTTGATTTCATATCGGAATGGCAAGATTAAAATCCTCTTAACTCCAGTAAGTCTGACGATTTTAAAACGGGCGTTGATTTCAATCTCGTATTTTGAAAAATCAGCTATACCACACTAATGGACCAAACACACGGCCAGAAAACCACAAAGTTATTTTGATGGTGATATGTAATCCCTGGGAAAATCATAAATCCCTGTGCTCAGATCACATATACTAAAATTCTGGCTCTGATGTTATATCGCTACACAAATCATGATGATGTTTAACCAATGAGAGGCAAAAATGACGAAAACGCTCAACTGGAAAAGCGCTAAAAAAATTAGCGGAGGCATAGATGACCGCTAACCGTTAACTTTTATTCTATACATTTAGTCTCCAACGTAGAGAGCTGAATTTCTAATACACTGTAGCTTAGACGCAGACCTTTAAAGGAGCCGTATGATTAATGTAAACCGAAATTCAATTTCCTCTGTTCATTTAATTATTAATGTCCGCCTTAATAATCATCTGATATTGTCATGCTATACCTTTTTGGAAAGCTCGATGCCTTAGCTACATCGTATCAAAATTTCAGCTGTTTCCAAGAAGGTTTAGCATGCCAATATCAAATGATGTGTATAAATAATGAAATGAACAAACAATATTAAACATTGGATTATGCACAATATACAGTTCATTCAAAACTCTATTTCTTAGCTACAACATATTACGATTCCAGCTCTCCAGGTCTGTTGAAAAAAACGAACCGGAGCTAAATCAATATGATGAAAGTTAGCAATTAACAGTTAACTTTTTTTCTATTATATTTTCAGCGTTTCATCAGTTTAGAGTATTTGTTAGCTTTGTCCACCAATGTGCGTAACTATCGTCTATCATGTTAAACCAAAGATAGTCTGACGATGTTCTAAATTTACTATGACTCACCAGTTTGTTCAACTATCAAACGCTGATTTATTCTTATTACAATGATTATCTCCCTTCTTTACAAAATCAATTTTTGTCGTTACAACGGGTTTTTTGAAGATTAGGCGAGTAAATCAAACACCCTTTTAGTGATTCTGTATGTAGCTTTAAAGAGAATGTTTGCAACCGGTCAGAATGTATCTGAGGCTAGCAGATTTCTGATATGTATTGCATTTATTTCTATTATTATCCAGACTATCCTCATCTTGGTTGTTTTTCATACAACGTTTTGGCAAGTATCATCTGGTAGGTGTGGGGAAGTAATGGACCGACCCCTTTATTTAACCAACAGGGGTATATTGACTGCACTCCTCTCTTAGCAGTAGTAGTATTATTGTTGTCTCTCACTGGGATTGAACCTAGAACCATTAAATTACTGTCTGATTCTGTAACCACTACGATATGTGTTCAATCCCCACACCTACCAGATGATGCCTGATGAAGGCCGTAGAGTACAACGGCCGAAACGTTGTATGAAAAACAACCAAGATGAGGATAGCCCAAATAATAATAAAAATAATGATAATACCTCAGATCTTTTTTGACTTCAACAATTCAGGTTTAACTAGTTCGGTAGGATGTGAAAAACTGCCCATTGATATATATATATATATATATATATATATATATATATATATATATATTAGTTTGATGTTCAACTCCGGTGGCAAGTTGCGTGCTCACATCAGCATAGAAAATCTCTTCTACTTCCATTTTGAAAACGTCAACCAAAGCTGTCACCAACACTGTCAACGTATTTTTTTCAATTTTTAAGTGTCCGACTTGCTTGCAAAATATTTATCTATGCATGCGTCGTGCGTACAAGCTGGCAATAAAATGTTGCCAATTTAGCCATTTGGAAGCCAATAAAAGACCTTTTTCTTCTCTTTATTGTGGTCTTCTTGGACCATCAACGCTGTGAGTGGAATCAATTTCTACTTTCCAAACTACCGCAAAACAAAACCACTTCCTTCATCCTAAGGGATGGTTCTGTATCCTCTAAAGTAGAGCTCTTCGACCTTCCTATGTTTTGTGCCCACGTATAAATTCTGAGGAGATACAATTTCCGTACTGCAAACAAATATTTACATGGCAAAAAATGTTATAACACTCAGCGTAAAACGAGAAAATTGATTGAAATTAATATTATAATGATCCAGTTTCTTTTTGTAGGTTTGTTTGCTACCATAGTACAACAAAAATAAGACATCGTAAAAAAAATGAAGCCGTTTTTAAAACAGTTTGAAGCTATTGTGGAGTCCGCGTTCGCGCTCATCTAAATAATAATGATACAATTTTTGTATGTTTGTGTGTTAGTTAGAAAAAAAAAAAGAAAATCACATCAAACCTGGAAGAAGAAATAGAATGGAAAAATTACTAATTGAATTGATTATATTCGAGGAATAATGATACTTTTAATCTTTACAATATATATTTCTTTACATAATTTTTTCTCCTATAAAATGAGAATATTATTACACAGGAAAAGGTCATCAAAAAAAGATTGCAGATGACGAAAACTTAAACTCCAACGACTCACGATTTTTTCTCATGACCTTTACCAATTGTTTTTTCCTGATTATATTTCCCAAAAGCCAAGTGATCCATGAAAATAATGATACCTAAATTCTGTAAAAAAAAAAATATGTTTTTCACGTTTTTATGGAGAAAAAATTGAGGACATACGAAGAAACATTTTTGAAACTTTATCATTTTCCATTTCCTCCCTGAAAAGTCAACGATCGTCAACTTCAAAGACACAAAATGCATCCAGATATTATGAATCTTCTCTCATGGCCAATTCCAATTCTTTTTACCTGATCAAGTCTAAGGAAAGCTAGTGATCCATGAAAATAATGATACTTTCATTCCGTGGAAGATGCTTTTATACAAAAAAAAGTTATTTTTTGCAAAATTTATTCATTCTATTCATCTTCCATAGAGTTTGAGTCTGAAAAATGACAAATCATCCGTCCACTACAAACGTGATACTGAGAAGTGAACCCAAATCAACGATAGTGAGTCTTTTCAGAAGAGTTAACTCCTCCTTTATCGATGGATTTTAGCAAAATCTTTTGGGTTTTTTTTAAATATTTACCAATGCTGCATCCGGAATGCAAATAATCCGTGGCTTTAAAGTTATGGGTCGTTTATTACGAGGAGTTCAGCTTAATTTTGGGCCAGTCGCAGAAACTAAATTAAGGTCTTCAAAACAAAAAAATTTTACTTGATTATTTTCATTCAATACATAGTCTTGTAACATAGAGTTCAAAACGACTATTACAGTAAAATGTGCTCTTTGGAGGCATGAAAAGTAACGTTAGAGAATTGGAAAAATGATTCAAATTTTGCTGGATTTCAGTTCAATCTATTTTGTTTTCTAAAAATTGAAAATTTATCTTTTTAGTGTACTCACACCAGCAGTTCACGGTGCGTCGGTGATGAATTATTCCTTCAATTTTCTACTAATCACCATTCTGCAACAGGAATGTCTACTGAGCTGAAGATTTGCTCATATGGTTAATCTTTCATGTAGATTTTGAAAAATCTTATTAGCTTAGCTCTATAAGATTTCATGTATATCCAAGAAAGCCATTTTGAACAATCACAGTGGAAATCGCTGGCTTAAATTAACGGACCGATTCTATGTGTTTTCCCGGGGCGTTTGGAGATCCCAATCAGCCCCTGACCGCAAATATCTGTGAACAGACTTTTTCATGTATGAACAACCTTAAATCTTCTCAAAGAAGTCGTGTTTTTGACATAAATTTGAAGAGGCAGCTAATTGCTGCTACAACAACTTACATTTTGAAATTTACAGAAGTCTATGAGAGAGCACAATGCTTGATTTTCTGAAAACTATTAAGTAACTGCTATCAACTGACTGTATATACATAAGTGAATACATAAATATGAACACTTTATGCTGATTTTTATGTTACTCAGAGTACATATTTGAAATTTATCGGCCTCAAAGGCAAATTTTTATGCGTAAGATATGGTACGATACACACGTGGGCCATAGACAAAACTAGAAAAAGTTATTGAAAGTGGGTCATTATGAAAAGAAATTGCCGATTACTGCAACTGTAAGCTGTTTTACTGATAGAGAGAAGAAAAACCTGACAAATGTACCAGGGATGATGAAGTCGCCCTTCCCTTATATTTTAAAAGTGATCTCTCTGAAAGGGTGTAAGGGAATATCGGAGATATGCAAAAAGAGTGCAACCCCACTGCAACAAATCAAAGACTTGTTGACCTAAAAGAGAGAAGAAAAAAAACAGATTCTGAAAGGGAGATTGTTTTCCGGACTGAACTGACAGAGATAAGCAAAGAAGTTAGCAGGGAGGACAGTTATCCGGAATGGGAAGAAACTGCAAAGGAAAAATGTGAGGAAGGAAAAGAAAATGACTGTGCAGATGGAATCATTCAATCAACCTTCCTACGCATTGTGACTGGATATTCAACCGAAGAGGAAAGGAACAAAACAGACGATATCAAGAAACAAAAACAGGAATTAAGATCTCTGAGGAACATAGTAGGGGAAAAACTTTGAAAGAAAGTGAATAAGCTGTTGCGATATCTGACGTCAGTGCATTAAACAACTTGATTTATGCAGGAGCAAAGTTAGTTTTTGAGAATTTTGATGTTCTAAGAAATGATTAGATAAAAAAAAATATAACATAAGATGCTTGGTAGATGAAACTAGGGCACCAAGTAAAAGTTCTCAAAGGAGAAACAAAGAAGGAAATATATGAGGATCCAAATGCATGATGAAGCAAAATATATATAAGGCTACAGAGAAGACTTGTTGCAGCGATAGAGAGAAAAAAACATGATCAGATCTAAGGAATCCAGACTCTATAGATAAAAACAAAGTGTTCAGAAATATAGACGGAATAGAATTCTCTAGCCTAGAACAACTGATACTGAATTTACAGACAGGTGAATAGAGAATCGTCGTAGAAAACAGAACATTCAAAGCCTAAAGAAACAACTAATTGTAGAATAGCTCATGGGAAAGCATGTTGATAATGAGAAATGAATTGAAAGCTCAAACACAGATATGAAATTGAAATAAACCTAAGAAAAATGGAGAACTGGAAAATGCCAAACCATAACCGGATCCATGAGATCTAGCTAAAGAGATTAACAAGATGAAATAGACAAAAAAAGTGATTGTACAATTTATGACAATAGAAATGAGACTATCAATCTTATAATCGATAAATGAAACAATTAGCCCGGAAGGAGTTAAAAAATAGACCGTGTGGAGAATTTGATCCATTGGGAACTATGCAAATGACTTTTGATGTGTGCACAAATGATCATATGTCTCTGAGATTTATCTTGGACTTTGGGTCAGAGAACCAGATGTAGTTAAAGAAAATTTTCAAACTGTTGATTTCGCTCTTCCAGCAGATCACAGGTTGAATTTTTTTTCAAGTGAAAAGCTGATCAAATATTGAGACGTCGCTGGAAAACTGAAAAATATGAAAGTTATGCATCTCGTTTATGAAACATTGAAAATAGTCCCAAAGACACTAGCCAAACGGTCGAAAGAACTGGAGTTCCGAGGATGAGTCGAGTCTGAACAATCAACAGCACCACTGGAAGCAATCAGGATTCTAAGAAGGGCGTTAAAGTCTTGAGAAGACATGCCGTTGCTTAAAATCTAGTATGAGTTTCAAACGGTGCGAAAAACTCGAGATAGAATATATAATAAATGTACGTCCACTCACCACATGTAAGTAATGGTAGGTGATAATAGCTTTACAACCATCATTTTGTGCTCGAATGCATAAACCAAGATAAGTGTCCACATTTTATCTTAATCAAACAGTCTACCTTGACCAGAGTTGGTAATTTAGATGTTTTTCATCCAAATCCTGATGCTTTGGTTGTACTTGTATGCTATTCAAATGGCTTTGATAAAATAAGTAATATCTTATTGAATTAAATAATATCAAAGGTACTAATAGTTTTAGTATTCAAGTGATAAATGTTCAAGGTTGTGGTTACATTTAATTTATTCATAATGTGTGATATATTTCTAAGATCTCAGATTTATATCTTGAGAATCTCTATATTTCTAGACATTCTAAGATGTTTTTGATTCAGTCGTAGATGTAAACTTGCAGATAAAGTTGGAAACTGACATCAGCAAAATACATTTATATTCCAGTGATTACTGAGTGTCTAGTCTCCATAATTATTTGTCTTACTCGCTTCCGACAATTTGAAAGTCATAATCACAACAAACGAGATTTTCCCTCATCCTGTTGAGACAATGTTCACTTGAAGACGTCTCAGGGGGCCTAGTAGAACTTGCCAGTGATTACTTCCAAAGCTTTAAAAATCCTAGATATCACTACAATCAAAGAAACGGTGTAACGGTCGGGTTTAGAAGGACTGAAGCCCAGAAAAAAAGAAAACTCTTTTCTAAATTAAATACCATGTCAGGGAAAAACTGACCATGATATTATTTAATATTCTTGTCTGTATATTTGTGGCTACCAGGCATCGAATTGATCCAAAAGTGTCAATTGATGGCAATGACTTTCTCTACAGATACAAAGAGTGCAAAACGTTCATTTTAACGTATTATATAGCTTCAAATTTGACTGGATTAAGATCGAAAAATTTTTTTTTTTTAATAAAAAATATCGAAACGAGATGTAAGCATAATGATGGAGTGCATACATGTGTAAAAACAGACTGACGGATATTTTGATGGGGCACTCATCTGTAACCGAACATGGCAGATTATCACATGTCCTCTATTGGAAATACAGTCTTCAAACACCGATTTGAATCTGCAATTTATGTTAGATATATTGATGACATTATCATTCGAGCAAACCATCTCAATGAAATTTTAAAAACCTTCAAGTCGCTGTCAAAAATATCGCTTATCAACTTCACTTACAAACATAATATTAAAAAAAGATCCCGTTCTTCGACGTCTCAGTCGACTCTAATAGTCCAATTGTTGAGGGTCGTATACTGTAAGAACTATGCAAAATACGACAAAATTATGGAAGATTTTAGTCAGTGGACCAAGGTATGAGAAGATTGTAATTGTCATTGCGAATGTGATCGATAAAGCCCACATTATCTCATCTTTTCGTGCTTTATGAAGAACTCAATGATATTGAACAAATACTACTAAACAATAGCTTCCCTGATTACGTTGTTGATTAGTAAACAAAACAAAATTTAATGAAACTCCATAGCAATGCTATAAATAGTAATGACAGCAAAAATAATGAAAATACAACAAACCTATTTTAATTCACCAGAATTATAAACCAGATGATGTAGTCATTTGATACATCAGACGTATCTATACATCTACAATCGAAGGCAATGAATATATCAAATTCCTGAAATATTATTAAAAAAACTAAAAATATCTAATCTTATTATTACTAATATTACTTATAGTCAAACCTCCCAGTAAACAATACCAATGTCATTTACGAATCATCTTGCCTGTTTGTGGAGTCATGACCCCTATATTGAACAAACATCAAATTCGTATGTTGGACACACCACGACCACTCTGTTATACAGGTCAACTTGTCAATTGCATGATCAATGTGCCATTCGTACCATATCAAGAGAAAAATGCATGTATGCATAGTGTGCATAATGCTATAAGATTAGTGATTTATATATATCATATAGTTTTTGTCTTGGATTTGTTTTATTAATTACAAGCATGAGTGATTTGGTAACGAAACTCTTCCTCTGCGAATGAAAACTGCTCATTCGGCTAATTTTTGTCCTTTCCTCTTCATTAGTTAAATGTCGGGTAGCATCACTGAACACATCTGATTTTCTGATTTGCAAGTGGGGAAAATATCATCACCATTGCTTCGCTTTCCTATTCATAGAAATGCTGATAGAGCTAATTCATTGTTTCCCTCGCTAGTTTTTAAGCCTTTTAAAGCTTATAATGATATTTTCCATCTAATGTGGATGATTGTGTAGAGCTGTCCACCACTTTACTTTTGCATGAATACTGAAAAACGTTTACAGGATGCACGATGCAATAATAATTATTAATAATCATACCCCCAAATGATTGGTCGACAAATTACGTTGGTTCAGAAAATGACCTCAAATCTTAGTGAGATTATGTCACCATAACTTCTGCTATACGATACTCATACTTCCCAACCAATTATATATTTTCCATTGCATACATTAACTTCCATTTGCCATATGTAACAGAACATGTTTTTGCTATTCCATGTTTGCAATATTTTTCAAATATTGTTTATTGTTATCAAATATATCAATGTGCCTCCCAATACTTGGCCATTTAACATTTCATACGCTCATCCAAATTGCATTTATCCTGATATTACAACTGCATAACACAACGCTCTCCGTATTTTGCTGAAAAGTATTCATCAATCGGGAATATTCTAATTTTCAAGTCTCATAACAACTATTTCAATCCTGATTTTACTAGGATAGTATTACTCTTGATCGTCAAGTTGCATTAAAGCTCGAAAGTAAACCCTACAGTAACATTATAATAAACATTCATATTTAGCTAAAGATAAATCCACGTTCTTTCCCGGACGAGATTACAGAAGGCTTACAGTAATGGAGTTGAATACAGAAAATCAGTATGGCAGATCAGGGGTATTCTCAATGGATATTGAATCTTTCCACGTTGTTGACGATAAAAGACAATGCTTTAATTTAAGTATTCAGGTAACGTCTGACTATTGCTTGTACAACTACAATGTTTTTTTTAAATATTATCAAGGACAGATTTATCGTTTGTCATATACCATCAGTCTTATGCAATTCCCAGTTATGTGTATTCCTTAGTTCTACTGAGTTGAAGTACTTTATTTTCTTATACCATTGGCAGTTTCATCTCTGTTTCTGCATGTATGATGTTTGTTTTTATCTGTTGTGTCTTGTCTTACTGGGCTTTGATATAATCCAGCCCAATACACTTGCCATAAAGTTCTGTGTCTGTCTTCAAGTGTTCATTTCGCTTCTATGCTCATCTCAATTGGAAAGTATCAAAAGGTTTACTTTTTTCCGAACTTCGTATAAAAATAAAGTTCTTGATATTATTGCGATAGTTTCCACATCGACGAGTATTTTCTATTTTTGAACAAAAATACGCCAATTCTGATAATGATTCTAGAATTGAAGATTGGGGGGAATTTTTGTGCTGGATATTTCTTGCTGAACGGAGTTCCGCAGTCGGATAGACTAGTTGAGGCTGATAGCAATTAAATGAAAAACATAACTTACGAAAGATCATCGTCATCCAATAGTCGCTTTCTCGTGTGACTCTTACACAAGAGAAAAACGAGGGGCGTACTGAACTGAATTACTGCATGCAATGCAATACCTAAAAGGAACGGAATTTTAAAAAAACATTGTGACGAGCAATAAAAAGTAGATACTTTACAATAACGTAAAATGCAAGCAATCGTTGAGCATGCAAGATGAAACATCACTAACCATACCAATGGTTGATTCTAATCTAAAGACGGTGATTAGGAGGGGTCCACTATTATCAGCTATTTCCAGAGAACAAAACAATTGATTCGTGCAAGTATTGTTCTCAATAGGAACGACTGACGTAGCATCAACGGAACGCAATAATTAACCGAAAGGGTGTGATATCCCGTCAGGATAACGCTTGACTGCGTCATTTATCATGACAAGACGAATATTGTCACAGCCTGGCTTGACAATTTTCACACATCAGCAATATTCATCAACATATTGCCATTCATTCCGGTTGTTACAGATTTCTCCTCATGAAAATGTTCAAAACTCTGCAAGACTGTAAATGGCACATACAGTAATTCTCAGCTCAAACTGACAAAATGTTGTAAGATGATGGCTTGGTGAAATTGACTGGAAGATGACAGAGTAAGTTGTAACAAAATGGTTCACGTGCTGAAAGAGTTTTTTGGACGACTGAAGTTCTTGTTGGTGTCATGAACACGCCGTTCAGGCCTTTCCATTCTACGGCTTTCTTCAGGTGTGCTGACCTAATGTGATGGTGGTAAACAGAAATTTCCTCTTCTATGGGAGCCACGCTTATAATGCGAGATTTTGGGTGTTTTTCTTTTCCTGCCCTTGGCCTATTTATTGTATTTCGGGGCAGACCCGCTATGGTGAGCAAATTTCGAACTGTTATGATGACTCTTTGTATTCTCTTTGCTATCCTCTTAACGTATTGAATATGAATGACTGGAACAAAGCTGGTACCCTTCGTGGTGTCTTTCATACCTCTTCCCCAACATACATACCATTTATCATCGTGGAAATTTAATGGTAGAGTAGATATTTTATCTGAGTATGTAGGCTATATTGTTAAGTTCCTCTTCCTCTGCTTCCTCCGATGCTGAGAACTGCTGTCCGATTTTTCAAACAACTATCCAACCTTGACGCAGAGAAGATGGTTTGAATTGGAATTCGAATATCTATGAGCGTTCCTAAAAATTCAGACAGACTATTCGTTACCCTGTTGTTCAATAAATCTAAATTCGGCCATAAACTAACTATTGTACATATGTGAGTGAGCATATTTTACGTAGTTCAGATTAAAGTCAAACATCTATAGAGTTATAAAACTGTATTTGTGGAAATGTTTCATTGCTAAAGTGGACTGTATACAAATATACATGCTTTGAATTAATAGTAAGATTGACAATAATAACTCCAATGTTGAAGAGCTTTGATGGGGCGCTTCTAATATTTTTTAACTGATCATGCAACTATTTTTCAAAACTTCATATAAAACAATGTAATGTGAATCGCTACTTTAAAGTAGTAAAATGGACATGCTTCTTCAATTGAAGCCTTAACGATAAATAAAACTTCGCTATTATGGATCAATAAAACTGACAAATAAATACAAATATATTAAAACATTGTGTATATTGGGCATTTGCTAGATTAGCGACTATTTCTCCCAATGCCTTCTTGGCGATCAGTCAAATTAAATGGAATTCCTCATAAAGTCTTCCTAATACATTTAGCTATATGTAGTTGCAGTTAATTCTGTAGATCGATATAATCCGATGTTGTTCATCAATTAATAAAACTCTCTCTGTTCAGAGTAGTTGGAGATCTGGATGTTTTAATAGCAACACAAGAACGTAGTTGCTGGTCTGTTTGCACCGAAACCCTGAAAGGTTTTGTCAACATCGAGATCATTCACCATTCAACGCACTCGTCCTTCCCCAGATAAATGCAATGGGATTTGACAGCTAATCTTATGATTGCAGCGCAGAAGAGAATTTAAAATCCTTCTAAACATGGAAATCTAATTAGACAAATCAGAAGAGATGTAAGCACTTAGTATATACTTATGTAGGTGCGTAACTAATGGGGTGAGTATAAATGATTTTTGTTCATAGTTATGAATGTACATAGGTCAATATGAAAGTATGTATTTATATATTTGTATATATACATATATATGCGCGTGTGTGTGTATGTGTGAGTGTGTGTGTTCGTGTGGCACAAAATGCAAGCTTATTTTGTCGTTCCGGTCAATATTGTTATTATATGGCTTCCTGAATACAACCGCAGAATGAGAGCTGAGGAGAGGAGACAGTGCTGTAGAGTTGGTACTTCCTCCCATCACCACACCCTCTCCTGCAGCCGTTGTTGAAAACTCGCTTGTATCGCGTGGGTCTCACCAGCCACCAGCAGTTCTATGGCAGATGTGGAGTTCTCTCCAGAATATATGTATATATATATATATATATATATATATATATATATATATATATATATATATATATATATATGCATCAATGCATACAATATATATCCATGAAGGGGAAATTAGATAACCCAAAAAATATTTATTTGATATGCTTCCACAACATGAAAATAGCTTGAAGTAACACATGTAATCTATTTTGATGTAGATTTCAAGAAGAGAAAAAAAAAATAACCATTACTCGCTGCAGAGAGGTTCTGTATGGAAAACGAAATTGTTTTGGGAGGAAAAGGAATAGGAGAATTTTGTTATGCCAGTCCATTGAATGTAGAGGATCCCTGCTTGCTTTGAAAATCAGCATTTGACATTCTCGAAAGAAGATAGAATTTTTTTATACATGTCTTTCAAGTGTGGCGGACCAGTTTGCTTTGCTAAAGATTCATCAATCGAATTCCTCGAAAGAGAGAAAGAGAATTTTCTTATGCCACCCTTCCAAGTGAAGGAAGACCTGTTTGCTTGCCTTCAAAATTAGCCTTCAAAATTCTCGCTACAAATTTATGGTGCACAGAAATCTAAGCTCTATAAATATCTATGACCATAATTGATATTACCTTTTGCTTCAGCTGGCCAGGATAGAGTCAACCTAGGTCAATGTAAAAACAGGGTGAATCAGGACAGTTGTGAGCGAAATGACTGAAATCATACGATGAGCGTATGTGCCCACACACTGTTAAGCGGTGTCACTGCCAATCAGTTTATCCTCGACAAAATTACCATGCTTCGCTAATAATTAATCGTAATATTACGATATTATCATTATGATCTTGTAAGCTTTTTCTGTTCTCACAAAAACCAATTGACCATCGCTGACTTCGATTAATCCCGTTACGACCCTAATTAGACACTTCCATTTTTACCCAGGCAAGTTGGGCGAAGCTTTTGTGTTCTTCGAATTGTTTTTTTGATTGTTCGTTTTTACAGTAATTTGCTTCGTAGAGTCATTAAACAATGAGTGTAATTGCGATCAGATAGGAAATATCCACTCACACAATGCTCCCTTTTGTTCAAGGATCTTGTTTCTTGCTCCATTTTTATTAACAATTGTTGTGCCTCAAAGAGCCGAGCTTAACAAATAATGTTACTGATGCGATGGAACCGTAGCTTGCGTTCGGTTCAGTAGGCCGTGGTTCAATCTACCGCCAAGTCATGCCAGAGACGTTAAAAATGGCACTCAATGCCTCTCCGCTAAGCAGTCAGCACCACGACTAACATATTTCTGGTGACTACTTGATCACCATTTCGCGTGATATCACTGAAGTTAAGCAACGTCAAGCCTTATCAGTATCTTACCGCCGGTTAGGTGATACCAGGCCGAACGGGACGAAGCTTAAGCAGGCTTGGGAAATCGGAAAGGTGTCTTGGTAACAATAGCATTGTGTGTACGTAAGCCCGCGGCACCCATGATGAGGGTATGAATGGAGAACGGCTGTACATGCATATTGGTGTGATGATATGGTCAATATCATCTATCAATCGAGGCTATTTATGTCCGTTAGTGCAAACTTTGCTAATTGCATTAAGATAGGTTATGAAGTTGTATGAAAATTGAGGAACTTCATTAAGTTATTTCATGAGAATGCATATTATGGAAATTTCAGAAATACCAAACATTGTACAGTTTAAATTATGAGGTATTTCTATTCATATTTTCTTCATCAAAAAAATAACATGATCGTAAAAAAAATATTAGTGAAGACATTTTCTTCCAAGATTATTCTTCTTCTAGTGTGACTAACCGCCTAGCCTGGCTATTCTATTCAGATCCTTGTTTTACATGTGAGAAAAGCATACGATTCTCGATAGCTATTTATAGGTCGTAAGTTTTTATATTCATAGATCATCGTTGAGCATTATATTTGTTGTCATTGAATAGATATTGGAACTTTCCATGAAAAAAAGTTACTTTAATATGATTATTGACCCCTCCAAAAGAAGCCCCGGGTGTACGTTCGTGAATAAGTGTACGGACATTTAGATTCGTAGATTATTACAATAGTTCAAATGACATCGGGTGCACATGCTTAAATTCGTAATATTGTTGTTCAATAGGCCTTAGCAGGTATAAACATGTATTAAAAAAAATAGGGTAGAAGTCTATGTGCGTAAGACTAACTGTAGTTAGTTCCAAGATTTGTAATCAGGAAATGAACCCGTAAAAATAATCGGCTGATATCCTTCATAAGATAAAACTATTTTCTTTCTAACTCTTCGGTCTTCCCATTTAGCCATTGATTTTAAAAAAGTGACGAAGATTAATAGGTTATCCTTTACCAGATAAAAGCCTTGACTCACAGATAAAACTGAGTTGCCATCGATTACAATGGAAAAAAACATTGAGTTAATCACTGAACTGCAATGACGGACATTTCCTTAATCCGCAGTCAAAGGGCGAATACTAAAATGCAACTTTAGCTATCAGCCCTGTGACTTTGTTAAATTGTTCTTCTGGTTTAGGAGATTGGAGAGAAGAGAAGAAAAAATGTACGATGCCACTACCAAAGACCACCGTGTGCAACATCCTACTAAGAGAGACTAGGAAATATGTCGACTGGAACGTTCCGCTAACAGTCAAGATGAAAATAATAGTTCATGAGTGATACTTCTCACACTGTTTTTTTCTTATTTATTTATCTTCCCTTCCTAATACAAAGAAATCTTCTTTTAGTTCACGATTCTGTTAGTTTGTTGTATTCTTTTTCGCCTCTTTGTACTTCACCGCAAAATATATATTTGTTTGTTTTTATTGCCTCTGTGTTCCTGTCCTGTTTTATTTCTCTTTTTGTCTATTTGTAAATCTTTTTGGAATGTGCTCTTTTGTCTGTACTATGCAATACACTGCCCGTATCGTTATAATCTCCTCCTCCTCAGTCAATCTTCCCTGGTTTATTTCTTCAACTGTAGCGGGGTTGCATTACTGTTTTATTTTGTATTTTCTCTCAGCTTGGTGTGTGGCACGTTCACGTAGACCGAATTGTCTTTTAACCGTTTTGCATTTCTCAGTAGATTTCAAACGATCTGTCTTTCTCAGTCCATTTCAAGTTCAGCTTTGTTGATCTTGATGTCCGACTTTTCTTTTGTGGTCTAGAAACTTTTCTATCACTATTCTTGTACTGCTGTATATTGTCAGTTTCGATTTATTTCAGTAGTTTCTTGTCATTATTTTTTTCAGTCGGGTGAGGGTTCTTTTTTTCAGCGTCCGCTTCTGAGGTATGAGAGGTTTTTTTTTTATCCTCTCTTGTGACGTTTTTATTGTTGTTATTGTTGTGAGTGGATTTTTTCCGCTTATTTTTCCCTCAAAACTTTCTGGTTTTTTTGTTTGTTTTTTTTTTTTTGGTGTGAATTACCCCTCACCCACCCACTCCCGACGATTCCTCTATTTTGTATCTATAACATTCACTGGTTCTTCTGTTAGATCACGTTCTTGTATTTTTCCTGAATTTCTTAAGATTCTAGGTCTGATATCCAGCTATTTTTCCAAATTTGTTCCACCTTACCAACAAGATTCTGAGAAGCAAATTCCCTTTTCATTTCTCTAGCATTGTTTACCTGCCATTATTAATGGTCTTATTTTTTTAGGTAACTATATATACATTATTCAAATTCTTGAATAGTGACTAGTTCCCTCAAATGTGCCATGAAAGGAGAACAGACCAGAAATGTAGACCAAAAATTCCACCCCTTAGTATGGTTCATCGAATAAACACTTGCCGGACGAGATAAGAATTTGATATTTGAGCCCCATGTGGAATATGTATATGATTTGAACTTACCATGAGCAGTGCTGATGTAAGATGAAACATGTTAGATCAGGCCAGACTGGAATATAGATAGAATGATTACATTTGTTTGATATCTTGACCAACCCTTAAGTGTGCTCTAGGCACTTTTCATTCACTGTAATCCATATCAACTATATAATATGAGCGAGGAGAGGTGTCTGGAAAATTGCATGAATTGGTATATAAGATTCATGAATAACCAATTATGAATACAAAATGTTCTCATTTCAACAAAGTTGAACTTCTTGCTATGGTATCCCCGTGCAATAAATTGGGTATAATCATAAAATACTATTCAAAATCAACCAAATCGAGATTCTTCAATCTGGAGAAACACCTGCAATTGCAACAACCACTAAAGAAAGAATTATTCTTATCTACTATAAAATTTATTCTTATCACACCAGTTATTGCGTCATTTACATTCGTATCTACATTGGTGTCTATAGTGATATTTTATCTTCAATACTGACACGAATGCTGGCGAAGATATCAGTCTTAGTTAAAAAGTGTCAAAGCCACATTAAACTTGAAACAGTTCATGTACCATTGAAACAAATGTGTACAAAATTGATATAGCAGTGTTATGTATATTCATTTATGAGGACTTTTGATATTAAGCTTTAACTTAGTATAAGTATTCTTTCCACAAGCCAATCAAGTGACAATCTAGGACATGTAAGCATAGTTTTGTATCTTTCAAAAATACACATTACTTTTCATTGGAACCAGTTGGTTCAGATCTATGGCTATGAAACAACATAGGTGTATTTCGTCCAAATACCATAGACAATGAATTTTCACCACAGTAATAGCTGTTACCTTTCACTGGAGATAAAGAGGTAGCAAGCGTTGTCAGTATTCCAGCAATCTCTTTGGTCTCGTGAGTTCTTCAGATTTCCAGTTTCTCCAAACAAGGTTTGTGGGACAATTCCAAGTGTTCTAAGAGGTACAATTATTTTATAAAAAATGCATATGTATATATTCGTGTTTGTATTACGTGTATATGCATGTTTGTTACTTTAAAAATCCATTGTTCAGGATGGAAGGATATTCTGCACACATACCCCGACGTCAATGGTCCTCCTGCTTTGGATATCAACCCCAAATAGTCCTCGTTCGCAAAGGCAAGCTATTCATCTCTTTATAAACATGTTTGTATTTGTATTGAGAAATGAATATGTATGATCCGAAAGAACGAATATAATTTGCATTATATTACATAGAAACTTATTTGAAATTATCTCCCACTGTTACATGGTTAATGTATCACCCGAACTAGACAACGTAAACAGAATAGACAATTGAAGAAAATGGAGATGCTGCAAGAATCGAACCTGCTACTGATAGGGTAGCTGTTTCAACGTAGCTATGCTCTTACCATCGAGCTAAACAGCTGCCCAAATAACTGCTTTCACAGCTATTTCTCATCTCCTTTATTCTGAGTGTATTCGCTTCTTTCAACGCGACTGTTATGTAATAGGAAATGGAGATGGGCGATCAATGTTAAGAGCATCACTGCGTTGAAGCAGCTATCCTATCGGTTACAGGTTCGATTCCTGCAACAGCTCCATTTTTCTTTATTTGTTTATTCTATTCACATTGTCTAAGGTGCGTGATACATCAACCAGATCATTTCAAGTAAGTTTCAAAATAATATATCGCAGCTTATAATCATGTTACACACACACACATATATGTTTGTGTATCTGTGTTTATTTGATGAATTATATAGCTTCATATCTCCATACTTCATTTTTCTTTCAAATACCAATACTTTTTATTGTGTTAACTATTTTCTTATCTGCATTGTATTCTTCCTGCACCATCGTAACCAGCTATAAACAATTTTAGTTCCATCTTCTTTTACTAATGGAAGGACATTTCTCCTTCTCTCCTTGGTATGACTCGAAGGGATGTGCTAAAAATGAAAAAAAAAACAAAAACTCTATTCAAATTTTTTCATTACTTAGTAATTAGTATGGATGTTTCAATTAAGTGAAGTCCTTTATTAACCGTTGGTCGGAACGGGGTTAATCTTTTAAGTACAAGGCTAAAAGCCTAGGAGGAATATTTGGGTATCTTAGATTTCATAAACAAATAGAATGTACAACAGACTATGAAAAACCTGAAGTATATCTTTATTAACGAAAATGATAAATCCATGACTTGGAAAGAAAGCAGATATAACATCAAAACTGTTTAAGAGAAGCACATTTTTTTTTATAATTGATGAAAGTGTTTATAAATTTTAGAATGGTCAGTGTATTTTGGAATCTGCTTATCCACATGACTTGAATCGAAAATGATTCTGATAGAATCTATTTTTCGTGCATTTGTAGGAATCGCGTTAGACACCTGTTCCAGGTGATGATAGACGAAAATTAATTATATTTTGTATCATTGTGACCACACGCTTGATTGGTTGACTGTATGATGTAAAGGGTGTGGTCCGATCTCCTCGGTAATAATGAAAGAAAATTGATCCAATAAAATTACGAAGCAGTCCAACTTGGGTTGGGCACAGGTGTGATCCGCCTAATCTGTAAAAGCTTGGGAAATGTTTGATTAGACAAAGGGGTCATTAATCAAAATATCAAGGGTACCTTGGCCCCCGGCAATCCTCCTAACAACTCTCAATAAATACTCGGAGATTTTAAGCCCCCAGTAAACATCCCAGGAGAGTTCTGCTGACACGGTGTCTGGCCGCTTGCCCATTGGCGATTCACCAACAATTACTGCAGTGAGGTATCGAACACTCCAACTGAGGAATCTACGACTGAAAACTGAACCCGAGAAGCTGCCCAAGTCCGAGAGCTGAGAAGGAGAAGTCATACAAAGTGATTGTTGTTCTAAAACCCTGGACCGCCGTTCCATGCTAGCACCAACTCCGCTATCCTTCACCGTTTCAAGTTTTCTGTTTTCCGTGGATTAAACGCAAAACCTCAAGCTAAGAGATGGCTTAATCCAATGTTGTAACAATGACGAAATAAACTGCAATGTATTCACCCCTTTGAACAAGCATCTTAAGCCATTTCGACAACGTTTGTGACCTGGCACATTCAACTTAACGACGTCTCGATCAAACCCACCAAAAAACTTCTTCAAAACAAAGAATTCACAACAATAGTGGACAGAAACTAAGCCAACAAGTGGTTTGATGTGTAGTACGTGGGCCCTGTTTTTGTGGAGGAAGGAAGTTGTACGAAGAGAATGGTATGCGTGCCAAGTATGAAGTTGGATGCGCATTGAAACAAATAGAAAGAACACATACAAGTATCATTGGCCAGACAAGAGACGTACCTTTATTCCAAGAATGAAAATGAAGTTATGGTACATGTAAGGATAACCATAAATACGATCGATCGTGAGAAATTATGATAGGATAAGAGATGAAGAGATGAAGAAAGGTGGGAACTTTCTTGTCTTGATGGTACTGGCGTCGGTATCGAAGCGGAGTTTGTCTGAACTGCTTTTATTCCGTATGGTTGGATCGCTCCAAGATAATACGTGAAAAACCAGGTTCAGGAAGCAAGCCTTACTGCCAAGTAAGTGAGTTAACTTGGGGTTCAGTGTGCGAGCCATACAGCCAAGTAAGTGAGTTAACTGGGGGGGGGGCTATTCTCTGATGCTGATGGACTCTCGACGAACAGACCATGAAAGACAGAGACCATGGAGTTTTATCCATGCGTTTTTCCCAAAGTAAAGAAGTTTAGGAAAGATTATCTTGATCAGTAATTAGTAAAAAGGCTTTGCCATTTCATTCATGAGAGTGAGAAGTGATACGTGTATAGAGCACATTGTGAAGACACGCTGGCGTAGTTGCGTAGTTGTGCGTATATGTGAGGCCGGATATCAATGAAATGAAATGAGCAAAGCTAGTACCGTGATAGGTCACGGAAGAAAGAATGGTTAAGATCAGATCAGCCAGTGGGTCAGCGAAATGATAACCATCTTAGGGAGGTGGGAAGAGAAAGAAAGGGAGTGGAAGAGTAGACGGCTTCAAAGCCCGGGGCTGGAAGCGTAACTAGCTAGGGGTGCTGGAGCTAGCGAGCTCTAGACCATGTGCGTCCAGGGGTTTTATAGGGGTCGGAGGAGGAAGTGACATTTTGGATATCTAACTAAAAGAAGAGTTTCATTTTTAATTCCTAACTAAAAGAATAGGGGGCGCTACAGTGGCATAAGCACCAAATCTGATTTATCACGGAAAGGAAATTTGTTACCCGAGTCACCGATTTTCTGTGTAAACCTGGAAAAGCCCATATGGTATCAATTCTGATGTTTAATTATTTGAACAAGATGTTTAACTTACCAACTACAGAATCTTTTAGTACACACGTATGCTTTAATATCTGTAAAAACGAGTTTGACTGTGTTAATTTTATCCCTTATATATTTCACATATTCACCCTTCTTCTAAAAAAGAATTCACGTGTTTTTTTTTCAGTTTGGTTATCAATGCGTCTGCATCTGCAAGCCATATTCTTGCTTCCTTTTTCGACATTCTTTATACTTCTGCAGCTGTATCCAATGTTAAGAATCTGTAGTTCAGCTCTTTGGATGAATGTGCATTGACCTGAACTTCACTTCGATGAACACATCGCCTGGATTGAGAAAAAGGGCTTACTCGGAGGTGGGTGTGATTCGCAGAAATTTTGTACATCTCAACATCAGTATGCTAAAAAAGTTATATAAGTCGATGGTAGGACCACAGTTTTGAACCTACACAAGAATAAACAAATGACTACAATGGAAAACGTACCGCAACAATAATAATTCCTGTATTAGCGAACTTCGCCTAACAGAAGAGGTTACAGGTTTTGAGACTAGCGACATTATGCTGCCCTAGATACGGAGGTGACATAATCGAAATGTATAAGTTACCACAAGTTGTTTTTTTTTTGGGGGGGGCGATAATGCAGAACTTCCTTCATTTTCGGCCTCATCACTTGCGTGATCATAGATTTAGAGGCTATCAGTTCAATGTGTACCGAGTGGGTTATAAAAAAAAGATTTCTGAAGTTTCTCTCTCAAGTGCTGTGGATCACTGAGCCTGAGCGCATTCAAAAATCACCTGGACAGATAGGGAACTAAAATTAATTACGACCCTAATGTAGGACTCTATGCAATAAAATCTACTCGCCGGAAAAAATACCAAACGATGTTAGAATCTAGTTCAAGTTCTATAATCCTACACTGATTTATTCCGATTTTCATTTAATTTGTTTGTGGACTAATATAACAATTGGAAATAGTAGTATCCATGAAATGTATTCATGGATCTACGCAAGCTTTTCATAATACAGAAAAAGGTAACCGTATGCTGTTCAAAGAGATGATTATCTTTCACGAATTCAAAATCATATACAAAAAGTCTTTTATTATTTTTCGTGGCTTGGAAAATCATTCTTCAGAAATAGAATTTCTGTTGGAAAAATATTTTCTTTTTGCATTTCTGTTCTTGTCTAATCAAATAAATCATCTAGTGGAATTCTTCAATGTAATAACTCAAGAAAAACAACAAAAGGTCATCAGACGTACTACCTTGTAGAACACTTGCCATTAGAGACTTTATTTATTGTCAGTCTGTGACATTGTTTTTTTGGTTTTTTTTTCGTTTCAACCGAATTATTATTTGATTCATGGAGAGAAAAAAATGACTTGTACAGTAAAATCAGTGTTTTCAGATGTGCAGGCATCAGTAGTATTGATTGCCATCAGTGACTCACTGACTTACTGATATACACGAAAAACGTTACCTCTCGTTTTCTCCCAACCCTTGTATTTAAGTATGGAAGTGCAAAGGGGACAACTTGCACGTCACAGGTCTGATATTCAGGTTTGTTTAAAGATGGTGGGGAAATATTCAAAGCGTTAGATGTGCACCAAATGCATCAATGGGTAATAGATACTTACATAGAAAAAAAGTAAGTTGTGACAGTAAAGTGACCATGATCAAGAACAGTACAACAAATCGGACCATAGATGCACATTTGTCCCTCGGTCAGTCAGTAAGGTTAATCGTTACTAAAGTTACTTACGCATCTGAAAATGAATCGGAATGACATGCTCAAATTTCTAAATAAGTACATAACAGTACATGGTGTTTGTAGAAAATGCGACATTGAAAAGAGAAATAATCTTTCAGAAAAAAAACATTGGAGTTGCTTACCCTAAATTCATAATCAGCAGATAATGTTTGCTATAGCTAAGCGTATCCGCCTGTCAGCTGACTGTAATTTCACAAGAGACAACTCCAATGTTTCCTCTGATGAGTTATTTCCTTTTTGAATGTTTTTCATTTATTTTTACGCACCCCCTGTATCTAATGTTTTTGCCATAAAGATGTCATCTTTTATTTTATTGGTAAAATATGATATTTTCAAAATGTCATTTTTCCTCATCAAGAAGCACACTGTTAATAAAGATCGATGTCAAAGTAGGAGGTAAAGCGATTGCCAATCTAAAATAGGAAACCCTCTAACCTATTCTTCTCTAGATTATATTGCACAGAATATAATAGAGTTGAGGGTTCTGTTACGACTGAGGAGGACGAAATAATTAAGAGACAGAATGTTAGGCTTAACTACCAGATCATTCAGTTTATTTCACCATAGAGAAGAAGTTAGTCTGGCGGCAGGTGTAAACTGCTCCTCGCATTTTGACAACTCTTTTTTCTCATGTTTTTCCACTTTTTTTACATCCAAATGAATTGAATGCAAGTTGTTGGGACCTTAGAAGATATTTTTGGACGGACTTGAGTTGAATGTAAAAGAAAAAATCGGAAAATAACCAGAATCCGCTCCCAAATTCAATTACATCTTACATAATATGTACACCGTGTATCTTCATAGTAATTTACTCATATACTGAACAAACACAGATTGTAAAATAAGAGCAATACGGTATTTTCTAGTTATGTAGTTTACTCAAGCAATTAAAATAGCCATTTCATAGCCATTTACAGTCATTTTCAACCATTTTATAACCAATACGATGGCTGTTTTAATTACAAACCATGAAATTAATCATCGACTCAAACTATTTCTCCACACTCATCTCAAGGGCCAATAATTCTGAATTCAAAATGAAGATAATGCAATTTTAGAACTCCTTTTTTTTTTAGATACTTCCTTTTACATTTCTGTTTTTAAATTATTTCCCCCAAAAGGTTCATGTCTTGGACTTTTTCTTTCACCCTACATTGAGTTGCATTTCATCATGTCCATCGTTGGACGTAGACCCTCCCCAGGATTCGCCACAATTCCCTATCATAGGCATCGCAGAGCCAGTATTTCCTGCATCTGTCAAGTTCATCTCTCCATCTTGTGTTCAGTCGGCCTTGGTTTATTATGTGATACCTGGGGATCCATGTTGTGAGACGTGATGTCCATTGGTTGTCTTTCATTCTTGCAACATGGCCTGCCTATTGCCATTTAAGTTTTTTAATAGTTTCTATGATGTCACGAACACCTGTTTTCTTCCTTATATACTGTGCTGTTTTGTGATCTCTCCATGTAAGGTTGAGCATGCACACGTTGTATACTTCTCAGTTTGCAGGCCTGTCTCTAGTTTTCCTCCTCTTTTGAGGGTCTCATGGAGGTTCGATGTCCTTGGTGAATGTAGTGGTCTACCTTGCCCAGTTTTGCATTTTCTATATCGACAGTTATGTTCTTATTCTCAAAATGATTATTGCACATGATTTTCGTTTTACTGAAGTTCATGTGTGCATTTCATCTGGTTTCAAATTTGGTCAGGTCGTATGTACTTCCGGGTTTGACCATATTTGGTGAAATGCAACAGGACAACTGAAACATTTTTCGAAGCTGAGGAATAAATAGGTACACAATGTAACTAAATAATTCTCGTGTCAACTAGTTCAATATATATAAAGTTATAAACGAAGTGGAAACATTTCCTGTCCTCATGAAAAAATCTGTAAAAATACTTCTCTGCCGATTCAATAAAAGATTCGAACAATATACTTCTCCGAAGGTTGATAAAACTTATTCCTAAAACAGACCTATCCCATGAGCAGTTCAGTCAGATAAATATTTCATCAATACTTATACGTAAAACAGCCACAAAATAGACCACAGACGCTGATAATTAAGATTGTTATATCCTAAATTTCCGCATCGTTTAATCATCAATGATTTGAAACACTAAAACAACAAGTCCAGTTCCCACATCATGTTTTTAGAATGCACGCAAAATTTGTCCAAGACTACAATTCCACGTCGCACACACACGCACAAACACATACAAACACACACACACTCATAAACACAGAGTAACTTTTTTTTCATACAACCTACGGCCACATTATGGAGATTTTGAGTTCTTTCTATTCTGCACACTGTCTTTACCGAAGATTTTTCCACTTCGATCACCAAACACAAAGCTTGAATATTTTTACACTTTGATCTACACAGAATACATTAGATTCCTTCTTCCTCTCCAGATACATCAAACATATAGAGTTCTTCAGATGATCGTATTCATTTACATTTATTCCAGAGACCCTTATCTTTGTTAGATCATAGCAAAGCTCTTTGGAATCTTTTTACACACATCGCATGTGGAT
Organism: Thysanoteuthis rhombus; assembly: GCA_963457665.1. Lineage (NCBI taxonomy): Eukaryota > Metazoa > Mollusca > Cephalopoda > Oegopsida > Thysanoteuthidae > Thysanoteuthis > Thysanoteuthis major. The sequence continues at coordinate 25,528,095 of OY735203.1, read as the reverse complement.
ATTTTTCTTTCCAGTTTCTCCGAATGCTAAAGGTCAAACATTGTTCTTGCAATACAAATGGTAACTACTCTTTCTCCACCACCGGTTAACTACTGATAGAAAACATCATTATCATCATCATCATCATCATCATCATCATCATCATCATCATCATCATCAAAAGCAGCCTTTTAGCGTCCGTCGTTGGATATAAACCTTCACCCTAAATTCGCCTGACTTTTCTATCATGAGCGTAGCGGAACTTGTACTTCGCAAATTTGTTTATCTCGTTACACTACCTTACTCTTTGTCGGCCACAATTCTGCCCGTGACCCCTGAGGATCCATGTTGTGAATCTTGATGTCCAACAGCTGTTTGACATTCTTGTAACATGTCCAGCCCATTTGAGTTTTCTTATTATCCCTATGATATCTTGGATTCCTGTCTTTTTCCTGATATACTGCACCATCTTATGATCTCTTCATGTTGACTGAGCATGATTTTCCCTTATGCATGTTAACGCTATGTATTCGTCAATTTCAGGGATCTTAACTCCAGCCTGTGAGATGTGATTTTGAATTCTTCTATTCACTTGTGTCGGTCACAACTAAATCGACTGAACATATGAATCAAAACTTGACGATTGTGAGGTTAATTGGTTGATTAGGGAGAGAATCGCCTTAATACAAAAGTTTTATCTTATTATGATTTGTCAAAAGTTCTCATTTCTACCTGTATGTATATATGTACTCGCCTCCTACAAAAACTACTTGATATCAATCCATAAAATTTTCTGTGAATACGGATATGGAATGATTTAGCAAATTATTTTTTTTCGAAAAGGACCCCCCAAAATATGTTTTTAATGGTTTCAAATCAGGTTGGGTGCCTATTTATATGATTATCCAGCAATAGTAAACAAATTTTTAATGACGTAGTAAAAGAATATTTTCAAATCTTTTTTCTCAACTCGGTGATAAAAATGCATTCTCGATTAGGAAGTGGAAACATTTTTTCACATATCACAGATCCCACTGATTATTGGTTGTACATGGACACCTTGAATAACGTTTTTTCGATTAGTGCATATTTTGTAGTATAGTTAAGGTACATTGCTCCATTAGTACAAGCCCCATGGAATTCGGGGATCAGAGATTACGTCGATCACTTTGAAGGAACTGATTTTTCTCTTTTAGGGAGTCAAAATCAAAAAGGAACTCTCATTTTTCACCTTCAGGGGTCAAAATCTGGCAGTAACTTCTCTATTTTTTTCATTCCTTTTAGAGGACTTTCTTTCTTGTTTTGTTTACTTCTTTTTTCGCACATTTAGAGGTCACTTTTTTGTGTCAAAACAGGAAGGGTCATTTTTGAAGTCAAATTTGAGGAGGAATATTCTTTTTTCTTCACTTTCAGGAGTCAGAAACGCTAATATGATTTTCCCACTTTTTGACGTCGAAATTGAAGGGATATTTTTTTTCATTCTCAGCGGTCAAAGTAGAGGGGGGAATTTTTTGCACTTCTTTAGGAGTTCAGAATCGGGGTGTGCAGTTACTTCCAGGAGTTAGAGTTGAGAGAAAATAATATTTTCCACTTTAGGGGTCGAAATCCAAGGGAATATTTCTTTCATTTTTGCAGTCAAGATTGAGAGACATTTTTTCCCTATTCCGGTGCTGAGCCCTAAGATAATCCTTTTTTTACATCTGGGAACAACGGGGGGACGTTTACTTTCATTTCAAGGGGTCAAAATAACGAGGGAACTATTCTCACTTTTTAGACATTAAGCCCTTCCCTCGTCAGCATCAATTGAAAAAAGCCTTTTTCTTTTTGCCTAATTTCTGAACATTAGCCCCTCCCTTTTAACATTTTACAACATTAAATCCCTCTTTTCTTAAATCAACCCTACTTTTTTCCTTGTATTAACGCTTGTCTTTAACTTTGCCCCCCAAGAACCTTTTTTCACATTAACCCAACCCTTCTTTTACATTAGCTGAACATCTTTTTTTCACATCAGCAAACCTCTTTTTCAACCTCATCCACCCCCTTTTTGCAAAATATGGTATCAAATCAATGTTGAAAACGAATTGAATTAAACGTTATCTAATTTCCATCTCCCTATCTTTCTATTTGTTTTTTTAGGATTGCAATTGATACCGGTCGTTAGGAATGTATTTAGTCTAGTTATATTAATTAATTCTCCTTATGGTGTCGTATATATTTTATTCTAAAACTTTCCCCTGGGTCCATAGAGTATGTATGCCAAATTTGGTCGGGTGAGTTACGTATCGAGTATTGTTTAGAAATGGATGAAAATCAGATCATTATTATCAGTGCAGACCCCACATTTTTTTTTTAAATGGGGAGACCTTATGTGAATTTTGCTCGCATATACAGCCAATCTTGGGTCTACTGAAATGGTTTGAGCCACTGGGTAAAGTCAATTCTTTTTTAAAAGGAGTGGTTCAGCCAAAAATCGATCATTGCAAAATAATACAATAGGTATTCTGTTCATATTCTAAATTTGTTGACAATCTCATTTTATTTAAGTCTAAATCTCAGTAGAAACCTCAAAATTCACCATTTTCAACCACTCCTTGTCAGTGGGAGTTTGTATTATGTATGCCTGAGATTCTGAATTCCGTCGAATCAGAATAAAATTCTGAATAGCTTCATTAGACACAACATACGTGAAAAGTTTGTTCTTTCATTTTACTGGACAGCAAAGTACGTGACTGAGGAAGAGACCTACACATACCCCCAACCAAGGTAAGGTCCACGCTCATTCACAATAATAAGCACCCCAACTCCAGCGTTAACTCTCACCTCTCAATCAGATCTCAGTGACTTACCCTCTCTACTGTAAATACTACAAAAGTTAAAAGTATATTGAAAAGTCTGTCTGCGGATGCCTACTGTCGTGCTGTGGGAATATTCACAAGGGTTTGAATGTAAGGACAGAATGCAGGAAAATGGATAAGGCGAGCTGTGTTCAAACTCTGAGACTGAGACTGGCACTAATATCCTTGGGAAAGATATGAATCTATCCCCTCCTAGATATGGGTGTAAAAATGCTTATGGTGACGTGAGTGACATTGCTCCGAGTGTTTGTCGTCTTCAAGTCTGTTTCACATATCGTAAACCTTGAAGAACTAACTGAAACAGAAACTATTGTGATATTTGAAGCCCGGGCAAAGATGGCTGATGCCTTATCCAGCAGAAGGGCACTACTTACACTTACTTTTCGAATGTAGTGAAATCAAAAGGTAGGCATCTTCTAAACAACATTTCCATTGGCTGGGACTGTATACATATGTACGTTTAAATATACGTATTTTTCAACGAGTATTGTGTCATTACTCTGTTTACATCTCCGTCTGAAGGGTTGTTAGCGTGCAGCAAACATGTGTCCTTATGATATGTGTCTATGATCTCTTTTCGTTATCCTATCGTATCCGAGATTATTTTTGAGAATCGTGCTTGCTATGTTTGAGAAAGGGGAAAAGAGTATGTTTATGCCGTTGCAAAGGAACTCTCTAATTTCTTTTTTTATTTACTTCATCCATCCAACTCCTTTTTTTCACTTTTCTTTTTTTTCTCTTTACTCCTTCTTTTTTTTTTCATCTTCTTCATCTCAGTACTTTTTTCTATCTCTACCGTCCTCATAACTTCTATTCATGAGTAGTCTTTGTCTTTTTTTCACCCTTCTCCGCTACTCTTTAACTCAGAGCTTTCTCGACCGTGTATCACGACACTTTAGTTTGTCACCGATAATCTCTAGGTGTGTGACGAAATTAAGTATAATTTTGTATATCTTTCGAGAATACTTTTCCCAAGTCAGCGGAACTGCTGTGATGACATTATATATTTGGCTCGGCTAACAAAAGTAAAGTAATACGTCGCAACAAAAAAAATGTTTTTGAAAGTATGTCGTTAATGCACAAAGTTTCGAAAGCTCTGTTTTATCTCTGTCTCGTTTCACCTTTTTTTTTCTAACCATGTATCTCCTAATTTCATTGTTCTATATTTTCATGTGAGTAATCATGGCAGACAGAACTTTCCTTCCATAAGCCGGCTTCACCAACTGGCGCTAAATGCATTATGAGTGTTTCGCCTGTGTCTCAATTGGTATTCATCAGACGCTCAGCTTTTTTCAGGTTTGTCTCGATAGAAGGAAAAACGATGACCAAAAAACTAGAAAGAAAAAAAAACAATGACTGGGTTGTGCCTTCTTAGTCGATAGTTGTCATCAATAAATTGAGTACAAACTGCGAATCACATGATTATCAAGCCCTCATAATTACACTAATACAATGGTATATCTACTCATAGTTTTACGGACTCGTACGAGATATAAATACATATTCATACGTAGGTGAATATACAGGCAAGGCATGAATGCTAAATCATAAGTACTCACTACAAATATAAGTATCCGTATGTTCAGGAATATGCTTGTACATCTCTGATGATTGCTGGAGACCGTCGAACAAAACTGGCATTAAAACTATCATCACCATCATCATCATCGTTATCAGTCTTTTAACGTCCGTCGTTGGACATGGACCTTCTCTGGGATTTACCACACTTCTCTATCGTGGGCGTCGCAGAGCCAGTACTTTCTGAATTTGTCTAGCTCGTCTCTCCATCTAATACTCTGTAGCCTCGGTTGCGTATGTGATCTCTTGGGATCCATGTTGTGAGCCGTGACGTCCATCAGTTGTCTGTCATTCTTGCAACATGGCCAGCCGACCACCATTTCAGATTTTTAATGAATCATATGATGTCCCTGTCTCCTGTCTTCACCCGGATGTACTGTGTTGTCTTGTGGTCTCTCCATGTGAGGTTGAGCATACTTCTTTCATGTGTTCACGTTGCATGGTTCTCAATTTGCGCCCAACTTTGAACATAGACCTTCCCCAGACTTCTTCATCGTAGGCATCGTGAACTTCTCTATTTCTCCACATCATCGTATATTTTATCGGCCACAGTTTCGTTATGAGTTGCGATGTCCATCAGTTGTCTTACATCCTCGCAACATGTCTAGCCCGTTGCCATTTGAGTTTTCTAATGGATTCTATGATGTCCCTGACTCCTTTTTTTTTCACTAATATATGGCGATATTCAGCGATCTCCCCATGTGATGTTGAGCGGGATTCTCTCATGTGCACGTTCTATTTTTCTCAGTGGGAGTGTCAATCTTCTGCTCCCAGGGTGATTAATTGTTTGATTTCTTTTTCTTTTGGTGGTTTCAAAAAGATTCGTTGTCATAGGTAGATGTAATGGTATATCTTCTTCAGGTCTGCGTTTTCGATTTGGATTTTTATGTCTTTGTCCTAAACATGTTTGTTGCATATGACATTTGTTTCACTGAAATTCACATGCAGTCCAACTTCTCAGCATTACATGGAGATCGTGAGAGTTTTTTTGTTTTTTGTTTTCAAAAAAGACGATGTCGTCAGCAAATCTAAGGTTACTCAAGTACTACTCAGATTCTTTTATTTTCCAAGTCTAGGTTCCGGAAGATCATCTTGAGGCAGTCTGTGAAGAGTTGGTATCACCTTTTGTCATGTTTGCATTTTTGTTGACGAAATATTCTGCATATTGTCGATTACTCTATGATTCAAAAACATGGTATAATTTTTCAAAAACTTGAATCTTTCTGCAATTTCTATTTATCACCATTTTTCCACCTCTGGTGAGGAGATTATTTGTAACACCCTAACACTAACAGCAACAAATAGCTTGTGCGCTACTTTTTACCATGTCCAAATTGATAAAAATAACGATTTTGTACAATTTCTACTAAGTTTTGAAACTTACATATTTAGAAAAATGTGGTTACGTTCCCCCACAAATTTATAACAAGATAACTTCTAAATTACCCATACACCAAGCAAAATAAGATTAGGAAGAAACAGAATCAAGTTTGAGCTTTTCAGCTCAGTGCGACGTCTATGCATTCCATATAAATTTAAGAACGTAGCACTATTTTGTGTCAGCCCATCGACTAATAACGTACGTGTAAAATATCCTTGCTTTTGAGCTAATTCAATTAGGTACACACTCTGACATTCTCATATTCATCTCTACATTCAGCAGACTTTTTTTTATACTTGCTTCATCACTTTCAGTATGGCCTCAAAATATGTTACATCATTTTTGTTCTGCAACTAACATGCATGCATCTTCTTCCTGCCATTTCATTTATATCTGAGTAAATACGTATTTTCTTTTTCTCTCTTGCTTATACTTTACTATCATGTATTCTGTTGTTATATCATACTAAGGCATTATCAAAACAGTATTCAAAAAATACATATGTTTACTATTCAAAAGACTTAATGAATAGTTTAAATTACTGAGGGCCTTTTTTCCCATCTGACTCGGTCCTACTGCACGGCTTTCTTCGTGTCACGGTTTCATTTTCAAGATGTTTTTGATACTTTCGTAACTTAAAATGGAAAGAATGATTTATATAATTTTGCACGTGCATGTGTGAGTATGTCAGTCTGTCAGAGCAGGTGTATGCATGTGAGTAAAAGAATTAATGGTATCCAAGGATTCTTATGATAGAAAAAAGCTCTAGTCCTTACCATGTCCCATTGGTTTAAACTCAACGTATTCAACTAAATCCCTGACAGTAAGCCAATTGCTAAGTTGAATATTTTGCACGTATTACTTAAACTATACCTGTCTGGGTATGTATAGATATAACTTCACTGAGTCACACAAAATTACAGCTATGCGTACGCTATTAACACAAGCGAGTATCTGTTTACAGGTGGTCTTAATCGATGTTCCCTTTCATTGTTTGTATCCGTGGGTGCAAAAATTCTGTCTTGGGCAATTTCTTCCCTATAACAAAAGTATGTGCACACTTTTGAATTCGATAAGGGTAATCAATATTTTTTTTTCAATAAAAACTGCAAAATTGTCTACTGAATTAAAAATCTTTACTGTGGGCTTGTGCACTGGTTGCAAAATATGTGAGTGTGCACCTAATGCACTGTATAGTTTATTGATATCTTCTTATCTCGAATCTACTTTTATCAATGACTTCTTATTTCGAATCTGTTTACAATGTAAAATGTCATTACCGTGTTTTGGACACCTTGTTTGCTTCTTGTAGTTCTTTAAATTGCTCTTCTCTGTAATAGTTGGAGATTCAAATAATTGCTTGCTTGATTGGTTCAAGGCAAAATCATAACGTGCGAACATCGAAGTTAAGCAACATCGAGCCTGGTCAGTATCAAGATGAATGACAGTTTGGGAATAACAGGTGCCGTATACAAGAATGGATGTATGAGTGACGTCACTTTGAGTGCCTCCTACTTTCAAATATATTTCACATGTCGCAAGTCTACACAAGAGACACTAGTGATATAGAATGCCAGGACAGGCAATAACTAGCTAGCTAGCTAAGGTACGTGGATCAAAAATAGCAAACATTTTTTTTAATCGATAACCTTTATCAAGCTGATAAAAGACGTTAGTGATTTGAGGGTTTCTAACGAGTGACCAACCAGACCTTTTTTATTATTATCATTATTATTATCCAGTGAGGGATTGAGAAATTCCTCTTAAGCAAACAACGTTTTTTACAGGTATGGATTTCCCTTTACTCGATGGTCTCACCTATTTCAAACATCTTTAGGTACTTTGTAAATATAAAGAAGCTATGTTGCCCAACAAACGCGATGAGACCCCATTCTTTTCATAAGGAAATGAAGGTTTTCCTTTGATGTATTTGATCTCAAAATTATAGAGAATCGTCGGGCGCAGATATGAATTATGTATATCTGTGCATATATCCAGATGCATACATTTGCAAGTGGATAGCCCCCCCATGTGTTTGTGTTTGTATGAGAAAGAGGGGGGAGAAAGAGAGAGGAAAAAGTGACGTATGAGGATAATTATACCACCAAAATGTATGGTTATAAATATTTACACACCAAATGTATATATAACTAATTGTGATAATCATATATATATATATATATATATATATATATATATATATATATATATATATATATATATATATATCGAATTATTTGCTTATATGGTTATTTGATCATTTGAATTTCCATATAATTGCACAATTTTGCTATATTTTGTAATGTTATTGATGGATCTTAAACTTATCGTACTCAGAATGCAAAGTAAATTCTCATAGAAATTTCATTATGTATTAAAATTATCAATTTGTTATTCACATTAATATATTGATTTATATATTTCATTCAATATATATATGTATCTGTACGTGCATGCATATGTGTATGTGTGTGTTTGTGACAGGTGCGTGCTTGTAAAAAAGTTTGAAATCAATTGATCAAGTATTAATTTTTCTCTCACAATTGGTTAAAAAGTCACTCGATATTCCAATGATTGAAATTCTGAATCTTCTCTTTACAAAGCACATGTAGATTGTAATTAACATGGTTTGGCTCAACCTTGTGTGTGATTATATGTGTTATAACAAAACCGATGTTCGCTCTTTTTTGTAGTCAATGGGCGCAAAAATCTCATGTTATGGAATTCTTTCCTGTGATAAAAGTATGTACGGATTTTTGAATTCGACGTACAGTTGAAACCTCGTAAGCTAACCACAGAATCTGATTTTTTTTTGTGTGCACAATTACTCCTTGTGTGCGCTGGTTGCAGGAGGAGGGAACTATGGATGGAACGCAGTATTGATGGCTTCGGAGGCCAACTCGCTAACCCTTGCGCAATAATACTTCCTAAATGTTCAGAGATTTGGCGATTTAATCTTGATGTACTGCTTGCAGAAATGATCCTCAGGATGGAATTTTCAACCACCCTCGTCCACTGTCACTTATTTTGTTTATTTAACCAAGGAAAATGTGCATGCTTGTGTGATATTATTTATTTATCACTTTATACATTTTCATAAATGTCATTATTTTCTGTTGGTTTTAGTGAATGATATTACGGCTCTTAATACGAGGCCACGGATTTCTCTTTTCTTCGTTTTAGGCTTTTCAACCAACGATTTCATGTTGCTGATTCTAAACCCCCCCCCCCGTATACATGTAGTTGCATGATGTATTATGAATTCCATGATCTGATGACTGATTATAAAACCAAAAAACAAAATCAACAGCAAAATCTATATTAAGGCAACGTTTTTAGAAATCTGATATTAAGAAAGAGAGTTTGATTTACATGCGTATTTGACCTAAAAGCTAAGCTTGCTGGAGGGAGGGGGTTCTTGGAGGCCAGAATCTAACAAAGCAAGTTTATCTTGAGAGAGAAGTGAATTATCGTAGACACTGCTTAAAAAAAAAAGGTGGTTTGTTTTACAATTGGGTTATAAATGAGTTGGAATGTGACGGCTGGCTTAAAATACACGAATACTCCTATTTTAAGTAGAGACTGTGATTCGGATTTGATTGTTTTTTGCTTTTGTTTTTTGTTTTTTGTCTTTCGTTTCATTTGCTTTGATTTGATTTTTTCCTTAATTCAAAACCTGATATGAATAAGCAGCGGGAGAAAAACATTAAAAACAAGCAAGTCACCGTCTGGAAGTTAAATTGGAGATTTCATTTTGTCAAAAAAATCTGCGCGAAAATAGTTAACACAAACATATCCTGAACTCAACCCCATCGTATCAAAATTGTTCAAAAACTTTGATATTTTTGCATCCAGGTATTAGAGAAAGAGGATACCACGGAATGATTACAATGAAAAGGAGGGAACGTTCTCTACAGTTGGACGATTGAAAGTACTCCTTATACATACTGTAGTAGAACAACTGTTGCTTTGAAGAATTTCTGGCAACAGTTTATGAAGAAATAGTTTCCGTTAAGCATGATGTGGATGAAACGCATAATGTGAATGAATCATTATCATATTTAACGAGTACCCATCGCTCAGAGCTACAAGAATTAGCTATCTTTAAACTTGGTGACTAATTGGATTCTGAGGTGTATATCATGCGATGTGTTTTTTACGAATTATCATTTACCATGGAACCTAAGAAAATATTTGGATAGAGATATGTAAATATTTTTAGTGTATCAAGTATCTTAAAACGTTTTGCAAAGGGGAAGTTAAATCTATTTCGGTTAATATTTCAGTCAAGTTAGTATCTCAACATTGAGGATTTCCTATCGACCATCTTGAAGGCGAGGTGCCGAATAGCGAAATTTTTTTTGTCATCAAAATAGGATCTAAAGGGCATTATTCGGTGGTATACTATACTAAAAATTGATGAGAAAATGCAATAAGTACGTTCTGGTCAATCGAAATTGCTTCAGAGAAGTATTTTGAGACCCCTATTTAGGAGCCTACTTTGGTCTATATATAACAAACTTCCAACAAATAAGCGATGCACTCAATTGTCTTCTGTACTAATGACGCGTTATTCCATCACTCACATCAAATTCACTCCTTTGTTACTAAGAACACTTTTATTCATAATTGCGGAACACTATAACCAAACATATCTACCAAATCTAATATCACCACACGTCATTTACAGCGCCATCTGGGATAATTAGCATCTTTGGATTCTTTTGTATGAATTGACATTATCCCAGAAATATACGGAAATCTGCAAAATCCTTATCATCAGAATATTTTATTTGGACGTCCGAAGGAATTTGATAAAAATAATTTTTTCGCGTGGAATAATTTCAGAGAAGAAATAAAAAATTTGACCTCGACATTAATATAAACATCCTTCCATCCTGTTTGGTTGCATGCCTTTTTTAACAACAATAGTAGCAAGAAATGTTTGGAGTCAGCCATTTTTACCAAATGGGGACTTACTAGTTTGAAAAAAATGATTCTTTAAAATTACTTTTGACATCCTTTTGAAATATTCTGATGAATGAAATTCGGTTGAATTTGGTTGAATATTTGAATTTAGTTCCATGGATTTCAATAAATATTGTACGTATTATATATAACAATCCTGTATGCCAATAAAAATGAGCAGTGCTGTATTATTTCACAACCGAAGATTTTGTGAATATTCATCAGGCAAACTAAAAACGAACTGAATTGAAGAACGATTGTCAACTAGAAAAATTAAAACACTGAATATTCATACTTTATACCCTATTCCCCAGAACTTGAGCGCAACCAGAGATATCAAAATTCTACCTATTCAAAAGTGAGTTAATAAGTGTATTTGCTACATCAATGTACAACACGAACCATAAATCCTCCATCGTTATTGTTCAAATTGAAGCTTCTATTTTCTTTTCAGTTTGTTATTATCGATGTTCGATGACATTTCATTCTAATCATCGCATGTTGATAAAATTACTCACCTGTCTACCATAATTTAATGCCATCTTGGAAAACTACTGGAATTCATTTTTTAATCTCATCTTCCGATGGTACTGCAAGATGTTTTGAGGAAGGTAAACACGGTTGCTGATACATTGGCGGGTTGTCTCTATTACGGACGGTTCAAGGTTTGAGCATTTTCTTGTCACGCCCACGATTCACTACCTGTGAGGTCGACATCTTGCCCTTCCGTTTTTGTCCATTTATTTCTCTCTCTCTTGCCTTACTTGAGCAGTACTCCACATCCACTTCCGGTTCGCTAGGTCTATCGAAGTCGGGAGTCTCTCATCAACGATTTTCTTCCCTGATACGAAAGGTCAGCTTCCCTTAACTCCGTGAATCATCTATAAAACAGGGAAAAAGAAACAACATAAAACATACGGTTTCACACACGCATGCACATTTTTCAGAGCCACATTTCTGACACACGTTACTTTAACAGGTCCTAAACATCCTCATTTTATTCCCTATCAAAAAAATTCAAATTTTTAGTTAGGGCTGCTGCAACTTGAATCACAGGATTAATTCAAAAATGGTAATTCCACCATTCAAACTATAGTGCAATTTAACATTTTATGCTTCTATTGTGTGTAATGGCATCAATTTTAATAATACATGATCTGCAAAATTTGTATTACTCATTACTGAGCACGTTCACATTAAAAACAAGGGAAGTTCTATTGTTTCATTCATGCTTTATTCGTCCAAATTCAAGCTCAACTAACAAAAGGAGAACGTAAGTTCTAACATTCCTGCTTTTAGCAACACATACATTTTCTCTCAATAAAAAAAGACCATATACGAATAGAAGCATTGCCTTTGCCACGTCCAACAGTATTCAATAGATTTCAACACTTACTTTTACAGCTGTCCTTTGATACAGAGGCTATAATCGTTCTGTTAAACCAATACGAAGTTCGTTCACGTTTTCAACTGGATTGAGCATACGTTTGTTCGGTTTGATATTCGAAATTAGGGATAAAGGAATACACTTTTTCTATCAGCCTTTTAGGGTTCCTTGTTGGACAGTCCTTATTCAAGTCAGTGTGAGACATGAATTTTACCCAACCACCCTATCCTATGACGTGTTACTACGGAAGGGGTCATGGATATGCTTTTTCCAAGGGCGTTAGTACGAAGTGAATGCAAACTACCCCAGCCGGAGTTTGAACTCAACTCACAAATCCTATTTTCCGTACTGCTAACAGTTTGTCCACTCTACAATATATATATATATATATATATATATATATATATATATATATATATATATATATATACATATGCATACATATATATACATATATATATATATGCATACATATATATATATACATATATATACATATATATATATATATATGCATACATATATATACATATACATATATATGCATACATATATATATATATGTATATATCTATATATATATATGTATATATGTATATATATATATATATATACATATATATATATATATATATATATATATATATATATATATATATATATATAATGTCGTGGGTGTAAGATAACTAATGTACAGGAATAAAATGTATCATTTTAAATCTGATGTGTATGAGTTCTGGTTTCGTTTGTGTAGGGAGACGATGAAACAAACAAAGATTGAAAAAAGTAAAGTAACGGGTTTGATCAATTAAAGAATTGGAAAAAGGGATGATCAATGAATGTTACTTCGCTTGTCTTTTGTTCGGCAGGTGATCATTAAAAAAAGGGTTCAAATCGCCAGAAAGGCAAAGATGACCACTGCCAAAGATAAAGTAAACAAATTTAGCATAAATTTATATCGTAAATTGACACCACCAAAATCCAATTTAGGAAATGGACGTCGAAAAGAGCATTTTTTTCTGGAGATAATAAGGAGTAAATGTTTGAATTTTCAGCCCTCTCGCTCCATTGATGCAGCCTATCCGCTTGATACGTACATACGTACATAGCCAGTCAGCCAGCCAGACTGACTTGAAAACTGAAGGAACCTATGTTTACAGTTCTTGTGACATTTTTGATAAACAGTTTCTAATCTAATAGGGAGGAAAGGAAGGAGAAATGGACGCCAGAGAGAATGCTGGTGTATATTAGTTACTCTCAGCCGAAATTCTGCAAAATACCATATTCAGGGAACACCTCGTAAGGATCGAACTCATGATCAATCAGTCGTGAAACTAGCGCGCCTTACATTGACAACTGAAAGACCTCAATAGAAGCGTATTTGAAACGGACAAACAAATCAACATACGTCGGAAAATGGCTCTTAGATATTGTATTGCAGAACAAGAAGAACCTTTGAATTTTTATGAAGAAAAATTGCCGTTACAAAATGGCATTTCCTTAGTTTTTGCTATTATACCTTACAATTACTTTGTGTGTATATGCATTTATGTATATGCATCTACGTGTTTGTGTTTCCGTCTATGTATGTGTGTTTCTGTGTATTTGTGTGCGTGTATGTGATGAACAATCATTATTTGAAACTGTTGGTGAATCTAACCAAGTCAAAATACCTCAACTGTTAGCTCTTGTGCAATAAAAAAAAGTGTATACAATAAACGAATCACGATTTGAGAAATGGAATACGATTCTGACTCGCCTATTTAATTGATCTATGAGATGATTAAAAGCGGATAATTCTGCCAACAATTCGCTAGGCAACCTCCTAGGTCGGTCGGTCTGGCTGCCAATATCTGTCTTTGAAAGCTCTCTTACTTGCTTTCCTGTTTGCTTACAAGCCAGCTTCAATCAATCAAAATGAATATATTTCGAAACTTTCACGTGTACGCTTTAGTAGTGAATCAATGTTTAGTTCGGAATTCTTTGAATTGACCGTTTTCTTTCAATATTTCACAACACTGCTTTTCTTTCGTTTTTTTTTTCTATAAAACTTATCGATATTTCTTTAATAAGGACTTGAGAGAATTCTTCACCCAAAACCTGGAACCGAATCGAGATATCTAATCATAGTGCTCTTACACTGACTCCGACTGCAGACGTCTCTCCCATATCACGTCTCTCTCGTCTCGATTTGTGAAATAGATTAAGAGGCTACAACTACCCGAAGTGGCATTACTCACTTCTCTATTCTTGCTTACAGAACCTTGTTTCCAAGCGTACACCCAACTAGGTACTGATTAGGCTCAACTTTGCTTAACTTCTGTGATTGCACGACAACCAGTATATCCAACGTGATTTGGCCGTAAGTTCCAATGTGTCCAAGTGTATGTATTTTCATGGAGAGCTTCGTTATTACCAATAAATATTCTTGGTTGAAACAGAATATTAAATGAGTTGAAATATGTGTGTGAGGGAGGGAGATTGTGATAGAGGGAAGTGACTTGGAGAGGGAGAAAGTGTGAGCAAGACAGATAAGACTAGGGAGAAACAAACAGAAAAAAAATTGGGGTCAACGTGAGATTTTGTAAAAATGTCACAAAACGAGACAAAGATTCAATGCAATTTCTAAAATTGAGAGGAAGTTTCAGTCCCTAATGTCCTTTTAGGGACTTCAGGAAAATAGTAGAAACCACTGTACTTATTTCAGAGGTCTCGAATTAACCGAGAGTCATTTTTGTTTTACGGATCATTTTTGCGGACCATATCGGGCAAGAAAGAGAGTTGGCCTCCATAGGAACTTCAGTAAAATAAATGTCGTGTACAACAAATATGTCGAGGACAAAGACACAACGATCAAAATCCAAATGCAGAGTTGAAAAAAGTTGACTACTTGCAAACAATTACACTAGGTTGGCAAGCTTTCGGTAGAGCAAGCTCGATATTCAAGAACAAGAAAATCCCACTAGCCTTGAAAAGAACAAATTTATCCTACTGATTAACCCCTATGGAGCTGAAGCATGGAACCTAACCAAAAGATTGATCTTCAGACTCAAAACCATGCAACGTGCACATGGAAATATCATGCTCAACCTTACATGGAGAGATAAGACAGCATAGTATATCAAAGAAAAGGCAGGTGTTGAAGAAATTATAGGAAGAATTTTAAAAAGCTCAAATCGCAATGGGCTGGACATGTTGCAAGAATGTCAATCAACCACTGGAGATCACAATACCCAACGTGGATCCCCAGATTTCATACGCGAAATCGTGGCCGGTAGAAAGTAAGATGGCACGACGAGCTAGATTCAGTTAATAATTCAGAAAGTACTGGCTCCACGATGCCCATGATAGAGAGGTCTGGCGAATCTGGGGGAAAGTCTATGTCCAACGATTGACGCTAAAAGGTTGATGATGATGATGATGATGATGATGATGATGATGATGATGATGATGATGTCTCCATATATTACTTCTTGGTAAATTTCACTCACCATCATGTTATTCAATGGTGTTACTCTCTGCTTCAATGTCTTCGCCTTGAACTCCCCTGACGTTGTTCATCAGCCGCTTAGTGACTGGTCTCCCTGTACTTAATCTCAATTCACCGAACCCCATGATACAGAGTTTTGACTGCTCAATACCAATTTGACGCAACCGTTCTCTTTGTTTGAGCCGACATTTCTATTAATAGTCCTCTCTGAAGCTTCCACTATTTCATTATCATTTACCATAGAGTTAAATTCTTTGACTAGGATGGAGGTTAAGTTGGAAAAATATGGTTGTGTCAAATAAAGAATGATTAAATTATCGATATACCCACGTATATATCCTGCTCATTTTATCTCCGCAAATACTCTTGAAGACACAAGCTAGACAAAACCAGATTTGGAAGATCAATTGTAATCTGGCTGTGAACAATACAGCCCCAGGAATGTGGTTATCTACCCTATGGAATATCTTGAACTGATTTGAATTGATCAGTGCGAAACTGTGGGTAATCTCTCTGGGATCATGTGAATCATGAGCTTGTCGTTATCTTTAACTCTATGGTCATGGGTCTAAACTTGGTAATACCACTCCCACCATGCTTGTCTTTGCGCAAGTGTTTCGCCACATTCTGTTGAAAGTGTCAGGGGATACTCCCTTGGGCTTATCAGTTGTCTTAGATTATTGCCAGTAGACGGACAGAAACATGCGACACCGTCAAGGTAGAATTCTTGATGAAAGCAATCGATTTCGGGAGATTTGTCATCTTTGAAGATTCCAAGTCTCTTCTCCTTGTACGAGGCCCTCGCGCCAAGTTGCTCCAATCTCTGACATATGAAGAACATCGATGAGGTAGAAATCGAACAAAGCTGAACATTTCTCGAGCACCCCGTTAAATAGTTTTACTAACCTGTTTACACGTGCACTTGTGAGTAGTCTAGTGTCATCCATCAGGTTGTTGGGCCCTGCTGATGTGTTAATCAGCGACCCTCTCTGTAACCTTCCTGTGCTATTCTAGTGACATTTGTTCCCTTTCCCGAGACATTCTTTTTAACCTAGCCCGAACTAACCGACTGATTCATCCTGATAAACAAGGAGGCCAGTTCTGTGGTAGTTTATGCTGCATCAATTATATTTTCCGCCTAAAAGCTTCTTCTCTTCTAATGGCATTTGCGACTCACATGGTTCAATCTTTCACGGGAATAGATTTGCAAATGACCTAATCCTTTGCTTCCCTTTCTTCCTCGTCATCTATACCAAACAACAGGTTCCCTCCGTATTAGTAACCTTCAACCGATACTGCCAACAATACTGTCAATATAGGTTTCCTCGGTTTTTAAGCTGGCCTGATTGGCTTGCTGGGTATGAATGTAAATAAGTACCATGCGTACAAGCCGTACCAATGGAGCTAGAGGGCTGTAAATTTAAACATTTTCTCTTTATTATATCTTTCTTCTGTTTTTAGCACCCCCTCCCCCAACCACCTAAAATAGGTTTTTAGTGAGCGTTTCAAATCAATGTACCAGTTGATGATGTTCCGAAATGCATCAACATCTAGGTTGTGTGTGAAATTCTTTGTGTAGATCGTATTAATTCTTTATTTTTTATTTCTTTATTCCTTTCTGAATGAAATCTCAGGTTCGACCACGTTGTTTTGTGAACACACACACACACACACACACACTTATGTACTTAAATTGTGCTACATCATACAGGAACTTATTTGTATTCTATTTTTATGTTGTCTAGGGTGAATGATACACTAACTGTGTAATGACAGGAGATCATCTCAAATAAGCTTCTACATTATGTTACACAATTCGCAATCATTCTGTCGGACCACATATGTCCATTTCTCAATATATGACTTTCGCGTTGCAAAAGATGAATAGATCAAATTTGAAATAGATGAGAATTTTTCTAAAGCGGTATTTGAACCTTTGTATCACTGGCAGTTGTTAAGCTCTGCGTTGGGAGCATCGCTATGTTGAAACGGCTACCTTATCGGTGGCAGTTTTGATTAATGCAGCATCCCCATTTCATTTGTCTATTCTCTTTACGTTATCTAGGGTGAGTGATACATTAATTGTGTAATGACGGGGGATCATCTCAAATAAGAGTTTCAATATAATGTAACACAATTCATAGTCATTCTTTTGGGTCATATTTGTCCATTTCTTTATATATATATATATATATATATATATATATATATATATATATATATATATATATATATATATATATATATATATGCACAAATGGCGTAAACAAATAGAATTTAATATTCTGATAATGAAATGAAATGATGAATTTAAGGAAGGAACTTTAAGAAAAAAGAACGAAATAAAAAAAACAATTTTGTGATTAACCGAATCCCATTCTCCAACATCACTGCAAGGCAAATCTGTTATCCACGCACGATACAGTGTGTATCCATATATTTCATATACGCCGACATTTTTGACGACACGAACGAACTAGTGGGCAAGACAAATAACAAACTTGATGCATTATCTCTGTCAGCAAGCCATTACATTTTCAAACAAATTTCGACGTCACTGTAGTAATTAAGCGACCAAAACGACGTAAAACAACAACACGTGTTATTTACGAAAAGAAAATTACTGCCATGATGTCTTAAGGCGATAGACAAATCGATCTGTTGAAACCAAGGTAAATAAAAATGTCAATGCGAGGAAAGGAGAAACCATCAAAGAGTATTGTTTACATTTTTTTTATTTTCCTTGGGGAAGTACGTTATCGTTTACCCTTGATTTCTCGACGATTGAGAATTATCTATTTTTATAGAATTATAATTTCCTATATTTTGTACTGTTATGAGCATAATCTGTTTCCCTGCAATTATAATTCCCGACCATTATGAGTATTATCTATCTTCCTGACTGTAGCATAGTGTAGTTGTTTTCTTCCGGTTTGACCAAACAATTCGATATCTTGTTAAATTCCCCAACTAAGACAATGTGTATCCCAAGATACAGATGTGGCACTTTCGAAAAAATAAAAAAAAGATGGCTCTCGTCAAGAAAAGACAAAAATTGACAGGTATAAAAAAAACAAAAAAAAACGATATGCTGATTTAGAAAATAATTGCCCGCTGTCAAACGACAAGAAAAAAGTTATGTGTCTGACTTGAAAATATCTGTGGTGACTTTAATAACTCAAACATTTCTGTATAACTTTTACTGGCAGTACTTTCTATCCCTGACACTCCCTGCCACTCTCTTTTACTCCCAGACACTTCCTAATACTACTAGTTCTCAAGCATAAACAAACTCCCCGACAATCTCTGCCACACGTTTCGTTTATGTTCCAGAACAAGTAGTATTAAAACGTGGCAGTGATATAAATTTTTCCACCCAAATATTTCATTAATCTGTGGTAGGAATGGCATAACCGCATATTGTACAATTAAACTTATGCAATACATAGACTAGATGTAAAGACATTATTCTAATACACTATAGGAAAGGTTAATTCAAGCAAAGAATCACTCTATGTTGGCTGGCTTTCGGCCGAGCAAACTCAACAATCGAGAACAAGAAGATCCCATTATTTCCTAAAAGGAGGGTCAATAATTAATGCATTCACCGAAAAGTCACTTATGGAATCTAATCAAAACATTTGCTCCGAAATTTTTTTTTTAATCATGCAACGTGTACAATGATCACGTATAACATCACACATAGAAACCACTAGACAGCACAGTAAACTAAAGAAATCACACGAATCAGAGATATCTTGAAGTCCATAGAAAACTCAAATTGCAACGGTAGGGCAATGTTGCATGAATGTCAGACGACAGCTGGACATCCGCAGAGATCATATTCAAAATTGTGGTCGACAAAAAATGAAATAGCGTGACAATTCAGACAGGTTCTCAGGATATCGACCCCGTGACAGACTCCATTGACAGGTCTAGCAGATCTTGAGGAGGGTTTATGTGACAACTATAAACGCTAGAATGATGATGATGATGATGATGATGATGATGATAAAAATCTTTTTATTAAAAGCAATTCTGTTGTAAGGGATTAACAACAGAATTGCTTTTAATAAAAAGATTTTTTTTTTAAAGACACGCAAATTTTTTAGTGCCATTGGCGAAAGATTGATATCTGAGTTTGCATAGAACTCCCCCAATGAATTGTCTATATTGGGTAAGTAAGATTGTTGAATTTGGCTTCTCTACTTCGACTGCCGTTGAGTCAAAATCTAAAGTCCATTTGTTGGGAAAAAAAAACAAACCTTTTCGGTGAAAATTATATTTTGTAGATTTTGCAACATCTTTATTGATCAAATGCAAAATACTGCGTATTTCTATAAAGTTACTTTTTGATCATTACCGATTCCATTAGGAACGACGGAAGTTTTGTACATTAAATAAATGGCTTATTATGAGATTACATTATTTTCTAGAATATTTGTGCTCACATTTCGTGGACATTGTTTGAATATGCTATCCGCTTTTTGTAACAATTAGTTGTTTCGCTGATCTAACAATATAGTTTGATACATTTTCTCATATTGCTATGAAAATGTTTGTTCCTGATAAGTATGTTCAGTCAACCAACACTGTCACCCATTCTGTCTTTTAGATTGGTCTGACTGGCTGACTGGTTATACATGTATGCATTGCACGTTCAGACCATCCGAATGGTTGAAAAATCAAAGATTTATCCCTTATTATGTCTACAGAAAACGTCTTTACTTTTTTAGGTTTTCATTTAGAGTTAATTTTACAATGTATGTCCATGCTGAATTCGTTCCTTAATTTGTGTCCGGCTGCGTTCGCAGTGGGTTTTTTTTTAAATACCAACCTGTTTTATTTCTGATTATTATATCAGTAATGTAATTTATCTATGTGTAAGTGGTTTTTGAGATGATTTAATTATCGCTACGTTCTTTTATTCGTGTATCATTAAGTAGTTGAGAAAGTATGCCGTTGTCTGAATTCTTTTTCATGTCTGAATCTCATGTTATTAAATATTTCTGGTTTTAAATATATGAATATTGTTTTGTGCATTTTTTCTACAGTTCTTCCTATCTACGTCTCTCTCTTTGTAAATGATTGAAAAGAACAGATATTCAAAGGACAGTGGAAGGACGAAAACTTTTACTTTTTCAGGACATTTTTAGTGATGCTATTTTTTAACTATAAATATCAACATAAAGAGATATTGTATTTTGAACCCGAGAACTCAATTAATCCGCACAGCACAATATTTGCTAAAATTACAATTTTGGTAAACACTCTCGCATTACATTGGCGACATCCGACCAGAACCATAAGCAGTCCATTAAGAATTTAAACAAGAAGATCAATTCACAACGGAATAGATATTTTTTTCTTTTACATTATTATGTCAGCATTTCTGTTCTCTTTTTATAATTGAAGAGTTCTCTTTTTCTGACAGAAGCAATACTTTGTTGGGGACCTACAACTGATGCATTTCAACAATATATATATATATATATATATATATATATATATATATACACACACAAGAATATCACTCATTATATGACTATGTTTTAGTTCTTGAATTAAAAATATACATTTAGGATAATATAAAGTTTTCCCTTTTTCAAGTCATACATTTTAGGGTTTCCTATAAGAGCTCGTAAACTGAAGTGGGCTTTCATTACTTATGGTCAAACAGAATTCACTCAGCATTGAATTTACATTTGGAGTATTTTACAGGTTATAGGTACATTTTTTTAAGCGGATGTATTTCCTGTATACTTTTAGTAAAGAGAAATAAACGTTTATCTCAGAATGAATTTGTTGATCATCGAATTGACAGATATTTATTCTATTCTATTTTTGAAAGGGTTTGAAATTGTTCTCTCCACAAATATGATTGAAAAGTGTGGCATGTTTTGTGTGTTGCAAAGCCACAAACTATGGCTATTATTTAGATATATAGAAAATTCATATTCAAATCTAAGTACAGGGACTCTAAAGGCAGTTTTAAAACTGCTTTAAGTACCCTAAAATATTCTAATGTGTTATAAATTGGTTGGCATTTCTTTTTAAATTTATCATGGACGCAAGAAATGAGATTTATGAAGATCACTTGACGCAATTGTGCACATTTAAACAGAACTATAAGGATATAATGAAGTGTTTGGTTAAAACGGATAATTGTGTCGTGAATACATCTGCTTGAAGATGATTGGGTGGGATTAGTTTTGGAATAGCGAAAATAAGTTTTCTTTCCATACTATTTTATTCGGAGATTATAAGGGACTTTGAATAGATGATATGAAATGTGTTTCTGGTCAAAAGACTCGCTACTTAAAACACTAGATATGGGATGTACTAATAGTAGGTGGATCAATTTATCACTAAATACCAAGAGAAAACTGATCCACTTTATGTCCACGGCCATATTACGCTAAGATGTATTAATCATGCGGGATCAGTTCACTACTTCATAGCAATAGTAAACCAAACTCGATTTTATTGATATTCCACCTCTAGAAGAGTTTAGGATCTGCCTTAAGTACACGAATCTTCTTTTTTAATACCATTCGAATCCAGCATATATCAAGACTATGTATGAAAAGGATAGAAGTTTGTTGCTGGTCTACACACATTGATATGAGCATATACTGAGCGTCACTGAATCAGCGTTACAAAGCTGCAAAGTATGGTTTTATAGGTATAAATGTGTGTGTGTGGTTGTGTGTGTCTATATATAAACACACGCACACACACATACACACACACACACAAATATTTATATATACATATATATATATATATATATATACATATATATATATATATATATATATATATATATATATATATATAACATGTGTGTATGATAGGGGGAGAGAGATTTTATCAACACCTGAACAGTGACGAGATGTTTTGAAAGTTTTTTTGCTGCTCTTAATTTCTAACAAATATTTGTTTGGACCAATATAATTAATAGACGTCAAAATATCTTGCCAGATGAATCATTGTGCCAAATATTTCGTATGTGTGATTCTGTAAAATACAGGTAAAAAAGTTTCGATGATTCTTAATTCAATTCTACTATTGTACATAACACACGAACATCTGTAGAATATTTCCGATTCTCAGTCTTCTCTTTCCGAGCTTAGAACAAATGCTTTTGTCAATTTCCAGTCCAAGTCTACGATGGACTTTGTTTTTCTGCCGTGCCTACGAGCACATTAGTAATCCTCATTGAATTTTCCAAGTCCGGAATTGACTTTAATTTCCTATCGATACAACAAGCACAATAACAACAATCCTTTCCGAATTTAGGGAAGTCTGTCCCTTCACGGTAACCCAATCGATATATGAAATTTGCATTTTCCTTCCGTACTTTGAAATTACGAGCAAGTGATCAGCAGGCAGCTCTCTTACCGAATGAGCTAAAATGACAAGTCTTACAAATCTAGGAAAAATTATATCAGAAATATGCAAGGGCCTTTTTCATTCCAATGAATAAATACATGTTCAATATTTTTATTTTAAAAAACGTACAATAAAAAATGTTTCAGTAATCATCTTCAATAGTAATAGAGGGAAGAGTGGGGTCTGACCTTGCAGCAGCAAGGCGTATATCTTCTGGGGTGGTAACTAACTTCACTACTTTGTCGAACAGGGTTAATCTAGTGTAATAAAATCATCAAATACATAAATCAAATAGGCTTCTCAATGTCGACTTAAAATCGATCGAGGTGTTACATTTTGACGTTTGCAATGGAAACAAAAATACGTGTAATATTAATGGATATAATAGAACTTGTAAATGCAGATGAATGGGCTTAATCAAAGACGCAGTTTCTGTTCCTTGGTAGTCAGTGTTATTTTCTAATTGCTTATGTGTGAAAGGGTATAATGAATGGTTATAATTCCTTTCAAACTTAGCTTTTGTGACCGAGGCAGGGATATTTTGATATTCACCTGATTCTTATTCTACATCAGGTGAACTTGCACATTTTCATTCAATTTTGTCTTAAATCACATTTTCAGAACCACATATGAATTAGCAGGCATTTGCACGAATGTTAAACAAAAGTGACAACAAAACTTTAAAAAAGAGCAGCTTTTTGGAGTTTATTATTGTACTGTAATTCATTTCCGCGAAAGAAACCCCAAATCATAATCTCTGATCGTGGTCTTGTTACATGTCTATTAAAGTGCTTTCGAAACCCAGTATATCATGGTGGAAGCCCTCGCCTTGCCCCTCCAAATACGTCCTCATGTTCTCTTTGAATTGATCAAAACGATTGTCAATTATATGGACTCTGAAGGTCGGCCTTCAGTCTATTATACCGTATTTCTTCTACATACTCAGACAGTTCCACGTAGCTTGCGGCCTTGTGATTGCCCTGGAAGCTTCGAATTACTGTGATAGCTGAACAAAGCAACTTTCTCTTTTCCCTTTTCACTTAAGGGGGACTTTCTTGTATTCAAGGATCTTCTTTATCCGTGGTCTGACGAACACTCCGGATTTGACCTTTGCAGTAATCTGTGGTAGCATCAACTAAGTTGAATGAAGCCTAAAAGGCATATTTCAGCAAGCCTATTTGGGGATCAGGAAAAATTTTACGCACCTAATCTCACCTGCCGTACAGCAATGTAGGATCCTTACCGAAAGCTGGGCTGGCCGAAACCATCCGTATTCTATTTTGGTATGAGCAACGTCATGTAAGAACCGCAGACTGACTTCTGGGAAGCGATGGGGCCACTACTTGACAATTATTTAGACCTTGTGAAACAGTTTGTCCCAACCCTAGATAACGAGGTTGTAACGTTCAAATACTTTTCTTGAGCTGTCTAATGAAAAATGGGTGAACTACAAAATATAACTATTCTGACCACAAATTCCATACTTCTCTACACTTTCTTAGCATAATCAATCAGAATATAATACTCATCACTCAGGGACAGAACAAAAGTCTCATAGTTTTATCGTAAATTTAAAACACACCATTTGGATATGGCTCCGTTAAGACTCAGACGTTCCATCTCCCCAGCTAAATTGTATCACCTACCTGGCTCATCAAGTGCTGAGTAAAACTATTTACATATTAGTTACTGTACATGAAACCCTATTATCTAATAACCTTATATTTGAACACGGATGTATTCATTATGTATCAAGACGACTTTCATGAAGAGTGTGATCAATTTTTTAAAAAAGATAAGGAACAGATATTCCTCTGTTTAATCAGATGAGGAACCATATTCTCCTACAGCTTGAGAGTGCTAAGTCAAAAAGTCCAATATCGAAAATGTCCAAAACTATTAGTACGTGATGTTCATTGCAATTTTTGCATTCGAACGTTTTGAAATCTGAGCTGCTCAAGATATTCTTCATGTATCCAGTATTATGCCCACGGGACATATGAAAACAGAATATTCCAAGTAACTTGGTTCTCCGTACATTAGATTGGTTGTCGTTCAAATAATGTTTTTTCTTTTTTTAGCTTAACATTTCCTTCTTCACGATTAAATTATAGTATTGTGCTTTCAACAACCAAGCAATTGAGATGATATTGCATACACCTCTGCATGTTTTCTTTCCACATATAAATTAAGACTGTAAGGATCCTAAGTCAGTTTCAATCAAGTAACATCCAGTTGAATTGGTCAATATCTTATACATCGATGAATAAAAGAGATAGATTCATATGGCCCAGATAGCTGTCAATGTAAAACTATAAATGTCCATACAATACTGAAGTACAGTGATACAAACTACACACATTTATACTGCATAGAATTACCAAATTTTATGAAATCCAGATGTTCATCTTACCTCTAACACACACATTATAACTGTAAGAATCCTACAATACAAACTAAACAAATTTATACGAATAAATTAAGAATATTTCATCTAATAGCTACCATACAATTAGATGATGCAATTATACAGTGACGATGTTACCATATTATTGGATGATACATTTATACAATGACGATGTGACCATTCAGCTGTATAATATATCTATACAACTGAGATGTAATTATACAATTGGATCACATTTATATTATGACAATGTAACGATACAATCTATTCAACTGAGATGTAATTATACAATTGGATCACATTTATATTATGACAATGTAACGATACATATGATACATTCAAACGATGATGATATAACCAGACACTTAGATAATACAATAATATTAGAGGACATGGTTATACAATGACGCAACGTTGCAATTAAATGATGTTTGTTTAAAAAAATATACGTTATTGAAAGAACAAAATCTAGTAGATAAAATTCAAATATTTCCGTTTCCTTCTACAATAAACATTTGGAAATAATTCACTTTACGGATAAGTAAAGATAAATGCAATTATGTGCCCGTTAATTGATGATTGGCACAATTGAATACACCCCCCAAAGAGGCCATTTGGACATAGCCGTTTGAATGATATAGATTCAGGGAGGGAATCCAGTACCAAGTCACCAACTGTAATGTTTGTTTCACTATTTCCAGGGCGGTACTGCTACTCTTAACCACTCCCCGCCAAACTTTAATGAGATATACCTATGAAAACACACGTTTTAAAATATCGCTATACAAAAAAACATCTCCGCCACTTCTTAATTCTCTTAGTTCTCAAATATTACAGGGAATGTTATGGAATGGCAGAGAGTTTGTTTATACTTGAGAACTAGTAGTATTGAGAGATAGCATGAATAGTTTCCGCATCGAAATATACCATTAACACGTCACAGGGAATGACTGGGAGAGACGGGGACCAGGAGTACGACCGCCATTTCATGCTTTTTGAAACTACATTCTTAAATTATCCGTGTGCAAAATGTTGCAACAACTGCGATCTTATATGCCGTAATTGTGTTATCAACTGCCTACAACGAATTCTAACTCTAACGCAACATTAATATAATCCATCCGGTACCTTTTATCTTCCCGTCTTTATTAAAGTGAAAAAGTCTTCAATTTGTTCAGCGAACGTCATCAGCATTTCGCACACAGACACACTTTTGAGTAACAATATAAAACCACATGAACCATACTATTAAGCAAAAATGTAAACAAGGGACACTTTCAAATATGTAAGTGCTCATTACCTCTACCAACGAAGTTGGATATGTATATATATATTGGGTCACATCCTTCGGTCTTTCTGCCTGTCCTTCTGACTGCCTTCCTTTTCGTCCACACGATAAATCCGAAGTTTCTCTATGAATAACAATAGGATTTAGCGGGTGGGTGAAGGATAGGCTACGAAAGAAGTGATTAGATTGTCCCTTCTCCGTCGTAGTTTCATTCTCATACTACATAATATCGTTAAAAGTTCGTGACTGTCCACATGATATATTTCCAGAAGTTCTCAATCAATTCTAATCTAACCTTTTTGGGGCAGATCAATGCATAATTACTTCCGATGGCAATGGCGTTAACAGAGGTATGCGCTCTCCGTGTGCGTACTAGTTCGTTTTTGTTTCTTTTTTTTTATTTTGTTAGTGATGTTGATAGAAAAAGGAGATGCAAGATGGAAGAACCATAAGAATTAAAAGCGCCCGAGTCGGCCAAACACGAACTAGTTATAGTGATGTGGAAAAAGATTATGGAATCTCCATGACATCATCCTCATCATCATCCTTTTTAGCGACTGTCGTTGGACATTGGACATTGGCCTTCTTCGAGATTTGTAAGATCTCTCTGTCGTGGGCAGCGCGGTGACAGTATTTTCTGAACTTGCCTAGTTCGTCGCGCTATCTTACTTTCTAGTGGACTAAGTTTTGCATATGATCTTTTGGGACCCACGTTGCAAGTCGTAGTGTACAACGGTTGTCAATTTCGCTACGCTAATTTTTTCTTTGACGGTCCTTCTGAACGATATATTAAGATCTAGCATTAGGTATTGCCATCATTATTTGGACTTGTTTTGTAATCTTTATTGCTCAAATCATTGCGTTTCTCCTGCTCTCTTCTGCTCTACATTACATCGGCTATTTTTCAGAATCAGTTTCTGAAAAGAATCATTGACTAAATCCATTCAAAAATGAATTCTAAAAATGTTACTGAAATCGACTCATTTTTTCAGCTTTTTCAACTTATCAAAATTTTAAATGCGATATCAACTGTCTGTCCTAAGCTTACAACGATGTAAAATTTCAGTCGAAATAATTTTTAAAAATCGACGAAGCCAAAGAAAAGAGTGATTTTACTCATGTTATTTCTATACAATCTGGAGTTGGCTGTACGCAATGACGTCAGACTTTGCCACTCTATGGTTGGGGTGGTATAATTCAGCGACATGAATGAATAAAATTGTGATTGAAATGACGGTTTTTTAAGCTGCTTGAAAATTACCAGATGTGACAAACGTGGTGAAAACTGGGGAACGCAACAGCTGAAACTATGTAGATGAAAGATGAATACCACATGAAAAACCTTTGGCTATTTAACGATCTTTATAATATATATATATATATATATATATATATATATATATATATATATATATATATATAATGGAAATATATGTACACACATATGCCTATAGCAAATGTTGAGAGCATCACTCGTTGACATGATATCATAGTTCAAAGTGGGGAAGAAAACTTAGAAAAGGGGGTGATCAATGAATGAATTACTTCTCTGGCCTTTTATTGGACAGTGATCACTAAAAAATGTTTTCATTTTCAGAGTACAAGCGTGGATACTGCCGGACACGAATTAGGGGATTGTAGCCAGTCAGCCTGATGGACCAATTTAAAAACTGAAGAAACATACGTTTAGAGTTTTGGTGGCTGTCTTGGTTAACGGTTTTTGATAGGTCGATTGATTAATAGATTGAATGACCAAATAGATAGGTAGGTAGATAGATAGATGGATAGAATATCTACTAGAAATTATTAATGATGAAATCAAGCACTTTAAAGTTATAAAAGAAATGTATGCAAAGTATCTTTTTATTCGAGACCCGTAATGAGGTTTATTTATCTTGCCTTTTCCTGAAGGAAAAAAAGGCACTTCTCTGTTAGCAGACCCATTCTGACATTTACAAGCCTCATAAGTTATCATAGCGTAACACATTACTTTGATCTATAAAGCACTCCAAGTTTACGCACCATGCACACGAGATTTTACCTTTGATGCTGATAGACATTTTTTTGAAATATTTCATTTGGATGAATCATTTGGGAGTCACATACTCTTTTTTTTTTCTCTAACGTACAGTGTCGCCCATATATTAGTTCACTCTCATCATTTTCTTATAGAAAGTTAGTTTTCTTCTAAACCCGGCATAACGGGATTTTATTATTTCTAGTGGAACATTTTACAATCAAACAGATATTATCAGCTATTATTTACGACTAAACGCTAGGGTACTGAAACTCAGTTGCCAAAAACACTTTTTCGTGGGGCTGCACTAATTTTTTTTTTTTTTTTGACGGTATCATATTCATATGTTTGGATGCAAAGTTTCAATGCTACAGAGTTAGGACATAAATATTAGCTGATCATATCCGATTTGATCGTGAAATGTTTCTCTAAAAATAAGATCCTGCTATGTTAGATTTAAAAGAAAATGAGTTTTCTATTAAAGAAAGTGATGGGGGCGTGCACATTTATTGGCAATAAAGTATAACCTGCAAGTAATGTTACATCGTAACTACTCTCAACATTTTTGATCTATTGATTCTGTGTCTAAGGGTGTGTCTTTACGAATGTCATGGTTTTCTACCTCTAATGAGAAAGTCTGCAACGAACAAGAACTGTTCAAATTCAACGGAGTACGAGAATATTCAAGTATTTAAAATTGCTGTCAAATAAATAACATCAACAAGTTGTCCTTCATGACATCCAAATTTTATACAGTCAGACACTTTTTTATATTTGTGTACGCATCTATATAAGATACTTTTCGGTCGGGCGGTCGGTTGGTCCGTAATATGTTAAATATCAATTCGGCTTTATCATGATGGATCGATATGAAACTCGGTCCAGATCTTCTTGTGAGCCATCTTCATCTAATTCTCCCTTCTCATCTTCGTCCTCTTCTTTGTACTACCACTGGAACGAGTAAAGTCAACTATAAATCTTCCCATCTGCATGGAATAATATGATATTTGACCCAGACGTTTCGGTCAACCATTCTCATCTCCCTTCCGTCTTCTTTTCAGTATTACTGCAAATAGTTAGGCTAAATATCAATTTTCTCAACCAAATCGCGTTGGATTGATGTGAAACTTAGTCCAGACCCTAGAATAAACCCTCCTCATGTTCCCCTCCACCCTCTACCCTCGTCCTTCTCCTCTCCCTCATCTACTACTACTTCCACTATGATATGAAACCTGATCCAGACCTTCGGGTGAACTATCTTCATCTCACTTTCCTCCTTTTCCTTTCGCTATTACTACCACGGATGGTGGACACATCTTTTAATGTATAATCGATATAGTTGTTTAATCTTCGAGCCTAAACAAAGGCATTCAAATCAGAGACACATTTTTGTCCAGCACCAATCCAAGTAGGAGGGAGGACCAACTAAACTGACAAAGACTACATATCTACAAATTTATTTACTGCATTTAAGATACAAAAGTTGCTGTAATCATCAACAATAGGAGTAGGAGTGGAGTTTGACCTTACAGCAGCCAGGCTTACACTCTTGTAATTCAATGCAGAACGTCGACATCGTACCAACGTGTGAAAGATGTTGATGTTCGAAGTGCAAATTGTGGCTAGAAATTATGCTTCGTTTTTTCTTTTCTTACTTCATCACGAATACGAGTCCAAATTTTGAATAGGTAAATGTTGGACAACGCGATCCCGGGCACAAAGCCACGTTCCTCAAACACTCTGAAGAGACCGGGAATATCTACAAACTACCACGAAAAAAACTCTCGTGTACACAATTAACGCTGTGTTAAAATCGTTATAAGATGGTATCTCTAGATCATTTGATTTGGATCGATCTCACCCGGGATACATAGGGAAACTAGCACGCAATCCTTGGAACCACGAAAGAGCTCCGGTAAATTCTGAATAATACACTATTTGTGAGATCAGCGTTCTTTGGAATCCTATGTGATATTGAATAACTTTATATTTTGAATACCCGTTTCGACTATGAATGTTTGTTAGCGTGTTGGAATGAGAATACATTATTTTGGTCGTGTCATGTAGATGAGCTGTCAACACATGCGCAGTCATAAAGTGTCGCTGAACAAACGCTAAACAAACGAGAGCAAAAGTCACTCCATATTGCTAGTGTTTCCAAGGTTTTCCATTATATCATTCATATCTGTTAAAGAGTTAAGTAAATAAATCCACTTGCATCTGTTTGAAAGATGATATTGAGGCTTTTTTTTTTTGATCAAAGTGAACGTCGACAGTATTTTCTATTATCTGTTGATCTAACCAGCGGGCAATATTGCTGAACTTTTACTCCGGACTCGACTTTAATTTCTCCAGGAAACAACCATGACAATAACAACCACAATGATCCTCATCAAAAGTATGATCCTTCAAGGCTACTAAAGAGGCTGAAATTTGTCATGTAACCCCATTTCAACCCCACGGGAAGGTTATTAAAAAAAGAAAAACATTCCCTTACTGACCACCTTTTTTTCGTTTATATCTTGAAATGCTACAAATTATATCCAAAATTATCTAGAAAAACATCTACACACTATTCTATCAAGTCTCCTTTCATTTAATAATCTCATTCAAAGATTTCTTTTTTCAGTTGAAGGAATATTGTTTTAATGTCAGTTAAAACATGTTTAAAAAGCCGAGTGAAGTTTGACTCTGGACTAGTTAGTCTCGTCTCAGTAGTTTTCTTCCTATATCAATAGTAAGTTTGGTAGCTTAGTTGCCAGCCTGTTTGCCTTGATTGCGATAGGTTAATACTAATGTCTGACACAAGATTAAAATGTAACATGCTCTAATCCTTTACAAACCTTGGTTAAGATGTCCGTAGCTAATAACTTATGTCGTAGCCAATCATTGATGGTCGAAAAGTTTTACAAAAGATATAATTCATTGAATAGGATAAAAGCCTCTAATCACAATGTAATTGTACTTGGTATATGCAGTGAAGCGGCATAGATATGTGCACGCATATGTGTATGTTTACCAGTGAATAATTGTAAGTATATGTATATGTAAGTGCATGTAGGGAAGTGACATAAATATTTGCACACGTGAAGGAATGTAACTAAATATATATTTTTTAGTTTTGTTTTTAAAATCCCCGAAACGGTTACATGGTAAACAACTGATGATCCCAACGAGAGGAAATGTATATATCGTACCATAATAACCAAGTATATGTCAAACAGGGGAAAAACAATGAAAACAAATGACATAAATTGCATTGACAGATGTTGGAAAAGAAGTGACAGAAGTGATGCAAAGAGATTTTTGAAAAAGCTCCTTAATGTTTAGTGCTTAAAGCTGTATAACTTTCTGGACTATATATATATATATATATATATATATATATATATATATATATAATTAACGCTCCTTTCATTAGGGTTTTGCACTGTTAAGTGGAGCACTCGTTTATTACTGCTATATGCAATGCTATTCCAACTATGGAATAGAGCACTTAGACTGTCCAGTTCCGCGTAGAGCAGGGGTAAAATGTTTGGTCTGGAGTAGAGGTTTCGATCTTAACTCGTGGCACTGGATGTTGGATAATCTACAGCCACACTGAAGAGTTGTAATACAACGAAACAGCTGTCTGTGGATGACACAATTATTATAATATATATATATATATATATATATATATATATATATATATATATATATATATATGTGTGTGTGTGTGTGTGTGTGTGTGTACGTGTGTGTGTGTGTGTAAGAGAGAGAGAGTGTGACTTGATTATCAGCTGACCAGTTTTTTCCAAATCTAAGACGAAGGCAACAATTAGAACCAATTTCTATTCCTTTCGGGTCCAGTACGCGAATATAGGTCATTCTAAAATGTATGCATAAGAGCAGTGGTCACTTTAAAATGGATGTGTGACATTGAAAATGTATCCATTTTGGTGTAAACGTTGTTCCATATGTTCTCTCGTAGTCTTGTTTATAAATGAATGAAGAGATACATACGTGTCATTTATATATACTAACTGAAAACCCTCCTTACGGTCGAGATTCCAACTGGTCCCTACGGAAGGCTTAAAAGGAGCCTTTGGTCCAAATGAGAGATCAAAACTATTTTTTCTAGATCTAACTTGATCCTGTACACTGGTTATAATGCACCATTTTGGTTACTTATCAGTCACATACACATAAATCGAAGGGAAAGTTCTGTATTGTTTAGAAGGATAGAAATATGGGAATCAGCTCTTTATTTATCGGAGAAAGCACGGACGCAGATCATACCATAGTATTTTTTTTTTAATTTTCAAAGATTTATACACAAAAACTATGCTCCAGGGTCCAATTAGAAATTGCAAAAATTTTTGTGGCCATGGCTATGACTTTTTTTGAGTTTTGCAAAGACAGTCAGAGGGATATTTGGCGATTTAAACTGCCCAACCCCTAACAAATAATTATAGAATATCGAGTTGGAATTAAGATAATGTTTTACTTACTAAATTCAAATAGTGCTCTTACGTCATCTACGGTTCCAGCTGTCTTTGCACAGGTTTCACATATCAGAAATATATCTGCCTCAGACATTTCTTCGGAGTTTTAATATACATACATGTAATCGACACCATTCTCGGGATTGCTCATTTGCATATACGGTGTATAAAATCCAGAATAATCAAGTACAGATATCATTCTGTGATTATGTCACACATTTACCTTTTCAAAATTAAACATGAAGTGAAAGAATGTAGTTTATTTTCGTCTTCAACTAGTTTAAACAACATGCTACCATTGCTATCTAACGAACACAGAACGATTTTTTTAGTCAACCATATACATCATATTATATATGCACACACAAACATGCACACATATATATGTGTGTGTGTGTATGTATGTATGTATATATTGAGTGCAAAAGTATCCGATACATCGTAATAAGTTAATTTTAACATGCTTATCCACTATCAGAATAAAAAGAATGCAGACAATAGATTACAGATTTTCATGCAGAACTTTCCGCTCTTCAATCTTCAATATTTTTTCCATTCTTGTACTAGGATGATATAATGAACTATTCAAAATTTATTGGGTACTTTCTTTACCCACCATATACATATATATTAATCACTTTCATTTTTACGCCTAATTATGTATATATGATTACGCATAAAATTGAAAGCTCATACTTTTGAGACACTTTCGCTGTATATATTTCCATGTATTCAGACAAGTAGGCATTTGGGTGAGTGAGTATGTGTGTACGTATATATGAAAAAAATGGCATTAAAATATTGTTCTGTTGGGAATTTTTTTTCCTAGTCTAGATACTTGAGAAGAGAACTATCATATTACAATATTTTACTAACTGAAACCCAATCTCCCAGCTCCTACCGACAATTGCTTATAACTTCCCCCTTCCCCTCCTCTTTTTTTTCCACCATCAATGCAACATTGAAGGCCATACAAGAAGCAATCATCAGAAGCAGCGAACTTTAAAATGCTAGAGAGCAAACAGCCCGAAACCTTTTTCGGGACAAGGAATTCCTTAACTTCTGCGTCTTTCAAGTATAAGCCAACTCTATGTCACTACAAAAGGAAAAGATCTCCCTCACTTCCCCTTTATATATTTAATGCACACACGCATGTATACACAAACACGTACATACATGTAGGAGCATTCTCACTTTATCGTCTTTGATACGCGAGCATCTCTAGTACCGATTGCTGTCACTGACTCACTGACTGCCAGGCTACTGACTGACTGGGGGACTGACTGTTTGACAGATTGACATACCGAAAAACCTCCACCATCTCTCGTTTCCTCCCACTCTTATATACGTCTGAAAGTGTGAAAGGGGGAATTTGCCCAATTTTGGTCTGAGTTTCAGGCTTGTTTCTTTGTCTTCTCATCGTTCTTACATTCTGCCAATCTATCTATCCATCTTATCTTACCTATACCAGACTAATCATGAATATCCTCCTCTCACTGTATGATTCCACTCATATCTATATGAGTCCAATAAGTGAACAACTCAGAATTTTACTGCAGTTCAAGTCAAAGTTCAAGTCAAATTAAATGCAGATTCTGAATGTTAATTTCCATGCATTGAGAGACATTCAATGAGAGATTGGTGCTACCTAATCTTCCTTCCATCGAGCTTCCTGTTTCCATATAAATGTCTCTCTATTCATCAGTCTCCTCTTATTATCATCATCATATCCAAGTTGATCTAATTCTATTTCTGAGAGCTATTCCTAAGATTGATCTTTCCGTTGCCCTCTGAGGGATTATGGTTTGGTTTTCGGGTGGTTTTTAAGTTCCCAGACAAAATATCAGTTTATCTTTCTTGACTTACGGGTTAATTAATTTGATTCCAGTAGTGAATGGTTTTTTCTTTTTTTTTTTTTTTATAAATTTATATATATATATATATATATATATATATATATATATATATATATATATATATATATATAATGTATGTACTAACTAAGTACCTATCTGCTGCCAACTTCTTAATCCTTACTTATTTTACCTTAAAACTCACTTTTCGTGGGTAGGTTTATACCTTTAGTGAATTGAGATCACATGTGAAATCAAGACCCCAAATTCGATTAAAGGTTAAAGCGTTCATTTTCAGATTACACAACAATGAAAGTTTTATTTCATTTCATCAAAACAAGGATGACGGGTAGAAATGACACTACTTTAACTTGAGCCTGATTGAAGTTGCTTGATGCCTTCAACACAGCCCTAAAATGGTGCCCCACTATGTCCCCCATTACTCAACTGTCAAGCTTTTCAAAAATAAAAGTTCTTGAAAAAATGCCGGTCATATTCATTTAAAACACATCACAATACATTTTCAGACAGAAATATACTACTTCAATAGACAAGATCTTAACAAATGAAACTTGCGTTTGCATAATGGCCTGTTTTCTACAATAGTATTTGTGTGGACAATTGAATCATCTGGATGTTTGAATCAAATTTATATAAAAGCAAGAAAACAAATTTTATATTTGCACCGTTCATTAGAATCAATTTAAGGGTCCACATTCTACATTTCATCCGTTAATTGCTAACATAAGAAGGTTCCAATTTAAAGTTGGCCATCAGAATTATTTTACGCCACGAAATAGGCACTATTTCTCCAGTCACCCACATTTTTGTTATTTTGCAATTGTTTTTGTGTAGAATGAAATGTATGAAAATGGTTCTCAGACAGAACGCTGAATAAACTCTAACAGAAGTACAAGAAGCTGAAACCTAAATGCTGGAAGGACATGACGTCAAAAAAACACGACACCAAACTGACTCGACGGCGGAAACTGTGATAACTATGATACCTAATGGACCTGAAGCCAAAAATCCACATTTCCGAAAGTTTAAAGATCTTAATTTCTCATATTTTAAGATAGAAAGGAAAAATGTAATGTTTTCAATCCCTCAGATAGGGAGTAAAAAGCGACTCAGTCAGAGAAAGACAGCCTTTGTTTATCACGTTTCTCGGTATACATTACAGTATTATTTAAAAACTCAATTGTAGTAATTTATATTAGCATTTTATACATTCATCAATTAATTTTTTTTTATTCATTCATAATATACATTTTAAATATCACGTTTAGGAATAGTTCAAAGGGGACAGGTAGAGCCCATCACGATTTCAAATTATGGTCAGAATTCGGGGTAATAAACAATTCTCAAGATGGTTGGAATCAGGCCTTCAAAAGGATACTCGGTGAATCTCATCCCACAGAGCCTTAATTAATTAAAAGGTTCAGGAGTGAACAGGCATCAAATGAAATTTTAATTAGGCAGGCATTTAGAGTGATTGACATATTAAAGCGTAATGAAAATATGCAGCCGTCAACGGAAGAATAAATACTATATGAAATTCTTATAATAAGGAAGGATTGGCTCTCCCAACAGCCTTAGCTTGGCATTTTTCAGTCGATTTTTACTCTTATAATGAATTGTTTTGGTTTTCTTTCTGCTAATGTAGAGTTTCATTTCTATTTATCATTTCCTCGTGGTTAATTTTCAAATTCACATCCGTCCGGGGTTATGGCTCCAGTTGGTTATGTTACAGCAAAAGTGCATTCGGTATCCTTTCCGAGTACCGAGGAAAATGGGTTCTATTCTCTTAAGCTATGCTTTTGAGACTGTGAAATTTACCTATTTCCAATCATTCAACGGCTGAATTTTTATTCATATTTTAAAAAGCCTCATTTTATCCAGAAAAAAACAGCATCACATGAATCTAAATTCATCTTTATGTACCCTAATGCGGTACAAAAGTGATCGCAAAATGTTTAGCGGAGATTAATCCATTGACAATATCCCATGAGCTCGTTATATGATTCTAAATTAATGGCGTTCAAAGTCAAATAAATCCTGGTGGGAGTGTTCACCTTCCTCTTTTGATTACCTTCCAATATTTTCCTTGAATTTATCTGTATATGGACTTTAAGACACTCTGTGTGCAATCTATTTTACCCTGGTTCTTCGACATAATTCAAGCCAGAACTTCACAGTTTTCAGCCCTGTGATTGCCTTGATAGCCAGAACCAATGAGACAAAGTTGTACCGAGCTCTTGTCTCCTTCCTAGAGAGCTTTTTGGGGACTTCTCAGGATTCTAGGATCTTCTCTTAGGTCCAACAAATATACTGGCTTTGATCTTTGCTTCAAAGAGTACTCTGGTATGATGTGCTAGGCCTGCCAGGTATATTTCGGCATACATATCAGGAATCAAGGCACATTCTGGGCACTCCATTTTACCTACAATACAAGTATCAAGACCCTGTGAGACGCCTCAAAATATGTTGATTACGGTTTGGAGGTCAACGGAAACCACACAATGGTTGCATTCCTGTTGGATGTCCGAGATCTTCTACTTTCTCCAACTTTGAGACCGGAGAGATACTTTGGGCAATACCAACGCCAGGAGCAGTCATCACCACCGTAATAGTGGTGATGAACAACGTCTCGTGAGAGCCCTTCAAAAGGTTCTGATAGCACCTAAATGCACATAAAACTATGCCTTAAAATATTTTGCCATACTTGTAAATAAGGGGTATGTAGCTGCCAAGTACCCTACCTTAACAGTATCAAGAAAAATTGGTAAATTGCAAAATATCAACATTCTGGGCACAAAAGTAATAAGGTACATTTTTAGACTCTAATCGATCATTAAAAGACAATTATTACTCAGAGACAGAAAGAAAAATTGGAAAAGTTTCATAGTATAATTTTGATTTGCTTTTCGTGGGTTTGCTTCCTGCATTATCATTTGGTTCGATTTCTGGTATAAGTCTGGTTATCATAGCTGAATTTTATAGAAAACTGTACAAATTCTGCTAGTGGATCGAACTCGTGAAAACAAAGTCCAACAAATTCAGTCTTTCGACAAACGTTTCTAGTTCAAATAATTCTTTTCAGCTAGTTCAAATCATCTGTATAAAGGGAGAGTTGGATGAAAATATATAAAGTATATATTCACTCTATTTTCCTCACACTCACTTCCTCTCCTTATCTTTCCCTTCGACTCATTAATCGACACTACCTGCAAATATTTAGTCTTTGTGTTCCATCATCAGCAGCAGCGGCAACAGCAGTATTTAAAGGTCCGTCGTTGGACAGTGATCTTTCTATCGTGGATGCTGCAAAGCTAATATCTTCTGAACTTATGTAAATCGTTGCGCCATCTTGTATTCCGCCGGTCACAATTTTGCAGATATTCTCATGGAATCCACGTTATGAGTCTTGATGTCCATAACACTTTTATTTATTTTTAATGTTCATTCTTTCAAACAATTTTCTTTGCACTTCTCTTTTGTATTGTCACCCCTTCCCCTCTCTCTCCATCTCTCTCCCTCCCTCTCTCTCTTTTCCCTCTCTTTCTCTCTTTTTCACTCTCTCTTTCGGTTTCTCTCTCTCTTTCTTCACCCAAATTTACTTTCGCTATTCTATTTTTTACTGACATTTGCCTTTTTCACCTTTCATCTTTCCGCTTCTTACATTCCCCATTTCGCTACTTACAATTCAAATCCACCCATTCTTTTCATAATAACCTTTCTCTCTATTTTTTCTTTTTTTTTTTTTTTGTTTCCTTTCAAGCCAACGCCTTTGGCTTCCCGCTTTTTTTTTTTCGTCTTCTCTCTCTCTCACACACACGCACACATCTACATATGTGTCGATCATAAGTAGAGAAAAGGGATTCTTCATCAAAAAAGAGATTACGAAAGAAAGGTATATAGAAAATGGTGACGCAAAGGATTGAGAAGAGAGCTTTCACCTCATTTTCTTCATAATAACCTTCCTCTCTCTTTTTTTTTGTTTCTTTTCAAGCCAACGCCTTTGGCTTCCCACTCTCTCTCTCTCTCTCTCTCTCTCTCTCTCTCTCTCTCTCTCTCTCTCTCTCTCATATATATATATGTATCGATCACAAGTGGAGAAAAGGGATTTTTATCAAAAGAGAGATTGTGAAAGAAAGGGATATAGAAAATAGTGAACCAAAGGATTGAGAAGTGAGTGTTCACCTCATCATTTTTCTTCTTTTTTTTTTACTATATCCCTTTCTTTTTCACTTTCTCCCTGGATTGAAGACGAAAAAAAAATAAAACTTCTTTTTCGTACTCAGTGTCTTCTGCTCTCAGTTTTCTCCGTGATTATCGCATTTTTTTTTTTTTTTTTTTTTTTCATGAAAACGGTCGGTTCTCTGTGAACCTCTCCACTTGTGTTCGACATGCATCGTATAAGACTAGAAATTAAGGTGACTCACATAATGACGGGACGGATAACGAAAGAACATGGAGGCGTGTTTTTTCGATCAGCTCACTTGTTTGTTTGACTCTTGCTGCCGGCAAATGGGAACATGTTCTCGAATATCATTGACATCCACAGCAATTGTATGTACCCTACAGACACAAATATCATACATATTGGGAGAGACTGAGAATATAACGAGAGGAGCGGGATGCTGTGTGGCAAATTCGTTATTCTATTATAAGCTGTAATATATTCTACAATCATGGGATTTTAGACAATATACAGTTATAACTTCAAAGCAATATCAAAGTTATATTTGTGTTCTTACAAAACTGATAGTACTAGGGTTTATAAAACCTCTATACAAAGAGGATGTGAAAGAGAACACCATAACTATTCCTCAATCGTTTAAAAAAGACGTTTTTCCAGCCGGAATTTCAACTTGGGGAATAGGAAAAGTAGCAAGGGGACGAGTTGTAAACAAGTAAGGGTAATAAAGAATGACGGCTACGTTTTTTTGGAACTGAGTATTGCCAAACAGTGATTAATGTGTAGCCGAGAGCTTTGTTATGGTGCAGAGTTGCGTTATTGTTTTTTTCACTTGTCTTGACATCTGCATCGAATTCACTCTCTTAGTCACATTAAGATCTTACGTAAAACTTCGCTATTTACAGTTTGATCTAAGGATATTAATCGCTAATGGGTAATAGATGGAAAACCTTTTTTTAAAAGATCAACATCGACTCCCTCGATAGTGTCAAAACGACAGGTATTCTGCCAGGATTTATTCTTAGGAAAAATAAAAAAGATGCTCTCCCCGAACTCTTCAAAATTCTATTATAAAATTGCCGTTTACAGTTCAACCAAAGGGGATAAATTCCTTGTGAACAATGGAGGCTAATACATGGATCAACATTTTGACGTTACTGCATAATTGCTGCCGTTTTTTGACAGCGGATACTTTAATGACTTCCACTGTGACGAGCGCTTCGGTGTCTTAGAGTCATAAAGATAAACCCATGATTCATAAACCTTGGTAATAAAGTTAGGATTATCTCTGATTTAATCTATGAATTCTTTGCAAACCACAGCAAGACGTTTGTTCTGGTCGTCGTTCAGCAGTCTTAGCATGAAATCTGTAGCAGTATGTTTTATTCTTCAAAACACCCGCCAAAATACTTAGACAATCCTCCGGTTTCATGAGAATCGTGGATACTTGGCCTTTGATGTAATGCAATTTTGTGTTGCTATCTTGTGCCCTGCCTCCCGTCCAGAACATTCATTGCCATCGGCAGCTGATCGTCCAGTCGTCGTTTTACAAAAAGAAATTAGCTCTGATTCATAGCCCTAATGCCAAATGATTCCCTGCAATTTTAAATTCATACAATGAAAATAAAATGCCAATCTTAAGTGATGTTATTTCTGATGGATATTATCTCCCATTGCTCATTTGGTGAATTCTTTATAATTTATTCATTTCACAGAAAAGTTCTGTTACACATTCGCTATTCATTGAAGAGTGTCACTGCGAATCACAAGCAGTTTCAAGTAGTTTATGAATTTAAGGGCCAAGAGTTTTGGTTTTTAATATCAATTATTGATTACTGACTGCCATCATCCGAGAGAGTCTATTAAGCAATTGAAGGGTAACTTATGCTCTACTGATGAATGTCATCGAATTGCCAAAGATGAATTTATCTTAGTTTGATAACTAAACTATAATGATTACTGCCGGTATAATGTAATCAAAATATGATTTTATCTAAAGACGCATGACTCCTGATATCAAATTCTGAAAATTTTCGATTGAAACAGAAAGAAATGTAACGTCAAAGAAGCTGTTGATTACGTGAAATCATCATTTACAATAAGTTGAATTATTGGAACTATGGAAGCAACAAATAACAGTAAGATTGGCAAATACTCAATAATTAATATTTATGATAATTAGTGTTTCTGTATCAACATATCTCAATGTATATTAAAATGTAAAGCCTTACGTCGACTTTCCTCGGGAACCAAAGAGGGGGAGGAGAAAAATGGCTCAACTGATTGACCTGATAGTCTGTTAAAATCAATCTTGGAACAGACGAAAAAGTTACCAATTTTTTCTTCTCTCTGTGAGAAAAGAAAACAAGAAGAAAAGACGAGAGAAGAAGAAGATGGCATCCAGAGAGAGGAAATAGGAGGAGCCGCATGTGATTGAGTTTCGAATCAGAAAATGGTTCAGTTGTAATAGCCTTACATGTTATAAGAGGGGAAGAAGGAGAGGGAGTGAGGATGGTTCACCTGATGCTCTGGGCCAGTATTGATATCAATCCAACATGATACGACTAACAAAAAAATGATGTCTCACTTATTAGGGACTGGCAGACAAACTGACGGACAAACCGTCCAACAGACCGACGAATGTCTTATAAAATTTTTGTATTCTGATTTAAAACAGGTCAGTTAATTAGAATGACTTTTTAATGAAATAACTGTGATAAAACTAATCCACAAACAAATCTCTGGAACAATTGCATGGTGAATAACTGGTGACCCCAACGAGAGAAAACGTAGAACATTATACCATGAATAACGGATATCATTGACAGATATGGGAAAATAAATGATTGAACACAGAAAAAAACTAGAAAAATTTATAGCGTCCCGTGTTTATAGCCATAAAGCTTCCTAGACTACATATATATATATACACACAGTATATGTCGTACAGATCAGGCTAGCAGTATAACATACCCGAAGGGAGTAGAAACATGAGCTAGTTTGTGTAGCGAATCCACATTCTACTATATATATATATATATATATATATATATATATATATATATATATATATATATATATAAACGCACTTATACGCACATGTTAACTATGCATATGAGTTGAATGATTCTCATACGGAGATGTTTCGCCAAATAATGTGTCACACTATTAGCCGGTTGGTCTTTTTACCGTGATTATCTTGCGCCGACTGGGGGGTTTTTTGCCGACTGATTTTTCTTCGAAACCTTTTTTGTCTGAATAATTTTTTCCTCGTCTATGATTTTGCATCAACTATTTTTGTTGGCCAACTTTATTTTTTGATGATTTCTTATTTAACATTTCTAACAGTTTGATTTTTCTGTTGAAGTGACACATCTTTCAAAGTAACGTTTAATTAATCTCTCCCTGTATAACATTTAGGGATGATAAAAATGATTTGACAGAACATCGAGACTTGATGAAAAGAAGGCGTTGTATATATAAAAGTTCCACTTGTTAACTTATCAAATAACTATCAATCATCAACGACGACGTATTGATGTCTTGCCAACAAGAAAAGTAAACAAAAACCTTGAATTTGAAACCATCCCATTGTACTCGATAATTAATGAAAATTTATTTTTTATTTCCTTTGTTAAATCGATGTGATTATTCCTTTCTGTGTTTCGTCTCAGTTGTGGAGGAACTAATTGGAAATATCCAAGGAGG
Organism: Thysanoteuthis rhombus; assembly: GCA_963457665.1. Taxonomy (NCBI): domain Eukaryota; kingdom Metazoa; phylum Mollusca; class Cephalopoda; order Oegopsida; family Thysanoteuthidae; genus Thysanoteuthis; species Thysanoteuthis major. The sequence continues at coordinate 25,485,101 of OY735203.1, read as the reverse complement.
GAAAATCCAAGCTCTAAAATATCATCCGTGTTGATGGTTTAACTTTACTGACGACTAAATTCAAAATGATACAAACATAAGTCAGGGTTTGCTAAGAATACTGAGATCACAAATGTAGAGGTGAGTGCTTCATGATACATATGTTGCTTTATGTGAATGTCTCATTGATCAACACTACGGTGGGAAGTGGGCATTACAAAATGGCGCAAATAAATCGTACTTCTTATCACGTTCTTCTAGGGGAGAATTGGAAGACATCTCAATGAAAGATAAAATCGATCGTCAAAAACATTGCAAAAATATTGGATATGACACAAGCATAGTATTTTCTTTTAATAACTTCCATAGTTTGCTATTTTGAAGACTGTAAATGGCACCGAATGATATCTTATTACTAGAACCCCAAAACAAACTATAGTTGTTTTTTTGTTTTTTTGCTCATTAATTCTCATTAGTTGACCAATATATACTTGCATCGTATAAATTTATCGTAAGTATTTCCTGTATGGATGGATCACATTGCCACGTTTTTTGCAAGTTTGGCATCATGGACTTACTAATACATACGTAAGAAAGTATAATGAGTGATCTATACAGAAAATTACAATACTAATTACATAATTAATTTTGGTTATATATTGACACGTACATTGAATGAGTAATACTTGAAGATCGCCCTGAGAGACGTCCGCAGTTTGCTACATCGAGTTTAGATAAGTATTTGTAACATAAGTATCAACGTGGCAGCACTACTCTAATATCTCCAAACTTTATACTCAAAGAGTTTGCAATTAATGGATACTGTATTCTATGGCTCACATAGGTTTGTGCTACAGGTCCACATTCAAAAACTGAAATTTTACTGAACATAGGTAACATGAGTATCGACATTTTTACAATCTTGCGAATATAGCCCCCGCTTGGGCTCTTAATTTCAATTCATAATTGAGATTCGTAGATAAGTAAAAATTAAGGTAATACATTAATTTAGACTGTGTGGGCGTAGTGCATTTAGTGTTAATGAGATCTGCCACTTATTTACATGACAGCAATGTAGGTATCGTAGACCAGATGACATAATTCAATGCATGGATTCGCCACAGTTGTCAATCATAGACCAACTGATGGATTAAAACCACCCATGAATATATGTAGGGTCACTGTACATTTGGACTATAGAATAGAGGTTACCGAAGTGTCTTACATGTTCCATAAAAGTAACGTAAATATCGTTTCAAGCTCTGACCGGGAACGAATTGTTTAATATTGGCACTATTCGAAGACATGTCGTAATTTTCTATCCTACACTACAACTTTAGACATTTGACAAAACAATCACAAGAACTTTAAATTTACTGTGTACGAGGTTAGGCAGCAATAAAATGGGGTGCCAGGAATTGTTTCCTATTCCTGAGAATGAACCTTTAGCAAAGCCAAGAAAAAAAAACTCGACAACGAATTTTTTTTCTATTTTGATTATTTACGTTTGTAAAACAGGACATCATTGTTAGGATCAGCTGCAAAATTTTATTATATAATATTTGCTCAATCATTAGGTTCTTTCAGTGTTGTTTCAATTGTAAAATAGATTGATTTTTTAGGCTGTTCATTATTTTGAGGTTTCTTTTACTTTGCATAATCAATGTATAAAAGAAAACAATGCCTGTCGGCAGAAGAAGACTGACGTTAAATTAAAAGATAACATTAAATTTACTTCAAATCAACATATGTTTAAGTTTTATTTACATTGCAATATTGAATATGAATACTTCAAGACAATAAACATGCAAAATCCAAGTAAAAACGCTCAAAATGAAAATAATCTCCTGATAATATATATGTATATATATATATATATATATATGTATGTATGTATGTATGTATGTATATGTATGTATGTGTATACATATATGTATATATATGTGTGTGTGTGTGTGTCTATGTGTGTTTGTTTATGTATGCGTGTCTATGTGTATGTGTATTTATGAAGTACATATTAATATAAGTTCACATGTATTTTACATTAGGTTAACATAATATGTGTATCTTAATGTTTGTACTGCTAGTTTTTCAAGTTCAAATTTCTAGACCTTATGTTCTGCAATCAGCAGGCACTGGTCCTTCAACTTCACTCTCTCTATACCGTTGTTCTTACTACTGAGCCATATACCTCACCCGTTACTCTAACTCCTGTGTTGATTACCAAAGAACAGCCGCTCAAATTTAATGGCATTGTAGGATGTCACGCAGTGTTGGAGTTCTTCAAACTTTCTACTTTATTCATTTGTATTTGTTCATATTTTTCATTACAACAGCTGCGAAAGATATCAAATTTTTACAAAAATGTCAAAAGTGTATTGACATAAACTAAAAAACTGTAATTAAAAATAAACACTTTACTACTAATGCTGTCATGCCAACCCACCCTGAGTATAATATGTAAGTTATCTTGCCACATGTACGGCCATGAACGGAGGAAAGATAAAAAGAAAAAAAAAGATGATCAGAGTAATTGGTCATATATGCATAAATATAATGCCAGCAAGGATATCGTTACAAAAAAATGAGGATATAATACTCTTTCATTTCAGGATTACCACGAACAAATTGCATAAAGTTGTCGGAAAGTTCTTGAAATGTAATACACTTGGTTCGTGCCTGTCCAACATATATTAACTAGGTTCCTATTCGTATTAATTATACACAATTTTTGTTTCTTTATTATTTTAGTTTCAATTTTCATTTCGTACAGGTATTGATCTTTGATGTAGTCTATATAAACCCTTATATTTTATTCTGATTCTTCAATGTCCGCTGACATTGCACCCACGTGATGCCTGATTACGTTGCACTAAAAACAATCTCATAAAACTGACACCAAAACAGTGAACAGAGGTTTCTGGCTGACCGGATATCTATCTATTTATTGCACATGCAGATTGTACCAACGGAGCTAGACGGCTGAAATTTAAGCATTTACTCCTAATTGACTTTTTTTGTTTTGTTTGCTTTTTAAATCCTACACTCATGCGAATAGGTTTTAATCGGAGATTCAATCCATGATGTAGGTTTATGCTAAATCGGTCTCTTAGTGACTTAGCTAGATGATCATAAAGAATATGTCGATGAACTTTACCTATTTTGATCAGCAGATAAGTATATAAGAAATATAAACTGTAGTCTAACTCTAAATAGGCAAGAATAACAATTACGATTAGTTGCTTCAGGAAAAACCATGATAATCTTCCAACTACTGAAAACCACCACATTTGTCTAATACGTGATGAATCATAAAATAATGGGCTTTTAATAGGTTAAAACACATGTTCCTGTGTTCAATAGTTTCCAATTTATTATTTGTCTTTAAAAAGCATGACGAACACTTCTAATCTAAGGAAGATTCATTCCAAATTTCTTTGAGATTTGCGATCCCCATCTGATGAATAACTATACAGAACGCAATCTTTTACTCTGCAATGTTTATTTTCCGCTCTAAATTTGTATTGAAAAGGAATATTAAATTAGGCTCTGCATATTCAACAAAATAAGTTTGACTTGTGCAAAATATAATTGTTCGATAAGTGTGATTCTTATATCCGTCTGACAGGAACAAAAAAAGTCCGGTTTATTTCAGATAAATGCACAAGTTAAGTAACAAATCATTCCTCATATACATGTACGTCTTTTTATACTTCTATTTGGAAGTACTTTATGTAGTATTCAGTGCTGAATCACTGGTATCATTCAAATAATGGCTCACGAACTCCTTGCCCATTGTTGTTTATGGAATTAAACTAAAGGAAACCGTAATTTTTTAACCAAAGACAGTTCGTAGCCCTCACCCCTAATGTGGAAAAATTAAAAGCGGGAACGAGATAACATACATAAACGTGATCGTCCATAAAAAAGGAATTACTTGAGAATCCATTTGGTTGGTATCAACCAGCCTTCATATTGAACAAAATAAGTTTGTCTTTTGTTAACCACAATTGTTTGATAAGTTGATTCCTACAGCTCACTAACGATAGAATTCTGTTAAGTTACTTTCGTTGTAGTTGTCTTGTTACGAATCAACAATCAAGTCTCGTGTTTCAACTAGAATCCTAGAACTCTTTTGAAATTAAAATGTTAGGGAAATAAGGGAGAGGTATGAACAATCCAATGCAACCCATCTAAGTACTTGTAGATCAGGCATAAAAGGTATAGACGTGTAGCCATTGATAAGTACCGGCAAACAGACCAACCATTCTAATGTAAATGAATATCAGGAGACATACAACACAATACTGGTAAAGGAGGGATGTCAAATTATGCCTCAAAGACAGAAACTATACCATAAGGAGGGAAAAGAATACTGCTCTGCCCCTACACAGCACTTAGGAAAAACTGTTCCAGATCTATGGACGGTTCTTAATGCTTGAGTCATTTTCGACTCATACTCAGATTCTCGCGACTAGAACTCTATAAAAAAAACAGGACTGAAGAAGAAAAATTAGACTTCAGAATAATATATCTTACGGAACAAATTTTATTTATCAGTGTAACTCTTTAATTTACCAATCTCTACTGAGAACCATGCTACGTGCACATGAGAGAATCCTGTTCAACCTCACATGGAAAGATCATAAGACAGTGCAGTATAATAGAGAAAAGGCAGAAAATGCTTTCGACTTCGGTGGAAATCCTCAAGGACATTGATTCTATCATACTAGACTTTGACCCCGTATATGTCATAGTTTTGGAACATATCCACCAACACAACAGTTCCTTTATTAGGTTGGTCTTATTGTAAGAATGATAGACATCACACTTAACTATGCGGATCCCCAGAGATCATATACAAAATCGTAGCAGACGATGCAACGAATTAAATGGCTCCGTGACTCTCATAATACAGAAGTCTGGTGGATCCTGGTGAAGGTCTATGTCCAACGAGAGATGTTAAGATGCAGTTGCCACCGCTTATGATAATGATTATTCCAAGGAAATCAGGCTCTAGAAGCGGCATGTTTTTTTATTAGAATTCAAACCTAGTCTTTCATTTAGATACGTCTAACTATTCTACATTTAATAACCATGAGCAATGGTAACTGGAGACGAAAAATGGAATATAAAAAGACTTCAACGGCTATGTCTAAAAGTGCCACAATTTCAAGATTGGAGTGAGGACCGGTGTCGCAACTGTCAGTCAACTTTCTTTCCCCTTACGCATCAGTGTAAGTCTTCTGTTCAACAAGGGAAAGCATTTTTGTTGTATATTAGTAACTAAGTCATGAAGGAGGAAAAGAAGATAATGGGTGTTGGGGAGGTCTCTATATATCAGCCTATCAGTCAGTGAGTGCCAGTCATCGCCATTAAAGATGCTCGCACGTCTAGAAAAAAGTATTACCGTCTGTAAAAAAAAATACAACGAAAAAAACGGAGCCAATTAAGCCAGTATCACGCGAACCAATTTCGGAAAATCCCATGTGGTATTTTCTCATTAATATGAATTTATGCAAAGCGTCTTTTGACAGCATGCTGTATTTGGGTATGATCAATTAAAATTGGTTGGAAAGCATCTGATGCAAATGAAAGACATGCTTAAAGTGAAACTGGCGATATGCTTAAAATGCAAAGTATATTACCAGCTACAACGTACGGGGGCGAAACCTGGAAATTTGTAAAACATCCCGAAAAGCAATTCAGAATCGCACAGAAGGAAACAGAAAGATCAACGCTGGGATTAACTCTTAACGATAGTGAAATGGATTCGAGAAAGGACCAAGGTAAAGGATATCAGAAGAGTAATAAGGCGACAGAAATGGAGAATGGCCCGGCATTTGGCAAAAAGGAATTACTCCAGATGGAGCAAAAGTCTAACCAATTGGTGTCCATGGGACAGTAAACGCAGTAAGAAAAGTCAAGACACCAGATGGAGGCGCGAGATAGAAAAGTTGGCCGGTAAGACATGGCGCAGTTTTGCTCAGTCTAAGTCAGATGGAGATAGACCAGTTGCTGCTTCTGCTGTTGAGGGTGATGATGGTATAGTTCTAGAGTTGATGAATTTAAGCTTTTCCTGTCTATATATCAATATCAACGTTGGAGAAGGATTTTTTCTGGTCAAGCAATTCTATGTATTTTCAGAAACTTTTATTTTTGTCCTGGAAAAAATCATTAATTGTAAGAATTCAAAGGATTTTTCATTTGAATATCTATGGAAAAAGCTAGAAGACGTTATAACACTTCACGTTGATTATTAAACGTTCCTACGAGTTGAGCGAGGCGCAATACAACAAAAAAAAATCATTCGTCTATTTACTTTCAAGCGCGAATAAGACAGAATGTTATATCTTTTGCCAAATTGCTGATGTTCTTGCCAAGGTTTCTCCGTAAACGATTGCATGTGTGTGGTTGGCATTTCTTTCAAAGTCTCTTTTTGTAATCACGTCTGCCTGAGAGTGAGCCTATGAAGTCGAGTATTTGTGATTTATTCTCTCAACAGCAGTTTGTGATCAATTATTGTTTCTGTAAGTTGCTTCATATATACGGAAGTTCAAAGTTGGAGACTTCTTCGATTTGATATTAATCGACGGGGCTCTTGAAAAATTACACATCTGAGTGCTCTATTTAACGCTGGTATACTCATCCGTTGATTTATTTACTCACTCTGAAGAAAATTATGATATATCAAAGGATTTCTGTTCTCCGGAACGTGCACTAGAATCTTCCAGGTATGATAATAGCGTTTCTGATTTAGATTTTTTTCGAGATTTTGTGTCCACTGTTGTGCTAGATAATAGGGTATGGTGCATCTTGGAAATGGAATATTTTTGGTTACAAAACTTTGCCAAAATCAGACCATTCAAAGAACTTTTCAAACAAAGGTTATGTTTACAATTAGCCAGCAGGAAAATGCAGCTTTGAATTACATGAACAAATCAAAATAATGAGTGACAAACTTTTACTTTTAAAAGAATGCAATCGATGAAATAAGAAACTTTAGGATGCTAAGATCATGTCTCATGATCGATGCATGAATGTGGTGACATGAATTACATTTAGACATAGTTGGAACCATGTCACAGGATAGAGTCAATTAATATGAATACAAATCTAAAATAAGGTTCAGACGTCGGAAGACTGCGGGCCACGATAGGCATTTTCGGCTTCCTTAAGAATGGAGAGCCATAAGAATTCCTATTTAGGAATGTGTCGTCACACGAAGGTACTACAGTAGTGAATGTAAAACTTTACGTCAATTTGGTGTTTGTTGGCAAATAATGAAAAAGGAAAATATTATTCCGAGGTATGATTGACAAGAATATACAAAATAGCAGCAAATACTCACACCTTTAAAGGAGAAGAGCAATTTCCCGGAGCCACTTCTCAGAAAGCCGTATAAACCCTGCATATATATACATATATATATATATATATATATATATATATATATATATATATATATAGAGAGAGAGAGAGAGAGAGAGAGAGAGAGAGAGAGATAGATAGATAGATAGATAGATATAAACTCTGACTTGAAACCAGTTGTCCAAGTTTCCGTTGTTTCCAGCAAAACCACAGCAAATAATAGAAGAAAGAAACCCAAACTTGATCCGATGATGTATCGGAAAGCAATAACGCAGATTCAATAAGACGATCGAAACTCAAAACAACCGGAACAAGAGATCAACGGGTCATTTCGCTGTCTTCTTGCCTTCGTCTCTTCGTGAAACACGTTTTCTTCTCGTTTCATTTTCAGCCGCTAACAGAGGGAGAACAAGAAATCCTAGATCCAGTAGGCGGTCGGAATGATTTCCACATTCAAAAAATTGGAGAAAAAAAAATCATCTAAACGGGCAATACTGTATGATAGCATGTTGATCTGACGGCTTTTCATCCACATCCAGTCATTATCTACATCTGCAGATATTACCTAGATGTAAACCCCTTCTTCATCACAAATGATGATACTGTGTTAAGATAGATCGATACCATAATGTCGAATATAGTCATACATTCTTTCATTTTGTTCCTCCTCATCATCATCATCATCATCATCATCATCATCATCATCATCATCATCATCAGTCTTTTATTTTCCGTCGTTGGATATAGACCTTCCCCTGGATCCACCAGAATCTTCTCTCATAGATAGCATTTTCTGAAATTTTTATAGTTCATCTCTCCATCTTGCATTCTGTGGGCCTCGGTTTCGGATGTGATCTCTGGGGATCCATGTTGTAAGTTGTGGTCATAAAGCTTATCATTCATCGTTCTCCAATAATTCACAACTACGGCAGTACCCGTTTCAAAGGTGCATGTTTGGAAAAGATGGACATTTTTGTGTTTTGAGCAGTCTACCAAACAATATGATAAGTGCGAAATCAAAGCTTCAAGGTATTCCGGTTATTTCTGTTCGATGTTGCCAATTTAGATATTTCATATCTACATCAAGAAATGTTTCATTTACTTTATTAGATTCTCTAAAACTGCTTATCCAAACTACTTCAACCTCGACACTGCATTCTGGTATGTTGGCTAATTTATATAATGAATGTCCTGATCAGAACTGAAATAGTGATTATGCGAGAATAAAACACTTCTCTTAGACATCTCTCGAATATAGTCTTATTCTTGTTTGTTGATATTGTCATATATATTGGTAAATTCTTTGAAGGTATCAAAACAGGGTATCTACCTATAATAATATTCTGCTTGTTCCTACCAACATTCGAATGTTATACTTCAAGTAGAAACATAAGGTAAATGTTAAGAGGATTTAAAAGACTGGTGGAACAAAGAGGACAGAAAATTGAGTTAAGTACTTAGATAAGATAGTAGGGAGATTTTTACACATAAAACTAATCTGTGTTTGTATAACATTTACATAAAAACATGAGCAGACAACAAAAATGGAAAGGGATACGAGAATTAGATCATGAAGGCAAAGGGTGATAGAAGAGCAGAGACACGAGTTAATAGATGATCTTAGTCGTGAGCATGCATCGAATTTCCATGGGTTCAGCTAGTTTATCGTGAATTGACTATTCCTGGAATAAGAATCATATCTGGTTTGGTATTATTCGCCCATCTATCAAGTTCATAGGTATTTTAGATTAGAACCACGCTCCTCTAAACATTAAACCAAATTATTTGTGAAATATAGTCGATAAATATTGATGGTTCACCTACTGGTATTGTACATAACATATGTTTTCAACGCAGGATGATTGGGTTGATAGCAAGAGGCTGGGGACAATTTTAGACTTTTTCAGTCGGCCATTTTTTTTCCTTGCAAAAATAAAGACGAAATAAATTTCCACAAATCATTAGTGTCTTGAAATTCTAATTTCAACCAACGAAAACCTTCTCAGTCCCTCCCCCGTCCCAAAATAAATAACAATAGTCACGACTCGAGGAGAGAGAAAAAAAACATGAAAAACTGACATTTTTTCCCTTGAAAAAAATAAAATTGGAATAAATCTCCACAAATTATTAATGTCTTAAAATTCCGCTCTCGACGAATTAAAATTATCCCCGTCCTAGAAGAAAAAAAATATAAGAATAATGGCGACTGGGAAAAAGCGGAACCTTGCTCAGCTCAAATTAACATAAAGACTGGCACTAAATGGTAGTTGTTGAGGACAGGCAGGAAAGAAATGAGAAAAACCCAGTCAAGTTTTATCTATTGCTGGCTTTTATGTTAATTGTATTTCACAACACAATTAATTTCACTGGGTTACAGCTCGCTCGTGGTATTTTATGTTTTATTGTCCAATTTAATACTATTCTATCTAGTTTCTTCTGTTTTTGAATTTTTATCGCCTTCGTTTCAGTTATAGATTTCATTATTTTTACATACTAAAAGTTTAATGGATTTTGAAGATGCGCTAGCATCTCTAACAACGATTGCCGTCTCTGATTGACTGGCCGACCTACCGAAAAAGGAGTCATGTCCCTTGATCAGTGTTACCAATTTATATGCTTTCCATCTGAATCTGAATGATATTTTGGTTACGTTGGTAATTGTTATTGAAATGATATCTAATTAGATAAGTAATATTTTTATCGATGTATTGCAATAAGAACTCTTTTTGGTGAATTGAGTAATATTTTGATACAATAAATGTTGAAGATTGAAGTAACATTTGATTTTGTTGACATAATGAGCATATTTGCCAAGTTTTCTATTTGTTTCTTTGTTGACTTACGCCCCAATCGGATGATCTCATTTGTTGATTTACCTTCTTATGATGACACAGCATTAAGAAGTGCGTCATGAAAACTCTTGAGATATCTAATCTTCACACACTAAAAAAAGCTTGAGATTAGTTGAGACTTAAAAAAAACTTAAAATTACTTAATAAAAATAGCTTCAAACTCTTTCGTACCGATCCATACAAAAAAAACTCGTTATTTCTGACGTGTATATCCGAGTTTATTAATAATGCGTTATGTATTTCCTTCATTCTATAATGCATCTGGGTATTTCGAAATATATTCTGATTCAATTTTAGATGCGAAGTTGGAAAGTTGGCAACTCTGCCCTTGCTAGATGTTTACACAGGAAAAGAACTAGCGCATCTATGGTTTGACTTTCTGGCTTATCAAAACGGTCACCAAAACGGTCAACATAGGTTTCTTCAGTTTTTGAGCTGGTCTGTCTGTATGGCTGGCTGGCTATGTACGTAGGTATCGCACCTACAATTTTTATTATTCGAGCTAGAGGGCTGGAATTTCAAAAATTTACTCCTTATTATGTCCAGAAAAAACATGGTGGTTTTGATTTTTGAAAATCTCTCTGCTAAATAGTTTGTTCTTATTTCTAATCAAGGTTTCAATTCAAAATATAATTCTATGCAAAATTGATTCCTTAGCCAGGAACTTCAAGGCTCGTTTTTGGACATATTTAGTGATCACCTGTCCGACAGATGGCAAGAAAAGTAATTTATTTATTGAACACTTCTTTTTTCCATTTTTTCAATTGATCACCCCATAATGGCCTACTGCCAAGGTACGTTGGTCACGTGACGGTTTCTTTTGAGTGACTAACCCGACTTGTCTATGTTTTTTCTTTCTATTCAGCAAGAGGATTTTGTTATTTTCTGTATCTTGTCACCATGGCCCACTGGCACAGTGCTTGCCTCTGATTTCGTAGTTTTGGTGTTCAGTCCTCCGACAAGCCATAACGAGGACTTCGAAAACGAAAGGTTTCGTCAGGCCAGCTCACCCAAGATACGCCCATCAAGATTTGTGTGTTGTTACAACATGGTACAGACAGAAAATGCTAAACTTGATTATGGACTATTTTCTTCAACTCTTCTTCCTGATATCATTTATTTTGACTACAGAAGTTAATGAATCATGGGACTTGTCTATCAATGATTGCCTTTCTTACTTTATAGCGATTGAGTGTTTCATTTAAATCATTTATGACAGTTGATTGTAAATTACTAGAAGTCTTTTTCTGGGGCATATCGTACCTCTGTAAACATTTCCTTCCCAACGATATACAATATGCCCATATTTGATATGAATTTTAATTTTGTCCAGCTAGCGTGCCATAACAAAAATTTGCCATTAAAAACATTATTATCATACAATTTCCTTGGTGGGTTTTTAATGTACTTTATCACTTTTGTCAAACTCCAATCCGAATTAGAGTTGACTCAGTTTTTCTCCCATATGAACGATAAGAACAATCTTCACGTCTTTCCTGCTTGTATAACACGTCACGTTAAACCAAGCCTATGCATAAAATTAACATTCCCTTTTAGTGATTTGAAATAGGAAGGCAGTTTCCTTATCAACTGAGCTTAACCGACGAGAGTTATATACCCAAGAATTTACTCGTATATACACACATAATTTGCATCTTCAGTCGGAATAGACGTGGGTGCAAGGTCAGACCCTACAGCGGCCAGGCTTATTGTTTCTTAGTATTATCTTATTTCTTAATATTTATCTTTTTATATATATATATATTAAGTGCATTTTTTCTGTAATCCATATCCTTATTCTCATTAACTGAGTATTTTTTTTTTTCATAAATTCAATCGATTTTCGTTTTTATTGCATGCGAATGTGTTTTAATACATCCTTATTTTGGACTGAAACTGATTTTTTCAACGTAATTTGATTCAATTTTGTTTATTCTTATTTATTGTTACTTTGCAGTATTTCTGTTGAAATTGATTTGAAATTAAAGCTCGAGGTATTTTGTTTTAAATTAAATGTATTTCATTTATATATTTTCTTCCTGCGAACGTGCTTCCGAATCATAAAATCGATGGGATTGCATGATTAGAAACAAATCAGCAGATGACGTTCTTTCACTCAACGCACTACACCAGGTGATCGATTCGAATTAGCACTGTTGTCACTGTCTTTTAAAAACTGTCAACCAAAACTGTAAACCAAAACTGTCAACCAAAACTGTCAACACAGGTTTCTTGAGTTTTTAAGTAGTTCTGGTTGGTTGGCTATATGTGCCTCAATTTACAGTGTCAGTATATGCTGAATTGATCCTCTAGTTTGCATTGTTCACGCCACACTTTTTTTTCTGGAAGCTCAGGCATTTTTAGTGATCACCACACAACAGAAGGCGAGGTAAGCAACTCGTCCATTGATCCAACCTTTTTTTCCAAATTTCTTTAATCGATCATCCCCAACAAGCCATCCGTTGGTCATGTGATAGTTTTTATGGAGTGACTAAACAGACCTGTATGTTTGCTTTTTTTTTTTTCTTTTTTTTTTTGCTGGCCTATATTGATGAAATTCAGTGACAGCAGAAAACAATTTGATACTTAATCCCTGAGTGATATGGATCGATGGCAGGAAATAAAAATCGAAATCACAGAAGAGAATGAACGACCAAAAATATAAGTTTGGACGATCTGTCAAAATTCCATACACTTGACGCACTTCTTAGAACGATTTCAATCCTATTGCAGATGCCATGTAAGGATTGTTGTTGCTTTGTTGTTTTTTTTTCACTCATAAACATTTCTATACAAAATATTGATAATCCAGAAAATCAATATCTAATAAAGAAGTCAAAATAGAGCTGAAACATGGAACCCGACCAAAAGATTGACCCTCGAACAGAAAAACCATCCAGCGTGCACTTGAGAAGATCATACTCAACATGACATGGAAAGATCACAAAACAGCGTATTATATTTGAGAACAAACAGGAGTCAAGGTTATCATAGAATATACACACGCACACATATATATATATATATATATATATATATATATATATATATATATATATATATTAGATAACTCAAATGGAAAATGTCCATGTTGCAAGAATGTCATTTAACCGATGGACATCAGAACTCCCTATGTGGATCCTTAGAGATCATATGCTAAACTATGGCCGGCTAAATATTAGATGGCGGCAAAAAAAAAACAAGTTAAAAAAGTATTGGCTCTGCAGCACCCATGGTAGGGAGGTCCAGTGAATCCTGGGGAAGGTTTATGTCCAACAAAGGACGCTGACGGGCTGATTGTTGAAATATTCAATTATATACTATCGATGTTGTCACATTTGACAGTATATAACATATAGAGAAAAAGTGGTTTTCCCTAATCTCATTTGATAGATAGGTAGATAAATAAATAGATGAATTAGATAAATTATTTATATTAGACTTTTGATAAGACAGTCAGTAAGAGGAACTGCCAGTACATGGGGAAAATCATACATGAATAAAAAAAAAGAAAATACATACTTACACGATCCGATGTATATAATTTTTGTGTAGCTCTCTTTAAATGTGTTGATATCTGATCAGAAGCAACTTTTACGTCAACTGCAGTATTAAAAAATTGATGCTATAATCTTCCAGTCATACAATCGTAGAATCTACAACCTCTTTCTCTCTTTCTTTTTCTCTCTCTCTCTTTCTCTCACACACACACACGCACACACAAACTCATATACACACATATACACGCAATCACAACCAATCATACACTCTTATACATATTTGATAAACGGCGGCACACTTGGAATTTTATTAAAACAAGTTATATAGAAGTCACTCCAACATGAAAAAACTCATCATAATTTAATATCCTCTCGTTTCTCTGTCCCTCTCCCTCTTCCTCCCCTCTCTCTCTCTCTTTCTCTCTCTCTCTCTCTCTCTGTCTTTCATACACAGAGTCTCACACACTCTCCCTCTTTTTATAGTCATATACGAAGGTCGAGATGGACACATAAATAAGGTTCCAGAAAATGTTTTTTTGAAAGAGTACCGATAGTCTTGATAGTTAAAACCCAGAATTAAAATTATTTGATAAACATTTCTCCTTCTTATATCCACTCAATAAAAAAAAATCAGAAGAAAGGAATTGAATCTATGAATGTTAATTGAATAAATACATTACGGAAACGCCGACGGTAGTAAGTAGGATAGACGCACGAAAGGTTGAGCGATGAAAAATTTGTTTTTGTAATAAGTGAATTTTAAACATTGGTGCTTCTCTCGAATAGTTAAACCCCAAGAGCGGAATTTTTGTAACAATTTCCATCATGTCACCAAATTTGAAAAACCATTGAATGTCGGCATTGGAATCTTGATGAATGAGGACAAGTGTGATATGAAAGGCTCAAGACACATCAATTAGCGTTGAAATAGCGTTGATATTTCAAAGACAGTTCGTGGTGCCGAAAATGAGCGGAAGAGAATGAATAAATACAATGCGTGAAGTAAACATAGTATGCTTGTTCATAGGCACGATCACACAACAAAAATACGCAAAACCGGAAAAAAATGAAACCAGTAAAAAAAAGCTGGAGAATTGAGAAGAAAAGTTAAAAAAATAGGAGAAAGAGAAATAAAAACAGAACCTGCACAAGGTTTACAAGCATCTGAGGCAAGACTTAGAATTTGCACGACAGTTTTTGGCACGATAGGGACGACTTGAAGTTACCATCCCCAGTGGTATTCTAGCGACGATTTTTTTTTCTCAGTTTGGAGTGTGCTCCAAAGACCTTTGCGCTCTTGGCAACTCCTTAGGTTCTTCTGATGGACGGACCTGCCCTGAGCAGAGGAAAGAAAACCAAGAAAGATTGATGGAGAGGAGAGCGCAACTGATTGAAATAATGCAAGGGGAAATAAAGGATAAAATGCCAAGAAGTCGGTTAATGAAAGTACACATGAGGGGAAAAGAGATAGGTGAAAAGAGAGAGGAGTGAGAAGAGAATGGTTAATGAAGGAAAGATAAAATTTCAAAGGTACAAGCCTGGGTGCTGCAGGGTTAGCCTCAACTCCTGCCTCTATTTCGACTGAAGATGCTTATCGCAACCTTTGCAATATATATATATTTATATATATATATATATATATATATATATATATATGTGTGTGTGTGTGTGTGTGTGTGTGTGTGTATTATTTAATTGTTTACACTATTTACGTTGTCTAGGCTAAGTGAAACATTAACTGAGTAACGACAGGACATCATTTCAAATAAGAGTTTCTACGTAATATAGCACAATATATAATCATTCCATCGATTCAAATATATTCATTTCTTAATACACACATACACACACATGCACACACACACACGCACACACACACACACACACTCATGTGCGTATAATTTCGGTTGAGAGTTTAGATATAATAGAACACAATTTACAATCACTGTCGGATCATAAATCCATTTCTTTGTAACAAACACAAACACACACACACACACACATACACACACACACACACACACACATATATATATATATATATATATATATATATATATATATATATATATATATATATATATATATATACATGTATGTATGTATTACTATCAATCTTGTAAGTTTGGCTCAGTCAGTAAGGGAGCAGCCAACTGATCATGGTCGTGTATTCAAGAGCTGTTGGTTTTGTCTTGCGTGACCGGACGGATAAAGAATTTGGAAGAGACAAGACAATGAAGGGAAACGAATGGATGGAAACTCGTTCGTTTTCCCTTCATTCTCTTTTTTTTTCTTCTTTTTTTGAATGAATGTCAATGAAAAGGGGACCAAGAGAAAGGATTCAAAAAAAGAAATCAAAATACAATATCAGTTTGAAATGTTGCCAAGCCGGAAAATCAGACTATAGATGCGCTAGTTCGATCTAATAGATTTCCACCCTGAAAGACTGCCAAATGAGACCCATCTGTCAATACAACCCGTCAAAATAACGTCTCTCAAAAATGCAATTACCACTTGCACTTCAAGACATATATCGAGGGATAGGGAGGGAGGAGGAAACTAAACAGCTTTTGGGGGAGGGGATTTTGAAAAAAAAAGGAAATTTTCTAGAAATTATAGAAGCAGTTGATATTTTCTGCCTTGTAGCTCGATTGATGCGGTCAGTACGCATGATACATGTATAATCAGCCAGCCAGCCGGATAGACAGACAGACAGACAAAGAGACTGAAATGAAAACTGAAGACACGTACGTCGAAGTTGACGGTTTCTAAAAAGGATAAAATTGCTTTGTATTCAACGAACTCTTCTTGTTTTCTCTTTCGGGTCATGCAGTATTCAAAGATAAAGCCCCCTCTCTCTCTCTCTCTCTCTCTCTCTCTCTCTCTCTCTCTCTCTCTCTCTCTCTCTCTCTCTCTCATGGAATTGGCTTCCAGGAAACAACCCGTGCCAATACTCCGATAAGGTCACTGCAGGGATCGATATCACCGATTCTTCACTGACTCTTTTATATAGATGATAACGCAACTTAATTAGTAAGTATGATATTTTCAGCGTTTGATACAGCTTCACTACCAGTAGAATACCGATATTAGAATCAAACGTTCACAAGACAGACTCTTATCTCCTGCAGTCTTAATTCCACTGAGATCCTGGCCTTAAGATGCACGATTTCGACTATCATTGATGAAGCAGTTTATGGCATAAGAGATTTTACCAGTACACAAAAGTCCCTCCATTCTTGAATATTTCAATAACCCGCGCAGATTATAGATATAGCATTGTTGCATATACAATGATAACACACACAAAAGACTATGTCTGAATATCGTCTCAAACCAACCTTCAAAATGGGTTAGTGATCTTGTGAAATGTAAGGAACAATTGAAGAACATAAGCATTTCCTGTGTAGTGATTAGTCAATCTTTAGAATAGGAAAAATAGGATGAACTCCAGAAATACCAAATATATAGCTGCAGCTAGAATATCAGGTGCCCCGGAACGGATCCAAATTATCTATTATACCATAACATTGGAGAAGTTTTTGATGAGAAAATCACTTTTTGTAACTTTCAAACTAGAGACGTTCTTTCGCGAGAGAAGAGTGTGACAAAAACTGATTTTGACGGGCTACCTCCTTGAAGTCATACTCGAAGACATTAGAAATGCCATATCCAAAGTGTGGTGGAAAAATCTTGTATAGCACATCATATTTGAATAGAGAAAACATGATTATCAACAAGCATAATTTCCCAACACTCAAACAAAAACAATAACAATCATTCGATCTTATGTATGACTTGGATTTGCATTGAAAAAAACACAAGTAATCGATCAAACACAAGCATTTATTATCTGATGTGGATACAATTATATTCGGTTATGCAGAAAGCAGTGTACTGATGAATTTCTGTATCAATACCAATCTTGGAATAAGCAAATATAATTCGTGAAGTCAACGAAGATAGATAGATAAATAGATAGATAGATTGATAGATAGATAAGCGTGACGAACAGAAATTCGTACGTATGCATGCACTTGTTTCGACATACGCTTCTGATAATCATTGTAACCATTACGTGTACTCATAAATACATGCATAGGATTTAAACTGTTTGTTCGAGATACATAGACTCAAGCACTTATTCACTTTTATTGTACGCGCACACGCTATTTAAATACGCTTATACCAGTGAAGTGATTTAATTGCACAGACGTCAAAACCGACAGATGGATTTTGTCAAGAGTTTACCAAGTAAAGGGAGAGTTCTTGTGTTTCTCGTGATTTTGGCTTGCGTAGAAAAGATATGGGGGAATTTGGATACATGAAGAGAGAAAGGAAGGATGGGAGAAGACGAAAAAAAGGAAATGAAGCTATTAGGAATATAAGAGAACTGACAGATAAATGTGAACAGTTTGAGATAGATAGATAGATAGATAAATAGATAAATGGATATAAACAGACATTAAAAGATACTTAGATAAATGTGAACAGACATAGAAAGATACAAACATAGATAGATAGATAGATAGATAGATAGATAGATAGATAGATATGAACAAACATAAATAGATACTTTGATAAATGTGAACAGACATAGATATTAACAGAGGTAGATAGATATGAACAGAGATAGATAGATGGATAGGTATGAAGATAGATAGATAGATAGATAGATAGAAATTAACATAAATAGATAGATATGAATAAACATAGATAGATAGATAGATAGATAGATAGATATGAATAGAGATAGATCAATAAATAGATAGATAATTGACACATTTGGTTAGGAACACTATATGATTGATTGATAGTAAACCTTAATGAGGTTGAAATAAATACAGAAAGAAATAGATGCGAGAGACTATGATTGGATACAAATGATAAACAGTGTCTTGCTGTCAGGAAAATGAATGAAATAAGAGAGATTGAAAGAGTAAAGAAAAAGTAATGGTGTAACAGGTTTAGAAGGAGAAATTGACACTGGAAGGAAGAGAGAAAGGCGTACTAATAGACATTTAAAACAAAGAATCATTCGGTAAAATGCGAAAATCAATGCAGAGATAAAGAAAGAATGAGAGTATGTGAGAATCTATGGGTAGATATGAACGTTGCCCAACCTCTGTTGGAATGGCTTAATCGCTGTGGATAGGCTCTTGCCATATAATAATTTGACTGACACACAAACAGAAACAAACACCCATAAACACACAGGATATCCATCAAACACATTCAGAATTATACGTGAGCAGATAGAACCATGCCTATTTGCAAAATGTGCAATTCTTACGGTAACATCAAATAAGATCAAATATCAAAGTATTAAGGATAATTAGATCCGTGCCCGTTCCGGAAGTGCATGTTTCGAAAAGGGCGGGCTTTATGGTGCGTGGAACAGCCTACCATAATTGTCTTGAAAATGATTTTCTGTCCGTCTTACGAAACTACGGCTTTGGAACATTCCGATTACTTCTCTTCTGTGTTGCCGATGTAGATATTTTATCCTAAATGTAAATAATTCTAAAGAGTGGACGTCAAGGGAGATCATTCACACGTACACACCGAGACAAAGAATACAGATTATGGATTTCTTATCCAAAATTATAGATATGAATTTAGTTAATCTAAATTGGCAATACTGAAGAGAATAATTGACACGCTTCGAAGATGGACGGTAAATCTTTTTACACAACTCTGTATCTTTTGTACGGGCATTGTTCCAGTCTATATTTCTGTGAGGGTATTTTCAGCGATTACTCGACAACTGTACATCGGACATTAATCAGCACATAATGCAGTATAGTGTCGAGTTTGACATTTTGTGGGGATCAGTGGTTCTCTTGAAATGTAGTTAAGATTAATGAAAAAATACAGATTGTTGATCTTTCTTCTTTGTTTCCAAAATTACATCCTTTGACTACTGCTCTTGAGAGCTATCTACGTTTAGGTGTAGAATATATGAATCAGCAACACTGAAGAGAGGTAACTGAAATACTTCGAAGACATAGTTTTGTACGAAAGACGAAAATTGTGGCAGGCCACTCCAAATGACAAAGTTTGGCCTCTACGAAATATGTATCTTTGAAATGGACACTACTCTTGTTTTAACTAAATAAACATCGAAGATTGAAATCACTTTTCATAGTATTAATTAACTGCAATATATTCAATAGATATTCAGACAAGAGAAGAGTTCGCACATCAATGATATGAATTTCTGGTTTATTTCTCCGAACAAGCTAGAAGATTTTCTATGCAGCCAATCTTGCTCGACTAATTCTTAAACAAAACAAGTTTATCTCAGAGCAAAGACTTGCCACAAGGATGAGTGGGTGAAGTAGCTCATAAAAAAACTTACAACATAAGCCCTTGCTCATATTCGTACCACCCCAACGGGTTTCAGCAGGCAAACCTCTGGTTTGAAGGGTAGGTCTGGTCGTGCACTTCACCTAAAATTTCGATCGTGCAGACCGGGGGCTATTTCGCATACAGAACACGCCGACTAATTTCCTATACTCCTTGAAAACTCGCCTAAAACTATCGTTTACTAAACCGAGAAAATCATTCATTTGATCACAAACTGAAATAAATATCGTCACCAGTCGTCAGTTTCAGCAGCAGCCTTTTTAAAGTATGTTGTTGGTCATATACCTCTACCGAAATCCATTTGTTCTTTCAGTCCCGAACACCATAGTGCCGATACCTTCTGAATCAGTTTAAATCATCTCGCGATTTTATTTCAAGCCGGCAACAAGTTTGTATATGACTCCAGAATCAATATGGATAGTTTTGATATCGAGTGGTTGTCTGACATTCTTGCAAAATGGGCCCATTGCCACTTGAACCTTTCAATGGTTTGTTTTTTTTTCAGATATCTTTGACCCCTGCTTTTCTTTTTCTTATACAATGTTCTGCATCTCTTCAGAATATTAATGAGAAGAAGAAATCGAACATAGTTGACAGTTTACAAAACAAAGTCTTTAGATATGTCGGCCCAAACCGGTAAGTCTGCCATTAAGATCTATGATAGACGACATTCCTGATAATACTAGCAACAACGACACTGCAAAGATTGAGTTTGCCGGGCAATTTAATGTCACGAGTGGAATGCAACATGCACAGAATGGTAAAACTTCAGATACTGTTGAAAGACGCCTAAGATCCGGTCATTCGTTTAGTTCGTCTCCATAAAACAATAGGGTGCAAATGGTGAAATCAGTAGAACAGGCTGAAAGCAATGAGTGGATTCAGGAAATTGTTGTTGAGGGGGTAGTTTATAATGACTGAAAAGGCATCGGCTGATGGAAGCTGAGATCTGATTACTGGCAGTTTATTCACGGAAAATGCAAAATGATCGGTATTGAAATAAGTAGAATTGAAGAAAGATGATCATTAAAGGTGGTTATCCAAGTGAGATTGAAAGCATGGCTTGCACGGGGCGATAACCACCTATTATAGATTTACCTTTGGGTAATAAAACCAATTCAAATTTAAATGTTGGTCCGTGCAAGGCATGATCTTCTATTCACGCGAGCAAATCCCCAGGCATGGGACCAAATATAATTATGATGCCTATAGCATGAATGTGCACAGGCGGGAGACTTTGGGTGCTTACACCCGTGCCCCTTTACTCGAGCCCTTTTCGTGAAAATTCAAAATATATTCCAATTGATCACGTTAGAGGCGCTTGGTTTTCAGCTACTAATTCCACTATAAGAATTTGCCATTTATCTTTGTGTGTATACATAAATAAATAGCTTATATTGCATCGCAGATTTCATTTTTTTTTTTTAATGTTAGAGGTGTGCCTTTTTTTTTGACTGAGTCATCGCCCTTTTTTTCAACTGAGCCCATGCCCCTCTCAAAGTCTGTGCACGTCACTGGCCTGCCACCCAAGCATAGACTGTGATTCCTTGAGGTATATCCACCCAGGGTGTAAGGCTGCATTGAAAAAGTATCCATGCACACACAATCGGCTGTTTGCTGTTGTAGTGAACGTGATCAGGGAACAATGAAAGTCGACCAACGGAAGTAAACGACACAGTGCAATAAATTATGTGTGAGTTGGCTCAGTGTCAAAATGAGGAGCAGGCTCGGTTACATCCTGTTTGTAAGCGTGTAAGATAATACCAATCGATCTTAGAAATGATTAAACATATCAAACGCATATTGCCATGTTCAATTACATACCAGACAGTGCACCATGATTGGACAAGTCTAGAGGGTCATCGTGGCAGAATTAACTATATTACGCGAGTGAGGTCTGGAATGGACGTATGATGTGGAATGCATAGCTTGAGATGCAACATCTATCATATACAAGTAGACTGTCAACGATTTGTTGATTCCTATGTATCTAGGCTCATACTAGATATCAGCTGCGAACAGCGTGATCGAGACGAGTAAAGAAACAGTGGACAGCAGTGTCCTTTGGATTTGAACGATCGGAAAAAGAGTACGAAACGATTCAAGAAACCAATGTCAGCTTTCACTCATTTGTTATGTTCCTAAATGACGTGAATTCTCTTCTCTGATTCTTCATATTTATTAGTTTAAGCTCTCATTAAATGAATCAATATCAGCAGATTTTGATGTACTCATTCAGCCTATGTGTACGTGTGGCTAATCTATCGACCTCATCAGGTTTTGGTATGTCAATTCTACTGATATATATATATATATATATATATATATATATATATATATATATATATATATATATATATATATATATATATATAATTATTGTGTCATCCACAGACAGCTGTTTCGATGTATTACATCTCTTCAGGGGCTATAGACTTTATCCCATCCAGTACCGCGAGAATTGAAACCCTCACATCGGACCTGGGACTACGGGACTGGATGGTCAGTAAAGCTGAATTTAAGCAATATATTCGTTTTTTACGCAGAAACTCCTCAGCCACCAAAGTGCTTTATTCCTATGGAAGAGCATTGCATAAGCTTACAATGGATGAGTTACCTCCCTTAAAGAGTGCTCAACCCTGAATAGAGGAGCATTAATTATTGTGTTATCCACAGATATATTACATCTCTTCAGTGTGGCTATAGACATTTACCCATCCAGTACCACGAGGCAGAATTGAAACCCTCACATTGGACCACATATTTATGCGATATCCTACCTCTGGACTACGGAACTGGGTGGTCAGTAAGGCTGAATTTAAGCGATATATTCATTTTTACGCAGAAACTCCTCAGCCACTAGAGTGCTCTATTCCTGTGGAAGAGCATTATATATATATATATATATATATATATATATATATATATATATATATATATATATATATATATATATATATTAACTATCTCTGGCATGTATTTACAGTCCCTGCTGCTGGGTAGACATTACGAATATTTTTCATTGCGTTGCATTACAGCCTTTATGAAACTCATGCAGTTAACATGGCAAGCATGACTTCCAATAAAGTCTTCATCGCCCATATATGCCACGATATGATTCAGAAGATACTGCTGAGACAAAGTGTTGTATTTATCCAATCTGGAAACCAACTAAAAATATATGCAAGACGGTCCTTCTGCTCGAACGTTTGGTTTTGTAAAGTAGAACCGAACTAAAAAAGATGTACGGATGAGGGTTTAGAGTAAGAAACGGATTTTTGTGACGGGGACTAACAATAAAGACCCTGCATTTGTATTCTATTCGGTGAGAAATTGATTTATATTTTTTGCTTGGTAGTACTCTATAATTATGGACGTTAGCTTTTGGTGAGGACTGTCTAAAAAAGTCCAATGAATTTTATTAAGAGACAGGTTCCTACTAACTCAACTCGAAAAGATGAGATTTGCGGTGATTGAAGCAGAAAATGCAATCATTTGATTGTTTCTGTTCGTCAATTTGACTTTCTTGACCATTTTTTTTTATTGGCTCGCTGTAATTTTCACTTTGCTCGCTTTTTTTTTCCTGCAGTAATTTTTTATTTGCTTATGGTGTCTTAATTTTCATGCCATAGTTTTTTATTTGCCTACTCTATCTTTTTTTTTTAATTTGTCTCTTCTATTTTTCAATTCACTTGAGAAAAAGTATGTACATGAAAGGAGTAAATGTTTAGATTTCAACCCCCTACATCCATTGGTGTAACCTGTACGTATGGAACATACATACATACGTAGCCAACCAGCCAGACTCACTTGAAAACCGAAGAACCCTAGATTGAGAGTTTTGACTTATGGCTTATAATACATCAAATCCAAAAATACACAAATCCAAAACGAAATTCCAAGTTCTCAATGAGTTCTCCTCAGAGAATCAATGACTACGTTTAACCATTTTCCAGTTTTCTGACAAGAGTAAAATTCTCCCTTTTGTTCACCAGGTTTTGATAAGAGATGACAAATGGGTATTTCATGTTACCAACAAAAGCTAAACGCAGTCGTTATGCCAAACCAATCTCATCATCAAAGCAAGGACGTAATCTAAAAATGTCTTATTATTCAACCGGGGGAAACATGATAAGTATCGTCCACAACATTGTAACCGACTGTCGTTGCAAAAAGCAAACAATCAGATCGACCAACCCGACTAACTCATTCCAACTGATTGATCTGACCAAACTGATGAGATCTGGCCTACCCAACTATCCAGCTCCATCGTCTAGACCAACCTGGTTGTGCTGCAACTGACCTTATTGACCTAAATGATTTTCTATCGTTACCGAACATCCAAAAATAGTGATGGAGACAATCATGAATATTCGCATATCAATGACAAATGCATTTATATTTAAATACATTTAGAATAGAAACAGTTAAACATGTGTCAACATAACCCAGCGACGACAAAACCATAGAACATGGTAGATTTGCAAACGTCTGCAATGGTTATACAATAAATAGATGGTTAAATAAACTGTTATTTAAGTTAGATGATTACTAGCGACTAGTTAAACTGATACAGGCTAAGTAAAAAATACTAGTATAAATAATGATTAATCATATGAGAATAATAACATGAGTAAATTAAAAAAACAGTAATCTTATTATAATTCACCAAAAGTCTGTCCATTTGTCCGTTTGTGACAGCATACAGTAAAAACTACTCAATATGACCTCATTTGATCTTCTGTGGGTATCCCTGTGAGCCCTTGGCAAATTTTTTGCAAGTTAATCTGTTTAGACAACAAAAAAATCGATTGACTGTGTTTTCTCGTCAAAGATAGGAAGGTTTTTGATCGCATCTCGAAAGTGAGAGACTAAAATGGGGACAATCAAATGTTAGATTAGAGACACTCCCCTCTCTCCCTTTCTCTCTCTCTCTCTCTCTCTCTCTCTCTCTCTCTCTCCATCTCTCTCTCTCTCTCTCTCTCACATACACACACACACACAGAACACCAGGCAACTCTTTGCAGGCAACGTTTATTCTTACTGACCCCCTCTCAAAGAACTCTGGCTCATACACTTCCCTCACTTCAAAAGTGTAAGAGCTGTTTTTCATTTTTTTTCTTTCGCCTTTAATAGTGACGTCTGCTTTAGATGAGACTCTTCCGTTAAGAAAAGGTGTATTTACATTGAAATCTTTCAAAAATATCAGAAACAGGAACAGTTAATAAGAACATTTCTTTCGAGAGAAGGTTTTTTATACAATTAGATGAATACATCAAGATTCATATTTTGATATCAACTTTCGATTTAAAAGATGACCCATAAAATTGCTAAATGGCCAGATTTTGTAAATGTTATGTGTAGAATTTTAGTATAAAACTTCTTCAAATTTCATCCTAAGCGTTAATCATTTTTTATAAATCTTTTTCTAAAAAGTTTGATTTACTTACTCTTGGCCAATAGTTTGGGAAATAACCGATCCCAGCCCTGGCTGTAAGGCTTCTCACCCTCTCCCAATCAATATTTAAGAAGGCAACGAATAATAAAAATTAACAATTTGATACATTCAAAACAATAACGATTTAATTTGATTCAATTTCTATTTATCATATTAGACAAGACTAAATATTTAACCCAGCAGGCGGAGTAAATTGATGTCTGAAAAATTGATTTATAAGATAGAAAAATCAATTGATAAATAGATGGAAATCAGATAGCAATCATTTTTTCAGACAATTACTGAAAAAAAAGAAGTAAATACATCAATTTAAGTTTTATTTTCATCATTATTATTATTGTTATCATTATCGATGATAATTATTTCTTTCAAATTACTTTCATCTTCTATCGAACTCACGACCCTCTAATCTAAACTCTCCATCTCTATCTATCAAGATGGAACTAAAGAATTAGCTAATATCCTTTTGCAATTCTTTATCTGATAAGATTGATAAAATTGGATATAACTGACCAACCACTCTATAACAAACACAATGCAGAAAAGATCAGAGTAGGATGTCAGATTAAGTGATTGATTTTGGATGGCGCTGGCCACTGATTTCCAATCGTTCAGTGGTATGAATCATTGAGCGTTAAGCAAGACATTCTCTGGTATAGATTTCGATTCTCACCGGGAACATATTGTCTATTCCGATCTGCGATTTTACGAATTTTTTCTCTCTGAACGTCAATTTACTCTGCCAATTACGGTGGGTACTTAGTCTAGTATGAATAATATTAAATAATAAGAATTGTTCAAAGTGTTGAAATTCATTCTGTGTCTTTGTACGATAATTTTCTAAAAGTAATATTGACGTCGCATGAAACATAATCTGCGATAAAAAGCAATAGTTTACTTGGTGATTATAAGTAATTCTTTCGTTTCAAGTCGACATACAATTGCAAGCTGCTAAAATTGCAGAAAATCAACAATGCAAGCCAAGATTAAAATTAAACAATCCTTCTTTTCCGTTAAGATGGAATTGAAATTCATTTTTCCATATTGGACTTTTTGGCGCTGATGAGGTATTTCATAAAAAAAAATTCTTCTTCTTTTTCGAATTAAAACCAAACCAAAAAAAGCGTATTTTCTTTTTTCTTCTCAGAAGAACAAAAATATAATTAATCAAATCCACCAGCATTCTGGTGAATCCAACCTTCCGTAGTTGGTTTTGCCTATGATTTTGACGGCATCTACTTTGAATGAGTGTGCCTTTTAAGAAATAAGGGTTAAAATAATTTTATTATTATCGTTATACAATATAATTTTGGTAATGCTGATAAAATAATCAATCGCAATTAAAATCTATTACGTATTATTTATTACGCTTATATGAGAACTGGAGACAATTTCCTATATTACCGGTTTTTTTTAAGTATCTCTGCTAATGAAGTGAGGTCACATCTTCCTGCATATCTTTCTGTCTGTTTATATCATCTACCTTTCCATCGATCATACCGTCCTTACGATATCTCCGTAAGTTCTGAATAGATTTCATTGGCGTTTTGTGGAACGGTTGGCAATGGGATAAGGAAGAAGTGGTTAGATTTGCAGGTGGGATCCAAGATCCATCATCTAGATGGAAACATATTCTTCCGTGTTTTGTTTTTGTTAATTTTTTTTTAATACATCTAGTTATACGCTCATGTCTATCCACGTGATGTACCCACAGGTTCTATATAAAATTCTATGAGATTTTGTAGATTATTGGCTACAGAAGTATTGATTAAACTTTGGAGCAGATTTATATAATCATAAGTATTTTTATAATATCAGGTTGGTGCAAAAATAGTTGCAGTTTTTGTTATCTTAAGCTTCGGTGTTTATTTTGGAATAAAGTATTTTAACTACGTTAATAGAGTATACCATTTCGAAGTGTTAATTTTGCTCTATTTATGTAAGCTGAACGTTCGCTTTTCGCGATTAATTCTGTTTCATTTGAGGCCGTCGGATCAAATATGCAAGAAAACTAATCCGAGCAATTTTATTATTAAATTCAAAATTGGACGTAAAGCAGCGGAAACTACTCACAATATCATCTAAGTATTTGGCAAGAAGACCGTCAAAGAACGTATAGCAGCTCATCATTGGTTCTAAACAAAAATCAAAGGGGAGACGAGAGCCCTGTGGACGCCCTTCAGTGATTGACAACTTCTAATTGGAAGCCATTATTGAGGTGGGATCAAGCAAAACAACTCAAGAGTTTGCAGATGGACTAAACGTTTACTATTCAACAGTTCTTTGACATTTGTGCAAGATTAGATGAATTAAAAAAAAGCTTGCATATCACACAAACGAGCCAGCACAGACTAAACCAACTAGGCTCCGGAACTTAGCCTCACTCAGTTTACTCAACAGACCAATCTCCGACTAACCACCATTATTACAAGCATTTCGACCATTTCCGGCAAGGGAAGATCTTAAACAACCAAACAGCAGCTCATAACACCTTCTAAGAATTTAATGGCACCATAACCAAAGAATCTTATGCATCTTGAATACATGGACATACCTAAACAGATAAATACTGCTTCAAAATTGATGGGAAAAAACGCAATCATTTCTGCATCAACCTAATATTACTGTCCAAATATAAATTTGACTTGAAAAATAAAAGGTGCTCACTGCACTGCTGGTAGTCACGAACGTGATCTTCGACACAAAAAAGTAGGGACTCCTGATCCAGATGGGCACCATCATAGAGTTGACGTAACCAAAGAACAATCTCTATAGTCGCCATCGAAGAGTTGGCGTAAGAAAAGGAGATATTATCGAAATATATATTGGATAAATGACATGAGAATGTAGATAATTCGAAGTACTTTGTACCCACCTGTTCTTTTGTCTAAAACATAACGAAAAAACTGCAATACACCAAGAGGGACTGAGATTTAGCTCTAAGGTAAATTTTGAGATTGGTACCATCCGTAGCACCATGGTATTCAAAACTACATTGAAGAGGGATATTGTCTCAAAATGAGCCGAGAAATTTCGCTTTCTGCCTTTTTAATTCGATATGTTACTGCAAAGAAACCATTTGGGATTTGGGGAGTAAGTAAGTAGGAATTACACGAGGAGAGATACTGAAATGCACAAAAAGGTAGCTCTAGAGTCAACCAGGTCTCTGAACTTCATCTCCATCGAAAGACCTAAACTTTTATCCCCTGGTTATACAAGAGTTATATTCAAAATGGGCAACTATAATTGCTAAAAGTGTTGTCCTCATCAAGAGGCCTAAACTTTCATCACACTGGTATACAAGAGTCGTATTTACAATGGGCTACTGTATTGGCTAAAATCTTTGTCTCCACCGAAAGACCTAAACTTTCATCACACTGGTATACAAGAGTTGTATTTACAATGGGTTACTGTAATTGCTAAAAGATTTGTTTCCATCGAAAGACCTAAACTTTCATCACACTGGTATACAAGAGTTGTATTTACAATGGGCTACTGTATTGGCTAAAATCTTTGTCTCCACCGAAAGACCTAAACTTTCATCACACTGGTATACAAGAGTTGTATTTACAATGGGTTACTGTAATTGCTAAAAGATTTGTTTCCATCGAAAGACCTAAACTTTCATCACACTGGTATACAAGAGTTGTATTTACAATGGGCTACTGTATTGGCTAAAATCTTTGTCTCCACCGAAAGACCTAAACTTTCATCACACTGGTATACAAGAGTTGTATTTACAATGGGTTACTGTAATTGCTAAAAGATTTGTTTCCATCGAAAGACCTAAACTTTCATCACACTGGTATACAAGAGTCGTATTTACAATGGGCTACTGTATTGGCTAAAATCTTTGTCTCCACCGAAAGACCTAAACTTTTATCGCACTGTTGTACAAGAGTTGTATTTGCAATTGGCTATTGTAATTGATATGGGCTTTGTTTCTATCAAAAAGCCTGAACTTTTATGGCACGGTTATACAAGAGTTGTATTTACAATGGGTTAGTTTAATTGGTTAGAGCTTTGTATTTATTAGAAGACCAAGACTTTTATTGCATCGTCATAAAATATGTTGCCTTTACAATGGGCCGTTGTAATTGTTAAAAGTTTTGTCTTCTTTGAAAGGCCAAAAGTTTTATCGCAGGGTTATGTAAAAGTCTTCTTTATAATGGACAACTGTAATTGGTAATGTCTTTGTCTTCATCATGAGGCCTCGACTTGTATCGGAAGGAGATGAAAAAAAAGTTGTATTTACAATTGGCCACTGTAATTGTTAAGTGCTTTGTTTTCATCAAAAGGCCTAAACTTATCTCAGGGAGATAAAAAAAAATGTTGCCTTTGCAAAGGGCCATTGTAATTGGTAATGCTGGCGATTATATCATTTGTTGCTCGAGAATCGTTTGTACACAGCTCACAGTTCTCTTTGAACACGATATTTTTTTGTTTCAATCTTCCTTTCTGGAATCATCTGAAAATTTGTTAGTATTTAGGAGAAAAAACTTTTTCAGGCTTTTACGAGGGGATTCTTTTACTATGTAAATATGATGATAAAGTGGACACATATTACAGGAAATAGTGATAGCCATTTCCGTACTACTGTCATGTCTTCTATACAGTGTCAGTTTTTCTTTGAAATTCTCTTCGACGATCAACTTTTCAACCCAGAGACACCTATTAACTCATGTGTCTTTCTATTTTATGTTTTCATATGATTTCTCAAAAATATGAAGACAAAATGACACCGATAAATAATTGGGTAATAAGAAAACCCTAACCTTAAACTAACCTTAACACTTATCATAACCCTAAGTACTGTACGTTTTATTGGTTATATGTTATGGGTCATCTTGCAATTTTTTTGCTTTTGAGAGAATAAATAAGAAGAGGAAATGGAAAAATGCAATGGGCGTTTAATGGTCTTTTTGATTGTAAATAGTTGAAAGGAATTTCAAAGAGCCGTCCACATTCTGTGAAAAAATCAGGATGGTGATATTGAAATGGTTGCCACTTCTCCCGGTAAGATGGTGGAAAGTCAATGCTGAATATAGCGTTATACTTACATTGTAAATAGAACTCATCCGGTAAAACCCGAAAAGAATTATCTAAAAACCAACAAACTTCCGGAATATTCTGCAATCTGATGGATTGAAAACATCTAAAAAAAACATTTACTCCTTGTAGAACTGCGAGTGTGCGAAAATAAATCAGAGCCAATTCATTTAACTTCATTATATGTGCATCAAACTTGCAAAAAATAATAAGTATTCTATCAGAATTTAAAGGTAGGGCTTTTTTGGAAATGGTCAAATTCACTTCTGACATCTCAACTGAGCTTTTTATGGAAAATTATCCTTATTACATTGAAGTGTTTGAAAAATCTGTTTTGAATGAGGAATGTGTAACCTTAACAAATAAAATAAGTTCATCCGAATGTATATAATCATTTTTAAAGAATCATCAAAATTGTTAAAAATTCTCCCAGTAAAGAGAAAAGTTGCGCTAGAACATGTCTGGTTCTTCATGATGTACATGAACACAGGTCCAACATATTTTCGAATACCAGAGGAGGAGGAGGAGGAGGAGGAGGAGGAGAAGAAGAAGAAGAAGAAGAAGAAGAAGAAGAAGAAGAAGAAGAAATAAAAATTTTGATGATAAAAAAATATCTAGATAGAATACCCTAGCATCTATACAAAAAATTGTCCTCACAGGCACTGCGCTGTTATACTATGTTATACTATGTACCGTTTCTTTGTAGCCTCTTGTATTGGTCCTGTATTGATAATCCCGCCCTACTTATATATGTGTCTGTGCCTACTGAGTCATAACTTCGTTGCCTACCCTAAGTTTCAAGCCAAAACTCGGTATATAACGAATACTACTAGACATCAAAACGGAAAAAATTATATAATAATAATAATAATAATAATAATAATAATAATAATAATTTTGTTCTGGGCTTAGTTAAAGAAGTTTTCTTTAGATTCTAATGATACTTAACGTTTGGCTTTGAGATGAACTCTGATTATCTTCGAACATTCTAATG
The DNA here is from genome assembly GCA_963457665.1 of Thysanoteuthis rhombus. Classification (NCBI taxonomy): domain Eukaryota; kingdom Metazoa; phylum Mollusca; class Cephalopoda; order Oegopsida; family Thysanoteuthidae; genus Thysanoteuthis; species Thysanoteuthis major. Next base: position 25,453,529 of record OY735203.1, on the reverse strand, counting down.
ATATTCTACTTTGGTTGATTATTCTTGATATTTTGATGGTATCTTTGTACCTCTGAGATGGTTTTCTTTGTGAGTCTGAGGAATTTTCTCTTGCAATGAGAAGACCACTGCCAAGTCGAAAAAAGTTGTTTTTTCTTAGACCTGCACGTGGGTAAGTGGAATTAAAATTAAATTTAAAATTATTATATTTATAATTTATAATTCAAAATGAGTTGTCCCATAGAAGTATAGAAAAGCGAGGGGCGAGTATATATATATATATATATATATGTGTGTGTGTGTGAATGAACTTTTCCACTTGCAACCTCCTCCCCCCCGCCCCCGAGATTAGTATAGTATAAATTGGCGGTGGTCGCTTGGCCATCTATCTACCCAGCGGGCATTAGAAGAAGAAGAAAAAAAAACAACGAATATCGAAGACAGTCTGCCACATTTTGACAAAGGCCTCCTTTTTCAGGACGAATTCCGGTGACTTACTTTGAAGACCTAACTAACTCAGGCTAGATTTTAAAATTTACTCTGTGATTGAATGTCTTATCATTAACAATAATAATAATAATAATGATATTAATAATAACAATGCTATTTTGACTACAGGCTGCCCTGGATGATTTTGTTCTGGGCTTAGTTAAAGAAGTTTTCTTTAGATTCTAATGATACTTAACGTTTGGCTTTGAGATGAACTCTGATTATCTTCGAACATTCTAATGATATTCTACTTTGGTTGATTATTCTTGATATTTTGATGGTATCTTTGTACCTCTGAGATGGTTTTCTTTGTGAGTCTGAGGAATTTTCTCTTGCAATGAGAAGACCACTGCCAAGTCGAAAAAAGTTGTTTTTTCTTAGACCTGCACGTGGGTAAGTGGAATTAAAATTAAATTTAAAATTATTATATTTATAATTTATAATTCAAAATGAGTTGTCCCATAGAAGTATAGAAAAGCGAGGGGCGAGTATATATATATATATATATATATATGTGTGTGTGTGAATGAACTTTTCCACTTGCAACCTCCTCCCCCCCGCCCCCGAGATTAGTATAGTATAAATTGGCGGTGGTCGCTTGGCCATCTATCTACCCTGCGGGCATTAGAAGAAGAAGAAAAAAAAAACAACGAATATCGAAACTTATACTAAGTCAAGACCTATAACATTTAAGGGAGACATATGATCTTTTATGTACGCAACCCCCCTCCCCAAGAAAAAGGCTTAGTGTTATTTCTTCAGTTCAACAATCAGGCAAATGTCATATCGCTAGATAGATATCTCTGCAAGCCTGAATGGCTTGCCCTTGTGAGGCCATACCCTGGGTGGTAGGAGCTGGTGGGGCTCTTTGATTACCACTGTGCACATAGGTCTCAATGAACCCACCAAGGTATGGCGCTACCTTAAAAGAACCAAAAGGGCCGGTGGGGCTCTTGGGCTATTTCCGACTCACATCGGTCTTAACCAACCCACCAAGGTCTGGTACTACCTCCAAAGAACCAAAAACCCCAATCATGACAGTACAACCAAACCATTTTACCGCAAAAAACGGGGCACAGATCCAAGACCTGTGTGTCGTAACCGGCAGGTGTTCCCTTGTTAGCCACCAGGAGGGACCCGGTCGTCATCCTGTGACTGCTGGCCAAAATCTCGGCTCGTGTACCCTTAATGGCCTTCAGGAGGGACACAGTCGTCACACAGCTACTGTTGGCCAAAACTCGTATACCACTAGCGATATCCAGGGGAAGCGCAGTCCTCATGGGGCGACTGCTATAAAGAACAAGAGAAAGAGATGGACAAGGGAAGAGAATAGACTAGTTATGTACTGTTACTATAAAAGCAAGCCTTCAGTGCGATCTTATAGGGAGCGTATGCTCCAAATATGGAGGGGAAAATCTGCTGTGGAAGTATCGAACCAACGCCTTGCTGACCAAGTAAAGCAAATTCAAAAGAAGAAATGGTTGTCTGAGACTGAACTACTAGAGATTCGCATTAATGTAGAGAGAGATTCAGGTGACACATCTGAAAAATGCCCCCCCAGCACAACTAGTACCAATAACAAAACTAGAATAATCCCCCATGAGACCCCCACAGTAAGCTACGCACCAGAGGGTGATGACGAGGCACCAACGGAAGAAGAGAAAAGCAAAATACAAGCTTTGAAAGAGATCATGCGAGGAGAGAAAACAACACTCCCCTCCCTAAGAGACAAAGACAGAAAGAAAGTCGGAGAAGTGACCGAACAGGTCAACTGCCTCTTACAGCACATAGAAACAGACACCCTCCTAGAACTCAACAACCTAATTTATGCAGGGGCGAAAATGGTAGCACAAAGCTTCACAACACAAGATAGGAACCTGGGTACTAATAGGGAAGGGAAACCCAACTGGGAGAGAAGGTTACAAAGGCAGATCTCCCAACTACAGAGAGACGAAGTACTGCTTAGAAATACACCACACACAGACAGACCACGAGTAAGACTTTATAACAAATATAAGGTAGCGCAAAAAGGCATCGCAACTGTAGTCGAAGAGTTACACCAGAAAAGACTAGCTAAAGAGGCAAGACTAAAAAGATACAGACTAAGATCGGCCCAATACACACAAAACCGCACATTCCAAAACAATGAGAAAAAGTTTTACCAAGATTTAAATGGGGAAAGAAGGCAGGACATAAAACCAGATGCCACAGAGGCCAAGAACTATTGGAATAGCATATGGGGGCACCCAAAAAGACATAACGTAACACCGCAATGGTTAGGAAACATGAGAAAAGAACTAGAAAATATAGACAAGGGAGAACCAATAGTACTGAATGAAACCACATTGAAACATACTCTTAGGAAAGTAGCCAACTGGAAAGCACCGGGTCCCGATGGGATCCATGGGTATTGGTTCAAAAAGTTCACCACGTTACACGGCAGACTCACCCACCTACTCCAAAATTGTCTAAATGAAGGCAAAGCACCAGAATGGATGACTAAAGGCAGAACCACCCTCATCCAAAAAGACCTGGGGAAGGGGAACATAGCAAGCAACTATAGACCAATCACTTGCCTACCACTTATGTGGAAAATCCTGACCGGGCAAATAGCAGAGAGAATATACATGTCAATGGATAGAAGGGGGCTACTACCAGAAGAACAGAAAGGGTGTAGGATAGGAACCAAAGGGGCAAACGATTTACTCTACATAGACCAGATGATCTTAAAAGAAGTAAGGAAAAGGAGAAAGAATATCGCAATGGGATGGATAGATTACAAAAAGGCATACGATATGATTCCACATAGCTGGATACTCGAATGCCTTAGAATGTTCAAAATTAGCGAACCGGTGGTTAAATTTATTGGTAATTCAATGAAAGACTGGAAAGTAGATTTGACAGCCGCAGGGGACAAACTAGCCGAGGTAGGGATAAAAAGGGGAATCTTCCAAGGAGACTCGTTGTCCCCACTATTATTTGTTCTAACAATGATACCGCTTAACAGAATCCTGAGAAACAGCAAAGGATACCACTTCTCTAAAACAAAAGGAAAGGTCAACCACTTAATGTACATGGACGATATTAAATTGTTTGCAAAAAACAGGGGAGAGCTTGAGACTCTGTTCAACGAAGTAAGGGAATATAGTGAGGACATAGGAATGGAGTTTGGGATAGAAAAATGCGCAATCATGGCGATGCATAAAGGAAGGCTTTCAATGACTGAGGGAATTGAACTTCCGGACAACAACAAGATTAGGGCATTAACTGCACAAGACCGATACAAGTACCTAGGTGTCCTTGAATGTGACACGATAAAACGGGAAGAGATGAAGGAGAAAATTAAGAGAGAATACCTCAGAAGGATAAGGAAAATATTAGAAACCAAATTAAATAGCAGAAATCTAATAAAAGGAATGAACACCTGGGCTGTGTCAGTAGTTAGGTATACAGGACCATTCCTAGGATGGACAAAGGAAGAGCTCCAATCAATGGATAGGCGAACAAGGAAACTTATGACGATGCATAAAGCATTACATCCTAGGGATGATACAGATAGGCTATACGTTAAGAGAAAAGAAGGTGGTAGGGGGCTCATCAGCATAGAAGATTGTGTCCAGAGAGCTAAAGTAGTCCTAGATAGATATGTGCAAACAAATAGTGAAGAAATCATAAAGAGCGCGAGAGATAGTGCGACAAACAATAAAGTAGAAAACAATGGAACAGTACAGCAAACTAGAAAAGAAAAGTGGGAAGGGAAAAAATTGTACGGCGAGTTTAAAAGACAGATAAAAGATATAGCAGACGAGAAATCATGGACGTGGTTACGAAAGGGAAACCTTAAGAGAGAAACAGAATCGCTCATCATGGCAGCCCAAAACAAAAGCATAAGGACAAACTACATAAAAGCAAAAATCGATAGAACACAGACAAACAGCAAATGCCGCATGTGCGGTGAAAGAGATGAGACAGTAAACCACATAACTAGTGAATGTAGTCAGCTCGCCCAGAAGGAGTATAAGCATAGACACGATAGAGTAGCAACGATGATACACTGGGAACTAAGTAAACAAATGGGATTCAACCATGGGGAAAAGTGGTATCAGCACAAGCCAGAGGCAGTTTTGGAGAATGACAACCACAAACTACTGTGGGACTTTGACATCCAAACTGACCACCTCATCCAGGCAAGAAGGCCGGACTTAGTAATAGTAGACAAAAAAAGGAGGGCCTGCCAAATAGTAGACGTTGCTGTACCTGCAGACCATAGAGTAAAGAAGAAGGAGGGTGAGAAAAGGGAAAAATACCAGGACCTAGCAAGGGAGTTAAAGAAAATGTGGAACATGAAAACCAGGGTAGTACCGGTCATAGTGGGAGCACTAGGAACTGTCCCCAAAACGCTGAGGGAGAGACTGGAGGAGATCGGGATTAGGGGGAGGATAGAGACCGTACAGACCACAGCACTGCTGGGCACTGGACGGATACTGAGGAAGGTGCTAGAGATATAAGGACTGCAACGAATCGTAGCTCTGTCATGATATGCGAAAGAGAGAGGAGACGTTAGCTGAAGACCTGAGGAGACTTATTGTCACTCAGCCTTCAGCGATAACCACTGGGCAACCGGTGTGAAACTGTAGATCGCAAAATTACTGCGATCTATGAGTACGAGGAGAGGAGGGCTGGAGACTTGAGGAGACTTGCTGTCACTCAAACTCCGGCGGTTACCACCAGGCAACTGGTGTGAGATTCATAATAATAATAATAATAATAATAATAATAATAATAATGATAATAATCAACACAATGATCGTCATTCGAATGTGAGGCTAGAGGTAAAGATCCAAGCCCTAAGTCATCATCCAGTCAGTCTAAAGTTGCACTTGATCAGTGATAAGGAACCCTTTAAGGTGAAGCAACTTCTTACCCTGTAGCTTGATCTCATCGACTGTGGAACGTATTGGTTCCCATAGGTTTCTGTGATATAACAAAATAACACTGGTTTCGATTACTGTATTGTTTTTATATACAGCTAGCTGCAACTCTATAGTCTGTAAGGCTGGGCCAGAAATTAGCTCGAGATAGCCAAGGCATTTTCCTAGTGTCTTCAGGGAATGTGAGAAGCTGATACGATGGAAATGAAACACCCCTTTAAACTGTATTACCGCGATTTCAATCACGGTTTTTCGTTAAGACCTTCGAATGAACAAGCCACATTTTGTGTATATATCAGGCCGGCCGCAAGCGCTCCTCTATTACATTGGTAATATAAACAGATCCTGGGCGCATGTTATTGTTGAAGTTGGCAAAGAGAGGTGGGCGTCAAAGATAAGAAAAATAGGTATTTAGGAGAGGAAAAGATGATGAAAGAGAAGTGTAAAAGACATAGGAACTTTACAAAAGAAGTGGAGGAAGGAAGAAATTTAAAGAATGTTGAAAGAGGGCATACGAAAGTATTGTTTGTGAGAACAATGAGTATATTGATTAGACACGATGCCGAAGATGAAATAGCTCTGCTTGGAAAAGAAAGAAAGAAAGAAAGAAAGAAAGAATGAAGGAAAGAAAGAAAGAAGGAAAGATAAAAAGTGGAAAGGAAAAAAAAAGACTGCAGGAAGAGAAAAGGAAGAAAGAGAGAGAGAAAGTGGAAAGAAAGAAGAAATAACGGAAGAAAGAAAAGAATGGATCAAGTTAGGAAGAAAGTAAGACGGAAAGAAAAGAAGGAAGGAAGGAAGAAATAAATTGGAACGGAAAAAAGAGAGAAAGAAATCGGAAAGAAAGAAAAATAACGGAAGGAAGAGAGGTATGAATAAAGAAAGAAAGAGAGAAAGAGAGAAAGAAAGAAAGAAAGAAAGAAAGTGGAAAGGGAAAAAAGCGGGAAAGGAAAGCAGAAAAAGAAAAGGAAGGAAGAGGGAATGAAAGCAGAGAGAAAGAAAAACTAACGGAAGGAAGAAAGGCATAAATCAAAAAAGAAAGAAAGAAAGAAAGAAAGTGGAAAGGGAAAAAAGTGGGAAAGGAAAGCAGAAAAAGAAAAGGAAGAAAGAGGGAACGAAAGCAGAGAGAAAGAAAAATTAACGGAAGGAAGAAAGGCATGAATCAAGAAAGAAAGGAAGAAAGAAAGAAAGAAAGAAAGAAAGAAAGAAAGAAAGAAAGAAAGACAGAAAAATGAACAAAAAAAAGATTATGTGAGTTCGGGTTGAGGATATAACGATAAACTGCGATAGTCCGACACAGAGATAGAGGGACCAATGAATGTAATACAAGGATCAAAAGAGAAAATAGAAAGACTGACAACACAACCTTGGAATTGGTCAAAATATAAAGAATACACAAATAAGCAAGAGAAGGAAATCGTCAGAGGCAAAAGAAAAAGCTCCCGAACGTAAGAGGGACGGAGAAGCAGAAAGCCCGCTGTTCGTTAGTGTAAACAGGGGATCCCATGTATAAACAAAGCGCGGGAAAAGGCGACTCGCAACAAAAGATAGAAAATGATAAAGGACATTTTTCTTCGAGTGACGTTCATTACTGTAGATTACGCATACACTGCCAATACGGCGTACGCACATAGCCGATATGGCAATATATACAGTTGCGCCCTTAGTTGATCATTTCTTGAGATAAATAGGCAAGCAATGTTATGATGTTAGAACATCTTTTACCAAGTAATGTCATTCAGTACTTTTGGTGGAGTAGGGAAGTTGACGATTTGCCTTCTCATTGGTTGGCCGGTGAATAATGGATATTCGAAGAAATGAATTAGGAATTGCGGTGGGAATTAATCCAAGGAGAAGAGAATGAGGCAAGGTTACATGTTCGGCTGAATTCTGTCAGAAGAGGCCTGACATTTTTATTTCTTGTTTTTATGCTATTCCTTTGCCTTCGGAATCTTGCTCCTTTTCCCTTGGAGATCGATGTCATTAAACTTACCAGAGAGCTACAAAAATGTAGTTTACTTTAAGACGCCGACGGATAGTGGGTGTCTAAGCTTAATGGTAGTAGTCTGTACGTTTATGCCAAACGGGATAAACAAGTGAATAAGTAAACTATGATAAGAGAATAATTGAATTAGAAGGAGAAACGAAAAGTGCCAAAGTGAATTTGCTGACAATACAGTAAAAATGAAAGAACTCCTTCAACACTGTTTCTTAGGATTCTCTCGTGCTTTGTTCTGAATTCTTATTTTTTGTTTGATTCAAGATTAATTTGATGGAATTAATGAACGTTGTTAAATAGCACACTAACTAGCTATTAGTTATATCGTTACGTTTTCCTCATTACCTTGAGTCAGGTTAATTGTATGCTATTTACAATAGTCATATCTCCTTGTATCATATCAGTGGTTGGATATTATTGCTACGTCATCAACTGTGATATTTACAGCGTTATTATATTCTACGTGGTGCAGTTTAATTCCTTGTAGCCTTATTATGATAGACCTTTTCTGAATATGTTTTTGTCCTTGTGATATGAAGCCTTGTGGCCACACTTAAGTACCATGAATGTCACTCGTTCTTGATGCCAACTCAGTTTTGATGGCTGACTTGCAAATTTCGTACAATCTTGTTTGATACGAAATTCTCATAGAAGGCTCAAGACGTTCTCTAGTTCTATCTTTTTAAATTTTCCGTAATATCCAATCGAATGTTAAAGAAAACTTAGTTACATCCTACAAGTGCTGTCAGTTAGCAAGTATATGTGCATGGTGTTCAAGTCCTGTAAGGCCAAATGTAGAGCTGAACTAAATACCATAATTTAACTAAAATGTGACGAAGGAAAAAATCAAGACCAGCCAAGCTTCACAACTAGAAATATATTATATTTGAATATTCCTTCACTCTAGATTTAGTTTGACATTTCTCCCAAATGCCCTGACTTAACTTTACCGTAATCCCTCTAAACTTTCACCGAACTCAATTGCTCATATTGATTTAGCTTTTTTAAAACCGGAAGTGTAAGAGTCATGTCAGCAAGGAGGGATTCCTTTGTTTGTGTCCAGCTGCTTTCAGCAGAAACCATATACGTTTTTTAACTATACCCGATGATTTGAAATTGACTTGAAGAAAAACGTTATATACAAACAGGGTATATATAATATATTTTTTTATCATATATTTGTATTATAAAAACATGAACTCACTATTTTCAATGAGTGAATGACCCAATGTCATTTCTTAGTATTGAATCTGAAGCAGCATTGTGACTAATTGCTTGGTCCTATCATTATTTTCTAGTTACTCAAACGAAGTGTAAGTGATTCTTAGGAAGTATTCAAGCGAAATAGTTACGTTCAGAAAACTCTAAAGATATGATGATCTCTCCTGAGTTAAAAAGGAAAATATTTCAAAACAGAAGAGAGTGAATTATGATCATTGTAATATAATTTCCTAAAATCTGTCTGCACATATATGTATGTATTTTTCCTATGAATGTAATTGTGTATATTTTCTCTCTTTCTCTCTATCTCATTATATAAATATCTCAATCTGTTTCTGTATTCGTATATCTGTCAATGTATCCCGCTCTCAATCTGCCTGTATATATCTTTATACTGATGAAAACTTAGGACAAAACTCACCAGAAAATCTTAGGGTCGTGAAACAAACCTGTCGTGAATATCCATCAATACAAAGATTATACTGGCTTTACTTTTTCAAAATATTGATCTCTCTTTCTATAACAACGAATCTTTACATACAGTACATACATGTGTGTTTGTGTGTGTGTGTGTGGTCTAGAAAGCTTTAGAGCCTTAAATAAAGTTTTGTTTATCATTTGGTAGGATATTAAATGGAATTCAAATATATATATACGTATATATATGAGACCGGAGCTTGTACATTCTTCAGTTGGATGCCTGTAATATTTTGCGAAATTCATTCATCAAAACATAAATATGACCAATTTTTTCATGGATAGGGGGCTTCCTGAAATATTTGTCAAGTGAAAAGTTTCTTAGTAGGATGAAAAAAATGTTTCTTTTGCTTATCTTTTCGTGCTTACAACACATATGACTCAAACTCAGTTTCAAAAAAAGCAAAATCTTTCAGCTCAAAATGAGGCTAACAGTGGCGCCATCAAGTTGAGGAAACAAAAAGTAAAACAAGTTATTCAATCTGGTACATACCAAAATAGACCATGTATATATATATATATATATATATATATATATATATATATATATATATATATATATATATATATATGTTGCACACTAAATAAAAAGGACACAAACAGCAAGTGACGTATGTTGTTATGCTTACTGATATGTTTTTGGGTGACGTACGTTAGTAAGCCCTGGTTGAAAAGATTAAATGATATGTTTTATAAACTGAAATCCGATTACATGATGATAATATCCTTTATAAAATAACTAACGACTTGTAAACATAAGCTATATACTAAAATCATGGCTGTGAGGGAGCTGGCGTTTGATCAACATTGTTAATATAACTGTTTTGTTTTTTAAATCCCCGAAACAGTTACATGGTGAATAAGTGATGATCCCAGTAAGAGAAAAATTACACATGGTACCATGATAGCAAAGTATAGGTAAAACAGATAAAATACTGGAGAAAATAATAAAGATTACATTAACCGATATTGGGAAAGAAGACGTTAAAACAATATTACAATCATTGGATTTGCATACTCACTCACCCGTGCGCAAACAAGAAAAGCCAATTAAAACATTTTAAAAAATCATTCTGTCTACGTATTTAATCAAACTTGCATCAATGAAAAATTGCTGTCCAAATATAGATTACACACACACAGGCATGCATATATATATATATATATATATATATATATATATATATACGTGTGTGTGTGCATGCATATTTATTATGAATGTCTGCACAGATCATTTCATATCAGCAATGATAGATAAAATAAACGTAGGATAGTGATATTACCGGAAAACTTTACTTAATTTGAAACTCTGCAGGAAAGACAAACCAGCACGTGCTATCTTTGAAAGAATAATAAACTTAAATGAAATTAAATAGTACCGTTAAAAGACAGGATGTTTAGAGGCACTCTCTGCTGGACAGCTGCAGTTGCCGAGAGAAAGGTTCAGACATAAAGACGACTCGTATATTGACAGGAAATATGCAAAAGCAGTAATTATAGCTTTCTAGCTATAAGTGAATACATACGTATGTTTTCTTTCTTATTTGATCCCAGAGTATTTTTCCTACTTTTTTATGACTCGCAACTTTGCGTAAGTTAAGTGTTATGTGTTAACGGGGGAATATGGTCCGTTAGAAATGAGAAATATGAACCGATATATAAAATTATAAGGAACATTACTACGATTCGATCGCCTGTCGTAGATCTTAATAGCTTGATGACTCACACATGAGCTAGCGCAACAAAGATAGACTAATCAAGATTTCAAACATGAAGTGTCGTCGGTCAATCAGTCAAATTAAGTAGGGGGGGAGCGGATATGAAAGCAGTGAAAGTCGTTAGGCCGGCGTTCTAACTCTATGAAAACAAAAACGAAATTATGTCACAGGAAATCGTAGATAATTCTGACAAGCAAATTACAGATGAATTGAAAAGCCAAGCAACGGGCTACAGTTACAAAATACTCATTAATTCAGTATTCAATATTTATTATCATATTTACACGAGTACAAGACCGCGTCAAAAATAATACGACCCCCACTTTTTGTAGCTAGAAATCAGTCATGTATTTTGTCGTTTTGTTGCAGCAAATCTGAAAACACATAAAACAAAAAAACTGTAAATTAATAAAGCGACCTAATCTACGCCGGAGCAAAGATGATAACGAAGCTCTTCCCAACACAGGGATGAACCCCTAATGATAGGCGGAAAAACAAGATTAGAAAGACGGATCTTGCAACTCAAGAGAGATGGAGGACTACTGAAAAATGCAACATACATGAACAGACCACGTGTAAGACCATGGGACAAATACAAGAAAAGACAAAAAGGTATCCCCGTGGCAGTGGAAGAGATAGACCAGATTAAACTAGTTAAAGGGGCAAGACTCAAGAGATATAGACAAAGGACCGTCCAATTGACACAGAACCGCACGTTCTAAAACAACGAGAGAAAGTTTTACCAGGATCTGAACAGTGAAAAAAAAAACTGATCATAAAGCCGGATGCCAGAGATGAAGAACTTCTGTAACAGCATATGGGGACACTCGAAAAGGCACAACACAGCCCCGGAATGGTTACTGGGCATAAGAAAGAACTCAATGAGTTAGACAATGGAGAACCAATAATATTGAATGAAACCACATTGAAACACACCCTCAAAAAATAGCCAACTGGAAAACACTAGAATCTGATGGGATCCACAGATATTGGTTCAAGAAATTCACCATACTACACAAATGGCTAACCCACTGACTCCAAAATTGCCTACATGAAGGTGAGGTTCTAGAGTGGATGACCAGAGTCAGGACCACCCTCAATTGAAAGAAAAAAAAGAACCAGGCAAGCAATTATAGACCAATCACGTGCCAACCACTCATGTAGGAAATCCTGACCGGACAGATAGCGGAGAGAATATATATATGTATATCTATGGAAAGAAGAAGACTATTAGCAGAAGAACAGAAAGGATGCAGGAGAGAAACCAAGGTGGCGAATGACTTACTCTATATCGACCAGATGATCTTAAAAGAAGTGGAAAAAAAAGAAAGCATACGACATGATTCCACGCAACTAGATACTCGAATGCCTCAGAATGTTCAAGATGAGTGAAACAGTGGTGAGATTCATTGCCAACTCTATGGAAAAACTGGAAAGTAGACTTGACAGCCATAGGAGAAAATTACAGATGTAATTATAAAAAAGAGAATCTTCCAGGGAGACTCTCTGTCTCTAATAATATTTGTTTCAACTATGATAACACTCAACAAAATCCTAAAAACCAAACAAAGGATACCATTTCGCCAAACAAAGGGAAAAGTCAACCATTTAATGTAATGGACGACATGAAACTATTTGCAAAGAACAAGGGAGAATTGGAAACGTTGTTCAACAAAGTGAAGGAATACAGTGATGACATTGGGGTGGAGTTTGGAATAGAAAAATGTGCAATTATGGTAAAGCACAAAGGAAGGCTTGCAGTGGCAGACGGAATCGAACTCCCTGACAGCTAAAAGATTAGAGCAATGACCACACAAGAGCTATATTCTGGAATGTGATGCGATAAAACGGAATGGGATGAAGGACAAAATAAGATGAGAATACCTTAGGAGGATGAGGAAAATATTGGAAACTAAACCAAACAGCACGAACATAATAAAAAAAATGAGCACATGGGCTGTATAACTGGTAAGATACACAGGACAATTCCTTAGACGGACACATGAAGAACTGCAGTCAATGGACCGGTTAACAAGAAGGCTTATGACAATGCACAAGGCTTTACACACAGAGATGATACAGATAGACTGTACGTGAAGAGAAAAGAGTGCAGACTCATCAGCATTGAAGACTGTGTCCAGAGGGCCAGAACAGGTCAAGAAAGGTAAGTGCAAGCAAGCACTGAAGACATTATGAAGAGTGCCCGAAACTGCGCAACAAACAACTAAAAAGTAAAAAACGACGGAGCAGCACAGCAAACAAGGAAAGAAAAATGGGAACAGACGAAACTATACGGAGAATTTAAAAGACAGATTCAGGATGTTGTACACGAGAGATCATGGACATGGCCACGAAAAGGATACCTGAACATAGAAACAGAATCGCTCATCATGGCAGCTCAAAACAAACGCTGCAAGACAAGCTATTTCAAAACAAAAATCCACAGAAGACAGACAAATAACAAATGCCACCGATGTGGGGAAAGAGATGAGATCGTGAACAGCAAAAATTGTGAATGTAGTCTACTATCCTAAAAGGAGTGTAAACACAGACACGATAGTTTAGCAACAGTGAGACACTGTGGACCGAGCAAATGAATGGGATTTAACGGAAAAGTGGTGCTGCCACAAATCAGAGTCAGCCCTGGAGAAGGGAAATCACAAATTAGTTTGGAATTTTAGCATCCAAACTGACCACTCCATCCAAGTGAGAAGACCGGACCTAGTAATCGTAGACGAGAAAAGGAGAACCTGCCAAATGGTGCTGTGCTCGTAGACCACAGAGTAAATAAGAAATAGAGTGAAATGCAGAGAAAATACAACGACCTGGCAGGAGAGTTGAAGGTGTGGAACATGAAAGTTGGGGTTGTACCAGTGATATTAGGTGCATTTTAAACTGTATCAAAAACACTGCAAGCAAGATTAGAAGAACCAGGGATAAAAGGAAGGATGGAGATTATACAGAGCACGGCATTGCTGGTGACTGCACAAATACCGAGGAAAGTGCTTGAAATATGAGATCTACTATCTTAGCTGTTAGCAGTGGCCTAACAGAGAGAAAGGTGGGAGAAACACAAACATGAAGACCTGAGGAGACTAACTATCGCTCAGTCTTCAGCGATAACAACTGGGCTATTGGAATGAAACTGTTGACTACAGCTCTGCTTTGGAATGTGAGAGTGTGGAGAGGAGGGCTGAAGATCTGAAAAGACTAGCTGTCACACAGTCTCCAAAAGTGACCACCAGGCAACTGGTGTGAATAATAATATGAAAACCAGGGTAGTGACGGTCATAGTGGGCGCACTGGGAACTGTCCCCAAAACGCTGAGGGTGAGATGGGAGGAGATCGGGATTAGGGGAAGGATTGTGACCGTACAGACCACAGCACTACTGGGAACTGCACGGATACTGAGGAAAGTGCTAGAGATTTAAGGACTGCAACGAATTGTAGCCCTGACATAATAGGTGAAAAAGGGAGGAGACGTTAGCTAAAGACCTGAGGAGACTTATTGTCACTCAGCCTTCAGCGATAACCACTGGGCAACCGGTGTGAAACTGTAAATCGCAGAATTACTGCGACCTATGAGTACTAGGAGAGGAGGGCTGGAGACTTGAGGAGACTTGCTGTCACTCAAACTCCAGCGGTTACCACCAGGCAACTGGTGCGAGATTCCAAATAATAATAATAATAATAATAATAATAATAATAATAATAATAATAATAATAATAATAATAATAATAATAATAATCAACACCATGATCATCATTTCTGTTATGATCAAATAACTAATTTGTTATTTCCGTCCAAGCCAAGTAATGATTACCGCATATTACAGGAGATGAGAATCGGGTGCTGTCATGGCTCCTTCAAAGCTGTGCTGAGAAATTGATGTGCAAAAGATTTCGATTTCCGTTGATAGGTTATTGGTTTTCATTGAAAAATATTAATTCCCTGTGTCGAATTCAAAATGGCACACATAATTTCATCAAAAGAAATTGATTTGCACAACACATGATTTTTGGGGTCACTGAAATTAGAGGGGACATTGGATGCTGTATTCACAAATAAAGAATAGTAGTGGATAGAATGCAAAACCGATAACCACAACACAAAATGCACAGGAGGTATCACTGGTAGAACATGACAAATACTGCTCACAGGAGTAAACTTTCAATGAAGCATTTCTTGACAATAACTCAAGCATAGTTTTGGAGAACAGGAAGTCTGTCATTGTTTGGCATGACACTGCAAGGCTAAGAATGAAAAATCAGGAGAGATCGTGTTATTATTCTGGAAGATTTTATAACCTCGTCAATGCTTATCGGACCCACCACCCTCCAATTATCATCTGTTTCATTTTCTTAGAATCAGAACTTTCAGAAAAAAGGAATGCATCAATCCATGTCCTTTCTCATTGTTTTTATTAAAAAATTTTAAAAATTTAAAAAAATATATTCGTATAGAATGGAGAAAATACCTTTACGTCGGGCGATGTAATTGTAAATGACGCTAATTATGCAATTGAATTTGACTTAGTTACATTCGAATGTATTTTAACTCGTGGCATATGTTATATTACTTCCAAAAAAAAAACAATATTATAAGTACCAATTGAGATTTTTTTGAGTTCAACTGCCATTCAGCCAATATGAATGCTCTAATTTGCTTTGAGGTATGTAACTCTGCTTATATATTTTTCTTAGCCGGTTTCGACTGTTTGCTCACTATTAGAGGTGGGTTTGGTGAATGAACAGTTTTGTCATTGTTAATCCAATTTAGTAACGTTTCTTCGTCCGTCTCTCGTAAATATATCTTCAGCGCCTTATCAGTTGCTGAGTCCTTATTTGGGTGTTGTTTTAATCGGTTGGGCGTATCGTTTTTTTATTTCCTTGTTTTCTTCTTTTCGGAGTCTAAAGAGATTATTGTCTCTCTTCAAGGGACCTATTCTATTTCATTTGTTATTGGGTTCCGTTTGCCTTGGCTTTTTAATCGGTTGGGTTGAATCTATTTCTGAGTGCTGACCAAGTACAGTTTCTTATTTAGATTACATTTCTGCGCCTGTGCGTGGTGGGGTATATGTTATAGAGTTAAATATTAAAAGTTATTGACGGAACGTTGTTTGTAAAAACTGAAATCTATTGCTGTTATATTCTTTGGAACATTCGATTTCTTGCATTCATCTAAAATAAAGTTCGAATGTGAGATTAGATTCGCAATAAATTTTTATATCTTTGTAGTGGTTCGTTTCATGTTTATTCTAAAGTTGGTGATGCTTGAATGGGCCAAATTGATGAATGAATGTTTGATGTTTATAGTCGTTGGTGCTTTTTTTGCATGAATTCATATTGTTAGGCTGATCCAGTTTGTTATTGAGACCATTGGGGATATGGTTTTTTTGTCTAACAATCCATTTTTCCTCGTGAGTTTTAAGAGTCTGTGTGGTTCTAATAGTTAATTTTTCTTAATTCTCTCAATGATTGTCAATTTAGCATCCCTGGCGAAAACATTGTCTGATAAATGGAAATGCTGTTCTACAGGTAATAGTTTGCTTAGGTCTACTGATTTTATCCTGTATCGATAACTATTTGATGTATAGTCAGATTTTCCGATGCATTGTTTAGAGCAACATGTGCATTCTTGGCGGTAAGTAACGTTTTTACCCCTGCGATTAGACTCGTGATAACTTCTGTGGGTTTCCTTAGTTATGGAACTGGTGGAAGAATCGGTAGATTTAATATGTTTACAGCACGGATTAGTTTTATTACTGTTGCATAGTTTTCAAAATTTTACTATCTTTGTGATGATGTTTTTACAGATAACTCATTTACTATGGTGCTACTGCCTATAATTCCTTTAATATCTTTTGGACGACGGTATGCTAGCATCCCTGTTTCCTGCAAAGTATTTCTAAAATTAGATCTAAGGGTAAGAATATCCCAGCGGTCCTTAATTATTTGAGATAGTGGGGGAATAATGTTGTTATATGTTGTTATGGAGGGAATGAGATTCGATTTTTCTTTTGTTGTTGATTTAAGTGTATTTTCTCGTGGGACTGTTTTTGCTCTGTTTATCTGTTCTCCGGTTATATTGTGGCTGTATCGTCCTGTTTGGGGTCGGGGGATTCAAAGTGGGGATAGTTTGTGTCATGGGTTTTAGTGTTTCTCTTGTTGCTGTTTTTTTGTTGTTGTTTTTTTTCCTTTATCAGTAATGTTGTTTGTATATGTTCAGTTAATGAATTAATTAAAGTTTCTTGTTATTCTTTGGAGGGGTGATATTGGAGTTCTTGATAGATTCCTGTGTTTTTCTATAAACATATATATATATATATATATATATATATATATATATATATATATATATATATATGTATGTATATATATATATATATATATATATATATGTATATATATATATATATATATATATATGTATATTTATATGTATATTTATATGTTTGTTGTGTTTCTTTAGCAAATACGTGGAGCTTCATATTTTAGAGAATGATTATTGAAGGTAAATAATAAATCATTGAAAAAGAGCTTATAGTGCAATTCTGTACACTTTGTAATAAACCATCGTGTGTATATATATATATATATATATATATATATATATATATATATGTGTGTGTGTGTGTGTGTGTGTGTGTGTGTGTCTGTGTCTGTGTCTGTGTCTGTGGATGTGAATGATCCAACAGAATGGGTTGATGAAAATGACAATTAGAAGATGTGTAAAAAAAAAGTTAAAAGGTATGCTCACGTAATAATAAAAAATTCGAGATTCAACACCTACTTCCCCTATAATTGTTTTACCTTCACCTTTCAATTGTCATCTTAATCAATATATATATATATATATATATATATATATATATATATATATATATATATATATATATATATATATATATATATATATACATACATACATACATACATACATACATACATACATACATACATACATACATACATACATATGTCTAAATTCATTCAACTACTTCTACGAAAACAGTTGCAGTGCAGAGCTTTCATCTGATGATGATACAAGGGTCAGGCATGCTTTGGAGGCCAAAGTACAATAGGTATACATCTGCACATTTGACTTGCAGATCTTCGAACGTTGTTGTTTTGCTTGTTAATCCAAATAGAATATCAGATATTGTCGGTCACTGCCCCACCTCTTAAACATTTCCCAAGCTCAACCATATTAGGTATGCATACTTTGTGGATCTGGGGGAAGAACTACAACTGTTTTTTTTAAATCATTGATAGTATAAAGAAGCAAACGAATAAACAGAAATGAAAAAAATCTCTGTATGTGATATTTGGTTAAAATTCTGGAGTAAGACTGAGAAACGTTCTGTACTTGTACAAGTGAAAACATTCTTTCAGCAACATCTTTAGCGCTTAAAGCTGGCTGCAAATCTTTAAAGAATATATATATATATATATATATATATATATATATATATATATATGTATATATATATATATATATATATATATATATATATATATATATATATATATATATATATATATATATATATATATGAGACAGGGTATAGTTTTGTTCCCACCACTTGATGGCACCATTTTCGGCAGACATATTTCGGCCATTTTTCTCGTAGGTTTGAGTCATTGGTGTTGTAAGCAAGAAATGATTTGCTCGAAAAAACGTTCTTTATCCTGGTTCGTAACTTTTCCACTTAGACAAATAATTTCTAAGTGCATACTCCAATGTACCGTAGATGATAGCGCAGTCTATGTTTATGAGAATTTACAATAAACAGTATATATATACTGCATTTCAAGTAACATCCATCAGAATATTTTTTTCTTGGAATAGAATTACAGAAAACCATGTGGTGGGGGCTGTTTGGTATATTATAAGTTCGGCTCCTTGGAGTGCTGTAACCGGGTTCAATGGGGACAGGAGAGAAAAAGCCTGCAAAAAGAACAAAACAAACTTTAAACAAGTCATTAGTGTTTTCATTCTTTTCTTATCGTTCTTTCTTCCATCTTCTAGCTCATTACAATATACCATTGAGATCAACTCACACATGATTTCACTACCAAGTGGCCATTATACTCCTACAATTTCTCTCTTCACTCAAATAAATTTTTCTGTCTGGTTTAAAATTTTATACTTCCCAATTATACGAAACTGTGGCCAGCAGAAATTAAGATGGCGTCAAGAACTAGACAACACCAGATAATATTGGTTCGGTGACATCCACAATATAGAGGTCAAGCGAATCTTTGGTAATCTCCAACGACAGACAGTAAAAGAATGATGATGATGATGGATCATATCTCTATCTACTGGAAAAATTACTTGCTTGCTTCATTAGACTGTACCAACTATCCTCTCTGGTGGGGTAGGTTGGTATACCTCTTTTCCGAATGTTTAAATGATGATGTAATAAACTTAAAAAAACATTTCGGATTTTAACGACCCTTTCCGAAGGAAGTCTTTTTTTTCTTGGTCTCCCTTGAGTATGTATATACTAAAATTAACCGAAGTAATAATGAAATAGATTTTTACATACGTAGATTTCTAGTTCGAAATATGAAAATCAAGATATTTAGAATTTTTCTGAAATAACATCAATTTGAGTTAACCATTCAGTTTAAAAAATGCAACTGACGTGACCCCCTGCAAATGTCACTGACAAATATAACAGAAAGTATTTAAAGTGCATATAGATGAGAATTTTACTCCTGATTTGATCTGAGGTTATTTGTAGTACGCATTAATTAGATAGGTATGAATAAGTTTACTTAAATCTACAACCACACTTACAGGATAGTTACAGAAAAGTATTTTTTTACTTCAAAAAGTTAAAATAATGGAGTAGTTATACTCATGGAGGTACAAATTCACAAACAATATCATATTGAATAAATATGAGCATTGATAGGAATTCATTTGTAACACATAAAATAGATACTTGTAAAAATAATTTTACTCCAACTTTCTTCCATACTAACAGAATAACTTTTTAGAGTCCTTTTACTCAAAAAGAAATTAAAATTATGGAAGAGATATATTTGTGGGGATATTGATGAAAATGACGTGAATGTCCTGTTTTTTAATACTCCTGAAACAGGCCTATGGTAATATAGTTCACGAACTCCGAAATAAAGATTAAAATTACAAATGCAAATAAAAATAATAACATGCAACAAGTACCTGAAAAAGATATAATCACCAGTCATAAGACAACACGTTGGAATAACACAGATCAGAATTGTAATGGCATCCTTGACACATGGTGTTGGACACTTTAGGACTATATATAAAGATTGATTATTTTTCCAGATGAAAAGTTTGCATGACATATATATATTTGTGTGTATATATATATATATATATATATATATATATATATATATATATATATATATATATATATATATATATATATATATATATATATATATATATATTCCATTCTCGGTATTCATGCGAATCTATAGTTGCATATTGCCATGTTTGAATAATTCAACTGTTTCTTCATATATCGACCTATAGTAGGACGGATTTGTTTCAGAGAAATTTGAACAAACATATTTGCGTGACAAGCAGAGCATTAATTCCAGAGAACGCTAGATAGAAACGTGCTCGCTTTTAATTCATCTCAACCTATCTGCATATTTCAATGGATGATCCTCAATGTCTTATGGATTATCTGAAAGCTTTCCAGTCAAATTCTTCTCAAAGGTTTAACATGATAATAGATTGAACCAACCTTGAATATGGTTTAAGCTCCTTTCCCAGTTTACTCAGACTAGCACTGCATTATTATATCATGTGTTATTACAGTGATCCATTGAGATATTGTCCAGATTAATATGTCTGCACGCTAATATGAGAACACTAGATAATTTTACATTGTTTGCTGATGTTTCAGAGTTTGTTTTTGTTTTGTTTTTTCAGTATAGATAATAGATAATTTTTGGTAAGTTTTTAATTATTGTTGTTGGTGGATGATAACTCGATATTATCTAATTTGATCCCAAACACAATAATTATAGCTCTCTGTTTGATATATGAAACTAGCAGTCGAAATATTTGAGTTTTAACCCGTAAGTTTCTGGTTGAGGAGATTTTCTCTAAAATATCGCCTGCAAAGTTTCCATTGTCGGAATAGAAATAGAATGTCGAATCTAGCTCAAATTTCTTGTTTCTTGAAGATATCCGTATTAGTCTTCATGAAATCCAAGCCCAACGTCCAAACAAATAAAGTCCATGTGATTCCATTTCATCTTTTTCCTGTTGCATTGGATGGAATAAAAAAAAAGCATATCATGTTCTGAGGATGATTGGAATAAACATCGAATTAAAAATAATATCAAACCTGTGTTAATCCAATATTGCTTAGTTTAAACGTCTTTCCTCCGGATCTACGTGAATATTGTTAAGTGAAAACTAAATGCCAGATTTATGTATGGATGGTCTAGTTATGCCAAACTGATAATATTTATGGGAGCGGAGTTTCTTGTTTCCAGTGAAAGTTGGAACAAGAGATTTTAACACTACGCAACACTTACCTACTGAATTAATTTTTCTACTATCGACCTTCGTATTATTTCTATCTATTTATTACAATTCAACTTTGTTTGTTACTCTACAGCAGCAAGAAAACAGCTTGAATCGAAAATTAAGAGTAAGCTCCGAAAAACCTGGTCTGCCGTAGAGTGACGGTCCAAGTTGAGTTTTGATAAAACAACTAGAAATGAGATAAAAGTAGACAGTAATCAAAATTACTACAATAATTACAATACTTTATCTAATAAAAACGAATGATGAAATAATAACTGGTCTAGTAAATAACTCAATACCAAACCGTCACTTGACCTAAGTCTTTGAGTGTTACAGGTGATCAATTAAAACAACTGAAACGGGGTTTATCAACTGATAAATAATTTCTCTTGCCTTTGGTGGACTGATGTTACCGAAAAGAGTTCGAATTTAAGAAAAAAAAAATAGCAAACGTGAACGTGGCCGGTAACAAACTAAGATTTAGTATAAACTTACATTGTAAATTGAATCTCCACGAAAAAAACTTGAGGGGGCCCTCTTGTTCCATCCGTACAACCTGTATGCTAGAGACTGACTCAAAAACTGAAAAAACCTATGTTGACTGTTTTGACGGTTTGTGTTGACGAGTTTCTGGTATGCAAAATTTCTTGATCGAACTTCTGAAAGTCCAATATGGTTTGGAGAAAGGACTTGGGGAGCAGGTTTTAAATAAAGATTATTGATGAGAAGACACTTAGGTCACAGTGTTATAGTGAAGACTAAATCACTACATATAGTGAGAACAGGGTGGCGCCGGTGACAAGGTGAAGTGAAGATGAAGTTTGAAATCTCAGACCATGGCCCATTATGTGGGGTCATGGACAAAATAATGGCTTGAAGATGTACAAGTTGATGGAGTAGATGCTACTGACACACGCTTCGACGCTTGAATACATAACGAATTGTAATATCCAGTAAGAATCTTCAAGTGTGAGGAATGATGGACAGGTTAGTTATGTAGAGGGAGGAGCTTCTGCCTCATCAGAATCTTTCAAAACGCACCGAAGACATGCCATGGTCGATAGAGCATCAAGGAGTTTGATCATGGAGAATCAAGTTCGATCCCCTGTGTTGTTTACTCGATCGAAGATACAGGAAGTACCCATAAGTAGTAACCAATAATACGAGGGGCGTGTAACTGTGGTAACTGTGTGTCTAAAAGAATTTTCAACGAGTTGCCACCCTTGTAATCTATTCTAAAATTATTTCAGACGGACCAAAACTATCCATCACTCTGCACAATAACCGCCTTTTTCCTCCTTTGATTTTTGCTTGCAGCGCGTGCAAAAAGCATCTGATATATTTCAAAATTGTTTCAGCATACTTACGCGACTTTAAAATCGTTTTAATATACTTATACAGCTTCAAAATTGATTGAATTTGCACAGAAGATTGAGAGATACAGTATAGAATTTGAAAATTGAACTTCGTTTTTTGTTTTATTATGTTTTCGGCTCAGTTTCATGTTGCTAAGCTTACCACAAATCTTATATGTGTGTTTTTACTTAGTCAAGATATTGTACATTACCACTAAATATCATTGTAAAGATAGTGGAATAAAATACAATTTCATGGTCTGATGACGCAGCAAAATTCCGAATGTAAGGAATGATAATAAAAAAAAGCATATAAAAAGTATTAAAAACCAAAAAAATAATGATAAATCATCTTGTGGTCAATAGAACGATATTATCCTAGGTCACTGCAATCATAATTGTACTGAAATCCAACCAATCATTATATGAAAATAGATTTGAACAGTGTTGTCGCCTTTCATATTGGTTTATGTAAATAAACTGCATTTACTTTAGCCATTCGACATCTCACAGATCACTTGTACAATAATTTTTTCGAATCAACTTAAGGAACGAGGTGTCAATTAGTTAAATCAATTATACATCAAAACGCATCTAGATGTGGTTGTAAACAAAACACGTCCAATGCAACTGACCCATTTTTCGTAACCTCTGTCTATAAGTCTGTTGATATTTAATGTAAGTTTAATGTGTAAACGCTCAAACTTTGGGAGAATCTAGCTCAATGCCAATCGAGACATTATACACACTCAACTCCTTTAAGGGTGTTTGTGTAAACAGAAAAAAAAAGCTAACGTCAATGGCCTACTTTATGTCACATCTGTCTACAAGCACATTGATATTCAACATGACGTTTTTGATATTTTTGAGTACAATGTAATGGCAGAGTTATTCAGATACTTCCGTCATTTTTAACGGTATGGGTTAATTAGTTTCATTATAATCTTGAAGATGAACGTTGGAAATACAGCTCGCTTCAACGAGATTCGTCCGAGAAAGAAATATTGTCAAGTGAATACATCTCAGTACTGACGCTTCTTGAACAAAAACGTCTTACAAGCGGTATTTTCTGCGTCTTCACTAAGACTTTTTCGTTGAGTTGCTATTTAGTATGAGAAGAAATCCTACCGTAGCACAAGTAGTGTGATGCCTTTCTTTATTCCTTCTAGAATAACAGCCATTTTCGTTCTCCTTGCTTTCTTCTTCTCCGCCTTCTTCTGATGGCGTGGGCACCCTTTTCTCCAGGGGGTGCAAAAAGATATAGGAATATATCTCAACGGCAACTTTGATAAAAGCAAAGAATAATATCATCTTTTTATACGGTACATTAAGCTAGGAGTGCTATGGAACAATTGAAATGCACCATTATCCTTTATTGACTCTAAGGTTCCAAATTTTGAACTCCCTTACCCTGGGTTAGAAGGCCTGACCCAGGGTAGATGCCCCCCACCCCAGTAGACATCTGTGCCTCTGTGCTAGAGGAAAGATTAATCTTCTTCTATCGCTATGCTTGCGTTGTTTATCTCCTTCTTTTTAATACATTTTTGTTTTGGAAATTGTTATTAAATTTCATTATTGATAAAAGTTATGATAAGAGTTTACTACTCTATCCCCAAATTATGATGATGTGACATTGACTGTCGCCATCATCGTCATTTTGTTCTGCAGTACCATCCCGACATTATTATTTCAATAATATGTTTTATTTTGTTTTTGTTTTGTTTTTTGTTTTTTCCTTCTTTTATTATTACCATAAAAAGGATTGGTGATGCCGTTATTCAGTGTGTTGAAAGGCAATAGAGAAATGAAATATTGTGGTCGTTATCTTGTGTTTTTATCCATTTTTTTTCTGCGGCTGTTGCTGTTATTTATTTTCTTATTTACCTTTATGTGTTTTATCTGTGATAATGTTACTGAGGCTTGACAAATGAAATGAACAAGTAACCTTGGCAAAAAAAGAGCGACCCCATCTTTATTGAATCATGGGAATGCCAACCATGTTGGGATTCACTGCATATGATTGCTACTGATAAGGGTGTGTTGACAAAAACAGGTTCAAGTCAAAGCAGATGATAATGTAACCCAGGGGTCGGCAAACTTTGTGATGGGGACGTGGACCGGATTAAAAGTTTTCCTTGTCTTGCAGGCCAAAGTGAATAACAAATGAAACAACTTTCATAAAAGCTTGTTTTGGTTTTTTTTTTAATTACACTAATGTGTGGTTCGTTTGTTTATTTCTTTGTTTTTGGTTGTGGTTTTTTTGTTTTGTTTTGTTTGTTTGTTTTTTCTCTTCATTTTTTCATTATACATCGATGGATGGGAAATGGAAAATCGTTTTGGGACACGAAATATTGTTCAACTGTGTTTCAAATGTTGTTTATAGTTATAAAACAGCAGATGCTCAACCTCATATGAAAAGATCACAAGACAGCACAGTAAACAAGGAAGAAAATAGGAGTCAGGGACATCATAGAATGTATTAGAAAACTTAAATAGAAATGAGCAGGCTATGTTGTAAGAATGACGGGCAACCGATGGACATCACGACTCACAACATGGATCCCCAGAGATCACATGCAAAAACCGAGGCCGACAGAATACGAAATGGGGAGATAAACTAGTCAAATTTAGAAAATACTGGCTCTGCGATGCCCACGATAGAGAATTGTGGCGAATCCTGAGGAAGGTCTATGTCCAACGATGGCCGTTAAAAGGATGATGATGATGATGATGATGATTCCTCATCAGAAGCTCTTTAGACATAGACTCTTTGCATAGACCTTTGCCATACCTCTGTCTCATTGGCGTGACAAGGCCAATACTTTCTGATGTTGTCTAGTCTGTCACGCCATCTGGTATTTTGTAAATGTCGGTTTGAGATATGACCCCTAGGAATCAACATTGTCCAGTGGGGTTGTCTGACATTCTTGCAGCATGACCAGCGTGTTGCCATTTGGGTTTTCTAATGGTTACTATGATCACTGACTCCCATGTAAACGAATGAAATTTTAGTAATTTTAGTTTGCTGACCACTGGTGTAGACGGGCGGTACCATTGCTTAGAGGCCATTCCCATCCCAACAGAAATATTAGATGTGATCAAATGCTAATGTTCAAGATCCCAAGCTTTTACATACAGCTATCATACGAGCAAGGGCAAACTTGAATATATCCATATTCAAATATGTACATATTCACTTTGTTCAACCAAATCCGTCAGAAGCCCATGCGTTGTAAAGTTTCTATACTTTTGGTTCGTTATTTCTTATCACTTGGTTCACGAGTTTCGTAACAGCAAATTCAGGAACCAAGAGAAAAGTGCAACAGAGCTGAATTTAAAAAAAAAAAAAGAAAAGAAAAAATGTGTTTCATAATTATTGAGTATGTGCAAAATTTCGCGTTTCGGATATGGACTGTTAGGGTTATGAAAAGTAGAGAAGAAAAAATAAGAAGAATTATAATAAAAATTAAAATGAACAAGAAAGAACAAATCAAATTCTGATTAAAGGTTAGCGACGCCAAATTGTAGAAGTTTGACAAAAATAACTCTAGACGATAACGAAAAGCAGTCCTAACTTGCAAATCAGTATCTAAAACCGATTTCTAATATTTTCTCATTTAATTTTGAAATAACCTTTTCCTAACTTTCTGCACTAGTTAATTGGATAAAGCCCACTTCGGGACAAAGCATTGAGCACTAAATGGATTTTTGATTCATTAACACGTCAGCTATTTTCAACTCATGGTTTTCTTTCTTCTTTTTTGTTTTTTTCAAATAGAATATTGCTAAATAGAATATCGATACATTGCATATGGTTCTAAGAAAAATTGTTAATGAGTTTATAGAATGTCAGGCCGACCTTGCGACATTAGAGGTGAAGTTAATAATATATATATATATATATATATATATATATATATATATATATATATATATATATATATATATATATATATATATGTAATAACCGAAAAATAAGATGAGAAAATAATATTGTGAAGAGTAACAACATTACGGATAATACAGCTATCTCGCCGTAAAATATTTACTAATCAATAGTACAGTCCACGCAATATTGGTTTGAGTAAATGGAATGATAATTTTGGCGGAGAAAAATAAATTAATTATCGCTTGTATTCTCAAAAAATAACGTATGTAGGGGAGACCGGGGCAGGTTTAATCACTTGCTTCAATTTTTGCTTCCACCAGTTGATGGCGCCACTGTTAGCCTCCAAGAATTTTGAGCCGTTTTTCACCTAAGTTTGAGTCATGGGTGCTGCAAGCAAGAAAAGTTTTACACGGAAAAAGTTGTTTTTTTTTCTCATTCTAGAAAGTGACCGTTTCACTTTGAGGAATGATTGCCTAATTCATGCTGTATTGTGCAGTTGATGATAGCATTGTTTATGTTCATGTTAAGTGGCAAGAAACAATATATACAGCATTTCAAGCTGCTTCTGACAGATTTTTTTCGAGGAAAAAAATGTAAAGAAACACCCTGCGTTTGTGGCTGGTTGGTACATTGTAATCTGAACTACTTGGTACGGTGCAATCATCTAACAAGACGTTGGGGCCACTATCCTTTCTTTATTGTTCTTTTTTCCATCTTCCGCCACATTATAATGCGTCAATGAGGTCCACTCATGTATGATTCCGCTTGTGCTCCCAGGTCGCCATTCTGTTTCAAAAATCTTACTTTATATTTCCCACTTATCATCACCATCATCATCATTATCAGTCTTTAATCGTTCTTCGTTTGAAATTCGCCTGATCACTCTATCATAGGCGTCGCAGAGCCAATACTTTTAGACTTGTCTAGTTCGTCTCTCCATCTTTTATCCTGCCGGCTTAAGTTCCGCAAATGATCTCTTAGAATCTATGTTGTGAGTGCCCATTGGTTGTTTGCCATTCTTGCAACATTACTAGCCCGTTGCTATTTGACTTTTCTAATGGATTCTATGAAGTCTCAGACTCCTGATTCTTCCCTAATATATTGTGCTTTTGATCTCTTTATTGAGCATAATTCTTTCATGAGCATGATTCTCTGTAAAAATGTACGTACTAAACCCAGTACCCCATATATATATATATATATATATATATATATGAGTTTCTGCATAAAAATGAATATATCGCTTAAATTCAGTCTTACTGACCACCCAGTTCTGTAGTCCAGAGATAGGGTATCGGCCTCTGGGTCCGACGTGAGGGATTCAATTTTGCCTCGCAGTACTGGATGGGATAAAGTCTATGGAGATGTAATACATCGAAACAGTTGTCCGTAGATGACACATTTTTATATATATATATATATATATATATATATATATATATATATATATATATATATATATATATTACTGAGATGGCAATAACTTCATGTGAAATTAAATCCTTCGAACGCAAATATTTGTTAATATATCATCATTTTAAACATTTGAAATGAAGTGTATAAACCTGCTCCTCCAGTGGGAATTGTTGGTGCAATGTGATGAAATCTAATTTTTTGAGATTGTTATGAGATAACACGTTGAAGTGCACTGGTTGGATTCAAAATGACTTGCGTGGCACATGTTCGCACTTGCGATCGATAAGGTAACCACTTCAACGTAGCGTCGCTTCTAACCATTAACCTAAATATCCTGACGGAAAGGTGGAGGCTCAAACAACCGCTTTATCCCCACCCTTCTAATTTTGTTCATTCACAGTCCAGGTCAGCGCTTGTTGACTCTAACGTGGAAAATTTGATCATCAACAAATGGATGTACGATCCGACAAAATAATAATGACTGCGTTACATTATTTGAAACTCAATTTGGAATGACCTCCCGTTGTTACAATAGGAATGAGTCATTCAGCTTAGACAGCATAAATAATATGAACAATTAAAGAAAATTGGGACTTGCATGGAATTGCAGTTGTTTGGGCCTTCGGGACTGTATAGCTCGAGCGATGCTACATTGTAGCGGCTACTTTATCGATCGCAAGTTCGAATCCTGAAGCGGCCCCACTTTTCTTCAATTCTTTATTCTATTTATAGAGTCTAGACCGAATGACTCATTCTCGATGCAACAACCGGAAGTCATTTCAGGACTTTCAGATCTTATAACATATTCATAAACATTCTGTCGGATCGTATATCCATTTATTGATTATATATATATTATTTTTTAGGGTTGAATTATCCTTAAAAAGGAGAGTATACAACCGATGCACCCTACCAATGGACACTTATGGAGCTGAAACATGAAATCTAAGCAAGAGACAGACTTGCAAACTAAGAAGCACGCTTCTTAGTTTGCGAGTTTCACTTAAGAGAATCATGCTCAACCACACATGAAGAGATCACAAGACAACACAGTATATAAGGAGGAAAATAGGTGTCAGGGACATCATAGAATCTATTAAAAAAACTTGAATGGCAATGGGCACGCCATGTTGCCAGAATGACAGACAATTGAGGGACATCTCAACATGGATCCCATACAAAAACTGAAGTCGACAGAATACGACAGAATACGAGATGGAGAGATGAACTGGACAAAGTTAGAAAATACTGGCTCTGTAATGCCCATGATGGAGAAGTTTGGCGAATCCTGAGGAAGGTCGATGTCCAACGACGGACGTTAAAAGGCTGATGATGATGAAAGAGTGTTCTATGTCTGGGATAGAGTACATGTAAATAGATACACAAATAAAATTCAGCGCTTCACGAGTTTCATGCAAGTGCAACCGTCATTGCTTTGTGTGCCGTTATCGGCTCATCCGGGTTTCAACGGACACACAGGTCAAATCAAGAATCAAAAATGTTGATTTTGAGATGTTTATTTCTTGGATTGCAAACAGCGTTTGAAGCATCAATATAGTAGCAGCCACATTTTCGGTTGATAGAAAATGAGTATTAGAGAGAGAGAGAGAGAAGGGAAGATAGAGAGTTATACACAATGATCAGTCAAGGCTACATAATTCCATGGACAGATGGAAGGAGGGTGTAGGCAAATATCTCAAAGCATTTGTCGTTCCGGTCCCAAATGGCCAGCCGAGGGAAGGAGGCTGCGAGCTGAGATCTTATTTCTTCGGAGTCGAAAATACAACTGACTTATTTTGAAAATTACGCCTAGAAAAAGCTATGCTTCCATTGGCAAGCCAAGATCATAGGTTGTATTCTTCAGGCATACATCCATATTCCAACTCCCTCACGCAAGAAAAAATTGAGCCTTCATTTGGAAAAGTCAAAGTATAAAGATCCCAACCAAGATAATAACACTTGACCTCTCTGTCAGGCCAACGCCCGATCCTTTTGGGCGCTGGCTGATAACTTCACGCGGGAAAGTAATGTCCACATTCAGTCCAGCAATAATTAAAAGTGGGAAAGAAAAACTAGTGACTTTCAATCAATTGATTCTTCACCCCTTCCCTGTCATCATTCTATTATGTTGCATTTGATTCGCGAACAAAAAGTGTAGATGATTTGTTTCATGCCCTCATATAGCCAACGAGGCATATGCAGGAGAGGAAAGCCTTTCTGCATCAGTTACAAGATGATGTCTGGCTGCCAGGGGAGCTCCTGCCATGCAATGCTCCCCTTTTTCTTCCACTTTCAATCTGTTATACAGTTTGCTTCGTCTCAGTAGGTTGGGTGGTAAACATTGTATCACCATGCTTTCCGGCCGACTGCCCCCTTGAATCTCCCCTTTTCCGCTGGTGGTGAGCTAGTTCACTGAATAGGAGTGTCTTCATGAGCTGATAATCCTCAATCCTCGCCATGTGACCTGCCCGTTACAGGTGGTTCTTTTGCAGCATGGCCTCCATGCCAGTTGCCCTGGTTACCCTGGGGATCTCAATATTTGTGATCAAGTCACTCCAGTTTACATTCAGAATGGTGGGAATGTTCTAGGAGGCGTAATAGACATTGGTATACGACCCAAGATTTGGCACCGCACAGGAGGTTGGTCAACTCAATGTCTTTTTAAACTCTAGTTTTCGTGTCCTTCTCCAGGTTTTTGTTACCTTAACACGCTTTTTTAGTCTACCAAAAGATTAGTCAGCCTGTTGTCTATCTCTTTATGTATCCTGGCGTTAGAGGATATGATAAACTTGTCAAGTCCTGAACCACTTTCAGCATAGTCGAGTCAAAATAGAAGAAAGGAATAATAACGTTACCTGTCGGAATAATAACGTTGCTTCTAAGTGAGCAACCAAAGCTGCTCGTCACTATGGCAAGCTGTACTGTGGTCTTGGTGTTTGAGAATCGCTGCTCTAAACCCTAACCAATCATAAAACGGCATCATGCAAGGATATATGCAGGCTCTAACTCTGTTTCCAATATTCTTCAGCACGATGAAGAGGTTCTCTTCAGGTTCGAGGGGCTTTCGTTTTTCTGTGTGCAGATGTACACGTTGTCCCAGTAGCCAATATCCTCTGTAGCCTGCTTGAACATCGTGCTGAAGGATATTGAAAAATAGAGTTAGGGCTTGCATGACGTCGTTTTTGATTGAGTAGCGTTTAGAGCAATAATATTCAAACTGTGGAACCCCAGGGTTCTGCACGACCTTTCCAGGAGTCCCACGAAACAATATACTTCCTCGTTACAAAACGATCTTTTAATGTTTCTACATGCCTTATTCCATTTCTTTAACACGAACAGTACTATTTTTGTCTTTGATATGGCAGCTGACATTATCATAACGTAAAATAACGTAAAAAACTAATCTCATTGTTACTTTCCTTTTGCATTCTCGTTGCTGAATAAACAATCACATTATATATATATGTATATATATATATATATATATATATATATATATATATATATATATATATGTATATATATATATATATATATATATATATATATATATATATATATATATATATATTAATTTGTTTCACATATGCTTTTGTAAAAAGCTTCAGGAGGCAGCCAAGTTTTCCCATGATCTAAACTACTTACTCTGTCGATGGCCCTATCAAGGTCGAAAGATATAACAAACATCAGTTTCGAGTCTTCCTGGACCTGGTGAAATGTGCCTTGTTCAGCGGTGGGGTGATCATCAGTAATTTTATCACCAGTCTGTTTAGTTGTATCTCCGCAACGGTTGCCTGTGATCGAGAGTGGTACCCTGGTAGATTAAGATGTAACTTGTAGCTACAGTTACATCACTTCTGAAAGGGTTATGACAACTTTGTCTTCAAAATTCCGTAGTAGATGACCTATTCCAAGAAATTATCGAGAAATTCATGGAGCTTTTCAGTCAGGGCATGTCCATTGGGTTTCCAAAGCCCTGGAGCTATGCCAATCATGCCTGATGTCCATCGTTTCGGAAAATCTTTTACACCTTTCTACTTTCACTCGATTAGTCGGCCTGCGAGTATGTAGACGCCTTTTAAATGAATTGCGACCATTTTCAATGTATATCTTGCCACAGCATTTGTTCACTGCAATCCTTTTGTGTCAAGACATCCAAACACTAGATTAAATAGGAGAAAATTATAACATATATTTTAGTCAGTAAAAAATAGCAATCATAGTAAGATTATTATTTTGTCAAATTAACGAATATTGTAAAACAAAAAATCTACAATATTTCCCAATTAAAATGGATCGTAATCAAATCGCATACTGAAAAGCATACTGAAACGGGGACTGCATTTTATGATACTTTTTCAGTAAACTATATACCAAAGACACAAACAATACTAATAGTCATATGAAATTCATTTGTTACTATATGGTTTGCATCGGCAAACATTTCTGGCTAGTAGCATTTTTGACTTGTAGCATTTTTGACTAACGCTTCATTCACGTATTCATATTTTGAAAAAAAGGGCACTATGAAATATACCAAAATTTTATCAAGTTTCCAAAAAGTCATGGTAATAATATGCAGAATTCCTACTATTCCTAAGTATTCATCGATATTAAGATTTCTTTTATATTTGCTATGAATACATATTCATAGGAATTCGCTGAGAAAATGCATATATATTGGGAAATCCAGATGGAATATTTATTACCTAGAAATGTTTGATATTTTAACACAATTGTGTACGTTTCAAAGTCAAGTGAGGATGTATGTGTATATCATTGCTTGACTTAACGAACAAAGGATTGGGAAAGTTTTCCATGCATGTTGCAGGCCCTGAGATATCCGTAGAAAAGGCAGATCTTTTCAATTAACTACACATTCATTGATTACACTGTGACAGTGTTTTACATTATTATTATACGCTGATACTTTGGCGGCAGACCAATCGTTAACGAGTCATCGATGTTTGAAATAAATTAAAGGCAAGGTTTTGAATTAAATCAGAAATCACTCACGCGGGGCAGTAACAAACACGGGTACAATAAGATCTTTCGTTTTATTTTGTTTTTTACCAACAAGGTATGTTTCATATCCTCGAAGTCATGTTACGTGTGCTCATAGATACATTTACATAGCTAGGCGTAATTCATATTTTGCAGTGGAATAAGTTAGTATTTGTTTACATATCTGCAAACGCACTTTCAGATCTATTCATGTACATTCCCACACGAGCTTATATAGAAGTAAACTGAAACAAATTGATACAGAAAATTGCATTCACATATATCAAATATTCACAGCCAGAGAGACATAAAAACATTGAGGCAAAGACTGATCTCTCGAAGATACTTAAAACACATTCTCTTACTAGCAAGGAGAAATTCGAATATAACTGCATATGAATATGGAAAAAGGTATTTGCTTGAATCAAACCTAACAACGCCTTTCGAAAGGTTCCGCAACACGAGTTGAAATTCAATTACAAACCCAGGTTTCGTGGGGTTTTTTTTAACAACCCAAAGATTAAAAAAAAAAAAAAAGGTTGCTTCAAGCAAAATTCTATGATGATTTGCGATATAGTTTTTAAAAACAGTACAATCCTAGTTTTCTTGTATAAAATGATGATAACTCCTGTCAGTCTTAAAATCAACAGGATTATTTCGGGAGGATTAATTTCATTTTCAGAGAAAAAAAACGAAGTAAATACATCAATTATATTTTTATTGTTTTGAATAAATAAATCTTAAACTTGTTTGTATTTGTTCGCCGTATAAACATCGAATGGGCGAGTGTGTGAAATGTAAGAGGTTCATATGGAAATAAAGTTGTTTTTATTCATCCAAGCAAGCGGGTGAAACGAAGCAAAATTTGCGTATTGATTGTTATACATTGCGTATGATCGTAAGTATAAGAAACACAAGTCTGTTGTAAGTCGATGCACGGCTTATACACTGTTAGAAAAATTACAAAAATATCCATTCAAATAGAACACAATACAACGGATGTTATACGCTAAAAACATTTCGTTGAGAAGAAAAATGCAGTTAAAATCTAGAAAACTGAAATAATTTGATGATTAGTTATGGCAGCTGAAAATCAATTGCTATCGCGTTTGGTTTTCTAAAAAAATACCCTCCATGGACATTTGAATAAATAATATTAGAATATATCTTATTTCACGAAACAAACAATAAAAGATTGAATGAAAATTTTTGATTCATACAATTGGTGAGGAAGGTACAAATCAGGCTTAAATACTTCAGAGGCAGTACTGTACCCACCTCCATATTTTCATGATGTTTTCTGTTTTTCTGTTTACATTACGAATATCTGCTGTATAGCCATGATAGATATGAATAATTCATTTCGTTGATTATTTTTGAAAATCAATTTCAAAATGTCTCGAACGAATATCTGAGGTTTGTAATCTATCAATTTCATCGAATTATCCTTCTATTTTTTATGATATGGAATATCAGAAATTACGAGTTCGTGACAATCGGAAACCGGTGAAGTACGAGAATTTTCTCGATGGAAAGTTAGTCCATTCAAATCATCATACTAAGTTTGTTAAGTTCCATTCTTTCGTCAACTTGATTAAATAAACAGGGTACAAATGGAAAGAAACAAGAGAATGTATCAGATAAAATCTGAATTAAAATAATATGCTGAAACCATGCTAAATATTATTATGATGATAGATAAATGATTGATCAATCAGAAATAGTATTAGATAAAAAGATGATAAAAAAAAACAATATTGAATATTACTTGTCAATTTAGAAAAAAGTAGACTAGATTTTTATGATCACAGAAAAAAAGCAAAATTTACCAAAAAAGCCAGCACTAAATTGTGAATAGACAACCCCCCATACACAAACACTCACACACACACTAGAAACACTTTCGAGGCTGTTTTCCGAAAGCTAATTTCCTTTAAATGCACATTTAGAAATATTTAAATTTAACTGAACGATGCATAACAGAGGCCGACAAAATATAAGATGGCTCGATGATGCCAACGGTTGAGAAGTCTGATGAATCTTGGGAAGGTCTATGTCCAACGATGGACGCTAAAAGACTGATGATGATGATGATGATGATGATGATGATGATGATGATGATGATGATGATGATGATCCTATTTTCTAAAGATCTTGGAGAAATACCGCTTCCGGATTGAGAATATAAGCAAATAGCTCTGCTTAGTCACTCCATTGAAACCGCTACGCGACCAACTTCTTTTGGCAGCATACTGTGTTGAGCGTGATCAATTGAAAATTTTGAAAAAGGCTTGACCAATGGATAACATACTTCTGTCGCATTTTGTAGGGTAGGGATTACTAAAACATTTTGTTTTGTTTTGTTTTTTTTTTGCAAAAACAAGCGGGAATTATGCCAAACAGAAACAAAGGGATTGATCCAGCATAAACTTACTTTGCAAATTGATCCCCACAATTAAAATCCCGATTAGGTAAAGAAGATTTTTCTTGACATGATTAGGAGGAAACGTCTATATTTTGAGCCCACAAGCCACACCGGTGCTGCCTGTACGCGTGAGATATATATATACATACATACATACATAGCCAGCCAGATCCACCTGGAAACTGAAGAAACCTATGTTTACAATTTTGTCGACAGTTCTGGCTTACGGTTTCTAATTCTAATGAAGAAAAATACTCTTCAATTCCATGTTTGGGGTAATCAATTAAAAAATTGGAAAAGGGGGTGACCAATCTAATTGAATGAGTTATTCATCTTATTTCTGTTGGTCAGTGATCACTAGAGAAAAGTCAGAATTTTCAAAATAATAGCTTGAGTGCAACTGGACTTAGGGACCAATTTAGCATGAACTTACATTGCAAATTGAGTCCTATCAAATGCTGTCAACCTACTAAAGTCAATTCAAAGTTCATTTGAGTGTCTTAAGAGAGAAATTGGTTGTCACTCGAATCTTTATGAAAATATCATTTTAGAAAGCAACATCTTTCGGAAATTATTGACATAATTTAATCGTCCTAAAAATAAGAGTTATCCATTTATGTTCTGTACTACACTTTGATTGGGTTTTCCATTCAGTCAAAATGTTAAAATGAGGCAGTTGCTTGGTCAATCTCACCGAAGAAAGAAAGTTACTTTGAAGGTTCTTATCTGAACTTTGTTAGACAAAGTGTATTGATCATTATGTACGATATAGTTAGACTATTTACCTTGTCTAAGCGTTCATTTTTTCACGACATTTTGGCTGTGTGCCCAATTCAAGGGAGGAAACTCGGAAGTACCTCGATAACACAACCCAGATATACAAAAAAAGCAAAACGGATTTGTCGTGTCCAGTCCGACTGTACATGCGCTTTAGAACCTACAACACCTGACAAAGACCGGTGGGTACATGACCGAAAACGCTGTGAAAAAATAAACGCATAAACAAGGAAAATAGTCAGACTATATCATAAGAAATGATTGCTTTGAATGTGCTCATATTTCTATGAACAGGAACTAGAGAATGCATGCCGTCTTTTCGATGGATTAAATGAACTAATACACTTTACGGACACTCAGAATCGAAACTCTGAGGTTAAAACTAACACAATTTGCGATTTTCATAGAATAAACTTCTTTCTTTCCCTGAAGCTTTGACCGTGTTTTGATTTTATACTTTGAGTGATCGTCTCCAAATCTATTATTCGTTTGTTGTGTTTTATTCTGTTTTTTCTGGTATTGAATGTTCATTTCGATACAAGAGAAATAGTTTGCTCACAATGAATATATAACTCGAGTTTTTTCTCTCGTTCTCTCTTACCTTTATTTCTAAGTATTAATCTGTGTTCTTGTTTCCTATTTATTTTGTATTCACACAAATAGTGAAAATAAAAGCTGGGCGAAAAATGTAAAAAAAATCTAAGCTGCAAAACAAAGTGTTGATAACGAAGCGCTTCTATTTCGCAAGAGAGAAAAAGTGAAAGACACGGGAGATGAAAAAGCTAAGAAAAAACGAGCATATTTCTATGAATATAATATGATTCGCGCAGGGAGTAATACATAAATGCGATACAAATGTATCAATCATTTCTGGCTTCACCAAATATGATGGATACATTCGTATGTTGTTTTTTTTTTGGTGGTGATATTGTCTTGTAATTTCATCCTGGTCAGATAACACTCTGTAGAAATGATCACGTTATATGTTATGTATATCAGATAAATAAGAGGATTATGACAAAAAAAATGATTAGTGTGTGTGTCGAAAGCAACAAAAGAAAAGAGTGTAACTGAAAAGAGCTTTTAAGCATAGAAGGAGAAAAGGGAAAAAAAGAACATGAAGTCAGTAGATTCCAAAAAATCCGTACGTAAAATGGAGATAAGACCTGTAAGTCTTTAAATGAACTGAAGATAATCTCCTCTATCGAAGAAATTCATAAATCATATTGTAATCGCTTTGAATAAATCAAATTGTTGAATTACTTTCATTTGTGCGCCGGCTTTAACATCGAGTGGTCGGGTGTTTTAAATGTTATAGATTTATACGGGGATTAAGTTGTTTTTATTTATTCTATTTTATTTCTGCGCTGTTCAAAACAAATAACAATATATCTTCTTTATTTACTTCTGTTCTCTTTGTTAGGGATGGAAATCTTCACTTCATTTTAAGAGTAACAGGAGTTATCTCCATTTTACACACTGAAGCCAGAAAACAACGTTAAGAATTGGACAGTAAACGGAGATTTAGAAAAGGTTCGTAAGTTTAGGAATCTATTGAAGCTTTACAAAACAATGACGTAATTTCTAAAATATTAATGTGCAGAGTTAGATATAAGGATCGCGAACGCTTTTGATGGGAATTTCTCTTCGGTAAGACACCAAGGATTCAGCAATACATTTTAATAGCTGTTGAATCAATATAAGATCGTGACGTTTATTACTTTAATGGCGCAGTGGTAGAGTGCTTGCTTCGGTTCGCTTCGGCTGAGGCATACCAAATACTCTGAAAAATGGTACTCAATGTCTCTCCATTAAGTGCAAGGGCTAGGATTGAGGAGCCTCTCCCTGAGATTAATAGTCCATGAGATTAGGATGTTGATGGTGCCAAATAGCCAACAAGAAAATGAATGTCAGCACGGATGTTTCGGTTATAAATTGTGTGAATTTCATAGTGGCAGATTTTCGCTGGGCTGCACTGGTCGGAAAATATCTATTTTGTCAGATATGAGCACATTGCATATTATGGGAAATGAAATTCAATACTGAGTAAAATTTACAAAAGTAGCATTGAAATCCATTGAGAAATTTCAGAGATATCATGTGGACAGAGGGAGATTTTGGGGAGATATTTTGTAATGGCCAAGACTTAGCGAAAGCTTAAAGAGACAATCGTCCTTGGATCCGCTCCAAAACTCGATGTGTTCTACTGTAGCCTATTGCCCACCAAAATTTGAAGTGAAGTTCATCAAGAACTTTTGTTTGGACAGACAGAGAATTAAGGGGATAATCGTGCATTGATCCACTCCAGAATTTCATGTCCTAGATCTAGAGTCAACTATTTGGCTGAGAGAATTTGAAAATCATATGCAAGCTCCTTCTCCTGATAGACTCGGTGGATAATGAATGATGACCAAATAGACATTGTTTGGGTGACATGTACACCTGCTCCATTAGTTCTTATCTCGTGTACATGTAGAAATGTAATGAAAGTTGCTCCGGTGCTCACCATCGATTATTATGTATTAATGCTTGTCAATATTTCCGTTGTGAAATATATATGTATTATAGGATGTACGCAGTCTAACAATATGGATATTTTCAATCTTGACTTTAGTGATGATATGAGAGAAAGAAAGACAACGATTCTTTAGTGTTTCAATGTTTATTTTGCAATGATTGTTTGTTTCCAAACAATATTTCTCACTGTTTTAAAATTGTGCTTAAACTAAGTGTGGCTTGCATTATTGTTTTGATATCTTGGATTGACTTTGTCTACATCAAGATGAAGGGAAAAGTTTTAGATGGCATTTGTATTTTATGCGTATTATTTTCATGTCCCAAAAATTTCCTTTGTCATAAACATCAATTCTTCACAAAATTTTTCTGCTCTGTCAAGGTTGAAAATTGACCCTAGGCCGAATTTCATCTTGCCAGGTAATGAAAGAATTATGAGGTATTTCAGGAAGAAATTACTGCCAAACTGATATGATATCTTTGAAGAAAAAAAATTCACTTTCATAGTCATATATGTGGTAAGTAAGGGTGGGTAAGTAAGAATTGTAGCTACATTGTATATAGAACCCCTCTTATAAAACTTTCCAATATTTTCTCTCTGAAAACTGACAAATTTCTGGAAGGTTGGAATGTCTATCAAATTGAGAGCAGATGAGATTAAAAGAAAACAAAATTTAAAGAGAAAAACTTTAATGTTTTCCATCAATTTTATTTTTGTAAACTTCGACCTCAAAATGTGTGCTCTACGTAAAATTTGACCTACCGATTTCGAATACCCCATAGTTTCTCCTCTGTAGTGTGTAGTTCTTGACTTTTTTAGAGCACAGACTCACATATACTTTATTACTTTATATAATATAGACAAAATTACCTTAACACTGAGAGAAAGAGATATCCTCATTTGCGGTTTTCCAATCAAGCATGAAATGTGGGGAGCAGTTTAGCATTATAACTACATTTTTAAAAAGCCTCTAAAACCATTAAAAAAAAATTTTCTCAAAACTTGAAACTTTTTGGTCAAATGATTTAAAAACATATTCAATTGAAAGAGAAAAACTTTCTCTGTCGGTGTTTGAAGTTGGTCCGCTAACTCTATTATTGACCAGACAGAATTTCCTATTATTAACCTGACAAATATCCTGAAGGTTTGAAGATCAAATAGTTTGAAAGCAAATGAAATTAAAAGGAGAAAAAATTGAACTTTCTTCGCAGGAGTTTAAACTAATCACATTTTCCGTGTCTGTTAGAGACTATTGAACAAGTATGACTAAGGAACCTACGAAATTACAGTAAACGAACTAAAAGTGGAAGCAACAGAATATAGAATTCCCCTAGCTGTAGCATTGGGGAGCCTTTGGACTCGCCTTTGGACTCGCCCTTGGGCTCTCCTATTATTACTCGGCCCAGCTGCGGGGTCTCTGTTTCCCCGGGGCAGCACTGCTCCATTGCACTTAAAGGAGCAGGTCTCCTGGTGGACGCTTTCGTGGCGGACGTTGTCTAGCCATTACGATGAGGTATTCAACGGTAGCCGCGTCGGCTGGAGCCATTTTTGGACGGATGGTTTCCTATTCTTCCCACGTTAAGCTCGACCTTGTGTCACATTTTGCTGCTGTGGGACAGCGAATAAATACCCCCCACTAGCTGTAGCATTTGTTGACTTTAAAAAGGCATTCAACTCAGAAGAAATCCTAAAAGTTATTGACGAAATAGTACAACAAGGTGTAGACCTCGTATACGTCAGAGTACTGCAACATATCAACCAACACATCAGTTCGTTCATCAGACTTTTAAAGACTCTGAGCCCTTTCAACGAGAAAAAAGAGTGAGACAAGATGATAACAGCTCACCCAAACTCTTCACAGCCTGCCTTCCGAAACCTAGACTGAAAACACAAGAACACAAAGGAATTGGAATAAACAGCGAATATCTGAGCAACTTCAGATAAGCTGACGATATCGTCCTCTCTGCAAAGAATTCTTGGGATCTCCAAATAATGCTAGACCGACTAAATGAAGAAAGGAATAAAGTTGGCCTTCACATGAAAATGAATGTCATGTACAACAAATTTGTCGAGGGAAAAGACGTAACAATCAAAGTCGAAAAGGCAGGGCATCAATCTCCACGGAATCATCAAAGGAAGAGGAAATCAAGCGAAAAATTGTTATAGGTTGACCAGCTTTCGGTAAAGCAAGCTCGACATTCAAGAACTAGAAAATCCCACTAGCCTTGAAAAGAAGGTAATACAACCAATGCATCCTCCCGATGACTACGTATGGAGCAGTGACATGGAATCAAACTGAAAGATTGACCTTCAAACTGACAACCATACAACGTGCACATGAAAGAATCATTCTCAACCTCACACAGAGAGATCATGACAGCCCAGAATATCAAAGAAAGGACAGGAGTCTGAGACATCATCGAAACCATTGAAAAAAAAAGCCTCGGATGGCGATGTGTTGGACAGGTTGCAATTAATGTCAGACATCAAACCACGCAACATGGATCCCCAGAGATCATATGCTAAATTGTAGCCGCCAGGAAGTTAGATAGTGTGACGATCTAGACCAATTCAGAAAGTACTGGCTCCGGGATTGGCAATTCCTTGGGAAGGTCTGTCACACGACAGACACTAAAAGGCTGCAGCTGATGATGATGATGATGATGATGATGATGATGCCCTACCCATCATGTGTGGTGATAAAGTACCCCCTCCCCCATTGATCCTGATTGAAAATTCATATACAGTTTTATTTTAAAGATTTAAAAATGTTAATGATTTTTTTAAGAAATTCAAGAGTATAAAAAAACGAAAGGGAAAATATTTTTTCCTGGGAGCACGATAGCTCAACCCATGGAAATTGTCGAAATTTTTTTGGCTATTTTTCTCCTCTGCGGCGCGTACTTCTCGGCTTTTAAGAGTAAAACATACAAACATACATACTTACTTCAGTGCTTTATGATACTAAGGAAGGGAAAGAGGCTCCAAG
Organism: Thysanoteuthis rhombus; assembly: GCA_963457665.1. Taxonomy (NCBI): domain Eukaryota; kingdom Metazoa; phylum Mollusca; class Cephalopoda; order Oegopsida; family Thysanoteuthidae; genus Thysanoteuthis; species Thysanoteuthis major. The sequence continues at coordinate 25,411,796 of OY735203.1, read as the reverse complement.
ATCAGGCACTGGCTACATCAGTATGGATCTTGTATTCTCATGATATGATGGGGAAAACCTACAAAGTCTGCTGGTATCGTGGGGAATAACTGCTTCATCTTGAGTAATACTAATGATGTTTTGGCCTCGCAAACATGCCTAACCCCAAGGTCAACATTTGATGAATGCTTTGTTGGGGACACTGCTGCTGTTTTGCAATAGTTGTTGCATGAAATCATTCTCTCTCTCTCTCTCTCTCTCTCTATATATATATATATATATATATATATATATATATGTATGTATATATATGTATATATATATATATATATATATGTATATATACATATATATATATATATATATATATATATATATATATATATACATATATATATATATATATATATATATATATATATATATATATATATATATACTACTTTATTATGAAATAATCTTAAAAGATTTGTGCTTGAAATTTTTGAATTGAAAATCTTTCTCTCTCTCTCAATATATATATATATATATATATATATATATATATATATATATATATATATATACACACACACACATATATACTACTTTATTTTAAAGTGATTTTGATAGAAATTTGTGCTTGAAATTTTGAATTTTTTATTGAATTAAAAGTAGTCAATATATTATTAATACAATACAGAGAAATATTTACTTAAAATCAAAGAGAGAAAACATTCGACACGTGTTTCATGGTCTGATCTCAGCTAAATGTGTGTGTGTGTGCATACTATCTGAGTGTGTTTGCGTGTGCGTGTATTATGACACATATCATAGCGAGTTTGAAAGTACTTTTCTTGGGCGACGATAATCTTCGACTGAAATTAAGGAGGAAACAGGTGTTATATGATCACAAATGTAATTTAATTCATAATTAAAGATACTACAAACGCGCGGTCGTACAGTGCATCAGGCATGAAATTTCATCAACTCCCTGTGTTTTACGGATATTACATTTCGAGGCAGATGAGAATTGTTTTTACTAATTGATTAGTGGTGCGATTTCTACTCATCAAGCGATGATATGCAGACTTGAGGCAGTATCCCAAGAACTTATCTGTATTAATCATAGGATTATTGCAAATTTTACAGATGAATAGTGAACACCTCGGTGATTACTGGCGGTCTGCTACCGAGGAGACACTGTATATACAAATATTTCTGGCTGAAAACGCTAATTTTAATCTAACCCAATTATCAATACAATAGTAATGTTATCTTGAACTTTTAATTCGATAAAGCACTATCAACTGCTATCAATTTTTGACTAGTATTTCTTCCTTCTCGATTTTAGTTGCCTTCCATCGACCGTGCGGTACGCATTGTTTACTGATCAGCGTACACTGACAGTCTGAGTAGTTGCGATAAAAAGCAATTAAATTTAGATGAAAGAAATTCGAATCGAAAGTAAATAATTGTTAATCTAATTGTAGTTATTGAATTATTATCAATGCAGATAAAACAAAAGAAACATAAACCTGGACTACATATGCAAAACTACTTTTTAATTCACTTGAATTCAACAAAATTTGACCTTAGTCAAGGAACACCTTGGAGACTGGGTTTACTATATCCAACCAATGTATCCTACTGACAGTCACCTATGAAGCTGAAACATGGAACCTAACCAAAACATTGAACCTTAAACTGATAACTATGCCACAAGCATATGAGAGAATCGTGCTCAATATAGAACGTAAAGATTATAAAACAGCACATTATATAAAGAAAAAAAAGATAGGAGTCCGAGTAATCATAGTAACTGTCAGAAAACTTGAATGGAAATGAGCTGGACTTTTTGCAGGAATGTCAGACAACTGCTGGACATCACGACTCACAATGGGGATTCCCAGAGATCATATGCGAAACTGCAGTCGACAGAAAGTAAGATCGCAATACTGGTTCTGCCATGCCCGTGATATAAAGATCTTGCAAATCTCAGGGAACGACGCACGCTAACATGATGATGATGATGATGATGATGATGATGATGATGATGATGATGATGATGATGATGATTGGTCTCTAAGACTAGCACATTAACGACTACAATAGCGAATTTCCACACTTCCAGTGCAAAGTTGGGCTAATATTTCGAGACTTTACTCACTTACTGAGTGCTGGATCCAAATAAACATAAAGATTTGAATAATGTCTAGAGGAGCACAAGCCTGCAAGAAAACAGTATGAATTTCTTTGATTATTTCAGAAATTTCCCGAACAAATATCAGCATGATATCGTGATGAATCTAATATATTCATCTATTTCACATCTTTGTCTAACCTATTTCAAAATAATCATTTGGCTGAAGATATGAGGAGGCGTGGAGAAGAAACTCAAGTACTAAAGTGGTGGCGTGATGGTAAAAAAAGTTCAGAACCACTTGGAAAACGAAGAGGGCTTTTTATTACTGCCTTAGATTTCTCCGATTCATTTGATCGCTCTACCGTGGCCGGAACCTTTAAATATCTCTGTTGTTCCAAATCGAGCGTTTTGTAAAATATTGGAAGTACTCAAGTTACTTGAGATGACATGAAAAGCCAAAATCTTACTCTCGCTTTCCGAATCCAAGGCAGCAGTTCAAAGAAATAAGATTTTACCAGATGTTCTACAGCCACTACATGCTACTCATTTGTTTACATGTGTTACATGATCGTATATTATCTGTGTTTTGAGGATCAGTGTCTTTTGTCCATATATGTGTGCATTGGAAGAAAGGATCAAATAGATATACCAAAAAAGTATTTAAAAGAAGAAATCTAATCTACCATTCAGATGTCATTTATTATTATAGTTGCGCAAATCAGTCAACGAGGCAGTAAAGTATCATTTTAAAGATGTTTTATAAATATATATATATATATATATATATATATATATATATATATATATATATATATATAGAGAGAGAGAGAGAGAGAGAGAGAGAGAGAGAGAGAGAGAGAGAGAGATGAAAACCAAGTACTCCAAAAAATACTTTAGAAATACGTGACTGTGACTATACTTAGCGTAACGCTACTTAGGCATAAAAATCAATATTTCTAATCCTGAATTTTATTCGAATTCACACTCTAACCACTGACAGCAGCGGCAAATTCGTCAATGTTCTATTTACCAAGAAACTCTTTAGATATATAATCAGTTGTAGATATAGTTTGGAATTTCAATGTATGAGAAGAAATATTGTTACGTGTGTGTTTGTGTGTATTGCTCTCATTATCAAAATAACCCATACGAATGTGGGTTGATGTGCGTGAATCAGAATATGTGTATTTAAGCGTGTTATGTACATATTTTACCGTCTTATATATGCTTGGTATGGAAACGTGCATGTGTGTGTTTGTGCGTGAGTGAGTACCTGGTCATAACTAGAAAGTGAATAAAAAAGAAAATCACCTTTGGGGAAAATCAAATGATTGAAACAGTGTAAAGTTTCGAACTATTATTAATAATAATTGGCAAAGCTTTATCTATGAAAATTAAATAAAAATGATATGAACTAGATTTCCCATTTCGTCAAAATATGACAGCAGTATTTAAATCTTTTTTTTTTTCAATTCCACTGCACTTGAAATATTTTTAGAATGTTGCGGTTCATTTTCAACCACAATGGAACTGATTTTTTTTCGCATGTGCAAAAATGATAAATCAAGGGAAACTACTCACTAATTTGCATATAAAAGTTATCTCCCTTGACAAATACTCCAGGCAGAAAAACAAAGGGATATACACGTGACTTGATATGTAAGTTGACTAGAATGACCTTTTTTTTTATGTATTTGCGAGATGGATAACTGGAACTGAGAAGTATTTAAAAGTCATTTCCCTGGACAGATCTTATTGACAAAAATATAGACAAACACGTTGCATGTAACACAGTAGATTTTTGACATGTATTTTTCCACCAAAGATGTTTTTTACCACATCTCTCAGGCCTTCATTCTACAGTTGTCAGTAAGCAATATGGATCAGGAGTAAATACCTATCAGGCCACGTTGACAGACGAGGAAAAGCTAAACGAGATCGAATCTGATCTACTGACGACCATAGAATGAGTCAAATCGGAGCGTTTGAAAACCAACAATCTATTATTCATTTTGATATCTTTGCATGTATTTATGCACGGAAATATGTTTACAAAGACACGCATGAACGCTTTCTTATACACATAAATACAGTTGCGAAAATACCGACAAAATGTTCAGAGAAAAATGGGGGAATGATTGATGTTTAATCTTTGATACTACTGCATACAGAGTATTGGATGCTGGTCTTCAGAAGAACCATCATAGTATATAACATTTTATAATAATAAACATTTGGTTTTCAAAATCAATTCTTTTTCTGTGCATATTGATGATCTTAACTAGTTTCAGGTTGGTACTGATATAATGAAGAGAAAAAATGAAAGAAAGAACGTGAAACAAAAAACAAAGTAACCACTGGCTTTGATGTAGTATAAAGATATTGAATCTCATCGCTCTTACACGTTCATCTGCTTGATAAACTGTGAGAGTTTTGTTTCTCTTTCCGTAACATTGGGCTCTTCTACTTGAAGGTAACAATTTAACTGGTGAAGATATCCTAAATCCACCATTTGAAACATTGAAACATTCGAAACGATTTTAGAAGTTGCTTTTTTTAAAATCATCTCGTAAAAATTCAAATACAATTGGATTCGTTTGCATCAGGATCAACTAGAATATAAATATATATATATATATATATATATATATATATATATATATATATATATATATAATTATATATGCGTGTGTGTGTGTGTGCGTTGATATTTATAATTAATTATAGTGTCATCCACTGACAGCTGTTTCATCGTATTACGACTCTTCAGTGTGGCCATAGACTCGATATCCATTCTAGTGTCGCTAAGCAGGATTGATACCTTCGCTCCAGATCCGGAATGTGTGTGCATGTGTATAAGAGGGAAAGGAGAAAATGAGAGATAGACTGACAGATAGAGACCAAGTAAGACACCGAGAAAAAGTACTGGAACAAAAAAAAATATTTTATTTCAGTCTTATCTCAAGAGAAATATCACACACTCTGCTTGTAGATGCGATTATCAACATGTGTTGACATTCATATCCGAGTTCTGGCGAAGGCCAAGTATTCTTGATTTCTCATCATAATCTTTGGAGAGAATGGCACAAGACACTTTTTTGTTGTATACACAATTCAGTCATTACATTCGTAATTTTTAAAAATCAAACCCAATGTGCATATATTCAAGATTGTGTATCAGCGTGTGATATTATGCCTTGGTGTATGTGTGCGTCTTTATGTGTGTGCATGTGTGTGAGTGCTTTCGTTTTCATTTTGTGTCTATATATAAGGTTGCCTTAAATATAAGTGTGTGTATGCAAATATATATATATTTATTTTGATATAATACGTTTGCACGCGCGTGCGCACGTGTGCGCAGGCGCTTATCTGTGTGCAATACAATTGGCTCTGTTGTGCCTTCGTTTTCGTTGCCGATTTATATGTATGATTGCGTTCAATATAAGTGTGTGTATGCATACGTATTTCTCTGGACACAATATGTGTGTCTATGTGCGCATGTCTGTATGTGTGTGCGTTTTTAGGTTTGTATGTGTATATTCATGTATATTCTCATGTATACAATTAGGGTGTATGAGCGCCTGCGTTTGCGTTTGTTGGACCGACATTCCTATTTCCGACTGTCCACTGCTAATGGTTACATAGCGTGGTCATCTATGATCACTATGACTATTAATGGATGACCCTCGGCTTACAAAGCAACTCACAGGACCTACACCGAAATAAGCCAATGATGCAGTCGCTTGGGACACATATCGACAGTGTAGTTGGTTACTCGTCGCATAGAATGCTTTGATTGATATCCAGAGATCTTATATATATATATATATATATATATATATATATGTATATGTGTGTGTGTGTGTGTGTGTGTATGTATATGTATATGTCCACGTAGATATGTTTCTGCTAATGCGAAACTATAATTTTATTTGTATGATGATATATATAAGTGTACGGATTTATGCATAGATAGATATCCATACCTTGCATAAATGAATCGCCGTAGCCTGCATGTATACAAGAATTTATCATCTAGAATAGATATATGAAGCTATTCACAAAAATTGATTTCAACTAAAATTATCTATAATCATCTGAAATATTATCTAGAATTATCAAGATAGATGGATAGATAGATAGATGGATAGATAGATGGATAGATAGATAGAAAGGAATGAACAAACTTTCCTCTTTCATGTAGTCCAATGGCAAATGTGGCACACATGAGAGGAGCAGGTTTTTCCACAGCGGCTGCAGAAGAAGGTCTGCTAACTGGAGAGAGCTCCTATTTTACGGTGCCGTCTTTCCTCATATATATATATATATATATATACATGCATGTGGATGGAAACACCTGTGTCGTATATTTATATGAGTACTCATAAACATGAGTAAACTGCTGTATGTAGTGGGCAATATCTTGCTAAGATATCAATGTACGTGAATAGTAGATATCAAAAAAACATGTTGCCAATTTTCTCAACATTTCACGGGCCAGAATTTATGACGTCCTCATTTTCAGTATTCTCTCAAATCTATTCTATAGTCAAGGGCATTCATGGAAGAAAAACACATTGCCCCATAAAAATTGCCAAGTAAGGTTTTCTAACGATTTTTGTGGTGTCAGTTGAATAATATGCAAAAGGTCTAACACAATTTGGCCACTGGAAAGTTTTGATTTCCAAGATGGTGTCCAAGGTGGCTGCCAAATCTCTCAAATACCCATTATTTGTTCATCATTTATCCTATACAAGTCTCCAGCCTCCGTTTTTATAGTATCAGGTGTTTTTGATAACATATTAAAAGTCCATCATAGACTGACCACTTGAAAGCAACGATTTCCAAGATGGTACCAAAAATGACCGCCATTATTCATTCATGATTCATTCTTAACAAGTTTTCCCAACGGTCTTCTGTAGAATTAAGCGTACTCATTGAAATATTTATAGACTGCTACCTTCTGGAAAGGTATGATTTTCGAGATGGCGTCCAAGATGGCTACAAAATCCTTGAAAGGCCAATTACTCGTTCATTATTCATTCAAAACAAGTTTTTCCAACGTTTTTTTTTTTTTTTTTGTAATTTGTGAATACGTATCCAATAACATATCAGATGTTAACTACAGTCTCACCACGGGAATGGTGTAATTTCCAAGATGATGTCCAATACCCTTGAAATGCTCATTACTCGCTCATTATTCATCCGAGCCAAGTTTTCCCAAGAGTCAAGTCAGGAGTGCCAAACGTCGCACGTATGAATTAATGGATCTAATACTGTATAATGAATCTATAAAGCCATGACAGTTAGTCAGTTAATATCAATTAAAGTTATTCCATTCAGTTAAAAAAATACACCAAGTGCAAGTGTGTGTGTTTGGAGGTTAGAGCTAAACAAAAAAAGATAGTCCCCGACATCCGGGTGTATTTTGGTCAATTCTTGCTTAAGAGTCAGAGCTTTAATTCAAAAAGACAATCATCGGGTTTGTATTGTTAACGAAAACAAGGAACGTAAAATAAACCGATTTACTCATTCACTCATGAAAAATTTTCATTGGCTTGAAGTTTGATGCTCAACTATCTGCCGAAAGTAATGAATACCTGCCATTGATAGTGTCGAATATCCGCCATCTTCTTTATATAAAAAAAAACACAGATTTATTTCATTATTGCGTTGATTTCTGATGATTATGTTGTATATTTATACCTTTTAATCAAAAGCTATATTTATTTTTTTTAATTTTTTTGTACCCGTGTCAAAGCAAAGATTAGCAGATTCTCAGATTTTTTAGTTGTGAAATGTCTTCCTAAAATGATATAACTTATTTTGTTATAAAAGCATTATTCATTTTATTATTATGAGAAATTTGAAAAATTAAATTATAACTGATTCTATTTTCTTGTGACATATGATACGGAATGAAAAATAAAATAAAATCACCAAAAAACTTTTTTTAAATTAAATTTACAAAGAAATTCAATTGGAATATGCGTTCTACAGAGTTAACGTTCTCGAATGATGCCTTTTGACCAATCAACATTGTAACTTGCAGTAATCCGTACTACTCTGCTTACATTTTTACTAAAGCTTCGGGGATTGATGCCTTTGTAACAGTCTAGAACTAACGGCTACACTTTGTTTAAACAACTTTTTAACGTATCCAAGTTGATCAAAATAAAGATTTTATATAGTTTCCCCAAAGTTTGAAATATGAAACCTACAGGGTATTCAGAAAGAATGTAGATACGTTTTCCCACGAAGTTACATCTAATTAGCTTCCAATTTACCCTCACACCAAGCAAAATTAAGAAAACAAAATAAAACTAGATAAACAACTCTAACCTATTTCAGGCTACTCGGAAATACGCAACGCATTCGATTTATTTTTCTAATTACGATCTCATTTTCGGGCCGTAAACCTTATCGTATGTCAGAGACCATCTGCATTTAATCCTTTTTATTCAATTAGTTGCAAAATTGTTAAACTCTATTGATAATATTTGATTATTCTTTATCGTCATCTTAATCTTTTCTTATTTTCTATGTTTCATTTTCACAGTGGAGAGCGTTTTCTCAATAGGAACTCCCTTATCTTTGGGAAAGCAATAGTGTTAAAAAAAACAACGACAGTTTTTAGGTTTTGAGTCGGGTTTATTTACAAAGTACGTACAATGTTGAAATGAGCCTTGAGTTTACGTCCATAGTATAATCGTTCGAATTCATTTTCCCGAAACGCAAAATTTCGAATGAACAAAATTAAAAACGAAATATATGTTATTCACAATGGAAGTGACCAGAATATTTAAAAGTAATAGTTTTGCTCGACAAACTGAAAATTGAGATCCAGTTCAGCATTATATTCGAAATTATAAGATATTGTAGATGCCACCTAATAAATAGATAAACAAACTCTTAAATTCGCTTTCAGAAAAAAAAAAAAAAATATATATATATATATATATATATATATATATATATATATATATATATATATATATATAGTAGTATAGGAATTCGCTTCACAAACACCTTTATGTTTCTGCCTTGTCTATGATTTGCCTGAGGAAGCTCAGACAGGGCAGAAACATAAACATGCTTGTGTAGCGAATCCCTGTTTTATTATATTTCCAGCTGTACCCTAAACCAACTTAATATCTAAAGTTGAATGTATAATGCACTCTATGAAATAAACCCATCAAATATCGGATATTGCATTATATTAAATTATGTTATGTTATATTGCACTCCTGATTTGTACTATATATATATATATATATATATATATATATATATATATATATATATATATATATATATATATATACCTACATATATATCGATTTCTCTCGGAGGAGCATACTCGTGCAAAGATATATTCAAAGTAGAAGAAGCACGTACAATTCTGATCAAAAACAAATTGAACACCTGTCAAAGAAAGATATGAGTTCTTTCAAAACAATGTGATTTTTTGTTGAAACAAACACATTTGCTTTTTTCATAATTTAATAAAAACAAACTTTATATCTTCTGACAACCAAAATGTAATAACAAATGCTTTTTCCATTTGCATCTATCAGGGTTTGTTTTTTCTTCCTGCTCATCATATAACCAGAAAGCTTTTTCAACAAAAAGGATTTCAATTTGTTCCATTCTCGTTGAATTGCGGTACAGAATGACTCTTGGTTAGAAACCATCATCAAAAAATGTCAACAATTTTTTCCAGCACAATGGAGCAAGAAGGCTGAAATATATTCGATTTACTCCTTTTTGGTTTAGGGAACTTTCTTAATTTTCTCCACTAAAAAATCATCAGTTGAATGGTTCAATTTACAATACAAGATTATGCTAGATCGAATCCCTTTGGTTGTACCCGGAAACATTCACGCTTGTTTTTTGTTTAAACACTTAGACTTTTTGATAATCCAACAAAATGCCTTGATTCTATTTTAACAGTAAAGGCTTTCTTGAACAAAACCCACTCGGAATGTCATCAGAAAACTCTTGATATTTGGTCAGGAGAAACCTTCTTTTTTTTTCCTTTTATAGAAGTAAAATTCTTGGACAAATAAATGATTGTCTGCTTCCTCTCAAGATAGGCCATTTTGGCCAGTCTTTACTTGCCTGTTGTCAAACCCTAGTCCAAACAAGAAGTTGTGTCATTCTTTTCCAACCGTAACAAGATCAGAGACAACAATCTTCTCCAAATTTGGGGTAGTATAAAAAATGAATTAGCATTCAACTACCACGACTTGAAATCGTCACCAAATGATTCGGTTAAATTGGTGATTCCCACGTATGCACCAGAATTTATGTTAGAAATAACAAGGGCTTATTTATTTCTAATGAATTCATACGTTTATACTGAATGAAATATTTTTTGATTATGTTGCATTTATTATATATACAGTATAAGTTGGAATTATGACCTTCAGTCGGGATAAAAGTAGAGGTGAAGGTTGAGCCTGCTTCAGTCAGGCTTGTTTTGTTTTTTGTTCTTTTTTTTTCTTCAGATCCAATTCTCTGACAGCTGGTCTGGTTACTTAATTCTGGTGGGCAATTCTGCAAATGATCGTTGATGGAATATTCAAATTTCTTCCTTTCAGCTTGTATTGATGATGCTGAAGCCAAAATATGCGTCAAAATGCGTGAAAATCATTTTTTACGTGACTCTAAATTTTGACGCCACAGTCGTTCAGTTATTGACTGTGATGGCAAGTTTATTCATTTTGTTTTTTAATTTTTTGCATTTGCTTGTTTTTTTTTTTTGTTTTTTTGTTTGTTTCTTTGTTCTTGAACCGAATCCTACATGTTTCATTTCTTTATGTTAATTTTGATTTGTTGTTTCACTCGTAATCGTTACTCCAATTAATCCCCTCATCTGGTCTGAGGTTTGTTTGTATGTTTTTTGTTTTTGTTTTTGTTTTTTGTTTATGGTGGGGATGTTTTATAATGGTCAATTTTTTTAATGACCTATTTCGTTCCCACACACATTAAGTGATTGGACTGAGTCACGTTACTCGTCCCCATACAAAGCACTTATTAGTTTACTTTCTAAGTTTTTTTTTTTTTTCTACTTGTTCCAATCCGGGTTGCCCAGAAACAGGAATGGTTACTTCCCTTGTGTATTGACGGTTTTCAAGTCCCCATTTTTCTCCGTCGTATAAACTTATTGTGTTTATCTGCTGAGTATGGAGTGCTATTTTCAGTTTCCTAATTGTTGTCTGTTGCTGTATCTACTTGTATTAGAAACCGTCAACCAACACTGCCATCATCAACATAGATTTCTCCAGTTTTCACGTATATCTGGCTATGTACGTGTTGCACTTATATGCCCAACCACTTGAGGATTGAAAATTCAAACATTTACACCTAATCAAAATCGTTTGTTTTTATCTGCCACCCACCTATGAGTTTTTATCAAGGGTTCGATTTGCAATATAAGTTCATGCTAAATTGGTCCCTTTGTTTTTATCCGACAGTGTTCGCGCTTGTTTTTCTAAAAATTTGAGCTTTTTTCGTGATCACTTCCAATAAAAAGTGAGAGAAAATAACTTATTCGTTGTTCAACTTTTTTACTAATTTCTTCGTTGATCAACCCGAACACAGCATGCAGCAAAAGACGTTAGTTGCATGACGGTATCTATTGAGTGACCAACAAGACCTGTACTTTCAATTAAGGTTCATTATACAGACATGCTTCCTCATAGTTGTTTTTTTTATGATTCCATTTACTCTTGATCAGGAGATCAACCACTTTTCAAGGTTTGTTTTATTCATTATTATTATTATTATTATTATTATTATTATTATTATTATTATTATTATTATTATTATTATCCCCTTTCAGAGAGATCACTTTTAAAGCAGCAATAGAGAACATGTCAATTGTCCACTCTTATCCATTTCTCTTGTTAGGCCAACAGTTGTATTACAGGGGAATACCTGTCAAGCCAATCAACAGTCACAGAACGTCGACAGGGACCCTCCTGTTTGTTATGAGGAGAGTTTTTGTCGGCCATGACACTTAAATCTGATATATGAACCTCGTGTATACCTAATATATCATGATTTTTTATAGATTACCACATTCAGAATGGAAATAACTTTGAGCATTGTAAAGGGATACAGCGCTTCTCTCACGAATTTCAGTTTACATAGAGAGCTCTATCAGCTTCTAACACCCCTGAGGTTTAAACATAACTCATTCGTGATATCGTAAATAGGATATGCGTAACAGAACGTAACCATAAATAATGTTCATTTGTCACCAATTGATGACATAGTTTTTTTTTTAAAAAACATCATAAAAAAGACAATGGCATTTACACAAAGAATCAACTAATTTCTATGTATAACTCAAACCTGAGTAACAGCTCTACAATACTCTAAACAATTACAGTGTTTAGGGATTGACAAAACAAAATTTACATGAAAACATGAAAAAATATTTATGCCACTAAATTTTTCAACAAGAATTTATAAACTTCTGGTACAATCGTTAGGATTTATACAGATACTAAGCTCTACTCTAAAACAACTTAACTCCATGAGTGAAATGTTGCATGTATCGAGCACTCTATGAAATAAATCCAATACATTTCAGAAGTGGTTTTATATTAGGGATATATAATTATATTATGTTATACTGCTAGCTTGATTTGTACCACATATACTATATATATATATATATCTATATATATATATATATATATATGTGTGTGTGTGTGTGTGTGTGTGTGTGTGAACAGTCGAGAATGGGACAGACCCATGAGTAAGAGTATATGGAGTCTTCATTTGTTAACCTATTGAATCATGAATGAATCTTTGGGAAGACGTAATGGTGAATCCGGGCTGTGTTGTGATTGTGATAAAATCCATGGAGGTATGGTTGGATATTCTTTTGGGAGCAGCAGCAGCAGCAGTTATGGGTATTTCATTGGTTGTGCTGGTCAAATGGGTTGGACATTTTTAATCATCGGTTGTCATAGATAGTGGGGAGCTGGATGATAGTTTAGTGCTGGACTCTTTGAGCTTTTGGTGAGTTGGGGATGAGGCTATCTCTTATGGTAATCAAGATAGTGGGGTAAGGAGGTCTTTTTTATATATGATCGAATATCCGTTGGGAAATGCATGTTCTATATCTTTAAAAGTCATTTTGGATATTCTAAAAAGTCTGATGGCTTTGAGTAGTTCAAGCGAAATACCATACATGGGTTTCCATAGGTAGGGGGCTGCCTAACTGTGTGAAGTTCGCAATGTTGGATATACATAAAAGGGAATCAAGTGTGAATATGGTGAGGTAAGTTTGTGACATTTGTCATAAGTAGATAGGAATCCAAGTTTTAAATGTGGTGCTGTTGTGGGAAATGAGAGTATATGAATATTAAGGGATGTTTGGGCTAGAATAGAAGTCTAGTCTAGAGAATAATGAGTTGGTGAGTATAAGGTAATTAGGAGTGGGAGGATTATGAAGTCAGAAGATAGGTGTGGTTAGAGTTGTTAATTTCAGTGTACAGTCCGTTGGGGGAAGAAGTTTCAAGTTTGTTAATCCGCATATCTTCATTTTGTACTAGAATTATACATTAGATAGCGAAGGGTGTGTGGTTAATTTGAATAGCCAAAAAAAAGACGCCTCCACAACGTGCAGTTTTCGGAAATAGAGTTTTCTTTCCATAGGTCCCACCTGCTTTGATGACACATTGTGCTTTGACTAAGGGTTAACCTGATCGTCATAGCCACGAAGGTACAATGATCCTGGCCTTGTTTTGGTCGTTGGTGAAACCGAATAACAATTCTGTTTCTCCAATCTGTGAGAAATTTGATTCAACACAAAGGTTCGAAATTCGACGTAATTCCATCAAATTGACACTAACCCTGTAATCTATATTTATATAAATACATATGATTATAAATTGCATTATCTTATATAGAAACACTTGAGACGATCTCACGTCTTTACACATCAAATATACATTTACATATAAATATACATATATTCATTTCTTAATACACACACGCGCGCACGCGCGCACATATGTATAAATATATATATATATATATATATATATATATATATATATATATGTGTGTGTGTGTGCGCGCGTGCGTGTGTGTGTGTATGTAAAATGTATGGATGTATCTGCATTTTGATAAATGCTTATTTGCCTCTGTACATCTGGATTGTATATCGGTAATTATAAACTGATTTATAACCCTTTATATGGCCAGCACACACAGACACACACACACACACACTTTATATATATATATATACATATATATATATATATATATATATATATATATATATATATATATAGTTAGTTAGTTAGTTAGTTAGTTAGTTAGTTACAATTGACAATTGTACACAATGGTATTGTTAACGCATTTGTGACACCCACACTTAATAGAGAGTCTGTTCTACAAGATGTTCCATAAATATCAGCTTGAGCCAAACTCGTATAAGTTAATCAGTATATGCAAGTGCGCCTGTATCAATATATTCCCATGTATGTATGCATATTCATATGTATGTACGTTTGCATATTCGTTTATTGTACGTATGCATATTCACAATAACACATGAAATGTTTACTTGTGCTCTGCTTATGTGAACCTATCACAAATACATGCATGTATGCAGCTAAACTTACGCTGTTTATTACCTGCCTGCCGCGTACTCGATGAGACATGCATACATATATAAGTCATTAATGTCCAAATATTGCACTGGCTTAAAGGACCGCCTTCCGTTCTTCACATTATTGCTTGTCACTAAATTATCCATATAAATTAAGCTGCAAGATCCAGAATTAAAGTTCTTTCCATTTCCGCTAATTCCTACCTTCTTGCTTTTATCATCTGAGTATTATCGATGCCATTAAGTCTCGGGAATTCTCGTCGATAACCTTGCATCTTGACACTGTAAACTCATCCATTATCTGTGTGTTTCCCCACCATCAATTATGAGCTGGCCATCATTATTAAAGTTATTTATCGTCTAAATGAAAATGTCCTTACGTTATTCTTTAATTGAGTATTCAAGATGATTTTGTTTCCATGACAGGTACATAGACATAAGCAAACACACATATAAACCAAAATTTGCTGTCACTGTCAGATTCAAACATTAGAAATATGTCGCTGAAACTTCAATCTGTATCTCTAGTGGATTTAACTTGTTTCGTTGTTTATCAGTTCGAAAATTTAATTGAGACTGATTTGAATTCAAGAGATATATTGAAATAAGAACATTTATTTTTTTAAGCTAGTTCTAGTAGAAAATGCAATATTTATGGTAGCTTATATAATCATAATAATAATAGCAATAACGATATCAATAATATATTTCACTTCAAAAATAGTCTTCATCGTAATGTAGTTGTTAGCTAAATTACATATCTATTCCATATGTGTTTTCTCAGAGCTTATAGATCTGCTAGCCGAGACAGAGAAACTTGAGATAAGCGAAGCCCAGGAAGTGACGTCTGATTCCGTAACCAGCGTAAGAGCTATACTTCACAGATGTACTTTAACTATCACTCTAAATTTCAGAACAATGAAAGTCAGAGATTTCAAAGTTCTCAACATTCAACTAGACATTCGTTTGACTTCGTGCGAAGTTGGATTTGATTGGCACCTGCTAAAGAACGAAATCACAAACAATGACTCAGGAATTTTTTGGTGGTTGGATTCCCCACTAATTGGAGAGTATGATCAGTGAGTTTCGTATTTACATAATCTGGCTTAAATGTGGGCTTAAAATAACTCATCTAAAAATAAGATAAATATCTATGTCGACCGACAATAACAACTATTAATTTGCCTGTGTATTTATAATGGTTCAATGTTTTGAATTCGTTGTTATGACAATAACTTCAGGACCTTGATGAAAGAACACGACAAGAGAAATAATTAAGCCCGATTCCATTGTTTACTTGAGCTATTTAGAGATGCCTTTTCATTGTCCAGTATTTTTCCTTATAAACCAGTTGTATTCAAAGCTAATTGCGTCGGTAATAATAATTTTCCAATGCAGAATATCTCATATTCGACCTTTTTACAACGGATATTCCTTTGCAAACGCCAAAATATTTGTCTTTGTTTATTGATATATTTCTTCTAAATGAGAGGTAATTCGTTTGAAACCAACACAAATAGCTTTTGACCACAAAGGTGCACGCCAGTCGTCTGAAATGAAGAAAGCAACCATATTGTTTAAATTGTGTGCCATGTGAGCACGTTTGTTTTGCAATGATTAAAAGAAAAAATGTAAATCATAGAATATCAAAAATTAGAAAAAAAAACTAAGTCAAGAATCTTAATGTCACGAATTCCATGAGAGAAACACTAAAAATACAACCTTTGTCGTCTAACCAATTGTAACGTATTCTATTTCATCTCCATTCGTTACAAAACAGCAATAAAATGAATAGACCATGTATCATCAACAACATGAAAACTTACATCATTAAAATGAATGAGTAATGGAAATAGCCGCTACTGATAAATTTGCGTTGATTTCTCTAACTGACATCTCTTATAGTTCAATCAAAGCTTCAATATGAATGCTTATGGTAAGTAATTTGAAAACTTGTAGGATTCTGACTGAGCTTCAGGAGTCAGTTGCCTTCGTTGCCTAATCGGTAAGACATCTGTCAGACAGACTCCCCAAGGAAGGGTACAAGTTTGAATTTTGTCGACAGCCCTTCAATGAAAGCTGGAGACTGAAAATGGGATGAAAGAAATACTAGTGAAAAGTGATGAATAAATGACAATGTCCAATTATGAATTGAAGATAATATTGCTACTAATACTACGAATGTGTGTAAACATGAATAGTCTCATCACTGATCCTCGAAAAGGAAAAACAATGTAGTACTACTACTATGTAGTTATAAAATACAAAATAGCCATGAGATGAAAGAAAAATTCCAAACAAAATATTTCTAAATTTTCAGTTGTTTGCAGTTAGATATAAAACCCTCGAATTTTCACATTTTTACTCTGTGCAGGGTTCAGGTTTAATCTATGTTCAAAATCTGAGTCAAACACCTTCGTGAAATCTATAAATGCTACCAATTCTATATTCTGCTGCTTTCTCTTTTGGTTGATTTATCGAATAAAGATGGCCCATTGTAGAGTAGCTTCTTCTAAAGCCAGCTTGTTCCCGTGGTGGGTTTTCATCTAACTAGCGTTTTGTGATTCGGCTGGTGATAATTTTGGCGAAAAGTTAGTATATTCAGTTGATTAGACTTATCGATCTGTAATCGTTGAGGTCTTTTGGATTTCTCTCTTTTGTGTAACAGCATTATGATTGCTTTGTTCCACTCTTCAGGGACTTTCCTTTGTCTTAGACATGAGTTGAATAAAATGATTAGTTTCCTGGTGATTATTTTACCAGTTTTAAAGTATCTAGGATTTCACAAACTGACTTCTTGAAAAAAGATTTTGCCAAGTTGGAAAATAAGTTTTGTGGAGATCTTATCTATCATATTTCAAGGGGAAGAAAAAAAAAAGGAACATCAATTTCAAGTGAGGTCCTTTAACACAAGAACTAAAACTACGAGAGCAATGAATTCCCCCGATTCGAGCCA
Organism: Thysanoteuthis rhombus; assembly: GCA_963457665.1. Taxonomy (NCBI): domain Eukaryota; kingdom Metazoa; phylum Mollusca; class Cephalopoda; order Oegopsida; family Thysanoteuthidae; genus Thysanoteuthis; species Thysanoteuthis major. Next base: position 25,394,096 of record OY735203.1, on the reverse strand, counting down.
TTGGGGTAGTCACTCATTTTTACAATCTGTCCTTTTTGAGTGCTTCATATGTATGATAAGTGGTTCGAGCGTAGGGAAGAGTATTTCTGCATTTACATTCAACTCGAGCGTGAGTCATATTACAAATCTTGCGAAGATATGATGAAGATCACGATGATACCACATAGAATTACCCTTATACTCTCTTCTGTTCTGCTTATCATATCAAAGCTTTCTTGGAAAGACAGTGATGAATGGTAGTTGGATGTGGTTAAAGAAGTTAATTCATAATTTCTTCAACAGAATCAGTGCAAACATTTATCTACATGATGTAACCAATGCAGAATCCGTTCCGAACGTACATGATTAGAAGCGTCCGGACTTCATGGTGATTGGGGCAAGCCTGTCATAATTATCATGTAAAATATTTTTCAATTAAATTCTTGTGCGTAACCATTATCAGTAATTAGTAAGAAGCAAAATTCGAAGGAAATAATTTATAGAAACTGTAACTTTTTCCGTTTAATGTTCAACTCAAAAATATCGTTTTAGAGGCGTTTTACAGCGGTGACGCTTAGAGCGACAGAACATCCTCATGTTTTCGTTTAGTGGTCAACATGAAGCTAGAGTAGTAGGGAATCATTTTTATCAGATTTCTCTAGAACCACTGATCCAAGCAGCTTCAAATTCTACACTGTGTTTCCACAGGTGCAAACTAAAATATCTTGCAGATATCAACTCCAGACAATCAGCAGTTGTCGACTGAATATGATGCACGGACATACACACACAGATTTCTTCAATTATAATGAGAATAGTATCCAGAATACAAATCTCACCGATCTATGGACATGGACACGTTTGTTATGACTTGAGTGAACTCAGAGCTAATCAAGTTTGTCCTGATAGGTCGTATAATCAACTAGCTATAGCAATTTGCTCCTAATTTGCAACCTAACTGATATAAAAGTCAACATTTATAATGTGTATATTAACAAACTGACAGATGATTGCCATGACATTGTTAAGTGCTTAAAAGAGTTGTTTTCTAATATATGCCTAATGGTATAGCAAGCTTGTTATAGATATATATTTGTGTGTGATGAGGTATATATATTATTGTATATTTTCCTACTTTTCGTTTGGATTTCATGCACTTAAGAGATATTAGGTGCCACGGAATGCGGTTTCCTATCTTCATGATTACAAACAATGCACTCGCTTGTTGTCAAAGCTTTTAGTTGTGTCCTAATTACTGATGAATTACGAATTCGATCAAGATTTTTTTTCCTTTCTTGGGGATGTAATAGCATACGGGCAAACATCATTACATATAGCACGGTTAATAAGTGTGTGCATGAAAATAAACATATATATATATACATGTGTGTGTATGAATATCATTTATACACACATATAGATGCCTGCATATATGTGGACCCACACACCAAGTACATAAACACACCAAGTACACAAACACACGTGCGCACGCTCGCACACACACACACACACACACACACACATATATATATATATATATATATATATATATATATATATATATAATGCTCTTCCAACATGGAATGGAGTACTCTGGTGAATGAGGAATATATGCAGTAAATAAGCATATCGCTTAAATTCAACTTTACTGACCGTCCAGTTCTGTGGTGTAGAGAATGATACCAGCCTCCAGGTCTGAAGCTAAGGTTTCGATCCTACCTCGTGGTGTTGGATAGAATAATGGATAGTCTATAGCCACACTGAAGAGTTGCAATATAACGAAACAGCAATCTTCGGATGACACAATATATATATATATATATATATATGTGTGTGTGTGTGTGTGTGTGTGAACAGAGATCAAGGGAAGGGGATCTACATGATTCCAGATCTTCAGTTTAGTGAGGCTAGTACTTGAATAGCTCAAAAGTGAAGTGCGACGTGCGTAAATCATTAGTTCGCATGCTATGGTTCACAAAGGGTGCGAATAACAGCAAGCCACCTAGGTTATTGTTTTGACAAGAATTTTCTTCTCTTGCCTGTGCATATATATATATATATATATATATATATATATATATATATATATATATATATATATATATATATATATATATATATATATATATATATATATATATATTTATATATATATATATATATTTATATATATATATATATATATATATATATATATATATATATATATATATATATATATATATTAGCTGCCTGCGTTACCTGGGGAATGTTGATAGATCATGTAGAAAAAAATAACACAGAGTTTCTTGAAATAGGAAACGACACCCTTCGAGTGGGTCCAGCCCATTATGTTATCAACTAAATCGTTTTATTCGTCTAAACAGATTTAGGCTGACAACTTTTTAAGTCAAATCTCCAGGGAAATACATTGTATGATTCTTACTAAACTGGAGACTCTTTTATTACATTGTTTCCCTTAAATGTTAAGGCGATGGGTGGTAATGTGCACTTTGTTGTTAAGAGACTTCGGTTCGTTTAATCGCATGTAGTAACTGCCAATGACGATTGTCTGTTAGCCGAATAGGGGTCAACTTTTAATTATGGAAGAATGTAATACATTTAACTTCATTGTAGCCTTTCGTTCATCAAATATGCCATTTTCAATAAGTATACAGTTTGTCATAATGCTCCTTTGACTGTCGTCTGGTCTCTTTAGTTGTTATCATTGTCTGAGAAATAGGGCCATGAACCTTTCTTACGGTAGCGTGGGTCCTCATTTTTTTCTTTTTTTTTTCTTTTTGATGAAATGGCAGAAATTCAAGTTTGCAAAAGCCAGGTGTCCTTATTATAGCAATCTATACCAAGCTATTATCTCCAGTATGGCGATCTGCATAGTTTGGGGGAAGAATGTAAATGTAAAATTAAAAAGATAGAACAGGTTTACTTTGCGCGTAGTATGAATAAAAACAGATGCATACATATTAAAGGAGAAATTTTTCAAAGTATTAGATTTAGAAAATAATTTCATTTGCCGGAAAGTATCGATTAATATATCTCTAAACACGTATGAATGGTAGCAGTGAATAAAAGGTTAAAAGTGTTAATCTGTGAGGGTGCGTAGGAATCTAGAGTCGCTAAGCGGAAAGATTGTTTGATATATAAAGATATTTATGCTTCGTTCGTGTCTTTTTATAACTTGATTGGCGAGAATTACGCGTAAGAATATTGGACTATGGGAAATGATTGAACATATTTCTTTTTATTCAAAGAAAGAAAATGCTTTCCTTGTTTTGTTGGAAAGGTCGAAGGAAATTTCGATTGGACAATGATTGATTATATTTTTTATTATTTATAAAAAGAAATTACTTTATTTGATTTGTTGGAAAGATAGGATAGAATTTCAATGGTAGAAAACGTAGAAATCACATTCAGAAAATATCCAAGTTGACCTTTTGAGAAAATTCCAAAAATGTCCCGATCTCAAATTGACCTCTAAAGGTCACCAGAAGTTAATACAATCTGTCCTGTGTTAATTCTGGACTCAAATAACCCTTGTACACATACACAAATTTGCAGTCTATAGGGTGTGACCATCTCCGTTAGATTGGAAAATCTTACAAACGACCTGAACTTGGATTTACCTTTAGGGGTCAACAGGGTTCAACGGCACTTGATCCTGAGGCCAGGTTACTAATGTACACGAAGTTGAAGCCCGTACGATGCAGCCGTGTTCGTTAGATTTGAATCTGCCAAAATTTGACCTGACCCTGATTTGACTTTTAGAGATCACCAAAGGTCAGTACCACCTATCCAATGTTGATCTTTGGGTAAAGTTATCCCCGTACACAAATGTGCTGCTTCTAAGATCCAGCCGTTTGCATAAGATAGAATTGACCCAACACCACCAAAATTGACCTAAGATTAAATTGACTTAACTTGATCTTAAGGTCAAATTATCCTTGCATAAATTTGGGATATATATACATATACACACACACACATATATATATATATATATATATATATATATATATATATATATATATATATATATATATATATTGGGGCACTGGTGCATGAGATACCACGGCTTATGCAGATGCCTGAGCTGGCTGGAGAGGTCTACTGACCCTTGAGAGAAGTAAATCGACAGTATACTTGCCCGTGCGGATATTTCTTGCTGTTTCGGTCACATCAGAGCTATCTCAACTAAATATCAGGTCATTCTAATGGTATGATATTTGGCAGAGAAAAGAGTAGGGGTAATTGATCACTTGGTCGAACCATTTTAGAATAACTACATCATCTACCAAGGCAGTACAGGCGAAAGGCTGCCATCTGCATATCCAATCTTGTCAGGGGCCAAAGATAAATAGCTCATGGTAATCCGAGTGTGCTGGTGTGTTGAAGCATTATTCCAAAAATGATAAAAATAAAACAGACCTTTTAGATGTATTCATACTGCATGTACACTGGGAAATCGTGAAGATCTGCGAAGAGAAAGGGACAAAATCGATAAAGAGGCTTTACAATCGATCAAATGGTGCATGTAGCATTCACGCTCTGCTATTGGAGACCAATAAAGTCCGGTGGTATCGTGAGTTATTGCTCAGCGTCTGTGTTAGTTGTAATAATGTTTCAGTCTGAAGCCACACCTAACCCCAAGGTCATCATCTGAAGAAAGTCTCTTGGATGACACCGTAGCTATTTTCGCAGAATTTACAAAGATTAACGATTTCTGAGGAATTTCGGATAACACGGGGAAAGACTAGTGTGTATTAAAAAAGACAATCACTTGAGATTATATGGGTCCCGTGTTGATACTCCAATTGTATTCTTACATTTAGAATCTATTTTAATGCTGATGTATTCATTATTTGGGGTAAACCGAAAGGTGAAATATGTCAGTAAACTGTTTTCAGTTTTGTTATTGATATATTATCTTTAATGTTAAGCATATTGAAGTAGTTAAGTCGAGTAAATGCACGCAAAAAAAAATTGGCATCAACCAAAAAGTCATTTAAAACATAACTAGCTAAGATACCATGTACCAATATTTTGAAGAAAGGATTTGGAGGTTTTGTCAAATTCCTGGAGAGTTGACTTTACTACTGCAATTAATCTGACTTTCAATTTTAAGATATTCCGATTTCAGACTTGTATATCAACATGGGAGGTAAGAATAAGGAAAGATGGTATGATATGCTGTTTTCTTTTTGCTTTGATTTGATTCTTGAAGATTTTTTTAATGTTTTAAACCTCATTTGCACTTCTAATGGGTTTCGATATTCGAAATAGGATCAAATTGAAGATGAATTAGTCCCCGCTCCCATCGAAGTAATGATAGACAAGAGTTTAATTTAATTTACAATAAGATTTTGCAACCATCCACGACTACAATGGCCTTTTGTTTCAATAAAGATTTGTCAGAAATACTTTTCAAGTGAATATCTCCACTTTTGATACCACAATAATGCAAAATGAAATATACAATATTTCTTCTGTCTCAACTTATTAAGCTTTGTTTCCTGATGTTGACATTGTTTAATAATATATGAACACAAACACGAAAGAACCACACCCAAAGATAAACAACCTTAATCATTTACCTACATCTTAATTATTCAGTTGCGATAAAAAGCAATAACGATTGAGATGAAGGTAAATAATTGCACAAATTAATAATAATGATGGAGTATATAAATATTTTGTTTTTCTTTTTGGCAAAAACTACTGGGTTACTAAACATGTCATCAAAACAGTTCATCACCAAACCACAATATCATTTATAACCATAAATAAAGTTACAATTTTCATCCGTGGGCTAGTGGTTATAGGCGTTCAGTTTGTAACCAGTAAATCGGGAGCAGCATTTTCTTCTTCGCTTCTGAAGTCAGTGGTAGATTAACCATTTGGCTGAGCGTGTGTTTTCTTCAATATTTTTTTGTTTATCTATTTCTACCTGGCTTTCAAGGCCAGTGGCAGGTTGAACATCAGGCTGAACATGCCTTTTCTATCTTGCTGTCATCCAAGCTTTTGATGTCAGTAGCGGATTAATCATCAGGCCTAGTAGACGTTTTCTTTATTCCTTCTTTTAGACACCTATTATTTAGTTTTCACTTTATTTTTGTACGTAACAACAGAAATGGGTGACAGATAAAAATGACTAAAAACCAATGGCGTCATACACGATGAACGGTGACACAGTGACGTACGCAAAAACTGATGACGAATTCACTCCCACTTTTAAAACCAAAATCAGGTCGACGCATTTCACAGCAGTTTGCAAATCCCATTAACAGCAACTACTTATAGAGGAGTTGAAATGGGGCTCGTAGTCTTGGAATGATATTGTATGGAGAAATGAATAATGTTTTGTTTACCTTTTTGATTTTGATGAAGCAAGAGAGTATGACGCTACTGCAGCCAAGCTTCTTACTTTTACATTAAGTGCGTATATATTTACATTGAATGACAGTATTTTACTTTGTTATTGAACGTTATCGATTCGGTATATTGATAGAATAGAATGCCAGGTGTTTCTGAAAAGCAATGTCATTTTTATTTTTGCAAATTCAACTTTTTTCAAGTGCTGGTAATTGCTATCAAAATGGGAATTATGGATGCTTTCAACCTTTTTCAATATCGTCTGAAAGAAAGTGAATTAGGCTATCATAGACCTAGCGACTTTCCTCCTCCCACGCTGCACTTCCTTCCAAATTTTTCTTGGCTTCACAAGCAGCTTCTTACTTTTCCTGACTCTTTCATTAAAGTATTTAGCCAGTCTTTGCCAACAGCTACCATCATTCAACATTTTTCAATTTGGTTTGAAAGAAAGTGAATCTTGCTAACCTCTCTCTCTCTCTCTCTCTCTCTCTCTCTCTCTCTCTCTCTCTCTCTCTCTCTCTCTCTCTCTCTCTCTCTCTCTCTGTGGTTTAACTACAGTTTGTACAGGAAAATAGCAAAGAAAAAAATCTAATCATACCGTGGCTGGTTATCAACTCGGAAATAATGGTTTAAAAGCAACCAAATACTTTGCGACATTTAACTAGGCTCCAAGTCACTCCCAAAAGCAACGACGCAATCGGCACGTCTCACTCAACAAATGTCCAACCAAGTAAAAAAAAAAGAGCGGTATGCTTCCCTTCGAAGGAGTTAACTTTTAACTTGAACAGAAGCAACGTCCAATATTCAAGTGCCTATTGGACGCGATATATTTTATATGGGATGGCCCATGGCTACTAATGTTACGGAAGAGAACTCCAACCACACCAACCTTTTCAATATGATTTGAAAAAAAATTAGGCTCTCATGAACTGAATAACCTTGCATAAATATTCAATTATAGTAACAAATGTTTTTTTCAGATCTATATTCATGGCTGAAGAAAAACCGGCAAGAGAAGCTATAAATAATTACCTCCCTTGAGTAAGTAAGTAAAGATTATGTTTCACAAACAAATTTATCCTTTTGCATGTCGACCTATTGGTGGGTAAGTAAGTTCACACACGCATGCGTATTCTGCATGGTATTCCCTGATGAAAATATCTGTCAAGCATTGGCGGCAAACAACTTACATAAGTCATGGTATTTACGAAATTGTAAAATTTGCGCAAAATAATTATTCATGATTGTTTACACTAAAAACAATATAAGAAAGATTCGATAAATTTTTTGGATGAATGTTTTCAAAAATAGGATTAAATACTTATGCATGTGAGACAAGTAATAATTTCATCAGACCTAAAGGAATTTTCAAAGAATACGTAAGAATATAAACAGGATTGCCTCATCAGATGTGATTTTCCAATTTTTCGCCTCTGGAAATCACTCTCAAATTCGAAAAATTTTTTTTAAAAAGTCTTTCAATTGACAATAATGGACTTCAAAAAATTTTTAAAAATGAATAAACCCAGATATTGTCAACACTGGACTCATAAATTGAGAAAAAAACAAAATATCTAAATAGGCAACCTTGGTTAAAAGTGCAAATTTTTTTGGTACCAAATTAACCAGATTCCTTAGTTATCACCCGTGATTTAAAATGAAAAAAATTCTTCTGTCCAATGTATCAAGTTATTGAAAAACAAAAAGGGAAAAAAATTCTCAACTTCGCGTGATGAGCACAATATAAAGGCATTTGTTGATGAGCTTCATCAGAATCTAATCATAAAGTCATTAACTCTAAAGTGTAGCTTGAGAGGATTTTCAGAGAAAACCTGTTTGACTAATTCGGTGAAAATGTTTCCTCTCTGAGACGTACTGATAAATATTCATTGGATCGATTTAAATTTGTCACATGGTCACATTAAAGAGAAAAAAAGATTTCACCATAACTGACCATTTAATTAACCACATCACTGCGGAGAGATCTCTACAAGCCATTCCGATATTAATGAGAGAAATTCAAGAAAGAACCTGTTGTTCATTCCATATCCGTTTGCAAGAAGTCCATTTGCGTAATTATATATCCGTGAAAACCACGATTATTAATGGATCCGTACTATTTTTTTTTCTAATTCATGACCGTTTTCAGCTTACAAACCGACTATCCCAATATCTTTATTCGGAAAATAACAATGTTATTTCCGAAAGCTTTTTTTATGTTCCTGATTTAAAGACTGCTTCTTCAACAGGCAAATCGAACTCAAGTATCAAGTATGCAAAGCATGGGAATATTTTTCAATTGCTTCAATTGAATTTTCCACTAACTTATAAACAAAATCCATAAGGAACACTAATGGAATTGGAGAGAAAAATGGAAGTTTGATAATGTCTCTTCTGGTCACCATCTATTAAGGCTGGTCGAGAAATGATGTAGCTATTAACAGAACAGACCGTTCTGAGGGAAAAGACTGCATATTTATGCATTTACCGACCCCGTCTGCCTGTTTACAACCATACCATGAGAGCAGTAAAACTTGGCTGGAGAAGAACCGTTATATCTCAATATGAATTGAGGATACTTATTTTCGATGTGGGGAAGTGGTACAGGCCGCAGCAATGGAACTAGAGGGCTGAAAATTTACAGCCTACTATATAATGATAGATGAACTAAATGAAGAGAGCAGCCTACACATAAACTTCAGCAAGGCAAGGATCATGTGCAATAACCACAACAGAGATAAGAACACTAAGATCAAAATCGAGAACATAGAACTGGAGAAAGTAGATCACTACATCTATCTGGGACAACAAATCTCCATGACACACTCAAAAGAAGAAATCAAGCGAAGAATCATACTAGGATGGCAAACCTTTGGTAGAGCAAGCTCGGCCATCAAAAATAAGAGGATCCAATTAATCCTAAGAGGAAGGGTGTATACCCGATGCATCATCCCAGTAGTCACTTATGGAGCTGAAACATGGAACCTAACCAAGAGACAAATCCGCAAATTAAGAACCAACGTGCACATGAAAGAATTAGGCTGGGCCTCACATGGAGACACCACAAGACAGCACAGTACATCCGGAAAAAGACTAAAGTCAGGGACATCATAGAATCCATTAAAAATCTCAAATGGCAGTGGGCTGGCCATGTTGTACGAAAGGCAGACAACCGATCGATATCGCTACTCATGACATGGATCCTCCGAGATCACATGCGCAATCGAGGCCAGCAGAATATCAGATGGAGAGATAAGCTAAACAATTTCAGAAAGTACTGGCTCTGCGACGCCTATGATAGGGAAGTGTGGCGAATCCAGGGGAAGGTCTATGTCCAACTACGGACGTTGAAAGACTGATGATGATGATGATGATGATATCTAGAATGAACTCCCTCCTCCTCTATAGGTGTTTGGTGGGGTGTTCAATTTTCAATCCAATTTTATGCTAAATTGATGACTCAGTTTGTCATCAACACCATTCACGTTTGTGTCCTGATAATTCAGGGTTTATTCGCCGACAATTGATCACCCCTCTTCCAAATTTCCATCAATCACCCCCAACATGGCATGCAGCCAAGAGATGTTGGTCACATGATGGTTTTTAATGAGTGACTAACCAGATCTGTTTTGATACATACTGAGATATTTAGATAACGAAATTCGTTGACGTGTTAAATGTTTGGTGAATTTGTAAACCATGGAATGCGATATAATTGTCGTTATTTGGTAATCGAAGCTCTGTCGGGCACAAGGTTATGGTCGTTGAGTACTCAGTGAGAATCAACGACGACTTTTGCAAACCATCGCGCTGTGGTAGGTGCTCAACCCGATATGATTACGTGCGACATTTTTTGGGATATTTGAAACCAGCACCTAATTGTATGAGTAGATATAGGATGTAGAAACCGTACAAAAGTAACAGGAGAGTCGAGCAAGGCTATTAAATACGCTTGTCGTTGGGAAACTCGTGCTAAGAGGGACACGAAAACAAAACACTTTTAAATCATCAGAAAAGAAAAAGAGAGTTATATCTGCTGGGTATTGAATTACAATTAGTACGTGCAACGAGATAACGTGCATAGCTGAATTGTAATTCAACTATCTCTTTGTCATGAGGTATGTAAATAGAGCAATAAATAAATACTGTTAGTCCTAACTTTGGCCCACATTTTCGTGACCAAAATTATCTCACTTGGTCTGTCATGTTTTTGACTTTTCTCTCTCTCTCCCATTTTCTCTCTCACTTTCTCCCCCCCCATCCCTCTCTCTCTCTCTCTCTCTCTCTCTTTATATTTATATATATATATATATTTATATATATATATATATATATATATATATATATATATATATATATATATATATATATATTGAAGAATATCGACGGTTCAAGCTAAGAAACGGAGACTCTTTTTTCAATGCGGCAGGACCAATTACGTCGAAACGGAAAGAGATAGAAATTCGCATAACGTTTGGAGTAAACAACATACAGAGACAAATAAGTATATTTTCTTCGGAATTTTGACCCAAGGAATTCAAAAAATGATTATTCGAACACATACCGACTTATTTCAGCAAAAAAAAGTGGAAAGACGATAAGAAATCCGATCATATGTTTTCTTATGTAAACCAGATATAGGTTGTTCGTACTGTAATTGTGTTTTCTATTTAATCCTTGAAATGTCTATTATTCTGACTGTTCCCAGGCTGTAATAATTTTCCACGGGTTCGTTTTGGCCCAATACTATACATAGTGCGAACCCAGATCCTGACACTGGAAAAAAAATCGTCTAACTTTCCAAGTAAAAAACATGCAAAGGCAAATGAATCTATTTTTCCTTACAATTCTGAACCTGCAGAATACAGAAATATGGGTATTACTTAGATCCAAACACATTTTGGTACTATTTCAGGACAAAAACAGCAAAAGAAAACGTTTAGAATCCGATTATATGTTTTCATATGTAAACTAGATATCAACTGTTTGTCCTGTAATCTGTTTTTTCTTTATCCTCGACTCGCTTTCTCTATGACTCTGTCAGTTAACAGGCTTAAATAATATCAGATGGAATTCAGTTCAACCGTATATAACATCTAACGCAAATCTGAACCTGGACACCAAAAAAAGATTATCATAAACTTATGAAGTAAACACCAATACAGAAAAAATGAGCATGTTTCCCATACAATTCTGATCGAAACGATTCAGAAAAATGCTTATTGTTTACATTCAAAATTTTATTTATATATATGTGTGTGTGTGTGTGTGTGTGTGTGTGTGTGTGTGTGTGTGTGTGTGTGTGTGTGTAAAGAATGGAAGATACCAACCACAATACAGTTGGTTTAAGGTTGAAAAGTACCACGGTGTCATTCGTTGGCTTCAGTGAAAAATCATAAATTCTCATAAATTGTGTGAAAAACCAAGTCAAGGTCAGGAACCCAAGATTAGTAAAAGTGACCGCTGGCTCTCAGAAGACAGCTAAAATAGAAACTATTCCTCTGCTTTGACTGTTAATGCTAATAATATTAGTCTATAAGCTGTTGTATATGTTCATATGAAATTCTCAATCCCTTTGAAACGCTAGACTTGCGAAGGAAGAGGTGATCTGAAATTATATGAGTAAAACCATGATAATTAGACAAGGATCATCTCCGATAGCATTGACCTGGGCACCCAGCCTGCTGCTCTGTCGAGTCAAAACTCCGAGGGTTAGCAGACCTCTAAAGTCAGCGCACACCAGCTTCGTCGGATCCCTGGGATCCCTGCGCAAAGCTACAGGCTGCTGTACCGTCCGGTGTATCTGTGTCTAGAAATTGCAGACAGCCATATTATGGTTCTGCGCTTGAAGTTGCAGACAACTGTACAGTCCCAATTGTACTTAAAAAGGACGGTCCAGCTTAATATTTATCAACAGCAGATTGTTCACACCCTGTGGTTTGACCACAGGCACACCCTACTGTCGGAATACACCTGCAAAAGGGCGACTGGCCTCTACAGCGAGCTTATATCTTCCAGGAGAAGGACACGCCTGTCAAACCTACGACCTTGAAATCCTGCTTTTATCTGTTGCCCCAGTAGACTATAGAAAGCTGAATGGCGGTTTGGAAGGTTGGGTAGGTCCTGGGCAAGCTAACCTCATCTTTAAAAATCCATTGCTCAGGCTGACGGGGAAATTTGCACAGAGGCCCCGCTGGTTATGGTCTTACTGCAGTGGTAATCTCTCCCAACAATCTTCGTCTGCGAAGCCAAGTCATTCATCAATCCCTTATATATATATATATATATATATATATATATATATATATATATATATATATATGTATATATATATATATATATATTGACTGTTAATTAAGTTTTAAACTTCTCATCATAATTATCATCATCATTAAAGAGGTCAGCAAAGTTTATCTCTCTAATCTATATGTCTTCCTCATCATCATCATACCATTACTCTCCACCCCAACTCCATCCACAGTTTATGGTTTCCTGTCTCCTTCTTTCCCGTTTTCATTCTATTTTCTTGATCAATACCTCGACAAGAGTAGATGAGCTCTAAAACTCCTTTGTCCTTTATCCTCTCCCATTCAATTCAGAGGATTTGGGGCGTCTAGAATATTGGTCGGTATTCTTTCTCGTAACAGTCAACTCGCTGTGCATGTGGGATGAGATATACTTTGGTGGGCGGTAGGTATTTGAGGTCTGCTTTGGGATTTGAGTTCAGTATTTTGACAGCCCCAACCATTAATTGCAGCATCTTGGCCCTCACAGTATTAACCGACTGTATCCGAACGTGGTCATACATAACGTACGTGAAAAGCTCCATCTTCTACTAAAGTTCATCTGCCACCAACCACAATGTGATGAGCTGACTCAAAATGTTATGAAATTTAGGATTCTTCTGCATCTTCTTCAACGGTATTTACATTTCCCTTGCCAAGTAGCGGTTTATCCAGGTCTGCTTTGTATAACATCTCATCAACTTCTATTCGGTTTTCTTGATTTTGAAGTTCCATATCACAAATATAGTCTGCCATCGTCCATACACGTGAAGCATGCATCAAGTATAATCAAATTTCCGCGACCATTTGAGCAACTGGCTTTTATAATCTCATAACCTACTGAGACTTTCCCTAATTTAGGCTTCGGGGTGACAGTCAAACTAGCCTTATCTTCGATCATTTTAATTCGCCATTGGTTAAGATGAGGTCATATGATCTCCTGTCAAAACACACCTCTGTCTACTTTTATTTCTCCAGCCGGGAAGCTACCTCATTGCTTCTCCAAGCCTTGAGAAGCAGGTCACAGCTGATTCTTGTTCAGGTCATTGCCCAGGAGACATTGAATCCAGGGAGGGGGTGCGTGGACCATCGTGCAGCTGGAAGATGACGTTACTCTGTCCCTAGTACATAAAAGGCTGCAATGCAATATGAGAAAATGAGTCATGCATTAATACAATGTCAACTTTTTAGCTTTTTCCAGCAGATTATGTATTATGTTAAAGCATATAGGGAATTAGTTGAGTCAATATTTTACTTACCCCTACAAATGTGAACTTGGCCTTTTTCCTGCAGTGATCAATCGTCTCCGGGGTAAACATCTTAGGGTGCTCAAAGAATACACTCTTCTTGGAGATAGACTGCTCTTGGATAAACTGCTACTAGGAAAGAAAAATTCGAATCCCTTGAAGAAGTAGCAGAAGATTCCTGTATCCCATCAAGCTTTCAGTCAGCTTAGCACATTGTAGATGGTGACAAATGAGCTCCGAAAAGAAATAGAGTTTTTCGAGTGAATTATGTAAGGTTACGTGCGTATACAGCCAGTTGATACTGTGTGGGCCAAGATGCAACGAAAAATGATGGGTTCTGAAAAAATACTGAACTCACACTCAACAGTAAACCTCAAATAGCTGCCTCACCCAGGGTATATTTAAATCCCCTTGTACAGCAAGCCAACCACGGAGTCGACTGCTACAAGAGAGCAGACAAACAATTATTTGAGAGGACCAAGGTCTATGGTCATGTAATAGGATGGGGAAAGACAGTGGGTGGAAATGGTTTTACTGCTCATCTTCATGGTTGCTTCCATCTCTAATCTCATTCCTGTCGTGTACAAGCTTGGAAAACTGTCAAAATGGAAAGAAACTCTTGAGAAGGTGGTAGATTACACAGACAAGAACTCAGAGACAGTGGATGACGAGGATTGAGTGTACGACTGGCGTGAGGAAGGGGAAGATATGGAGATCAATTGACGATCTGTTTAATGATTATGATAATGATGATGAGTAGTTCAGGACACAAAAAAATTTATTCACTGTCAAAATGACGGTTTGGACAAATAGAAAAAATTGATATCTAGTGTATACATGAAAAGATATCATCAAATTTTCAACTTTCTGCCTTTTTGTTGTTTTTTGTCAAGAAATATGATCAAGATCAGTTTGAATCTGAGCAATAAACATTTTTTTAATTGATTTGGTCATAATTGTATGGAAAATGTGCACTTTTGTCTCTGAATGGAGTCAACTTGAACTTAAACGATTTTGTGGGGGTTTTCGTTTTCACAAAATGTTATATTGGGTTAGATAAGACCCCAACGAACATTGTTGGCTGACTGAATCATTGGATAAACATTTCAATAAACATATCAACATTTTGTGGCTAACAAAAAAGTTCAAGTTCAAATTTACATCTGCTTTCTGGGGTTTCCTCAAATGCAGATATTATTTGAACTGATATCACTCGTTTACTAATTTGTGGAAAATATCATCTTTGTAGTATGATATCATAAATTTGATTCAGTCCTTTCATGATCCTGCGAGTAACAAGTGGATCATCAAGCAAAAAATTATCACCAACCGAATCACAAAAACACTGGATGAAAATCAACTACGAGAACAGACTGGCTTTAGAAGGAGCCATTCGACCATGGACCACCTGCAATCGATAAATAAGCTGAAAGAAAAAGTAGCAAATTATAAACTACCACTCGCCGTAGCATTTATCGACTTCAAAAAGGCGTTAGATTCAATAGAAATCCCTAAGGTCATGGAGGCTATCACTCAACAAGGTGTAGATCCAGTATATGTCAAAGTGCTGAAACATATATACAATCACAGCAGCTCCTTCAGGCTACATAAAGACTCGGACCCCTTTCAGCTCCAGAAAGTGGTAAGGCAAGGTGATGCCAGCTCACCCAAACTCTTCAAAACCTGTTTCGAGATGTCTAGACAGGAAGAGTACAGGGATCAGAATAGTCAGCGAGTATCTGAAAAACATTTTCAGACATTGCCCTTTTCGCAGAGAACAAACACGACCTCCAACGAATGATAGATGAACTAAACGAAGAAAGCAAAAATGTCGACCTACACATGAACATTAGCAAGACGGAGATTATGTGCAATAACAATATCGGATATAAAAGTACAAAGACCAAAATCGAGGACACAGAACTGGAGAAAGTAGACCACTACATCTACCTAGGACAACGAATCTCCATGAGACCCTCAAAAGAAGAATTACCCAAGGATGGCAAGCCTTTGGCAGAGCGAGCTCAACCTTCGAAAACAAGAAGATTCCTTAATCCTAAAAGGAAGGGTGTACAACTAATGCATCCTCCCAATAGTCACTGATTGGGCTGAAACATGGAAGCTAACAGAGCCACAAATTAAGAACCATGCTACGTGCACATGAAAGAATTATGCTGGGCCTCACATGGAGAGATCACAAGACAACACAGTACATCCAAAGAAAAGACAGGAGTCAGGGACATCATAGAATCCATTAAAAATCTCAAATGGCAATGGGCTGGCAATGTTGCAACCGATGGACATCGTGACTCATGACATGGAACCCCTGAGATCACAAATGCCAAGCGAGTCCAGCAGAATATTAGATGGAGAGACGAGCTAGACAAATTCAGAATAGAAAAGTGTGGTGATAAAGAAGCGTGGCGAATCTTGGGAAAGGTCTATGTCCAACCACTGACGTTGAAAAACTGATGATGACGATGATGATGATGATGATGATGATGATCCTAGACTTTTAGCTCCTCTAGAAGATACGCTACCACTAGTTCCTTCAGAAAATCTATTTGTTACAAAGTGCTTTTAAGGACCAGAATAACTTTAGACAATATCTTCAGCTTCAGATACATAGCGTGCAATCCTGTCGGCTGATTTTCTCGGAATTCTCTAAAGAACGAAAGTAACAATAACCTTCACATACATTAAAAGTGAAGGTTAGGAGTTTCTCAACTTGTTTTTGTTGAAATGCTCCAGCACTCATTCTGAAACGACTATTAAAATAGCATATTCCATCTTCACCAAATTGTGATACACATTCTTTGCATTTCGTTTATATTCAGGCTTCTTTTTCTGAGTTTTCAAAAATATGTTTGAGAGTCTGTAAAATATCGGTATCCATTTCTGGTGGCCATACTGCTTTAGAGCATTCGACCATCTCGTTACACTTGAGCTCTGTAGGGAAAAATCTAGATCTGACCTGTGTGTCCAAAATCCTCAATCATCGTAGAAATCCAGAAAAAGAAATATACAAAAGCTGCATATACAAAAGCTGCAAATGGCGAAGTAGTCAACAACTTCGGTATAGTGGACACTGTCTTTCCTCCAACAAGGTGGAGTTAATAGGCTGCAAATGGTCTGTAGTCTGCGTATCAGTTAATGTTTTTAAAAGGGTGCCAGCAGCCCTTTCTCGGGGCCTTTCATTCTAGATATATCATCGCAGGACTAACCAAGAATATCACCAAGAGGGAGCTTGTGTTCATCAAGGACTTGTATTTTGCTGAACAAGGTCGTGAATGAATGGTTTTCAATTGGTGAAAAATGTTAAAAAAATCTCTCACAGGCTTTTCCGTGACAGCAGTATCGAACTACAATAACCAGCTGGTCAACATGTGTTGGGTTAGACGTAGAGTTAGCTTGAAAGAAAAAATAAAGAGCAAAAATATAAACAGAATGTTACTACTGCAAAAAGTGCGTTTGCTTAGATATCATTTCAATTAGCGACCAATCACTTATCTCTGTGCTCGATCTATACAAAAACTGCATCGATTTTGTTAGAAAAATTCATCCATTAAAATGAAATTGCTTTTGGGTCCCTGGGTTAGGGGGTTTGAAGCTTAAACCTTATTAGCTTCATTGTAAATCTACCACTGAACTAGTCCAGGGTGTTCTAACATCCTATTCTTCCCTGCTCTGGAAATGCATCATAATAAAACCCCTAAATAACCCAAAGTAATCATATATTGGGCCCAATTGTTTTATTATTTTGTTAAAAAGGCGCGAGTCTCAGTTACTCTATATATATGCTGGGGTGAGTATGTGATTTTAAGGAGACAAATGTAATTATCATAGTAGACAGGGATCCAAAAAGAAATTTTTTTTTAGCGTTGGGGATGGGGGTACAAATGGGAATGAATCAGGCAGGGTCAAAAATTGTGAATTCATTCATCATCATCATCATCATCATCATTCTTTTAAGTCCGTTGTTGGACATAGACCTTCCCCAGGAACCGCCATATTTCTCTATCATGGGCGTCGCACTGAATTCATCTAGTTCATCTCTCCATCATGCATTTTGTCTGCTTCGGTTTCGCATTTGGTCCCTGGGAATCCATGTTGTGAGTCGTGATGTCCATTAGATGTCTCTCATTCTCACAACATGACCAGCCCATTGCCATTTGAGTTTTCTAATAGATTCTATGATATATCAAACCTCCATTTTCTTCCTTATATACTGTGCTGTCTTGTGTAAGATTGAGTATGATTCTCTCATGCGCACGCTGCATGCTTCTCAGTTTGCAAGTTTCTCTCTTGTTTGCGAAACTCAGAATCTACCAAAAATATTCCCCTCCTCGTTCGGGGGTTCAGTTTGCAATGGAAAATTCTACTAAATTGGTCCATCAGTTTGTGTCCGGCAGCGTTCATACTATGTAAATATATTTCATCAAATGGAATTCCGGAGCAGGATTTTAGCAAATTAGTGTTTGAAATCACCCCATGAATTTTGTGGGGGTTCAATTTCACAATGAATTATTTTGCTAAATCATTCCCGTATTTTATGTCAGGCAGCTTTCAAAACAACCTAAAAATATAATATCTCGTTATGATTCCTTCAAATGACTGTCTGTCATGCATAACTTGAAGACAGCTAGAGCTATGGTCACCAAATTTTCTACGGTTACTGATGGAACCCTGCAAGTTAGCTTTCGAAAGGAAGTTTGTTTGTTTTCTTTGCTTTGATTTGGGTTTATGAGGGGTGACATTTTTTTTTTAAATATTTTGATGAGCATCTAGGTGACTCTTTCATTTACTTTTTGCGTTGATAAGGTTTCTTTACATTACATAACTTCGGTACGTTTTATATTTGTTAAAATAAATAAATATGGAGTTTTAATCTGACCAAGGGTCCGTTTAATCAAAATGAATTATAAAACAACCGTTTTCACAAGCTTTTGCTTGTGAAACATTTTTACAAAAATAAATAAATACGTAATTTCAATCTAATGAAAAGTTTATCAAATCAAAACGAAGACATAAAAAAATACGATGAAAAGTAGTGCATGCTGGAGATGTGATGACGTTGAAATCCGTTTTCAGACAGTACTGTTAGGGATGTTATCAGGATTAACGACGTAGTTCCAACAGATATTTATTCATCTGTCCCAAAAGATTCCCATTCATGATGACATTCTTTCTTGAGAGCGTCTGATAGGGGAACGGCTTTACTTTTCAACTTGGTAATGAACTCAAAAAACGCAGCTTATGCAGTGAAATGGCATTTGAATTACTTTACCTAAATATTTTGAAAGCAATAAAGAATCGCTTTAACCAAAACAGAAAACAGCCCAGATGTAAAGGAGAGCTCTGGGAAGTTTTAAAGGAAGTCTGGTATAATATACCTGAAAATTACTTTAGTAAACTTCAAAGAAGTTTTCCTCCAGAGAGTTCAAACTATTCCACGAGCGATGTGAAGGGCCATGTTGAATTGTGACTCTAGTCTGCAAAACTACAAACAGTTAGTATTTTATGCTGTACATATGTGCATACATATGTGGTAGACGAATTTTTATGAATAGGATAAGAAATAAATATTTATGACCCCTCCTTGCTGAAATAAAATATCAAGGGTTGACATTTGCATCATATTTTATATATATATATATATATATATATATATATATATATATATATATATATATATATATATATATATATATACATACACACATATTATTGCGTCATCCACAGACAGCTGCTTCGTTGTATTACAACACTTCAGTGTGGGTACAGACCATCCATTATTCCATCCAGTACCACGAGATAGGATCGAAACCTTAGCTTCAGACCCAGAGGCTTGTAACTTCCCTCTACTCCACGGAACTGGACGGTCAGTAAGGTTGAATTTAAGCGATACATTTATTCATGCATATATATTCTCCGTCCACCAGAGTGCTCCATTCCATGTTGGAAGAGCAGTGCATAAGTTTAAAATTACCTCGCTTAAAGAGTGCTCAACCCTGAATTGGGGAGCGTTAATTATTATGTCATCCACAGATAACTGCTTCGTTGTATTACAACTCTTGAGTATGGCTACAGACCATCCATTATATATATATATATATATATATATATATATATATATATATATATATATGGGATATTTTAATACACACTAACACAGCACTCACCACTGATGATGGGAAGAATCCCAAAACATGTATGGACAATTTACTTATAAGGATTGATAAACCTTACCTCCAAACACCTCACTCCCGAGTCTGTCTCACTCTCTACAGTACACATTATATATATATATATATATATATATATATATATATATATATATATATATACTGTTTTCAAATATTACTTTATACATGGTGATAATGCTCAATATTTTGGAATAGAGCGTAAATAAACAGCTAGATATTTTGTTTGTTTGTTTTTCAAACTGGTAAAATATAACCGATGATAACTTCAGTCAACTTTCCAAATCATTCTACGTGCAAAGGGAAGGGTAATGTTGAACAGTGATTTTAGTCTTCAGAACTATACCTGTCTATGCACACACACACACACACACACACACACACACACACACATATATATATATATATATATATATATATATATATATATATGAGAAAGATAGTGTTAAGCAGCATAAATAGATACATACGACCAAACACGCCATCTTAACATGATGCTGCTCTCCCAACTGAGCTTAGCAGGCTAAGCCGATCGACATTTTTTTCAGCATGTAAAACTGGAGTGTCTATTCAAAAAGAGTTCCCCCTAAAAATGATTTTTTTAATTATTCAGTCGGATTAAATATCTATTCGTCTTTACTATCTATCTATCTATCAATCTATTCATAACTATCTATCTATCATAATCTTGCGAGTCTTTGTGAGCTGCTGTGTCTGTTATTTTTGCCACCTTTTGATATTCAATAGTTATACCTTTGAGCCAAACTGAATCAATATTATTTTACTAATCTTTTGTATGTATATATGTATGTAGTCTAGAAAGCTTTACAACTTTAAACACTAAACGTTAAGAAATTAGTTCGGAGATATTTTTGTGTTACTTCAGTCACTCATTTCCGAATATCTGTCAATGCAATTCATGTAATTTTATCAAGTGTTTTCCCTCTGTTTTACATATATTTAGTTATTATGATACAATGTATAAATTTGCTCTTGTTGGAATCATCAGTCGTTTACCATGTTTCTCTTTCGACGACTTTGAAAACAAATCAGTTATAATAACACGGTACCCCAGCAGTGTTGATCAAACACCACCTCTTTTTCAGCTATGTTTTACAGTACAGCTTATGTCATACATGCAGTTTGTCATTTTATATAGGGTATTATGTGTATTGTATATTGATATTATTTTATACTACATATCATTTATTTTTTTAAACAGGGCTTACTTACGTAGATTACGCAAAAAAACATATTCAGCGATGAGGGATCAGTAAGTAAAACAACAAACTTGATTCGCTGTTCGTGTCATTTCTATAAAATGTTCACCCATGTGAATTTCAAATCCTTTCTGACGGTTTTGTTCTCATACATTTAAGACTGCATGCAAACCAACTTATGATATTATCTTAAAGAATACTACATATACATATACATATGTGTGTGTATGTGAGTAATTTTTCGAATTCGCCGTTGTTACGCTCACTGCCGTAAATAATTCGGTTCATGCAAAATTTAGTTCCTAAAACTGTCTTTCCTTATTCAAATAAACATGATTATATATATATATATATATATATATATATATATATATATATATATATATATATATATATATATATATATATATATATGTATATATATATATATATGTATATATATATATATATGTAATTTGTTTGCGTGGATAGACATATGGAGTTCTGCAGACTAGAATCACTATTCAACATGGCCCTCCCCTGTGCACGTAGAATAGTTTGAACTCTCTGGAGGAAACTTCTTTGAAGTTTACTCAAGTTATATCCAGTTATATTATACCAGACTTCCTTCAAAACTATTTAACCGTCTATTTACGCTGTATTCCAAAATATTGAGCACTATTGCCATGTATAAAATAACTTTTGAAAACAGTATGCATTTATACGTATTGACCCCTAATAAGAACTTCAAAAAATGAAAGTAAACGTACCTTTTCGATTGTGACAATCGGGATTTTTTACCCCTAAAAGTAAAGTAAATAAAGATTACCGATTAATTTTGATTCCTAAGAGTAAAAAAAATCTTCCGCCTGATTCTGACCCCGAATGATAAAACAACATTGTCCTTCAATTTTCACTCTTAAAGATAAAAAAAAAAGAAAATCTCTGGTATTTCAAGGCCTGAAACAAAGTCTCCCCCCATCGATTTCGAGCAATAAAAGAATTTCTCTTGAAAATAAAATATTTAAAAAGCTTGATTTTCATCCCTGAAAGAGGAAAAAAATATCTCCGCCGTCGAATTCGACACGTAAAGATAAAAAAAATGAAAGTTGGCCTTCGACTTTTTGTACCCAAATTGAGACCAAATCTTCCCCACGATTTTTACCAGTAAAACTGAGAAAAAATCCCTTGGATTACGACCCCAATCTACTTTCACGGCGCCTAAAAATAGAATAAAAATTCATTACGATTTTTAAAAAAATACCCTTCTATTTTCGTCCCTAAAAGAAAAAAAACAATTTTCCTTTGATATTGGCCCCGCTCTGTGAAAAATGAAATTTCCTCAAGATTTTTTGCTCCAAAACAGAAAAAAAAATTATACCCTCGATTTTGACCACAATTGAAAAGAAATCCTTTGATTTTTCACCCCAGAAAGTGGGGAAAAAGTATCCCTCAATTTTGATCACTGAAAGTAAAAAAAAAAAAAAAAACTCCCCCCCCCCCGATTTCGACCCTTAAAAATAGAAATGAAATTCCCTTTGCTTTCATCATCATTATCATCAGTCTTTTAACGTCCGTCGTTGGACATAGACCTCCCCCAGGATCCGCCATATATCTCTATCATGGGCGTTGTGCAGCCAGTATTTTCTGAATTAGTCTAGTTCATCTCTTTATCTTGTTTTTTGTCTGCCTCAGTTTCGCATGTGGTCTCTGTGGATCCACGTTGTGAGTCCTGATGTCCATCGGTTGTCTGTCATTCTCGCAACATGACCAGCCCATGGCCATCTGAGTTTTCTAATGGATTCTATGACGTCTCGGATTCCCGTTTTCTTTCTGATATATTGTCTTTTGATCTCTCCATGTGAGGTTGACCATGATTCTCTCGTGCGCACGCTGCATACTTCTCGGTTTGCAGGTTTGTCTCCTGGTTAGCTTTCATGTTTCAGCTCCATAAGTGACTATCGGGAGGATGCATCGCTTATATACTCTCTTTTTGTTGGGATCGTCTCCTTTTTGAAGGTTGAGCTTGCTTTACCCAAAGCTTGCCATCCTAGGGTGATTCTCAGTTTTATTTCTCCCTCTTTTGTGGATTTCATAGAGATTCGCTCTCCCAAGTAGATGTAGTGGTCTTCTTTCCCCAATTTTGCATCTTCAATTTTGACAGTTATGTCCTTATTCTTTATGTGATTGTTGTACATGATTATTGTTTTACTGAATTCCATGTCTAGGACAACTCTTTTGCTTTCTTCGTTTAGCTCATCTATCATTAGTTGAAGGTCGTATAGGTTCTCTGCAAAAAGTGCGATGTCGTCTGCAAATCTGAGGTTGCTCAGATATTCGCCGTCTATTTTGATTCCTCTATTTCGCCAGTCCTGGTTACGGAAGATCATCTCGAGGCAGACTCTGAAGAGTTTGGGTGAGCTAGTATCGCCTTGTCTTACTCCTCTTTGGAGTTGGAGGGGTTCAGAGTCTTCCTGTAGCCTGATAAAGGAGATGCTGTGATTGTAAATATATTGCAGTACTCTGACGTATACAGGGTCTACACCTTGTAGAGTGATAGCTTTCATGACCATTGAAATTTTTAAAGAGTTGAATGCCTTCTTAAAGTCTATAAATGCTACAGTGTGGTATACTCTGCTGCTTTCTCCTTCACCTGGTTTATTAAATGGAAATGGTCCATGGTCGAGTAGTTTCTTCTAAATCCATCCTGTTCCTGTGGTTGGTTTTCATCCAGTGTTTTAGTGATCCGGTTGGTGATGATTTTTGTGAAAAGTTTATAAATGCTGTTGAATAGACTTATAGGCCTGTAGTTGTTGAGGCTTTTGGAGTTCCCTTTTTGATGTAGAAGTATTATGATGGCCGTATTCCATTCTTCTGGGACTATACTCTATCTTAGACACAAGTTGAACAGATTAGCTAGCTTTTGTTGACGATTTTACAGGCTTTTTTGAGTAGATCGATGGTAATGTTATCTGGTCCTGATGCCTTTCTTTTTTTTATTTGATAGCTTGTTTTACCTTCAATGGTGTAACTCCTTGAAGTCCTCAAACTGATTGTCTACGTCTTGCGTATCCTAGTTGTTGCTTAATTGCCCATGTCTTGAAGAGTAGAGTTCTTGGTAAAATTCTTGGGTGCGTTCGACAATTCTGTCTCTGCCTGTTGTTATGTCTCTGTTTTCTTCGAGTAAGTTATTTGTTTCTGTCCTATACTGAGCGCTTTACTTATTGCTCTGAAGCTTCGCTGTTTTTCGAGAGTGGTTTCGATGATGGCTGCCGTATACCTTCTTTTGTCTCCTCTTAGTTTCGTTTTTATTGTTTTGTATACTTTTGTCTCTTCTATTTTTTCCCTTGTTGTTGGCGGTTTGAGGTTTCTGTGCTTTTCAATGAGTTTCCTGGTTTCGTCTGAGATTTTGCTGATGGTCTGTGTGTTTCTCGGTTTAAACATATTGGCTGCTTTGATAAGAGAGTTTATCATTTTGCTGTGGAGCTCGTTGATGTTGGTGTCGTTTACATCGGTAAGGATTTTAAATCTGTTTTTCAAGTCTAGCTTGAAGGGTTGTGTGAGTTCACTTGGTACGTTTAGTGATTGCACTATGGTGTGGAACAATCTTCTGCGTTCTTTTTTGGTGTTTACTTGCAACTTACACCTTACCATTCTATGGCCGCTTCCTATGTTCACTTGGTTTAGAATTTGAATGTCTTTGATGGTGTGGCTTTTGTCCGTTAAAAAGTAGTCTATTTTGTTTTTGGTTTCATGGTTGGAAATCTTCCAAGTCCATTTTCTATTGGGTTTCTTTTTGAAGAATGTATTCATGATTTTCAAGTCGTTCGCGGTTGCAAAGTTTACAAGATCTTCGCCTCTCTCATTCCGTCTTTTGTATCTGAATTCTCCAACGCAGCGTTCGTTTTCTTGTCCTACTTGTGCATTGAAATCTCCCATGATGATGTTGAAGAATTTTTGGTATCTTGTTGTCGGGAGTTCAAGTCATCATAGAAGTTCTTTATTTCTTCTTTGGTTGATTGCAAAGTTGGAGCGTAGACTTGGATGACATTTATCTTGCACCTCTTTAAGAGTTATATGGTAACCCTGGCTATGCAGTCAGAGATAGATTTGAAAGCTACCACGTTGTCCTTTAAGTCTTTATTGATGAGAAAACTTACTCCACTTCGTTCAACTTTCTCTCTCCCGTAGCTGCAGAAAAGATGTTTACTTTTCAATTCTATTAATTCTTCTCTTGGTCTTCTCATTTCGCTAATACTGATGGTGTTCCATTTGATGTTTTTGATTTCGTTCTCTAGACGGGTTCGGTTCTGCTGAGAGTGTCCTGACGTTGTAAGTGCTGATGTATAATGTCCTCTTGACGAGGAATTTTGGTTTTGGGTTTTGTTTGGGTGGTCGCTGTTAGGGCACATCACTCCCATCCAAGGTAGATGATGCGGCTGGGCGTTTTAGTACCGATGGTCTAACAAGAACGGGCGTTTTCCTGGTGTAGTGTTTGGGTAGTCGCTGTTGGAGCACATCAACCCCACCCAAAGCGAGTGATGTGGCTGGGCCTTTTGGGACTGAGTACCCAGCAGGAACGGCCGGTATAAGATTCATTGTGCGGATCATTGGGAGTATTGGGCCATGTCCTGCCACGCCAGCCCATGACGTGTTGGCAGGGGGTTAGGTGTAGTGGTCACTGCTGGTGACGTTGAGAGTGACCTTTGAGCACCACCAGCTCTCAGCACCCATTCTATTTGCTTTTGGTGAGTAGCAAACAGGCCTGGCTGTACGCAACGCTGTAGAGGGTAGCAAAGGATTAAGAAAGTGAGTTTGGGAGGTTTATTATTTTATTCTATCTCATTTATAAATTCATTCGTTTATTTATTTTATTTCGTTCCATTTCATCTCAAACTTAACCTGCTTGCATCTACAACTGGGGCCTAGATTGAACCCCCACTTGAATTGAAACCCTCAAAAAGTATAGTGAGGTCAAAAACTAATTGGCTAAAAACACATCCCGGAAATCAAATGCGTACCCAGAGAAAAGTACATGGATTTATATCAAGTAGTTTTAGTGGTAGGCAAGTACAGACAGACAGAGACGGACCTCTGGTGAATTATTATAAGATAGATAGATAGATAGATAGATAGATAGATAGATAGATAGATATGAATAACCTGAGAGATAGATACAAAGTTCTTATCAACGTAAGGGGCTTACTCATTCTTGCAAAAAAGATTATTCTTTCTTCCCTCTATCAGATAACTCAAGAGTTGGATATTTCATCTTCCTGCGTATCTTGTCAATCCGTCTTCCGCTTGGCTCACTTGGGACAGAAACAAAACGTTTTTCTCAGACGGAAGTAGTTAGACAATGGAGATTTAGTGCATCGTTCTTCCTTCAGTGCTTTCAAAACTTTATTCATTCATTTGTTTATCTACTTTGTATGGTGTTCATGGGCATCTACTGGGTGGGGGGCGCATAGGGCATTTGACCCCTTTTGCATCAGGCCTTTTCCTGTAGGTTGGAGAGGTTTATTAGTTGAAACTTAATAGTCAATAAAGGGAAAATGTTGCTGTGCAATTGTTTTATGTAAACCCAAATTAATGTACCCATATAAGAAGACGAAATTATTCACTGTTAACAGGATTGCCGCTAAGATATATTTCGAATATTCTTTTGCCCCTGCCCCTAGTAATATATCTTTTGACACACACACCCCAGTGGACCCCATGATGGTGGGTATGTCTATTTGTTGTTGTTTTTTTTCTTTCAAGATGAGTTTTATCTTTGACTATAAGTTTATCTCTTATATCTACCCGACTACCCTATCCCCCCTGTTTCTTTCTCCTGCCCCAACCCCCTTACTAGCTTTCTTGTCCTTTTTTTAGTTTTATATTACTAATTTATCCTGCATTCTCTCTCTCTCTCTCTCTCTCTCTCTCTCTCTCTCTCTCGATCATGTCTTTTATATCTTTATTCTTTCCCCATTCAAGATTTATAATCTAGCAGCCGAGACGCCAAAAATGGGCGAATCGTTCTTTTATAAACAGAAAATTAATCTTTGCATGTTAAGTAACAATCCAGGGTGTAACAGTTTGGGATATGGGGCCAAACTGAATTCAACACTGGAGCAGAGTACTGTGGGTGTAAAAAATAATACAGCATATCGGGGCTTGCAGTAGAAATCATCGTCAAATCACCATTTTGAATATTTCAGGCCAACTAGATTGAAAATAGAACTCTGACAATGATTTTACTATAGTCCCTTTTTTTATGTGTGGTATTTTTTACATGCTCTGTACTCGGCCCTTGTGGTAAGTTTCGCTTGGTCCCATATCCCGAAATGATACGACAAGAAGTGTTACTTATTATGCCAAGTTTTATGCTTTTTATCACAAAAACAATTCGGTCAGTTAGCAACAGGACAGTAAGTCTCTTTTCTACTTCCTACCATTGTTAAACTCCAACAGTGTGGACTTTATTATCGCTATTAGTCAGATCTAAAATTTAAGATGTGTGAATTTCTAGAACGAATCACAGGGAGAGTAGAAAAGAAAGAATGACTCCATGACGTCATGTTGTGTCAACTAGCGTTTCCGGGCTCTCGATATTTTTTTTGTAAACATTAAATTTCTCTCATGAAAAATATTATTTTTATATAACAAGTACATATATGTATTATTTACTTCTCTGTTTGGGGAAAAGTTCATTGCTACTAAGAATAACATAAAAACAGTTGGAAATTAATTGAACGATTGAACAATATAGAAACATAAGAATCTTTAAAAGGCGCTAGAAATTTGTCCGTGATTTTGAGGTACTCGTCAGACGATAAATAAATTACAATTTTAAAAGGTTTTTCCATGTCGCAGTGGTCTAGGTCGTTCTGTCAGACATCAGTAGATTTTTGGAGGGAATCAAACTGGGAGCAAAGCATTTTTTTCCTCTTCCCTTGCTTTCGAGGTCAGTGGTGGATTAACTATTAGACTGAGTTGGCCTTTCCTTTTTTTCTTGATTTTGCCGCCAGTGGCAGTTTGAAAATTTGGTTCATCAAGCTTTTTTCTTTCTTTTGTCAAACTCTTACGATTGAGTTCTGTCTTAATTTTCATATCTAACAATGACGGGTAACAAAGATTAGAAGAAAAACGAGTGACGCCACACACAAATGACGGTGACACAATGACGTCCGCAGAAAACTTTCAACGAAGTCACTCCCACTTCTAAAGCCCCACTTAGGTTGACTTGTTCGGATGAAGATAACGACTCCCATTTACAGGAACTATAAACAAAGGAGTTGAAATGAGACACGTAGTTTTCGAATAATATTGTACAGGGAAATGAATTGTTTTGTTCACCTTTTAGATTTTAATGAAGCATGATAGTTTGACCCTAACGTAACCGAGCTTGTTCTCTCTTTTTTAATCTCACGCTCCTTGTTTCCTCTTCCTTTTTTTAAACATTGCTTCTCTCTTTCATTTTGGCCTTATTCTCTGTTTCTATCTTTTCTCACCATTGTTTATATTGATTTATTCTCTTCCTCCCTCTCTCTCTCTTCCTGTCTCTCTCTCTCTCTGTCTCTCTCTCTATATATATATATTTGTTTATATTGATTTCTTCTCTTCCTTCCCTGCTCTTTTCCTCTCTCTCTCTCTCTATATATATATATATATATATATATATATATATATAAAGAGAGGAGAGAGGGAGGGAGAGAGAGATGAGCGCCATTTTTTTTAAATTAAAGTTTCCGATATCATAAATTTGGCCTTTCATCGCTATTCAACGTTCCATAATCAATTTCCACGAAACATTATATCTGCCACGTTTCTCTGCATTATATTAACCCCTTCCCTTCCAAACATCGATGAACGCCGAGCCCGATTTCGCGCTTGCTGCGATTTCTCCGCTCAGCCATTCCTGTGACGTCAACAGCAATGGCGGCGCTCTGTGAAAATCAAGAGCCTCGATGTATTGCAGCTAAATTTAACCTTTGTTCGATATTTTACCCTGTTTGTATAAACCGAAACTAGGATTTCAGATAACTTCCATTATGTTTTGAAACACGAAATTCACACCGTGTTTAAAACAATGGTAAAGAGTGTCCTCAGAAAATTACAATTTGCTGGCTTAGAAAAAAAAAGACTTTTTATATAAGCACATACAAAGAAGGGGAAAATAGAAAATAATTTACTCCTTTTATCACTGAATGAGACCGTAAACAAACTAGAGATAAAACTAGTTATTTAAAAAATTAAAATAATTTTTTTAGTCCGAAGGTACGAACGTTTATCGCTGAATGAGTTGGTAAACAAACCAGTGATAAACTATTTATTACAAAAATTGAAAATATTTTTAGCTCGAATTCATTACAGTTTTTCAATGACTGAGTTTGTAAACAAAATATACTCTAAACTCGTACAAACACTTACAAAGAGAATATTTATATTTGTAATTGCTGTAAACAATATTTACTTTGATTTTATTCGGAATCGATTATCGCTGAAGTTTAGGCGTGCGTCATGTGTACTTTGTTTCTTGGTAATATTTTGCGTAATTCCACGCTGCAAAATAGTTTTTACTGATGTAATGGATTCATAGCATTTTGGGAAGAAATGATGTCATGGGTATGTTATATTTTGGGGAATATAGTCATTTTGTTTCATCAAATTTTCAAGATCAAATTCTGGATTTGGATTTTTTTTTACCTTATAAAGGTTTCAAATAAAAGAGATTGGATTTTAATGCGGATAATTTTTGGTGAGGAAAAGAGGCTTCCTCTCAAGTTAAAGAAAATGGACTTATTTGGAAACAAACTCTTCATTATATATATATATATATATATATATATATATATATATATATATATATATATATATATATATATATATATATATATATATATCAGAGTCTTCAATTTGAGCGTGTTAGTTGAAGTCAATGTAGATAATTCCTAGCCAACTGAAGACTAACATAAGCAATGATTTTGTCTAAGAATCTAACGTCGATGTAAACGACTGTAATTTCCGTAATTATACGGGACATTTTTTTTTCAAATCATTAAATACTCAAAGAGTTTGTTCTTGAGAGAGACAGAGACAGAGAGAGAAAGAATCAAACTTCATGTCACATGAGGCTGAAGGGGCTTTGTGCGATAAACTGAATAGTTTTTCTTTCCTGGTTGATGAGCTTACAGATCTTACCAATAAATATCACGTTGTAGCTTTAGTAAAATTCGTCAATTACAATGAAATTCAAGAAAGCCCTGATGCAAAGAGTTGCCAGTCACAAGCAAAGGAATAGATATATTTACTATTTGGTTCTCATACCTGGAAGCAAGAGGTCTCTCCTAGAAAACCTGTGTTGACAACTGTACTGATGGTATCCTATCAATGCTTGGGTTTTCTTTCTCTTGTATAGCAAAAAGAAATGCTGATATTGTCTCAACACACTGCTCTTTTACAGAGTTCCTGAAGATGAATTGGAAAACGTTTTTGACGGTGCTAAAAATGGTCAACTTTATTAAATAACGACCAGTTCACTCCGGAATGTATAAAAAGCTGTGTGAAAACCTTGACAAAGAGAACATAAATATCTTGCTACATACATAAATCTGGTAGCTGAGTAGAGGAAGAGTTCTGAATAAGGTGTTTGAGCTGAAAGATGAATTGTGGGAATACTTCCCAGAGAACGATAATCCAGAGTTTGTTAAGTGCTTTAAAGATGAAGAATTGTTACAGAGGCTAGCCTACTTAGCCGACAATTTCTTCAACGTGAATCAGCTGAACAAGTCACTGCTAGACCCTGGAGAAAATGTATTGACTTTTAGTAACAGTATTCTTGGATTTAAAGGAAGACTGAATATTTGGAAAAATCATGTTGCAAAGGGAAATCTTAAAATGTTCCATCAGCTGCAAGGGCTTAAAAGTAAATTTCAAGTCTTATTGAAATCCATTATAAAAATTTTTTAAAAAACTGTTGATCATGGTCGAACATTATTTTCCCCCTTTTTCGGGGAAAAATATATGATTGGATGAAGGATCCATATTCTTCTGCTTATCCTGAGAACTTGACTATAAGGGGAGAGGAATGACTTTGATTGTTCGCTCAAGATGGGATTTACTGAACTACCCCCGGGACAAGTTCTGATTTTCTGTTGAAGTAGAATATCCTACAATCCACAGGAAAGTAATAAATATATTGCTTTTTCTTTTTTCAACTTCTTACGTACGTGAGCAAGCTTTTTCTTATTTAACAAGTATCAAAAACAAAGACAAAACTCATTTTCTTTCAGTTGGAGATGAAATCCGTGTGTTTATCTAAAGATCGGCCCCAAATCAAGTATTTATCTACCAAAAGACGAACAGGGGTTTCTCATTAGAGAAGCAAATTTAAAAATCTAAATTCACTTAAGAAAATAACGTTGCCTTGAATAATATGATATATTGTCTTGATTTATCTCACGTCTTTTCAAAATCGTAAATAAAAGACGAAGTTATTGTAGTAGTTATCATCTGTTTTCGTTGTAGATAAAGAAAATAGCGTCTTTACAATTATCACATCCTTTGTGATATATATATATATATATATATATATATATATATATATATATATATATATAGATAGATAGATAGATAGATAGATAGATAGATAGATATAAATTGTTCATTTTCTGATACTTCATACTGTCGGCATAGGGAACACACACACACACACACACATATATACCTACAATCATAAAAGAATGGATGGTATAAGTGCGTTCTTCGAACTCCTGCATTGCTGTTGACTCAGTTGGGGAGAGTAGAGCCACGTACAGGCTGCTCCCTTATGGACGCAGATTCGATCCCTACACGATACTTACTTTTTTACTTATTTTACATGATCTGAGGCCGCTTGATTTGCTACCGAGTAACTTCGATATTTAGCAAAATAGAGTTCCTACATAAATGTCTATATATATATATATATATATATATATATATATATATATATATATATATATAATTTGTTGTATTTATGTTGTCTCCATTGTATCCATACATACGTCTCGCTGCTTTTATGCTTTATACATATTTATAACTACGGTTATGCATGTGTGTGCACAAGCAAGCATTCGTGTCAAGAAGGAATCATGCGAAATTTCTCCTCTCTGCTGTGTATAAATATATCTACGTGTTTAATATACGTAATATGCCACATTGTTTTCATCAGTTGTATTCGTGTTTGCGTATGTACATGACATCATTCTATTTGCCTTTGTCTTTTGTATTTTCCCAAGTCATC
This sequence comes from Thysanoteuthis rhombus, assembly GCA_963457665.1. NCBI lineage: Eukaryota > Metazoa > Mollusca > Cephalopoda > Oegopsida > Thysanoteuthidae > Thysanoteuthis > Thysanoteuthis major. The sequence goes on along the minus strand of OY735203.1, from coordinate 25,361,543 downwards.
TTGAATATTTCCCCTGGTTTTTCAACGCAGTCACATTTTGTTCGATATCCGCCTCTTTCTTCCTCGCTTCCGCCCTTCCAACCGATCCCCTTCCCAACAAAGACAAGATGACAACTCAACCGCACGTCTTTTTTTCCCGCCACTTGCAATTCAGGGACAATTCAATCGAATTTGCATCTTCCGATTTTCTTTCACATCTTTTTACGCTCCAATGGTTATTCTTCTTGTTTTTCCCTTTCTCGGGGGGCCCCTGCTAGATATCACAATTTCCTCTCCAAGCAAAACAATTACCTGTTCGACAATGGCCGTCTGCAAACGTCGTTAAACCACTCTGCAATTCAATCAGCTCGATCGCCATCTTGAGAAGCATAAATATTGATAACAACAAAACCAACAATAACTACAAGAAAAGAATCATAAATCCCATTTCTTATACTTTGCTCCGTTATTATCATATCTTTTTTTTTTCTTCTAATTATTTTGTTATTCTCATTCTTGTTGTGGTCAATAAAACTATCACTAATATGTCATCGACCACTACGACACAGCAGAGGTTTTTTTTAAAGGGTTCACCATTCATTTACGATTTATATTGTGTTGACATTACTGCAAATATGAATGTTGTTTTTATCAATTATTTGTACAGATTAAGTTATCATAGTAGTAGCCGGTGGCTTTCACCGGAGATCAAGCGACAGCAAGTCTCCACAAGTTTATATCATCAATAATAATAATAATAATAATAGTAATCAATTGATTAATTAATTAATCGAGATGATGAAATGAAGCAAAGTTTGGGTTTTGATGGTGGCCTATTCATTTATATGAGAAAAATGTATCCCTTGCAAGTCAGTGCTCAACGTAGAGTTAAATCCCACATCCCAACACAAAAAAACAAACAGGTATCATCCCCAATTTTGTTAAGAAAAAGAAAATACAGTTAGAATCATGAACACCGAATTCATTTGATGTCCCTTATGGCGGCTGTTGCTAAAATGTTAATTTAGAACACGTTGGGGTTTTTTGAATAAAGATGAACGAACCATTACAGTTACCGGCTGTGTAACCATGATAAATTTGAATAATTCATTTCGTTGCCTTCTTTTTTTTTTAGATTTCGATACGTGTTGAACAAAATTTTTGAAAGTTGTAATCTCTGAATTTTATCGTAATTGTATTTGTGTTTAATGCTAAGGAAAATCGTAAAAATTAGAGCTTGTTTACAATCATATCTGGTGATGCATGCCATTTGTCTTCAGAAAGGTCAGTCCATATATATAACTATAAAGATAGACCCCTTCCCCCTCCCAGTGATCTGTTAAAATTTTAATCGATACAGCATACCATTATTACTTGGAAGAATTTTCAAACTTGATGACTTTCTTTTTGTGTCTACATTATTTCAACCGTTATTGGAATCGACTATGGGTGCACAAAAAGGCCAAAATATTTTGCGCTAATTCATCTCTGAAACCCAAATTTTCGGCACAGGAAATTGTAAACTTTTACACTTTTTTTCACTCGGTGTTAAAAATGATGCACAAATAAAGAAAAATAAGAAAATATTTCAAGAAAACAGAATTACGATTATCTGCTGTAACCATGATGAATATTAATTTTTCTAAAAATATAATCCTGATTGTAAAGTTCCACACCTTCGTTCACTCGGTGTTGAAAACGGTGCACGAATATATCACATACACTTCAAAAAACTGATTCCTTTCAAATAAACATTTATAGATTTTTGAATTGAACAATACTATTCTTTGAGATCCCCCGGAAAATATCACTCAAGAAAATAAACAAACACTCAACGGAAACCGTCACGTGACTAACGTATTCTGGCAAGCATGCTGTGTTGGGAGTGATCAATTAAAAATTGGAAAAAGGACTTGATGAATGAATAAGTTACTTCTGTTTGTGGTACAGTGATCACTAAAACAGTTCGAATTTTATTTTTTATATATATTTACATATATATAATGCTCCTCTGTTCTGGGTTGAACACTCTTTACGTGAGGTAACTCATCCACTGTAAGCTTATGCAATGCTCTTCTGCAGGAATTGAGCACTCTGGTGGATGAGGGATTTCTGTGTGATTTAAATATACCGCTTAAATTCAGCCTTGCTGCCTGTCCAGTTCCGGAGTCCAGAGATAGGATATCGGCCTACGGGTCTGAAGTAAGGGTTTGAATTCAACTCGCGGTACTGGATGGGAAAATGGAAAGTCTATGGCCACACTGAAGAGATGTAATACATCGGAACAGCTGTCTGTGGATGACACAATATATATATATGTGTGTGTGTGTGTGTGTGTGTGTGTGTGTATATAAGAACAAACGGGAATGCTGTCATATAGAAACTGAGTGATCAAATTAGCATAGTACGTACCTAGCCAGCTGCACAAGCTTAGAAAGCAAAGAAGCCTATATTCATAGTTTTTGTTGACTCTTTCTGGAGAGCAACACGAAATATTTAAATCAACACCACCAAAAAAACATGTTTTGAAGGCTAATTTGCTAGAAATATCACCCGATGGTCGCACAGAAAATTCAATTGTTATGTTGGGTGTTTCATTCAAAGTATTTATATTCTTTTTTTAAATCTCGTAAGGAAGCTTCTTCCTCTTTCTCTCTGTCCGTTCCAAACTACCCATTGTTCTACCTGTTACTCTCCTATTTTATCTTGAAACGATATTAAGTACCTACTCTGCAAATGCTAAAGTGACGGCTGGAATGAAGCAGGCATAAAAAAATTGTGCCCAATTTAGCATGAATTTAAATCGACGCCCCCCACCCGGAACATGGTTTGGGTGATTTCCAAAAACCAACTTGCTAAAAATCTGTGCTAGGGTCCCAGTGAGACACACAGCAATTTCACGGGTTTATGTTGCATGGTTTTTGCGATAGGAATTCAAGATTTTTTTAATTTGAGACATGAATAAGAGAGAGGGGGAAGCAGAAAGAATGATGTCATGATGTTATGTCATGTTAACTCGCTAATGTGAGTTCTCGGTATTTTCTTGTAAACTTTGGACGTCTTTAGTTTATAAAATTACTGGTATATACGTAGTCTATGTGTTTTCTCATAGGTAAAAAAAAAACGTGCTAATAAAGATGTCATTAAAACAGTTGATATTACAACAGAACCATAAAACAATATGAAAACATAAGAATTTAATAACTGTATATCCGGCCAACCAAGATAAATGATTTATGATCACAAAAACAGTATATGTATTCCTTAGAGATTCCGTGGCTCAGTGGCGTAAAACGTTCAGCTAAGCTACTGGTAGGTCTTAAGAACGGACGCGACAAATATTTTTTTTTCTTTCGGGGTCGGTGACTTTCTTTCTACTTTGCTTTCGAGGCTAATGGAGGATCAACCATTAGGCTGAGTAGTCCCTTTCCTTGTTATCTTTTGTCAAACTCCTCATTATTGAGTTTTGACTTGATTTTCGTCTGTAAAAAACAATGACGGATGACAATGACCTGGAGATAAACCAGTGATGCCATGAACGAATAACAGTGACACAGTGACGAACGCAAAAACTGATAACGAATTCACTCCGCTTCTAAAGCCGAAGTCGGGTCGACTTGTTTTGTTAATGTTTTCAAATCCCATTTACAAAAGACCACTACTAAAGAAGTTGAAATTGGACACGTAGTTTTGGGATAATATTGTACGGAGAAATGAATTCCTTCTTAGATTTTGATGAAGCAAAGGAGTTTGACCCTAGCGTAGACACGCTTGTTCATATTAAAGTCATATGACATCAATTTAGGTGAGTGTTCAGTTCGCTTTTTTGTGGGGTGTAGGAATCGGATAAGGGGATTTTGTACATCCCTTACCCGAATCTTGATAATTTCTTCTCTCTGTTCTTATAGAATAGGCTGATGATGGTATAACCAGACAGAAATCTTTCAGTTTTCTGTACTTCGTAAATCCTTTCTTTTGCTCTGAACAATCAGTTCAAGTTCTTGTTTCAACCAAATGTGATAAAGTTTTGGTATGAGCATGACATTTGCTATCTTACGAAATACTTGTTGAAGGACGAACCCAACAGTTCTAGCTTCAATGCAATCAACGAGGAGGTATCAAATGCTACACGAGAAGGATCTGCCAGAAAATATATCATAAACTACCTCAACGATGCTTGGGGTATGCTGCACGTCTACTTAATTGAATGATCGTTGCCACCAAAGATGGCAAAGGGTTCTATCTGTTGTTGCTGTTGTTTTTTTTAAATATTTGCATGTATTTGTGTATTCATTTGTGTGTGTTCCTTCATGCGTTTATGTGTGTTCCAAAGCTCCTGACCATACTGCTCTGTCTATAGACTTGAAATAGGCATCAGTACTCCACTAGGTCACTTCTAAAATGATTTTTTCGATTTTTGGAAATAAAGCCTTTTCGACCCTTTGGCGACAATATTCTGACGGTTTCATTATCAACATCTAGATTCTTCTGAATCTAGATTTTTTTTATTTTTGGTTTTTTTTCCCCATTTCTGGTGTTTTCCAATGGAAAACGCCAGAGTTATCATAAAGAGAATTCATTCTGACCACATTTATTCTCCGATGGAATTTTTACGTGGCTACAATTATTGACCAGTTACTGTTATAATTATCAATTTCACACCAGTTGACTGGTGGTTACTGCAGGAGGTTGAGTGACAGCAAGTCTCTTCAAGTCTCCAGTCCTCCTCTCCACTCTCTCATAGTCGTAAGCAGTACTGTGGTTTACAGTTCCACACCAGTTGCCCGGTAGTTATCGCTGAAGGCTGGGTGAGAATAAGTCTCCTCGGGTTTTCAGCCCTCATCTCATCTCATCTGTCCCTTAAGTATCACAGCAGTGCTGTGGTTCGTACCTCGTCATTGTGGCGTTTTTCTCCCTCCTCTTCTGTTACGCCACTGCTAATTGCTAGGGTCATAGATCTTATATTTCTAGCACTTTCCTCAGTATTCGTGCAGTTCCTAGCGGTCCTGTGGTCTGCACAGTCTCAACCCTTCTTTTTATCCCTAGACCCTCTAATCTCACCTTCAATGTACGGTTTCGAGTGCGCCAATTATTACTGGTACTGCCCTGACTCATGTTTTACACATTCTTCTGTCCTCCTGCCAGATCTTGGTATTTTTCCAGCTTTTCACACTCTTTCCTCTTTACTCTATGGTCTGCTGGTACGGCCACGTCTATTATTTGGTAGGTTTTCCTCTTCTTGTATTCTTGCTTGAATGGGGTGGTCTGTTTGGATGTCAAAGTCCCAGAATAGTTTGTGGTTTCCATTCCCCAGGGCTGTCTCCGATTTGTGCTGGTACCACTTTCTGTATTGTTAAATCCTATTCGTTTACTCAGTTCCCAGTGTATCACTGTTGCTACTTTATCGTTTCTGTGTTTATACTCCTTCTGGGCTAGTTGACTACTTTCACTAGTGTTGTTATCGCCACCACCATTTCATGCAGTTGCAAGTTCACATGAAATATCTTATGGTTATTGCAGGGGATAGGGTGACGGCAAGTCCCTTTAAATCTACAGCACCTTTTTCAGTATCCGTGGAGACCCCAACAACGTCTAGACATTCTCATGTTTTCTCATAATTCTAATTTATTCAATCTCTATTCCAATATTTTGGGTGAGTATCTAAGTGAGACTAAAATAAAAGTACAACCTATTTCTTTATGTTCTACACTTTCTCATACCCCGAATGAGCAACTGGTACCTTTTCAACTTTTTGTTTTCTTTCGTCTTCCTTCTGTGGTTCGCCAACACATCTACGTCTACGGTTTGTACCCTTTGGATTTTCTGTATTTTCTCCTTCATAGTTGAGTTCTTTGCGTCATCTTCGTTCATCCTGAGGTACTTGTATGTGCCATTTTGGTCTAATTTCTGTATCGTGGTAATGATATCAAAATATATGTCTATAGGTTTGATCGGCCTTCCCCTCCTGAAAGTGGCTATGGCAAGTTTCCTATCCAAAGCTGAATCTTGATGTCGTCGCTGAGGATCGTGATGACGCTGAATTGAACTTTACGCATAGATACTGGGGAAAGTGCTGGAAATATAAGGACTGCAACGCTAAATGTTAGCAGTAATGTGAACCACAACACTGGCATGATAGGCGAGGGAGAAAAGAGTTGTTGGCTTAAGACCTGAAAAGACTCATTGTCACTCAGCCTTCAGCAATGACCACTGGGCAACTGGTGTGAAACTGTAAACCACAGTATTGCTATGAGAATGAGGAGAGAAGGGCTGGAGATTCGAGGAGATTTGCTGTCACTCAACCTCTAGCGATAACCACCAGGCAACTGGTGTGAGATTTCATCATCGTCATCATCATCATCATCATAATAATAATAATGATAATAATAATAATAATAATAATAATAATAATAATAATAATAATAATAATAATAATCTTCTGTTACATTTTGGCACTTTTTGAAGTGTATGACTGTTCCTTCCCTATCATGTTATAGTATTTCCCAAGTCTGCCAATATATGTAATTGGATTAATTCTTATTGGTTTTTGCTTATCTGATTATGCCACTAGTCTCTCTTTATCTCTCTCTCTCTCTCTCTCTCTATATATATATATATATATATATATATATATATATATGCACATACACATACACATCTATGTATATATATATATATATGCGTTTATGTGTATGTGTCTGTGTGAGTGTGCGTCTATGCGTGTGCGTCTATGCGTGTGCGTCTATGTGTGTGCACGCGCACGCGTGGAAAGTGAGAGGGAGGGCAAGCGATTTACCGGAGGAATGATTGTTGTGGTTTAAAATATGTTTTGTTTTTGTTTTTTTGGTATTACAGGCAAATATTCTACAAGAAATTTCCCCGACATCTGAGACCAAAAAGTTTATGTTCTATTCAATTGCCTGAAATAGCCTTCTACTCGCATCATTAAGAGTTCGTATATCAAAACAGTCGTAAGTTGACGAATTTTCCAAAAACGTATAAACCATCGGAAGATTCCAGAGCAAATATCGCCTGAAGCCAAGACGAACCTCCAATTATTTAATCATCAAGTAAGATCCAATGCTTCCCACGAGGGCTCTGTGATAATTAGTGTGCAACAAACTGAACCACATTAAATGATATCATGCAGCTACCGACAGCAAAACATATTCGTTCCTCTTCGTTTTCTCCGATTGCTTCCCCTTATTTCCCTGAATCGTTTCCTACTAACAGCAGACGCACACTTTTCATTTTCAAGGATCTTTTCCGGTAATTTCAGATAATTAAGATGTCAATATTTACTTTAAGTTAAGAAAAGTTCGGACTTTTTTTTTCAATCGAGAATCACTTTATATCACAGCAATTGATCTTTCTCATAGCAGAACTGGTTTTATCAGTCATCTTTTTCCATCAAGGTTATGCATCTTTGTGCCAACCCTCGGTGACCGTGTACGAATACCGGGATAGATAGAGACGGGTTCTGTATTTACAAAAAATTGCGATTAAATCGTGTTGGAAGAAGAAAAAAAAACTCTGAATTCTGACCACATAAAAAAGCTAAAATCAATGCTGAAGAGAAATATTTTCTTTGAAAATCAAGAGAGTATTTCATATTGAAAATATCTTGTAATGATGTGATAATTTTTCTCAAAAAATCACTTTGAAATTCCATTTTATTCCGTATGAAGTTTTCAAAAGAACAGGTCTGGTTAGTGACTCAATAGACACTTTCACATGAACAAAGGTTTCTGACAGCATGTGCTTGGATTGATGAATCAAAACACTGGAAAAATGAATAAGTTACTTCTTTTGCCTTTGATTGGATAAAAAAAAGTCCGAATTTTCAAAAAAAAAAAAACATGAACGCTGTTGGAAACAAACCTGGGCATCAACTTAGCAAAAATAACATTGTAAAGAAGGTTTTTTTATGTTTTTTTCTAAGCATAATGAGGGTTAAATGCTTAAATCTTCGGTCCTCTAGCTTCATTGGTGTTTGGCTGTACGTTTGACAAAGATAGATTTGTTGATAGATAACCAGCAAGAATCTCTGAGGAAATATATTGTTTATTTGATCAAAATTAAAGGGAACTACTTACCCTCTTGAATAGAACTTAAATGGACAATTAAACTATTGAGGAATTGATGTATAATCCGACAGAATGTTTTTGAATGCGTTGTATCATTTGAAACACTATTTGAAATAACGCTTTCCCCGTTGTCACACGGAAAACGAGTCACTTGGCCTAGACGGCGAAAATAGAATAAACAATCGGAGGAAAATGGGGCTGATGCAGGAAAACTTCAATTAACAGATTTCAAACGAGCAGAGTTTGCTACAAGAATACATACAATAGAGGAAAATCCAATTAGTACTGAAATCATTGCAGAGGACACCAACACGTTACTGCTTCTACAATTTCTTTTAATAATTAGATAGATAGATAGATAGATAGATGGGAATAGTTTTAGCATTAGTTATGACTTATAAATAAGTAGAGAAATGTTTATACTTAGTAAAATTATTTTTTATTGAATTTATGTTAGCGATTCTTCCCAGCTTTACTCTCAGAGGGCATTTTCTCTGCATTTTCTATCAAATGCCTTCATATATTCTTTCTATCTTGCATGCATATTCACTGTCGTACATTATAGGTGCTTGTATATAAAACTAGTAAAAAAAAAGCACCCAATACATTACAAAAAGTTCCTTTTAACACAGTAATACATCCTCAAAATTGACAAAGTTTGGACCAAAGAATTCTAGGTTTTGTACATAACTTTTCAATGATAAGTCCTGTTTCGGTATTTCTTCTTTACACTTTGGTATATATTGTGTCAATTTTGTAACCGTACAAGGATGATCCAAAATGAACTTTTTGAAATGTATCAGATAATTTTTTTACACATATAGGTGTGTGTGTGTGTAAATAAAATGATGTTGGTATTTTTCTGTATGTGTGTGTTTTTACGCTTATAATTTGAAAGTCTGGATTTGTCTAATGGTGAATGCACTACAATAATTCTCGTAATAACTTTAAAAATATATGTCCAAGTTATTGCCTATGATTTTGAGAGTCAACATTCAAAAAGTTTTCCAGACAATCCAACTCCATTTTGTCACTTTAGTTGTTCAAGATATTTTTCAATCAATCCATACTATGGCCTCCCTCGGTTCCTCTATCTTTTTGTAAAAAAAACGTGTCTCATTTTTTCTAGTAGTTTCGAATAACTGTTTTTTAATACTTGAAAATTCTGTCACAGGAACTTCCGGGAAAAAAAAAGAATCCCTCTCTTAATAAATGGATGGTGCGTCTTAAAGAGGCCATAGAATAGATTGACTGGAAAATCGTGTGAACAACAAAAATCACAGGAAGGAGTACGAGTGTCCGAAAAACTCTTTGAATATTTTAGATGTTTTATAAGAAACAGGGTTTATAACAGATCCATTGTGATGACAAAGGAACACTTCAACAAACAACTAACTGGAAACGTGTTTTGTTTTTTATCAAATCTGGGTGCATTTAATGACAATTAATGTATATTAGGCAAATGAATTGACATATATGGATGCAATAACAAAAGAGTGAGAGAAAGTGAAGAGAGAGGAGATATGCATAGAGAAAGGCAGAGCGAGAAAGAGTGAAATAGATGAATTGGATAAATAAATAAACTCGTACATATATATGGATCTATATGGACTTGATAGTTGTTTATGGTATGTGTGTACAAGATGGATTATTATTCTATACTAGCTAAAAATACGTGTCCCACGGGCGGTTATTGCAGGCTATAAGGAGCCTATGTTCGTAAAACTTTGAGTAAAGTAATGAATTAATGTTTTACGATGGTAAGTTCCGTATAGCTGAGGATAACCACTCACCGGGCGGTTATTTTTCGATAGATTAAATAAAACTGCCCTTTTTACCATCAGGTTTTATTTACTGCGTATGAATTGAAACGAAATTTAAATAAAGATCAGAGTTATTATGATGACAGAACCCTTTTGAGCTGCAACAATCTTGTTACCGATTGCTTTGTGAATTAGATGTACCTCTTTAAAAAAAAAAACAACTATTGAGAATTGGTTTTAACCTATTTTTGTGTCTGTTGGTTCTTTTTTGGCATTCTGATATTTGAATAGTAAATAAGTAATTTGTGCGTTTCGTTTGTGAAAGTAAATAGTTGTCTAAATCGATACAACATATTTTTTGGTCAAGAATTGGTTTAGTTTTACATCGATCGCGGTTTTTGAAGAAAAAAAACACCTTTATGCAATATAATACGAATAATAAAAAGGAATATTGGACACCTATCGAAATATATACAGTGAATGTAACTTGAATTGATATTACCGAAAACTAATCAAGTCTAAATCATGTAAGCAAAAAACTTACGATACGACAGCCGTTTTCAGTTTCCGTACTATAGAATTCTAAACCTTACATTTTACTATACTCTTAATACGCATTGTGCTTCTAAAATCACTGACCTATTTGGAATCGTAGTCTTAAACCATACGGTGTGAAAAATCTGAAGCCTACGACCCGTCTTTTCTAGGCTGGGTGAAGCACAACTTTCGGTGAGAAACATCGTGCCAAAGATGTTAAGCAAATTTATATAGAGAGTAGGAATACTGTATTTTTAATGGTTTTCCAAGTACAGGAGAGTAGCCTGGAGTTGTGGTGGTTTTTCATTTGGGGTCTGATTGATGACACTCTGTAATGTTCGCCTGATCAGTTATTATTCTTTCATTCCTTTTGGTCAGCAATGAATAGCTCAGACGAAATAGGAGCAGAAGATGGGCTGGCCAGCATCGACTATTATATCTTCATTTCGATTCAGAACTGTCATATCCACACACCCGAGATGTTGGGTCGTGGCCAGGTCTATTAAGTGGCTACAGAATCGATCAGATGCAAATCGGTTGCTCTGCTGAAACCATACTTCTCAAATGTTGCCTTTTGTCAAAGCCCAGCATGACCTTGGTCGATGACGAAAAATTTACTTCAATAATGAAGAGTGTGATTTTCTTGATTCTCTGTTCGTAATACTGGCTTGTTCCGCTGAAGGGAGAGGGGGTAAGACCTTGCTGAAAAATACTTTCTGCTCACTGTTTCAAACTATGCACTCTTCCAGGTAAGCATTTTTTAGTGATTCTCAGTATAGATGGCCTGATATCAACTCAAGCTCAGTTAATATCTATCCCTACAAACACATATGTTTGTAACGCTAAAATGATCACGTTTTAGTGTTCAGATCAGCTACAAGTGCCATATTTTTTACACATCAACCAAGAATACGTTTGAATCAAAGGGTATAAAAAGAAAAGAATAATTGCGGTCCGAGAGCAGGGTTCTACTGGTTCTTTTTAATCTCCCTACATGGAGTTAGGGATCGGTTTTCTAAAGTTATTAACTGTTCCTTCTGTGAATAATACGTAAGTGTAAGATACTCCTGGCAAGGCAATAAAGAGGCTGTCGGTTTTTCTATAGTGTTCAGTGGTAAACTGACACGTTTCATCAATAGATTTCTATCTATTGCTTCAAGTAGAAGGTCTGTAGACCAGGTACACATTTTATATTTCGCATACAAAATTAATGAGTTATTCATATATATGATAATCAGCCTCTGTGGCTCTGTAATGCAGAAAACATGTCATGGTTTGTTCGTTTGTTATTATGTCTGTTGAGATAAAATATAAACTCTGCAATTATGAATATTCCAAAAATAAAATAGAATTTCATACATTAGGATTTGATGGAAATGAGTCAATCAAATGATGAGATTTTTTTTTATTTTCTTACTTTTTACTTGAAATATGGTGGAATGCATATACGTTGACAGCAGGTTCTGTTACCTGTCAAAGTGTTGAGTCATTTTCCCTTATCCATTTGTGATCAATACTCGCTTCAATTTACGAGCTTTTATGGGACAGCTACTTATGGATGACTAAAAGAGACAAAATCTGATGTTATCCAAAATGCATTAGAAAAACACGCCAAACGATGGTGAATATGCTAGTACTTATTTAATGAACAGTGCAACCTTTTTGTTTCTCCATCCGTAACACTGGACTCAGGGATAAAAACATTGCTTGTAAAAATATCTCCTACCCACCTTTTGAAACTATGGGCTCTTCGACTAAAACAAATTCTGTTTTTCCCTAAAAAATCGTTTCATACAAATTCCAACATATCTGCAAATTTTTCCATCCATAGTTATTTATATAATACTGCTCCGGGTGGTCGGAGTTCAAACTGTTATTTCACTCCTAGGGGTTTATTTTCCAAGGAATGTATTTCACTCACGCCTATACAAGTTTCAGATGAATGGTGAAGTCTGAAACGGTCAGCGAATGAACATTTCAACAATACGTCGAGATTTGATTGGATTATATTAGAAACCGTCAACCAAAACTCTCATCAAAAATGTTAACATAGGTTTCTTAAGTTTTCGAGTGGATCTGGATGGCTGGCAACTGGCACTGACAATTTAAGCATTTGCTCCTTATCATCAATGGGCTGGTCATGTTGCAAAAATTTCAGACAACCGCATGATATCCCGACTAGCAACATAGATCCTCAGAGATCATATGCGACACAGTGACCGGCGAAAAATAAGTGACGAAATAGACAAGTTCAAAAGTATCATTTTTATTTTTTTTTTTTTTTTAACTTGGGGATCAATTCATAATGTAAGTTAATTTGTGTCTGACAGTGTTCACTTTTTTTTAAGTTTTAGTGATCACCGAGAGAAGTAACCTATTCATTGATCATCCCTATTTTTTTCAATTTTTTAGTTGATCATCCCCAACATGGCATGCTGCCAAAAGACGGCAGTAACGTGACGGTTTCCATTGAGTACCTAACCAGACCTTTTTTTTCTTTTCATCGTTTGTTTGTTTTTCCAAATACATGCCACTACCTCAATTAGACCAATTCACAAATCCAAGCGTCAAGGATTCTTTGTGCAATATAAATTGTTCGAGTCGTATGATTTGCAAGATTTAATTGAGGGGGATGGTGGCAATTTTACGGGGGAAAACGAAAGAATTGATCGAGATTCTGAGATTGCCGGAAGAAGGTGAATGAGTGCATCAGCCCGAACTTCTTTGATGTTAAATCCATCAAAGATTAGGGTACTAGTATGAATAATTCTTGGTGTGGTACAATGTTTCGTCTCCAAACCTGCAAGAAGGTTATTGCATTGTTTTACCCGAAAGATGTGGTGTCTGATTGTAAGAATGTCGAGCAAGTGTATTCCAATCGAAGAATGAAACAATCGAATGAGAGATTTGACTAAAGAAGGCTAGAGATCTTATCAGCCGAAAGATCACGTGCAAACTCGTAAAAGAACGAGAACACGATTCAAAACAATCCTTCACATATCTCTATAAGGCGCTTTCCAGTCGATCGGTCGGTCCGTCAGTCCCATTTATGTTAAACAACAGAAAAAAGAAGGAAGAAAGAGGTACGATGTCATTGAATGCATGTCGTCATTAAAAGATGTTACATCTATTCCGATCATTTTGTCAACAGCTGCTTATGATATCATAATAGGATATCCAAGGTTCCGTAGAAGTCAAAAATTATCAAGTAAGCATTTACAATTTCTATTGAAAATAATACATGCAATATATCTCAATATCGCAGTATAATACGAGTATTATGATCAGTTGACTCAAAGAAAGAGTAATTGCTCCTCCTCCTATCCTGTTGCTACTACTACCACAGATGGTTGACGCATAGTTGAACTTATGGTTCTTGTTATTATCAGATAGGCAATTGTAACAAAATATTGCATTAATCTTTACAACTTTTTTCACTCAAGATCAATGCAAAAAGAATTCGAAACTAATAAGTGCCCGTTCCATAGGTGCATGTTTTGAAGGGGCTGGACTTCTTAGTGTGTGGTACAGGCATACCATAATTGTCATTTAAAATAATTTTTCCGGGGTGAGGTAAGTATTTCATTTACTCTACTTCAATGCTGACAATTTAGGTATAGAATATCTTAATTTAGATACTTCTAAACTTTGGAAGTCAAGGGAGATTATTCATAGAAATCAAGGAGAAAGTTCTATAATATTTATTCATTTTTATCAGATTTCCCGAGAACCACTGATCAAAAAAACTTTAAACTCGACAATGTAACGTCTTGAGTACTGACTAATACATTTGGCGAGTGTCAATTTCGTACAATGCCTAATTGTCTTGTAATTATGGCACACACGACGGCCTGTCGAATGGGCCGGAGAGGGTGTGTGGCAAACACCGAGTGTGCCAGTACAATGCACTAGCCAATGAGGCTCTATTGAGGCTGCGCATTGCTACGCGCATTGGGAGCCGTTGGATTCGTCCTTCGGGTTCCCTTTCTATTACTCGGCCCAGCTGCAGAGGATACGGTACCCCAGGGCAGCACTGTTCCATTGCACTTAACGGAACAGGTCGGGCTCGTCCTGACGCTTTCGTGACGACAGTTGCATTGATTTCTTAGCAAACCAAAGTCGCGTTGGCTGGAGCCATTTTTGGATGGGTGTCTCCTTTTTTCCCCACGTAAAGCATCGACCTTATGTCACATTTTGCTCTGATGGAAAGTAAATAAATAGAACACATACACACACACCCACATGCATATAAAGATTTATTCAGTTGTAGTTAGAGGAAGATACAAATTTCACTACACATCTAACTTCACAGACTTCTGGTATGAAATATTGTGCATATAACTAGTCGTTTTCAATATTCGTCTCAAAGTAGAAAGATTCTGAAATGTGAAAAGGGCAAAAAAGGGAGTTGCTCTGTAATTGTAATTGTGACATAATGATCAAAGTAGAGTGCACTCAGTGAAAACATAAAAAATGCTGAATATGGCCGGCTGAAACGACAATAACAGATGCCAAGGAACTGCCAGACATTTTTTTTTAAATAAAAATCAATGAAAAGACACGCTGTGAAAATTTAAATAGTCAGTCCGTTAAGAGACAGCATCCATTGGAATGGAGTCTTGTTTCAATAGTATGCATCTGCTTAGTGATCCTAGCAAGTTTCAAGTCTGGCTGAGACCAAGACTTTATTCATAAAAGTTTTTTTATAATCCTCTCCTTGGTAGGATGCAAGTCCACAAAAGGGGTATTTCCATCCTAATTGCACAGCTTGGAGTGTACTCAATTAGCTGCTGAGTGCATAGAGAAATTCGTCCCAATTTTCCTTTAATTCCCCACAGTCTTTGCTCAGACTCAGAATCAAACCCTGGACTTTCAAGCTTGGTAACTATTATACTATCTGAGCAGACTCTGAAAAAAGTGGATTGTTACAAATGGAATCAAAGAGAAAAATAAAAGTCATGAACAGAAAAAAAAATCATCTGGGCTACAAGATAAAGAGAAAGAAAAAAAACAGTGGGGTGTTCTTTAACTCTTAAATTCATACTAAGGAATTTAAATAGAAATCAAAGGGGATATAACATCTCATCAAAGTTACTTCATTTGTATCTTTTGGTGAATGATTTTCTTTCCCTTTTATTCAATCCACAAAAGAGTTATATTCTATCCTATTCATTGGAGAGCTCGGCAGCGGTTGGAAGCAGTCCATAAATATAAGCGTTGAACCACTTAATCCAAAACATACTGATTGGTCATTAGGTTGAGGCCTATAGCTAAAATGGTATGTACAGGTGAAAGCCAATACTTCATTTGATAGGAATGGATAAGATAAAATCAGGGGCATATATTCTGGGTGAGAGCTGCGCACCAACCTAAGATGATAAATTTATCATAATTAAGCTCACTCAATAATGTAATAATGGATCATAATAGGAACTAATTTTCTGTCCTCAGTAATTAAATGTTTAGGAAGTTGTTCTGAGATAGCATTGCACATCTCATAGCTATTTGTATCATGATATGGGACTGGGTGCATGATGGGATAAATTGGAGTGATGAAAATAAGGACCGAAGATGTGCGACATTCTAGCAGCACACCTCATGTGTTCGTTTTGGTTGTGAGAAGTATCATTATGAATGCCGTTTAAAATTCATAAACTGTAACCTTCTTTATAATGAATTTTTTTGTCGTATCATTTTATAAACTAGTTGTAATTCGTTCTCAAATGTAATAATACACTGAAACAAAGATTAAGCCAGTTCAAAACATTTTAGGCATGCAGACATCTCAGTGCACTTTTGACACAGTCATTGAAAGCATTCTTGAAAGGGTAAGGGATTCAAGACCATTGGAAAATCTTTCATCACAGGAATAACTGATAACTCGTGTGCTCGAAGCAAATGAAAACCTGATAACGGATAGAGACCAAACTGTCGAACGCGCCCAGGAATTTTAACAAAAAAAAACTCCATTCCACCAAACAAAGGACGCAAAAAAATGAACTGGGAACACAAGCCGAGAGTAATCAATTCGAGGATTTCCCAGGAGTAACTCTGCAGGAAGTGAAGCGAGCCATCAAACAAACAAACAAAGGAAATGCCCTTGAACCTGTTAACATTATCATCAATCTACTCAAAAACTGGAAAAGTATCAATAGGAAACTAGCCATTCTATTCAATTTTTGCCTCAAACAAAGTGAAGTCCCAGAAGAGTAGAACACAGCAATCATAATACTGTTATACAAAAAAAAGGTACAGACCCCGTATATGTCAGGGTACTGCAGCATATCTACCGGCACAGCAGTTCCTCACTCTTCACAGCTTGTCTTGAGATGATCTTCCGAAACCTAAAATGGGAACACAAAGGAATCAGAAAAGACGGCAAATATCAGTTACAACGAACATGTTGGGGACAAAGACACAATGATCGAAATCGAAAACGCAGAGCTGGAGAAAGTGGACCACTATATCTAGCGAGGATACCGAGTCTCTATGATGTCCTCAAAAGAATAAAAAAGAAAGCGAATAATCACACTGGGTTGGCAAGCTCGACTTCCGAGAACACACAGATCCAACTAGTTCTAAGAAGAAGAGAATACAACCAGTGTATCTTATCGATAGTCACCTATGGAGCTGAAACATGGAGTCAAACAAAAGAGAAAATACAGGAGTCAGAGATATCTTATAAACAGTTGGAAAACTCAAATGGCAATGAACAGGTCATGTTGCAAGAATGTCAGGCAACTGCTGGACATCACGACTCACGACGTGGATCCTCGGAGACCATATGCGAAATTGTTGCGGATAGAAACTAAGATGGTGACACGAGGTAGATACATTCAAAAAGTACTGGCTTCGTGGTACCCATGATAGAGAGATCTGACGAATCTTGAGGAAGTTTCATGTCCAACGACAAACGCTAAAAGGAGGAGAATGATGATGATGATGATGATGATGATGATGATGATGATGATGATGATGATGATGATGATGAATATAGAAAATATACCCTGAATTGGAAATCATTTTAAGTTGCTATGAAAATTGTAGACTAAGGGGTTAGAAGAATATATTTGCTGACGTACAAGCGAATTGGGTAAGTAAAATTTTCTGGTGCTTTTATTTCCAATAAAGATAAATAAGATGAAACTTGTGTTTAATATAAGTAACAAAGAAAAAAGATAAAATCTTTCATTTTCCGATCTATGCAGTTCATAGAATATTAGAAATTCGGATTATTCATGTGAAAAATCCATTAAATTTTGCTATCTGAACTATGTATAGAAATGGCTTTAAGTCTGTATATTTATTTTTTAGTAATACTTATATTAGAGAAGTAAGTTCTACACGGTAATGCAATGCATACATTGTAACAATAACCACTATAGACCAGCAAATAATCAATTATATAAAACAACTATCTGTTTATTGCTGTATTCCCACCTTGAACATTGGCGCAGCTCAACCAAATTTAGCAAGCATACTCAACGCACCTAGGGGAATGTTTTCAAGTAAAAAGTTTTGAAAAAAAAAGATTTTAGAAGTAAGGGTTTTATCAGCATTGTACCTATAATGCTAAACTGAACCCTTATTTTCTATTCAATGTAAATATATACTTATTCAGATAAGGTATGTTACAGCTAGTATTATACGATACTAGTTGAAAATAACCACCAAGTGAGCGGTTATCCCGAGCTGTACTGAGCATATGATCGTAAAACCTCGAATTAAGTAATGATTTAATGTGTTGCAACCATACATACCTTATTGGTTAGGATAACCGCCCTCTATGGGGTTAGTTTCTGGTATTTCAAATTACACCGTCGTTTACCTTATTTGAAGATTTATTTACTGCATATAAATTGTAAAGCAAGGAAGAAATTTGAATAAAGATCTTAGTTATTACGTGAGTAACTTTTTGAGTTTGTGTTTCCAGTTGTATTGTTTCCCATCGCTGTGCGAATCAAATGTAGCTTTTTTTTTCGAAAAAACCAACAATATTCAAAATTATTTTAGGTGTCGGTTGACTCTTTAATGGCAGGCATCTTGATATTTCGATAGCAAATAAGTAAATTTAAGTGATTTATGGAGGTAAATATTTGGTAGAATTAGTACAATGGTATTTTGTCAAGAATTGGATCAGTTTTTACACATAAAGGTTTTTGTATAAGAAAAAAAATTCTATTTACCTTTTATGCAATATTATATGAATACTAAGAGCAAAATTGAACATCAGTCGGAATAAATGTCGTTAATTGAAAAGAAATTGAATAATGATAAATGAATAATAAATTGTTTAGTCTTACGTTACGATAACGATAGCCCATTTGAGCCTCCGTACTCTAAAATTCAAAACATTACTTTTTGTTAAGCTTTTAAATGCGTTTTCGTGCTTCCAAAATCTAGGAATTCTTTGGAATAAAACCATCTAGAGTGAAATATCTAAATCCTCCAATCGTTTTCAGGGGTAAAACGCAATTACCAGGGAGAAACGTCGTAACAAAGAGGTTAAACAAATATTCATCTCATATATAGAAGGGCATCGACTTCTGACAACTTGGCAGAGTTATATTGAGCGAGAATTCAAACGTTGTGATTTTGTCTCAACGTTTTAATTCCGGTGTTCCTATTGCAAACCCTGCCAAATATTATTCAAACAAGTCTGGTTAGTCACTCAATAGAAACCGTCATGTAACCAACGACTTTGGTCAGTATGTCGTGTTAGGTGTGATCAATGAAAAAAATTGGAAAAAGGTGTGATCAGTTTATAAGTTACTTCTCTTGCCTTTGTTGGGCAGTGATCAAAAAAAGTCTGATTTTTTTTAAGCGTTGATGCTACCAGACACAAACCATGGAACCAATTTAGTGTAAGCTTACATTACATTGCAAATTAAACCCTAAACTAAAAACCTTTTTAAGGTTTGGATTTCAAAAAAACGAAAGAAACCTTTTCTTTTCATAATAAGTAATAAATGTTTGAAGTTTCAGTTCTCAAACTCCATTGATACCGACTTGGCCATCCAGACTAACTTGAAAACTGGAGAAATCCAAGTTGACTGCTGTTGTGGCAGTTTTGGTTGACGGGTTCTAGGATGATCAGCCTGATCTTTGTTTTCTGCTGGAATCTCATCTTGACCTTTCACATCTCTCTCAGATGTTGGTTCTTAAATCTAAATCTTTCAAATACACTGTCGCTATCAAAAACAATTTTCTATCGAATGCTGTTCGTTGCAAAGTCTTTATAATTATCAAACGAGATGTCTATACAAATATCCTGCCTGTTTGCCAAGTTTTCGAGCACGACTATTACTAAATGACAGTATTATTTACCTGGACACAGATGTAGAACACAGAAGATATTTCTACGTGTGTGGATATAGCTATAATAATAAATCTCTGCATAAACATATACTTCATCATCATAATCATCATCATTAGTCTTTTAACGTCCGTCATTGAGCATAGACCTTCCCCGTGCCTACCTAAAGTTGAATCTGTTTCTGGCACAATTTTGGGTTATCGTTTTGGGGGAGGTAGAATCTTTGCAATAAGGTTAAATCAAATCTAAGAACCATCTAGATTAAGAAAAGAATAGTTGCTAGTTTTTTCTTAGTTTGTTTAGGGTGGCCAATTTGAAACTCAATAAGCCTCCCGGTTCTATTTTTTATGGTTTGAGGCTTTCCTTGATGATCAAATGGTGTATTATGTAACGCAGACACAAGGTATTTTCTCAAGTCCGAAAAAAAATCCGTTTAAGAAAATTCACTGAAATTTCAAAAAATTTTAAAATCGCTTCTCTTTTAGAATATATCTATTGAAGTACTAGCGAATTTGCAAGGTTATAGACTAAATGATGTGTCCGATATCGCTGGCGAAAACTTCCGAAAAAAATTCCATTTTTTTTTTCCAAAGGATTTCGTAACTTCCAATACCGTTTTTAGAAAAATAGTATTCATATGAATACGGCACCACGGAAACAACTGAGCAAAAGCACAAAAAATACCTTGTCAACATGCTTGTCGTTTGGTCGGATCAGTATTTGTGGGTACGGTGATTCAATATCAAATACCAATCAAGAAATAAAGACTATCAGAGAATATGTTTGTGTGCTTTGAGCAACGTAATTGGTATTGATTTTTTTTATATTCCGTGGCATTTTCGTCTGAAAAAATGTATAAATATTCCTTATCACTCACTTTTGTATGTTTTACCAATGTTACACTCAGATGAAATAATATATCGGATTTCGCAAAAAATTCATATTTTTTTTATAAAACCAACGTTTTATCTGTTCGCCATTTTGGAAAATGGCTGCCCATAATACTCATAGAAAAACTGGCAACAGTTCTTTTTTATCTGGATATTTAGATATGATTTAACCTTGTCAAGATTCTACCACCGGAAAAACGATAAATCGTATCATCCTTGCCCACTCTCTCTCTCTCTCTCTCCCTCTCTCTCTCTCTCTCTCTGACTACATCATTCACTCCTGTTCTCTCTCTCTCTCTCTCTCTCTCTCTCTCTCTCTCTCTCTCTAAATATATATATGTAAGAGAGAGAGAAAACTAGTGAATGATGTATATACATATATATATATATAGAGAGAGAGAGAGAGAGGCAAAATATTTTTTCTCGGCATATTTTCTGTTTCGTCCCTCTATCTTCTACCCAACTTCCAATAATTCCACAGCTACATTTTCCTATAAGTTTCATCTTCCTCAGCGAAGAACCGTTCCCTTGTGCTTTTTACAGTCTTGGCAGAGATTGATTTCTTTCTTTCATTAAAAGAGATCCTGTGAAAACTTGAATTAATGGTAATCCAAAAATGCAAAATCTGATGAATTCAATCGATAACCCAAAACTTCCCAGCCAAGCTGTAATAATTTCTGATCACAAACATGTTGTCGAACATTTTCCTGATGTAATACTATACCTTCTCTTTGGCCAATGCCAGACGCTTTTCTTTGATTGCTTGCTTCCATTAGCCTAATTTGAAGCAGTACTTGTTCGAATCTTCTACAGAAGGAGCTCATTATACTCGGCATCACTTTCTTTGGATGAAGACCGGTGTTTGGTACGATTACTGGTGATCCTTTTTTCTTATCCTACGATCTCTTGCATTCCAAGTCCCTGTAGGTAATTATTTTTTTTATCACCTGTCACCATTTCGGTCACGATTAGGTAGCAAATCGGAAATAAGGTTCATTAGTTTTTCCACTTATGTGGAGGCCGCACATAAAAGTTGCTGTCATAAGCAGGTCGGTCCAAATGATTTTCAATACTTGATTTAGATATTTTGTGCACATTAACTATCTCCTACGTTGTATAACACTGATTATCCTCAAGTAATATCACTATTTGATCGCTATTCTCCTTGACTGGTCTACCCGTCCACAGGGCATTACCTTCTCTATAAAAAATAGTAGTTACATTATCGTTCGCCAGCGAACGAACATGCATACACACTTATAGCAGAACAGCATTTTGCGTTCGAGCGTTTGCAAAACCCTCTTCCACAGACTGACGGTTCCCAAATATCATTAAGGGTTTATTTCATTTTGTTTATCAATTAATGATTTTTCCATTAATCCATCTGATTATTTGTTTTAGTTTTGTGTGAAAAAGATATAGTAACATCCGATAGGGGAAATTTCAAAGTAAGAAGAGTATCTATTCGAGATATTCTGAGATATCAGAAAATATAAGTTTTGAACATTAATTATAACATCAAGAATTGGTAGATTCTTAGAATGTGCGCGTAACTCCTGTTCAAAATGTATCCCTTTCTTTCAAGGAACTCAGTGTTATTCCTTTGAATTAATTGAATTGCTAAAATTGACAAGAGTAAGGGAGATAACCTTTCAATCGAAGGCGAACTGGAGCTATCTCCATTTTACGGACAGAATCTAGGAACCAACACAAAAATATTTTGATTTATATTCGATTAAATAAATAACCATATAAAAAAGTGAATAAATGATATCAGTGATCGTTTCGATATTGATACAAGGCAGTGAATGCCTTACATTAAATTTCTTCCGTGGTTGTGAGGCATATCTTTCAGGGGAAAAAAAATCAGATATTAATCTAGTATATAATAAATATATAGGTCTTGGCCATGGAAATTCTGTTCGGTGAATAACCAGGAATGTTTCGCATAAAAAGAAAAGAAAAATTACTGGAAAAATTCTCTATGATCTGCAACAGTTTAAAAGTTTTTCATTTTTCTATTTCATTTTTTTTGGTTTTTTGTTTTTTTTAGTTCAGCGGGAAAATATGGATGTGAATGAAATTTCACATAATTTTTCATTTTTTGTTTGTTTGTTTGTTTACTTACTTTTTGATATGTTTAGTTTAGCTATGTTTTTTTGTTTGTTTGTTTGCTTGTTTTGTATGTGTGACGTTGAAAATACATTCTCCAAACATCGAATTGAATGGAATGAAGTGTTATAATTCGCTCAAAATGTACGAATAATCAATGACAATGTCATCCTCATGAATCCTTAAATTCACCATTTTTAATGAAAACTGCGGCTAACATAAGAAATTGACAATATTAGAAACCATAAACCAAAACTGTCAACTTCAACATAGTCAACTCCAACATAGGGTGCTTCAGTTTTCAGATTATTCTAGCTGACTGGCTATGTTTCTATGTATGTATCATGGATATATGCCACATCGATGGATCTAGAGGGCTGAAATTTCGGATATTTACTCCATATCATGTCTAGAAAAAAAAACGATTTTGTTTTCTTTAAATTCACCCTAATCTCCTTCGATGAGTTTTAAGGGATGGTCTATTTGTAATGTGAGTTTATGCTACATTGGTCCCTTGATTCGGACTTTTTTTAGTGTTTACTACCCAGCAAACGGTAAGAGAAGTAACTTATTCATAAGTCACCCCTTTTTCTTTCTTTCTTTCTTTCTTTATTTATTTTTTTTCTTTTGATTGACCACCCCACCACACAGCATGCTGACAAAAGATATTGCTCAGTTTCTATTGTACGACTAACCAGGCCAGTTCATATTTCAATCACTTTTGGATATCTCTTTTTAAACAACAATTTTCATTCTGTTTATAGTATGGAATTATGTCATATTTACTACTCAATACGTCCACATCTGGGATCAACGTATGGCTCGATCATTTTGTTCCCAGCAACTCAGATCAGTAATTACCATAAATGAATCCTTTCTTTTTTCGATCCAACACAAATAACAAGCTCCTTCACTGATAAAGAATTGCCTTTTGATTGATATATCTATACTCCTTATCTATCTGTCATGATCTCCGTCCGTTACGCTTTGGTAAAAAACAAGCCAGGCAAGAGAGGTAGAATTTTGGAACGCTGAAATTGGAATGGAGCAATCAGCTGGCGACAACGCCGTTTTGTGAATGGACGGAAGCTTTCGTAGGTTTTTTCATATTTGTTACATAATGGAATAACAAGTTTTAAAAAAATCCAAGTTGAGATTTGATTTAACAAATCAGAGTATTTTTTATGAAAATGTAATACTTATCTTAACTACAAATTGACTAAATGAAAACGTAACTTATTTTATTAAGAACATTTTATCACTATGAATCATTTAAGCTGATATATATCATATTTCATTTTATTTAAAATGTTACTTATCTGATTTCTGACGAAAGGGTAGGAAGGGAGAAGGCATATGAAACCAATCTATGTTTGTATAACATTTAGATAAAATCATGGGTGGTCGACGAAGTTTAGAAGAGGTAAGGGAGAGAATGAGAAGATATAGACGTATGGGGAGAGAAGGGCAGACGCATTAAATAATGAAAAATCTTAGTTGTCAACACCCATGGAATTTCTTCGTTTCTTACTAGTTCGAATACTACTTAATTATACTATGATGTAAGAATAGCAACTCTTCACATAAATCGGGGCTTAGAAGAATTACTTCCCTTTAATCAAGTTATTTTTCTGATTTGTTATTCGTTAATATGAAAGTTGTTTTTGTTATTGACAATTTAGATATTCGAGGTCTTTCAAAAAAGAAAAAAAAAACTCCGCACAGACTAGTTCATATTATAAGCTCAAATTTCTGCCTTGTTACATGATACTCGACAGAAGTTGTTTATCTTGAGCTGAGTAGGTTTTTTCACGAATGTGTTAACTTTTCTTGTATATTCAGAGAATGAAACTCCTTCTATAACACTTGTTCTCGGTCGTGAAGTAATTACGATGTACTAAGCATTAGGTTCATCCACGACCTTGATTGGCTTACTCTTATAATTAGCCATTTTTTTATTTTACAAGTATCTTGATTATAGTGGAAATTAACTTACCTCTCTGTCATCGATTGTAGACTTTGGATATTCATAATTTACAAAGAGTTCTCGCGAAAGCAAAAAAAAAAGCATTTTAGGCCTGAGCAAAAAGTAATGTGTAGAATGGTACGTAAGGCTAAAACTGCAATCATTATCGTATATTTTTTGTTTATGTAACTAAAGCCAAGCAAGGGCGTATTATTCAACAACCAGTCAAAATTATGATTAATTTTTTCTTACATCAACTGCATCTTTTCCGATAGGGGTTCAATTTTGTTTTTAGTATTCATATAATCTAAAAATATCACATTTTAAAACTATGTTCGTCAAATAATGTTTCATGATAAAATTGATACGTAACTGAAGTTGATGATATTTATTTCTATTTTTATTCTTCGCCGATGAAGTATTACTAATTTTTATTGATACTATTTACACACATCTTGATTTGTATGTTTTTTCTATTTTGATTTAACTAAAAAATGATATTCACATCGTTTTTGAGATAATATTTTCCATGGCCAATTTTCAGAGACATTTTTTCCTAGAACCCTCCCAAAAATCCCCAGTCATCAACAGGCTTAATTCTGATATAGACTCGATATAAATCATACGTACTGTAGTAACAACTCTGAGTATCATTACTTAACTGAATGTTTTACGGCCGTGGGCTCCATATAGCTGATTATAACTGGAATGACGGCGGGTATTTTCAGCTAGCATGTGTGGGAATTAGTTAGGTCTAATTAAGTGTTATAAATTCACTCGTGTTCATTTAATTTGTAATCAGACAAATCATTGTGTAGTATAATGGTTAGATTAGAATTACTATTTGCCTTGATCTTCATTTTTTGTGAGTTTTTTCTTTTCAAGAAATCAAGATGGACCCGAATAGTAGTTATGGAATGAATAATAATGCTTCGCCGTCTTTATTTAGAGGGATTTATGTACAAAAAGGGCACTTTGAGTACATAAAAGTAGCTTGAGAAAGATGGGCCAAACGTGAGAAAGAGACGTTTTTACTAGTTTCCAACCCAAATTCATACACGCACAATTATGCAAAGCATACACACATCAACTAATAATCGATTCGTGATTTCTTGAATCTACGCAGTTCGTATTTCAACTGATTTATTCAATTTTGATATTTCTAATTGCTTGCAAAACTCAACGTTCAAGTTAACCCGACTTGAAAGTCTTTTTTTTCCAAAAGATTTGCCAGCAGAGAGAGATCTTTTACTTTTCTCTGCTCAAGTAAAGCTTGCCAATTGCTTACAAGTACACATAACCTCACCTATCATCATCATCATCATCATCATCATCATCATCATCATCATCATCATCAGTCTTTCATCGTCTGTCGTTGGACTCAGACCTTCCTCAGTTCATCTCTCCATCTTGTATTCTGTCAGCCTCAGTTTCGCATGTGATCTCTGGGGATCCATGTTGTGAGTCGTGATGGCCAACGGTTGTCCACCATTCTAGCAAGATGACCAACCCATTGTCATGTGAGTTTTCTAATGGATTCTATGATGTCTTGGATTCCTGTTTTCTCCTCGATACATTGTGCGGTCTTGTGATCTCTTCATGCATGCGTTGCATGCTTCTCAGTTTTGGGGTCTGTCTCTTGGTTAGGTTCCATGTTTCAGCTCCATAGGTGACTATGGGGAGAATGCATTATGATGCTTATTTTTAGGACTAATAGGATTTTCTTGTTCTTGACGGTTGAGCTTGCTCAGCCAAAGGCTTGCCATCCTAGAGTGATTCTTTGCTTGATTTATTCTTCTTTTGAGGATTTCATATGGATTCGTTGCCCTAGGTAGATGTAATGGTCTACTTCCTCCAGTTCTGCGTTCTCGCTCTCCTTCCCTTTCTCGTCAGAGGTAGGTATAAATTCCGACCAAGTTTTTCCAAAGATCAAATCAGGCGAGAGGACCACTACAAACGATATAGGAAGGGAATCCTTCGGCTATCAGAAAAGAGGTAAGTTGTATGATTAATAAAAAATATATGACAAGCGTGTGTGTATGTATTAAATAGATCTTTATTTAAAATAACGTTAAATACCATCGATCGAGCGGTTATAACACGAGTAAAGGTTTGTTTGTTTTTTCAATAGTTCATTACAGATTGTACATCCTGTTTCCACTCAAAAAAAGATTTTCAAATGAAAAACTGAGGTCAGGAGTTTTCAATAAGGTATAAATAGTAAAAAAAATTCTCCTAATTCTCTTAATTCTCCATTCGAAACAGAATGAATAATCTGTAATGAACCAGAGAAAAAAAATCTTTCATCATGTTATAGCTGCTCTACCGATGGTATTGAGCCTTACTTCGAACGATCTACTTGATACATATACACGTATCGTATATTCATCATTGTTCCCTTGTACAGCTCCGTAGACATCAGCTAGGTCAAGCATTCTCCATAACTACCATACAAAAAAAATTGCCATCGACCATATATATATATATATATATATATATATACTAATAAATAAATAATTGTGTCATCCACATAATAATGGATAGTCTATAGCCACACTGAAGAGTTGTAATACAACGAAACAGCTGTCTGTGGATGACACAATAATTATGTGTATATATATATATATATATATATATATATATATATATATATATATATATATATATATATTCCTTGATTGCTTTTTTACCTCAACAGGCTTAAAATAATCGCGTCTATCACTTTATGTGGGCGAGGAAAAAAGATAATTATCACGATGTCAAGTAATTCATTTCACACACTTGACAAATCTCAACGTATTACCAACGGAATACCGAGTAGACAATGTGACACTCATTACAGCGTGGCTCTTGGGGTCCAAGAAAGACAACTACGTTGTAACAAAACCGAGGATAATCATAAGTCAATCACGAGTGCTAAACAAGTTCACAGGTGAACGAAGGTATTGTTTCCATTACAAAATGTCAATTGATTACCTTTTTATTCTGGACGAGTGATCGATAATATCAGCAAAAATGTTGGGGTCGATTACCCACCCGCCCGCCCTGAATATCGCGAACCACACTATAACGAGAGAGTCCAGAATTGTGATTTATACTTGAAGCATTAAAGCTATGGCGCAATTGTCTAATGCTATTCAGAAGCAGTCAGGCATTAGGATCAGTATGGGATACTTAGTTAAGTATAGGGTTGCTAGGTGACTGGGTTTGTTGATGGTTGTTGAGAAAGTGGGATGCGTTTTACAAATAATACAGTACGAATCGACGATAGAAAAACATGAGAAATTATTATAGTGGACTACTAGGAACTTTGTTGTAAATATTTGTTGTATAATATACCTGGCGGATTATTATTATTGCAATTGGATGTTATTTCGAGGATTCGGAGCAGAGGCGTGGTTCTATATAGTGTGTGCTGGTAGAATGGATAGAACTTGATTGAACTAAGTTGAGAGATGAAAAAAAAAGGAAAAATAGTCAGATAAGAAAAATCACTGAGGAAAAAAAGCATAAAAACGTGAAGAAAAAAAGAGGGGAAAAATAAAAGAAAGTCTGATAAAAAAAAAAATAGTTAAACAAGAAAACTCACCGAGGAAAAAGGCACAAAAACGTGAAAAAAAAGAATGGATAAATAAAAGAAAGTGTGATAGAGAAAAAGGGTGTGAAAAGTTACACCTTGAAAATTGATGTTGTTGATTTCGGAAGGTTTTTTTTCAGTTACATTAATTTGTACAGCAATAGCTTAACCGTACTACTTTAAAAACTACACTAATCGGAACAGCACTATTCAAGGTATTGCTGGATAGAGGAACTGTGAGGAGAAATGTGAGATAAAAATAAAAAAAAGAAAAGGTGAAAAGGGCTGAAGCGAAAAAAAAACGAGTTGCAACGGGGAACGCGACCGGAAAAAAAGGAAAAATAAGCAGAAAATAGAAAGCTAGTGAAAGAGAAAAGAAGAGGAAAATAAACAGAAGAGAGAACTTATCTTTATTAAAGAAAAGGGGGAAAGAAGAAAGAAAGTGTGGATAGTGGATAACCAACAAAAGAAACGAGACGAGAGAAAATGTAATAAAAAGGAAAAAAACAAACAATTTTTCTTTAAAAAGAAAAATTTTAAAAAGGGGGAGTCAAGAGGAAAGTCCCAGAAAAAAACTGAATTCACAACCCGACTTCACCTGTATGTTTCGAACAGTTACAATAAGTATAGATTGTCTTGCACTATTTATTAAATTTTTCGGCATATGTATTCTCTGCATTTCTATGTTCCTACGAGAGGCCTGTTGGTTATCACTGGAGATTAAGTGACAACAAGTATCCTAAAATCGCCAGCACCCACCTAGTCATCTTCACAGATCCTATGGTCTACACAGTCTCAGTTCTCACTCGAATTTCCAATTCATCTACTGACGATTCCAAAGGTTCTCCCAACTATTGAAGTTTAATTTATCAACAATTCACTTCAAAAAGAAGGAACTGAGACGAACCTATTATTTTGTTATTATTACGAAACACAATACAAAATGGCCATTTCCAAATTGTTAGAGATGATTGTAAATGAATTCTGTTTGCCCATTACTTATTCCGTTCGTCTGGACTCGATCATATACAAACCTCTCTTTGTTGGATCATTCTTCATTGGCCTCATCTTGGGAATTCTGATTGCGCTGACTCTGGCTATTTTGTACTCAAAATACTGGTCTGTAAATCGGGTAAGGAGAACATTATTTTATTCACCCTCTCTGTCTCTGTCTCTCTGTCTCTCTGTCTCTCTCTCTCTCTCTCTCTCTGTCTCTCTCTCTCTCTCTCTCTTTCTCTCTCTCAATCTCAATCTATCTATCTATCTATCTATTTATTGGGTGGAAAAAGTCGTGACTTATCTGTGAGCTGAAACAATGAAATTCAGACTGAAATAGGGAGTTCGTCTCATCTGGAGGTCACCATATCCGCTGAAATATACAATAATTTCATAAGTTGTCATCCAATTCAATACTGTGACTGGTAGCTTTGAGAAAAAGTTCTGGTTGTTGTAGGGGAATTTACTTCTTAGCTTCAGACTCAAGTTTCATCGATTGCATATCCCACAACAATTCTATAATAAAAATAATGAATTATTATTATAAGCTCCTTTTAGAGTTGCGAATGACAACAGAACAAATAACGGCAGAGAATGGACGGTGTGTTGAGTTCTAACTCCGACTGAGGCAGTTTGTGTTCACTTCGCCTAAATGCTTTTAGGAGAGGCATGAATCCTTTTCTCCCCTAACTATGGGTGAAAAAAGATCAAGGAGAAATGAGTGACGTCACTTTGGGTGCTTATCATCTTTAAATCCATTATCAAATTGTCCAAGTTACTAGTAATGTGATATGTAGAGCCCAAACAGAGACGACTGAAGCTATAGTCAGCATAGGGGCATATTTGTTTTTAGATTGGCTCATAAGAAATTACGGAGTTAGCAGTAGATATCTGAGATGAGTGTACGTGAATGAAAGGTGTATTATTCTATGATGCTTACGTCCCGTCACCCTTTTGAATTTCTGTCATGGTATGAAATGAAAATATTAGCAAGAAGTCAAAAGACGAAATAGAAGAAGAAAAGATAAAATATCCTTTAAACATTTTAGCGTTCATTCTCCATTCTTTTTGTTTCATCATCATCGTCATCAGCCTTTTAACGTACGTTGTTGGAAATTGACCTTCCCCAAACTAACCAGGGCTCCCTATCATGGGCATCGCAGAGCCAGTACTCTCAGAATTCATGCAGGTCGCTACGTCACACCATATGACTTTCTGTCGACCACAATTTCGAATATGATCTTTAGGAATCCATATTGTGAGTCGTGATGTCCAGCAGTCGTCTGACATTTTTGGAACATGTCCAGCCGATTGCTATTCGAGTTTTATAACAATTTCAATGATAATAGAATAAATCCTAATATTATTACTGATATACTTTGACGTTTAAACTATAGCAATAGCATTTGTGTTTATTCTATTCGTACAATAATGTATGGTCACTTTTAGTCCTCATGGAAGAATTTAGAGTTCAAGTGTCAGATTAAAAGATACTATACTTTGATGCGAAGTATTACAGTTGAGTTGAATTGTGTTTGTTGATTAGTGCTTAGTATTTGAATTTGATAAACAGCGAATTACTCTGTAAGTTCAGGTGAGTTCTTGGTTGATTGATGGAAGTTCGTAAGTTGCTCATTAACGTTAATCATTAGTTAATGATTGCTACGTTGCTGAAACACGTTGCCGTCAATCTGGCTGAAAACTGTGACAGCATTAAGCCTGGCACTGTAATAGAGACTCGTATGATTTTTTTTAATTCAGTGATGAAACCAATCAGACATGCCTAGAGTGGTTGAAAATATAATGGAAAAACATTCCAGATCAGTTGCAAAAGGATTTAACGCCACTTTTCCTAATGTGGTGTCCTAGTTATAAAAAAAATAAATTAAAAAGATCTTTTCTCAATCAAATATGGACGTATCGTATATCGTTGAGAAGGAAATTTCATGCTGAGCAAAGTTTACAAATGCTGCAAAGCAAGTCATTTCCGGTTGTCACAATCAAATGGGATAAAACATTATCTCGAAATGAATCAACCGAGTGGACTGATAGCTATACCATAGGGGATATGCTCGTTGATGGTCGGAGCTATTGCATAGTATGGACAGTTTGTTAGGACGTGGGGAAGTGATTGCGCATGGATTCACTCAAAAGTTTCCTGACTTCATCCGTAGCCCATTGACCACCGTTCGACGAAATTTTATCTGAACATGTTTAGAGGTTCTGCAGATATCGTGCGTCCAGATTGAGAAATTTTGAAAATATTTTGTGGAGCGAACAGATAACTACAATGTAGTGGGGGAGATAATTGTTGGTGGATCTGCTCCTAAATCCAATTACTTTTCTTCTAAGCTATTGCTCACTTTTTCACAAAATTTTCAAATATCTTTTGGAGATATCGTGAGGATAGATAGAGCTTTTGGGGATATTTTGTAGTCGCTGGTAGTTAGCTTGGACCTAGGGGAGACAATTGTGAATGGATCCGCTCCCATAGATTTTTCTTTTTTGAGATATCGTGTAAACAGATAGACGGAAAGAACAGGATAAAAAGAATTCCGATCAGGGCGTTTTATTCAGTCCTGGTTGATCTATATCTCCAGAGTTGTTTTTCTTTTTATTACCAAGAAACAAGAGAGCGATTTTTAGCTTAACTAAAATGATACCCTGCTGAGCTTCGTCTGTCGTCTTAATCTGATGCCCGATCAACATTGCTACGTGTCTCAAATTTTAGTTTTCCTTCACTGTTCCCGTAACACAGCTTGTAATCACTTGTACCTTTCAGATACTTCATTACATGCTTGGCGATAGTCCAATGTTGGTCTTTTTTGGTTGGGATAAGTATTATGACAGCTTACTAACAACATAACAGGAATCGGTTCTTGTGCGTGACGTGAAATAAATCAGAGTACCTACTAACACACGATGTTTTCCCGGGTCAACTGGATCACCATCGCTATTGTAGTTTTATTTTTGCTCGTCAGGGTATTATTATTAGTTTTTAAATGTTGTTATTTCAATTTTTCTGTGTTTCTATCTTAACGAGGACTTTTATTGTCGCTTCTTGTTGTTTTTATAGTCCAATTAGTATTTCCATTTTGTTGATGGTAATCTAGTCGTCAGAATTTTCATTGTTTCTGTAGGAATTCTTTCTCGCTTTTTTCAATTTCCGATCAATACGTTTATACACACACACATATACAAATACATACACACACACACACACACACACATATATATATATATATATATATATATATATATATGTGTGTGTGTGTGTGTGTGTGTGCGTGTGTGTGTGTGTGTGTGTATGCGTATATATATATATATATATATATATATATATATGGATAGATAGAGAGAGAGAGAGAGAGAGAGGAAGGGAGAGAGAGATATGATTTAGTAGCATATTTCATTTGATAGAACTTTCATTGAAAAATAGCAGGCAAGGAGCATCTTTATAATTTCTTTAGCAAGCTTTTCTTATTTTCGTCCAAATGAACTGATCTTTGGATTAAGAGTAAATAAATGTAAATAAATACTTTTCAAAGGATTGAGCGCTTTCGGTGGCATCTACAGTCATTTTTATTATTAGAATGTAGTATTACTGTTCAATTTCATGGTGATGTTGTATCTCCTCTGATGTTAATTTACGATTTAATGTTACCGTTAAATTCGGCGTTGGCAGCTTGATATTTTGTTGTTCTTTTTTTTGTTGGTTGCTATTCGTGTTCCTGTACTGTCATTTGATGGTGTGTGTGCCTTAATGATTTTTTTTCTTCTCATTCAGAGGAGTTTTTCAGTTATCAAATGTATTCAAGTAATCAATCAATCAATCATATAAATAAATAATTATCAATCAACCAACTAATACCAGTAGCTCGACTAAAAAGTATATTTTTTAATGTGGGACTTTATTATATGTGTTTCTATTTGCAATCTATTGATACGGTCAAGTTTATATAGTATTCAGGTATGTATAATGATATATATTCATATAAGGATCGAAATATTGTGAAACAGTTCTCTCGTGAGTATACATCAGTATAACAGCTTATGCAAGCTCTATTCTTTTGAAAAAAAATATCTCAAAAAAAGTATAAATATCGGATGGTTAAACCATATATGATAGCAAGCATTTGAAGGCATTTCAATGTAACTGTAGATTTAAAACCATTTCTCTATCTCTCGCTGTAGTTTTCTCTGTGTGTGTGTGTGTGTGTGTGTGTGTGTGTGTGTGTGTGTGTGTGTGTGTGTGTGTGTGTGTGTGTGTGTGTGTGTGTGCATTGACTGATAACAAATCATTTTCATAAGGAATTATTGTTGGCAATAATTCACATTTTATTCTCCACAATTTCGTTTACATTTTTTGATTTTTTTTTCCAGAAGTATATGAGGAGAAAATTCGACGTAGAATCTTTTTTCCAGTGTTGCAGACAAATAAATACCAAGAAATTCGCTGTCCTTCTTCCTGCTAAAATGGTAAGCCTCTTTCTGAGTTTTGTTAGCTCTTTATTCCCAAAAGCAAAGTGATTCATGAATATGTATGATATATTCATATTTATCTATATTTGTATCACATTTTATCAACAAGTCACGTTTCTAAAATATACATAAGAATTCTTTTAAAAATGATAAATATACAGGATGTGTATATATATATATATATATATATATATATATATATATATATATATATATATATATATTGAAATAGAGGATTCGCTACACAAGCACGTTTATGTTTCTACCCTGTTTGAGCTTTTTCAGGCGAATTAGATTCGCCTGAAGAAGAGCCCAAATATTTTAAGCTCTACTCTCTCAACTTGACATTGAATATGTCGAGCACTTTATGAAATGAACCCATCACACCTCGGATACTGCATTATGTTTTATCATATTGTATTCCTGGTTTGTACTTTAGATATATAGATATATGTATATTGGTTTCTTTGTCACTGCGTCCCCACCCCTAAAACATCTGCATTTCTCAACCATATTTACTATGCATACTTAGTGGACATAGGGAACAGACTAATTGGTTCTTCCAGATAGGATAGGTTCCACAATATTGTAATGTCTGTATTATAAAATGATATATTGGTTTGATCAAAACGTTTGTTGGGTTAATAGATGAAAATTTATTTTTTTTAAAAAAAAACATGTTTTCGGCATTACTTTTAATGAAAACTACATTTACCGTTTTGTTCCACAATGTGCCTTTCAGTTGTTTTTCAGATTTTGACATTTTTTCATGGAGATGATTCTGTGGATATAGGAATAGATCATAATCCAAAGGTGTAATACGTAATAAACATGGCGAATATTCAATCACCTTATCCATTAAAGATTGCAAACTACAACAACTTCCCACCTGAGCTCGATCAATTTTTGCTCGGTCACCAAAGTGGTGTGCAGTCTAGCGTTATCCTAATGAAATATTATGCTAAGTATCCTGATGAAATCTTACATCTATTCTATTAACGACGCTTTTCATCGATTGCTGCCTTCAATTGGTCAACCTGGGATCAGTTCTTGTTTGAATCAATTCTTTGGGAAAAGTCCATAGTTGAGGAACCCCTTCTAATCCCACCACATACACAGCAACCCCTTTTTTGGAAGGAGAAAGGCGTTTGGTACGGTAAATAGTGGTTCATGTTGGTTAGCCCACCTATTTTGATTCTACGTTATAGTAAAGTATTAACTTTTCATTGCCCGTCAAAATTTATCCCGAAGATGGAACATTTTCGTTACGTTTAAGTTGTGAATACGGAAACGTGACTAAATGGATTTTTGTTTTCTCTTCTTTTGTTTATCTTATGTCGGAGCAACACATCAAAGTGTCTAACATAATCAAACTGGTGCAGATAATTTCCAACCCTGGTGTAATAAAAAGGTTACAAAATATACTATTTATAATGGACGCATTTTATAAATACATCAATTCAACAGCTTCTTTCCTCTTGCTTCTAAGGCCTATATTGTCGTCTCGAAATAAACACAATACTACATAATACAAGTTACTTATTAATTCATTCATTAATTGCGTAGAAAAAGAATGAAAGTTTTATTGAGGATGAGGGTTGTTTTTTTTTCTTTGACCAAATCGTCTGACTACCTTCAGTTGGACAGACGGTCGATTAGACCTGACTGATATCTGACAGAAACACCAATCTGGTACAACCCCCTTCAGCTAGATGCTGACTGCTGTCTCTTGATTGTACAAATGTTGAATGACCGAATCTCCGACATTGCTATCTGCTTGGTCGTTTATATGTATTCATGATCAATAACTCGTTAGCACACGTATACTTGAATTCTCGTGACTTGATTACTTGCCTCGCTTTCATTTATTCGTTTAAGAATGGTGTGTTCAATTGACGTGTACCTTGTGAGGTCAAGCCACGCTGTTGAATATATTACCCTTGATTTGGGTATTTTAAGTTTGCTGCCTATCTCCCATATCGTATAACGTTGATTATTCTTAAGTAACGACTTTAATCGATTTCTATCTATCTTAACTTTTCTTCCTTACTATGGAGACATTCCCAGGAAAAAAACTTCGCAAACCACTTTTGACGTGACTTCTCATCCGCAATGTTTCTTCGTAAATCTTCTTTGCGTTATAGTTGTATTTTTGCCTTTCTTAAAATAAAAAGCCCCCTCGGCAGAAAATATCATTTTTTTCTTCAATTATCAATGTTAGAATCAATAAACGCAAGTTTTGTCGCTGATACAATAGCTGTTAAAATACTATCAAAATAATATTTAATGAATTTATTTTGAACTTAACGTTTCTCATGTCATCTAAAGACAAAAAATAACGTACTTCTTGAGTTATCTGATACAGTTCACCATACGAGGGAAAAAAAGAAGGAAAGGAGGACCCTGGTAAGAAAGACCTATTAGAGACTATTACAGATTGTAGTATATGGTAATTAACCACCCAAGTGCTGAGTCACTGAAATAAGAGCCAATCAAGGGAGAAAGTCAAGCGAGTAACTTGAATTGAGAACGGTGGACTGTCTTAGATTTGGAACGACCGATGATGTTTTTCTATTAAAGTCAGAATTCAAAACGGGTTGGTTGTTGTATTCGCCCGATGGCCTATAGGTTGCTGGCAGTATATAAATGTTACTCCACAGTAACTGATTTGCCTCCTCGAGAGAGTATGTCTTCCTTTCTACCCAGTAAGACACTAAACCGACAGGGTTAAATTGTGAAAAGGCGATAGACCGTTGTGGAGAAAAGTCCAAATCTAGACATAATGATCCCAAAGTAAAAGGCCACTAAGTGATCATCCATTGTCTTCCCACAGAGAACAAGAACAGATTTGTCCACAGATTCTTTGAAAAACAGACTCTCTAGTTTTCTCTATCAAGCGGTGCTACGTTATGGTTGCATCCAATAGTAAATATAAATGTATATAATTGTGTTCCTGATAAATATATGCAGCTTTTTTTTTGTCCTTTAAGCTCCATGCATGTTGTCTTTACCTTTACTCTAAACATACACAAACGTACTCAAACACACACCGAATCCTTCGTTGGCATTTTCTCCCCTGCATTGTAGCTTTTCCTACCTCACTTCTTTGGTTTTCCCCTTTCGAAAAATATTTCTAGATAATTTTAGGAAGAATGGTACCTGCGCCATGACACTATCCAATATTTTCAAGATAATCTATTTATTTTTCATGAACTGACTCGACGAGTCAATGTATGGTCTCAGTTGTAGTAGAAAACGACACGTTGAACAAAAGATCGGTTTTATGCTATGTTATTCTTTAACCTTTACATCATAAATAGTCCTACAGAGCCAATTTAGACAGCAATTCTAAATAACTAATGCAATATACATAAAATGCTCAATATTTTATGAGATGAGTGCTTCTAGGCATCAAACTGCGTGTGGTATATTTCATGACGAACAGCCAACGATATGAATCGACACTAATATGGTCTGATGACCTGTTGCTTTGAATGTTTTGATTCTTTCCGAAGAGACGTAAAAACTGTAAATTTCAAATATAACATAGCTTCAACCTTAGGAAGATAACTTACTCCAGTCACGACGTCGCCATTAAACAATTATATTTCATGAAAGCCTATTAGTGTCGTATCTATTTAGGATTCTAATAATATAATGAACAGTGTGGTTTTCTCTGTTCCCTGTCTGTAATCATCGGCTCTTCCACTTGAAAATAAAATAATACATAAAAATATCTCCTACCTATGATTTAAAATAATGAACTCTTCAACTAAAGAGAATTCATTTATTTTTTCTCTTTTATTATCCACTAGCAGGGGTATCCGGCGTGGTCCCGCAGAAAAACTTCAAATCTAAGAACACAGCGAAGCAAATGATTTTTCGAGATTTAATATAATGAAATAATTGGGTACAGGCAAGCAGTCGGGCTTGTACACACTCCCAACCGGAGGTGAAGAACTTGCATGCATGCACACCCCTTGTTGGGCCCGCACATACTACTAATAGAGCTGCACAAGCCTGTTATAACCCTTGGGCAGGTCTACGTAGCTCTTCATGAAACCTTTAAAAATTATTTTTTCTCCAAACTTATACTTTATTTGCTCCTTTTTGGTGTTAACACGTTAGAGCAAACAATCGCCTTTGAATAGTGTCCTCGTTTCATTGTCGTGTTTTGGTTGCTAGCAATAGGGATACAGTTTTTATTCTCCGAGAAAAATATGTTTTATTGTCAGATTAGGGTCAGGTTACTGCCGAACTGGCATACACACTAGAAGAAAGAGAAATTCACATCTGCAAATTTCCTGCGACTGACAGAAAGTAAGCATCCATTTCGGCTTAACAGTTACATTTGTAAATAAAACCCCCGAGTTTGTTTTTTTTAATATTCTTATATCTGACAAATTTTGGAAGGTTTTAAGGTCTGATGGATTGAAAGCATATGTAATAGAAAAAAAAATTATTTCAGTTTTCTCCATAGGAGTTTGAACTCTAACCGGTGGACAATTATCGGTACAAATGTTTTGTTGGGTTGTCAGCACAACCTATAGTTTGTTAATCATAGGACCAAGTTACTCCTATATACAATATTATAGAGTCCATTGGTTGCGGCTGTTTAGGAGTCAATAAAACATATACACGCAAGATTTTTTTTTAAATGAATGAACATTTGAATGGAAATTTACAAATCAGGACAGGAAAACCACCAGATGTCAGTGCTACCAATCATGTATTAATCTTGGAGTCAAGTTACCCCAATAGACAAACTTTCAATCCCTATGGTGCAGTTGTTTATGAGTCTATAAGACATATACACAGAGAATAACAAACATTCGTCAGTTTCATAGAATTGAATATATATACATACATAGACATTTCGATTTCGAGATAGAAAGGTAGATAGATAACTTTAACTGTCTATCTGTGTTCGTCTGATCGATTTGCCAATACCGTCTATATTCTGCATTTGCTTCTCTGATTAGTAAGTCAGTTCACCGTTGACACTGCAATCTGATAAATATTATATTTGAAACTCTCACCGAAACGGTCAATATAGTTTTTTTTTTCAGTGTTTGTGTCAGTCTGGCTTGCTGGATAGCTATCCATGTATGTATGTATGTGTGTATGTATGTATATATGTATAAAGCATATAGGCCGACCCAATGGAGATAGTTTTTAGTTGTTTTTTTGTTGTTTTTTTCATCGTCTGAAAACTTTTCAGCCGATAAACGATATTCATTGTCGATTACGAATATTTGATATTTTATTTTGTTTTTGTATTTTAGTTGTTTTTTTTGTTTTTGTTTTGTTTTTCCGAATTCAGGATATTCTAAATTCATTTCAAAGTCCTTTGCTATAACAGGGCAGGGAGGTCGATATCTATGTCTTTGAGATCAATTTCGCCAATATAGTCTGCACTCTGTGTTTGCCGATACTCTAATTATCAATTAAACGAAGTCCATTTCCCCGTTGACAACACAGACTGATAAATGTTTTATATTTCTATCAAACTTCAGTTGGAGTATGGAGATGACTTTGTTTTTCTGCCCTAACGACAGCAACAACAACCACAATCCTGACCTAATTTTCTAAGTCTAGAGTTGAGTTAATGTTTCTTCCCTAACAACAACAACCTTCGCCTAATTAAGGGGATTAGATTCTTCACTGGTTGTCTGTTCCACCATGTTGAACCAAACTGATATACAAAATTAACATTTCCGTAACGTGACTTGAAATCAAGAATAAGTGATTATTGGGTGGTTTTCTTACCGATTGAGCCATATAGATACCGTCAAAATTATATAAACACCAAGTGGAAGATAGATTCACGATCGCGGTTCTATGTGATAAATTGAAAGTAAGGGTCCAGTTTAGCATTATAAATAGCAAATTTTCCGAAAGTTTGAAGGTCAAATAAATTGAAGGCAAATAAAATATGCTTCTCTGTTGAATTTTGAACTCGCCCTGCCATTATATTTTCCGTTGCGCTAAACAATCGGCTATTGAGCGACCGTTATTTTAGGTTTAAATAGAAGCTTGAGAACTTGTATAGAAAAAAAAATTTAAAAACTGTTGACCCCTCACACGTATTCAGATTCAAATGGATGGATAAAAAAAAAATACCCTAGAAGATGTTTATTCAGTATATGCATATAGTTTTACGAAAATCCCAAATGAAAAAAAAGTTTTAGACGCAACCTTTTTAGAGAGTGCGAACGGAGACCCCATAAGATCGACGATTTTGCAAATTTCGACCTAAAATGTGAACTATCGGCAAATTGAGATCTGTTTATTCTGATTATGCCTTTGTGTTGACTTATAAGAGAGCAAATACAGAAAGTTTACTACTTTCTAATGTAGATTTAACCCCGCTTCCATTAGCCAAGAGGGGACATATTCGAGTACCATCGTGGGCTCATCATTCATCCTTGATCCGTTCTATTAACTCACTGTCGACGGCTTGAGTTACGTTGCAATTTGAAGCAACTAAAAAATAGAACGAAGAAGAATAGTATTTAAAAAATCAATAATGATAGTTCAGGAGAAATTTAAATATATCCGTGATTTTTTTCCCAGGAATTAATCAGTTTATATTCGATGAAAATCGGTCACCAGGAAACAAGGCTGCCTGGGCTGAGTTTTTCACACGCAGATCTGGTTTTCACGAATTGCGAACTTCGGACAACTATCTGTGACAGAGATACTTCTGACAAGAGAAACCCAGGCAAAGACGACTGATGCTGTCATCAGCGTGAAGGGTCAACTTTACTTTGTTAAATCAAACACTAACTGATTTCCATCTATTTTTTACTCACTTCTTAACGGCGATTTACTCCGCTCTATGATGCAAATTGATTAGTTGTCGAAAATCCCTTGCCAAATTTTTTTTAGAGGGATTCAATTAACCATAAAAAAAAAAACTATGATTAATTTTTGTACTACAGCATTCATGATTACCAAAAAATTGAGACGTATAAGATTTGATACATGTTCGTCTGTATGGGGGAGCTAATAAGTTTTTGTTTTCTTTTTTTCAAATTTCCTACAATGTGTAAACTCAGAATGATACGTTTGCTTTTTATTTGCTAAGAACGATAACTCTGTATTACTAAAATATAGTATTAAGATACCTTCCGTTTGCAATAGAATCAATGTTTATAAATAACTTTATACATCTTTTTAAAAAATACTTTTATAGAATAGGAAAAATGCTGCATTTAGCATTCAAAAAAGTCCTCGCTTAGAAAGATTTCACAGCGGGTAATCATATGATTAGTATATATATATATATATATATATATATATATATATATATATATATATATATATATATATATATATATATATATATGTATATATATATATATCACATCTTTATTTTTATCCAGAAGGAAGATTTATTTTCCCTTGTATCTATCTTAATATAATTCTACAAATGTCCGTCCGTCCGTCCGTCCGTCCGTCTGTGTATGGCTAGCCCATTTGCAGCTGGGGCTATGACCACCATTTTTTGTAGTTACCAATGGAATCCAGGCACATGGTCTTTGCATATTGGTCTCGTTGATAATTATGATCAAGTAGCCCAAATGGTGCATTATAACCAGAGCATTGGAATTAGGGTACTCATAAAAAATAATTTGGATCTCATATTAGGACCAAAGGCCCTATTCTGGCCTTCTGGGGAAAATAGCTGAAAATGGCGGGTATTTCAGCTAGAAATTGTAATGGACCAAAAACTCACTGTTTGAAGTAATTACTGCTACCAAAATTGTTTCACTTGAAA
Organism: Thysanoteuthis rhombus; assembly: GCA_963457665.1. Classification (NCBI taxonomy): domain Eukaryota; kingdom Metazoa; phylum Mollusca; class Cephalopoda; order Oegopsida; family Thysanoteuthidae; genus Thysanoteuthis; species Thysanoteuthis major. The sequence goes on along the minus strand of OY735203.1, from coordinate 25,320,055 downwards.
GTTTGATGTGAAAGTCACGTTTTTATCAATGTGTTTTGGTTTCTTTTTTACTCGTTTCTTTTTTTATTACAAGTTTTTCTTTTGCTTTTCTTCTGACTATGTATGTTTTTAATCTCCTTTCTTTCTTTCTTTGAAGTACACGACTTTACTTTTTTTTAGAATATTTTCAAAAATTTGTTCTTGCTTCGTTGGAGTTTCCTTCTTTGTGGTGATTTTCCGTTATCCTTTTACTGCTTTTCCACTTTCTGAGGCTTTTTTTTTTCAGGTTTCTTTTCGGGATTCTCATGAAACGAACATTTCAACAATTTCAACAATAAAACATACGGAAATTAATGAGACCGAGAAAACGGAAGTAAGCAATTTCACTGAGAGCAGGAGAGGCATGGTTGACGTTTTAATGCAGAAAAACAGGTACGGATATTTTGCAAAATATTTCGAGAGTTGAATTAATTGTTACAAAAAATTGATCTGTAGGGTACCCAGGGCCGGCCGTAGAGTCTCTGGTTCTCAGGGCAAGCTGAACTTTGGCGCCCTTTAGTGTATAGTATTATCTTGTATTCCTGAAAAATGGACTCCACATCAAAGAATTTTCCTATTTTTACTGTTTTTGATCAGTTTAATTAATTCATTCTCCCATCTTTTTTATCTGTATTTAGGAAGTCTTATTGCATCAGGACTGTGACAAGCGCCTCAGAGAACTTGACGCCCCGGGTGTCTTCCCTTGTTGCTCATACCTAGGGCCGGCCCTAAGCATACCAACTATGAAAGATCATTCAATATGCTTCAACTTACTAAATAAACGTCACGAATATAATGAACTTTTAAATGCAGATATATTGAGATATTTCACTTTGATTGAAATGATTTTTCCACTGTGCGTGTGTCTGTCTGTCTGTCTGTCTGTCAGTCTGTATGTATGTATGTATGTATGTATGTATGTATGTACGCGGTGAACATCAAGATAATGAAATATTGGTTGTTGTACGTCTTTTGTTGAACTGATGAATCCAGGTGCGGGTCCGGGTGTGGTGGGAGCGTGCTTGAGCAAGGCACAATTAAATTCTTTTCGTAAATATCAAGGTTAAGAAATTTGATCAATTAAAAAACCAAAAACAAATAATCTCGAGCAATCATGAATAAACTTTGAATACACAAATTTATCATATTTATTGCCTAATTAGACAGTTGAAGTAAAAAAAGATTAATGAATAAATTTTAAAATTATCCCTTCCTACCCAAAATCTTGGATTCGCCCTTGAAATAAGGTACCAAAATTTAACCTAATATCTCAACAACAAAAAACCTTCAAGAAACCTTGCAGAATAATTAAAGGGTATACAAAAGGACTGACTTTTTGTGTTTATCTTCTAAATTCATATTATCTATATCTTTCACTGTACCGGATTAACTATGTAGCAAAAGTAAGATATGATGCCAGCCCCGCAATTTCGAGGACCCTGCACTAAATGCTCACAAGTTAACAATTCTGAGTCGATGGTTCTGCACTATACAAGTAAAAACGTATGTGTTTTAAGATTTAGGACCCTTTTACAATATACGCTATAGGCTGCGCGCTAGCCTTATTCACTAATAAATATTCATCGATGTGTGTATATGCACACATATATGAGAACATTCTTTTTTATTGTTTCATTATTTATTTGCATTCGATGAGGTATTTTTTTATCAATAATTGTTTATTATTTATCTTCATCTCAATTTTTAGTTGTTTTTTTTCCTTTTTATCATAAGTAATTCTTCATTTCTGACCACCGTAGTTTGCTCAATGCTATAGATTGATGACTGACGTTAATTTGTAATCTTGATTTTTAAAAAACAACAAAAATTGAAATGAAGATTAATAACAGTCAAAAATAATGATTATTTTTTTATGATACTAATAAATTCTCTCTCTCTCTCTCTCTCTCTCTCTCTCTCTCTCTCTCTCTCTCTCTCTCTCTCTCTCTCTCTCTCTCTCTCTCTCTCTCTCTCTCCCAGCGATGCAGTATTAAAAGAGGTGACCAAACAAGACATCGAAATTTTGGAGAAAATTGAAAAAGATCAAGACAGAGAAAAAGAAAAAGTAAAACCCTATATTACAATTATTTGATATTGTGTGAATGTGATTGTTTCATTGATTAGAAAAGGAAAGTTTTAATAATTCTAATCACATTTTCCCCAACTTCTGATGTTCTATCTGCATCCCTAAACAGAGATGAAAATAAGGGGGGTTTGCGGAGATACGGCGCATACCCACTTCCAGGTTTTATGTACGCCCCGAAATTCGGCCATTTTTTTTCTTTTTTTTTTTCCAAATTACCCACAGAAGCTTACTGAACCCCTGAGACCCTTACTGCACGGACTAACTTCGTTTATCCCCCATGGACCCCTTTTTTGATCCCCCGAGCATAAACCCTTATCATATGCCAAGTTCACAATCTCCATTTCCATTATCATCAGCCTATTAACGTCCGTCGTTGAACGTGGACGTTCCCTATGATGTCCCAGACCTATCGTGGGTGTTGCGGCGCCAATATCTAAAAAACCTGTCTAAATCCTCATTATTTTCATTATTTTTGCTAATGATATCTGGGGATACAAGTTGTGATTCATGATGTCCAACAGTTGTCTGATATTCTTGCTACATAGCCTGCCCATTGTCACTTGAGATTCTTAATAGATTTTAAGATATCTCTAACTCCAATTTTTTTTTCTTCGATACGCTGCGCTGTCGTGTGGACCCTTTATGTTCTGTTGAGCATAATCCTTTCCTGTGCACGTTGCAGGTTCTTTGTTTGAGAGTCAGTATTTTAGTTAGGTTCCATGTTTCAACTCCATAAGTGACAACCGATAAGACGCATTGGTTGCAGACCCTTCTCTTCATAACTAATGGGCTCTGTCTCTAAACCTTATCATCGAAAAATTGACTTTTCCGAACGGATCAAGGTGTAAATGAGAGGTGTAAACCGATATATAATATTCACATTCCCCAACTGTGATTTGAACTCACAGCCTATTGATTGCCAAGAGATTGTCTTGCTAACTGGGCTGAATTGACGAAAATTTATCATACGGATACCAGTGGACTTATTTCATCCTTAGATATATATATATTCATCTTCTGTCAGAATAGAAAGTTGGAGTGAAATTCCACCTTGCAGCACCCAGTCTTATACAAACGATGTTTCAGATACTGTGATATGTTATCACATGGATGTATTTTAGATGCCTCTAGATTGCTGACTGACATACTGAAGTGTTATTTACGTCCCTTGCTCATGTAATGTTGCCAATGTAGATGTTTAATCTCAATCTAGATGTTGTTGCTGTATCTAGATGTCAAAAATGGCTATGTAAATAATCTTTGATAAAATAATTAATGATTTTTTTTTTAAATTCAAAATGATAAAATGAATAATACTGGTTGAACAGTCTACCTCGCGGTTGGGGTTTCCAACTAGTTCCTGTGGGAGGTCTGAATGGAGTCCTTAGTCCTAAAAAGAAATCAAATATTTTTCGGGGGGTGGTTAATTGTCAAAATTGCCCAATTAGTTTATGAGTAACGAGTTTTAGGACAAATAGTAACGACACGGGGGCTATAACTGTATGGATTGACCCATAAATTTATACTTGAGATCCCTGCATGTTACCAGTATTTTTGCCTATTTGTTTCTGAGTTATGAATTTCATGATAAATAGCCACGATGCCGGGGAAATGACAGCATGAGTCAGCCACAGAATTTAAATTTGAGATTTGAGATACACACATATATATATGAATTCCTTCATTATGCGTTAAAATTACAGTAAGATAGTAAATTTTTAGCTTAGCAGAAACACTAGTGAACACCGAATTTAGTATTAATTTACATTTCCCTTCACTTTGACTTCTAAAAAGTTTTTTTTAAAGGTTTCCCCCTCACTTTCGATCTTCAAAAGAAAAAGAAATGTTCCTCACATTTCTGACAAATGACGAAAAATCAATCTTCTGATTCGAAAACGGGAAAATGTTCCCTCGGTTTTTATCCCTAAAATAGAAAATACTTATACCTCCACTTTTAAATATACATTTTATTTTTTTTTTATTCAATTTTAGATGTAAACTTGGGAATAAAGTTGGCAACACAGCCCTTGCTAGATCTCCACACAAGAAAAGAACTAGCACGTCTATGGTCTGATTTTTAGGCTTGTTTTCCTATTTCATTGTTTTATTACGTGGATTTTTTTTTTTTTTTGTATATGCTCAAGATATTTTGCGAAGATATTTCTTGGAGAAGACCAAATTTGGCCAGGAGCTTGGTTATGGAGAAGACAGGAAGAACTGAACTCACTATCAACGTCTTGATCAGCCAACATGATGACTGTTGCTACATTATTTGGTCCAACATCATTGTATAAAATCATAAGAGTGTTACCAAAAATGATTTTAACGCACTTTTTACTATATAACAGAAATAGCTCTGAAAATGTCTGTACGATATATCATTATTCATGTTGTCTTTTATTTCATTCTTTAATTCAAGCAACTATTCCATTTTCCAGGTGATGATGAATATGCTTGAAAAATTGTTGATTGAGGAATCGGTCGAGGATGCCCTTCCCAGTGATTTTTCCATCCAGGACTTCATGAAAAATATGGAAAAGGATTCAAAGGAAATCAATAAAATGAGTAAAACGGAGAAGGCAGAAGCAAATGCGGTAAATAGCTTTTTCATCTTTTTCTTCTGGACTAAATCCGAAATGAAAGAAACTCTTCCAGTTTGAACTCATTGTAAACTCTCTTATGAAATATAAGCTCATAAATATTACATATAAAATATCATATCGTTGGTGGCTATAAGAATCAAAATAAGCACCTCCAGTCCTGTCTGTAGCCGTAGTCAGAGTTCAAGCCTATATCGAAGCCAGTATTTTGAATGCTGATTTTTAACGTAGGTTGGCCTTCCTTGACTTGGAAGATAAATTGGTGCAACCCAATCTTCTATTGTCATTTTCCACTTGGTCTTTTTTAAACTAAGCTTTCCAGAACTATTTACAAATGCAAATTACTACAAAGTACAAAAGTATTCTAGATAAAATGAATACCAAATCCAAAACATACGTCCCTTGGCTTTATCTATCTACGTTCGTATGCCGTTCCAAGATTTGATGGGTTTGTAATGTGTGCTCAATTTCTTAATCGCTGGAATTTATGCTAGGATTTACAAATAGTTCGAAGCATACATCACCCCAATTTCACCATACGAGATGGTATCTATAAAGAAACATTTGATTTGCTACTTTCACATCAATTCAAACCATTGATACAGTCAAATCTGCTACTGTTTTGCACAACGAAAATTTAGTTTATCTGATGGACGTCGGCTTGTTTGTTGAACTCTGGGCTCGAAATATTAGAATTAATAAATTCGCCATACGAACTTTGGAGTTCATTTATGTTAACCTAGACTTTCATCTTTCTGAAAATTGATCAAATAAGGAAGAGAAAGAAGTTTGTTTTTATTTGCGTCATAAATGAATTAGGGAGCTTCAAGATACCTCCAAGGATGTTCGATTAACTTCTTCAAGTTTCTGTCCAGGTCATTAAAAGAGAAAAGCTCTTCAAGAAAACACCGTCGGACATAGACCTTGGCTATGACAAAGAAAGGGGCATCACCAACAGATTAAAGGTAATTTGATTTATTCTTTGATTGTGTTAATGTAATCAGAACTGCCAGGCAACCTAATGAGTGGATGGCGAATGTAGGAATTTGTTGACTGTTTTTTGGCCATGTTTCAAAACCAAACAATGCTTCGAATTTTTATCTCATATAATACGATAGTTCCAAAGGTGCATGATACGAAGTGGCTGGACTTTATATTGCGTGGAACTGACTACGTGTAAATAGATTTCCATTCGTCGTACAACACTATTGCTTCGAAGATTTACGGTTATTTCTCTTCAGAGTTGCCAATTTGAATATTTTATATTCTAAATTTAGATAATTCTAAAGAATGAAGGTCGGGGGAGATAATTAATAGAAACTGAAATAAATATGTATAATCTATTTTTTTTTTTTTTTGTCTATTTCATTAGATTTGTGGAGAACCACTGACTCAAACAACTTAAAACTCAACACTGCACTGCCTGGTGTGCTGATTGTCAGTTTCGTACAATGGTCTGTTATCAAGTAATCACGGTACACTGTAGTTAAATATTTAGATTCTATACTGCTGCAACTGCTGCTGCTGCTACAATCTGCACTCGGTCTGAAACAAGATAGAAAAGATTGATTTTTCTCTCTGAATTTTTGACTGGTCCCTCTTTTGATATACAGTGATCTCTCTTTCTGCGTGTTTTCTAATTTCTCAAGCTTCATTAATTAAAGGTCGGCAATGTCCTTCTGTTGCAAGCTGCGCTGAGGTGATGTATTAAAAATCTTGATAAATAAATTACTTCTCTCTCATTGGGGGGGGGCGATCACTAGAAATGTCTGAATTCTGAGAGAAAAAAACAAGCGTGAATGATGCCAGACATAATCTAAGGGACCAATTTAGTATTAGTTTGCATATTGAAACCCCAGTAAAATGAAAAAAAAAAGACAAGAAAAAACTTTGGTCGGGGTTCAATTAAAAAATTTTTTTTTTCTTAACATAATAAGGAGTAAGTGTTTAAATTTTCAGCCCTCTAGCTTTTGTCCGTAATATATACATACATAGCTAGCCAGTTAACTGGCAAGACCTACTTAAAAACTAAAGAAACCTGTGTTGAAAGTTTTGGATGACGATTTCTCATAACTGATATGCGCGAACTGCATCGTTGCCATGGAGATTTATGAAACGAAGTAATTGATATCGTTTGATACAGAAATAAGTGATCGTTCTAGTTTTTAGAAAGAGCTGTGTTGTATCAGTGAGAGGCGTCACCGAGTTAGTCTGTCACGCTTTAGAAACCTCATAAATACGGACGCAGCCCAACCATATCAGGCATAATTCTGAATAGATCTTAGGGGAGGTAATTAAAAGTTATCATCCCAACAATCAGTGCCCCGCCCTTTTTGGTGGGGTTCAATTCACAATTCAATTTTATGCTAAATCAACATATTTTGAGAACGTTCTTTAATGACGTAATGTGACGTTAAAAAGATCATCAGATTGTATTTTTTATAATCAATTTTCGGAATAGATATTTTAATGTCTTAATGATATGAAATCATTCATTTTTTTTTTTCAATCAGATGGAAAATTATCCACGTGGTATTTTTACAGCCGAAACAACTACGAAACTTCGCAATTACGATTATAAACAGCACCAATCCATTTCAATTTGGGTGCTGTAGAAAAAAGACAGTTGTTATGAGGATTCTCTTACACTTTTTAAGGCTTCCCCAATTTTTATTTCCTTTCTGACAACCCAAATGTTTTCTTTATTTTGCCCCCAGCCCCCAATTTTAGGAGTGTTCCATTTCTCAGTTATACATTCCATCTGTTTCATCTTCGTAAAAGAAGATCAATTTTTTTTCTTCATATCATTTACAGGGTGATTAATCGACTAAGGAAAAAGTGATTAAATTGTGACCCCTCACGTGGCAAAAGATAGATAAAGAGAAAAGAATAACTGATTCAAGGGGAAATAAATTGAGATAGATAGATAGATAGATAGATAGATAGATAGATAGATAGATAGATAGTCGTATTGAAACATTTCTCAGGGATTCTGATATAACTGTGTTTGTATCTTCTCTTTGCGTTTGTTTTTTTTAAAACTTCTATAATTATAATTATGATATTTCTATAATCATATTTTTATAATTGTTTCATCAACTGAAATGAATTGGAATATCCCTATTTTTCCTCAATTTACAGCGGGAAATGAAGAAAGAAAAGATCAAGAAACTACGAAATAACCTTTATCAAGCCAATATTGGTTATCCAGTGGTAAGTAAAGGGTATCAACTCGCATAATGACAGATAAAATATATTTATATGGGAATATCTATCCATGAGTGGGTGTGTGTACAATGATGGATTATGTAGCAAGAGTAACATTTGTTATGGACCCCGCAATTTCAAAGGCCCAGCACTAATGTTTGCAAGCTATCATTTCCGACACAGTGATTCTGTATTTGCTTCATCACGATATTACCATACAGCCCATGCATTTTTTCTGGCCTTTTCGGCAGGTTAAAGGTGTAGTATCTGTTTCCTGGCAGAGACCGAGGTGCCGGTACTGACACTTGCCAATCGAATGGACCGGAGAATAGTTGTGTGGTTGGTATCAAGACTGAGTGCACTGGTGCAATGCATTAGCCAAAGAGGTTATACGGAGGCTGCGCACTGCTACGCCCATTGGGAACTTTCCAGTTCCCTTTCTATTACTCGGCCAAGCTGCAGGGGATCCGTTGCCCCGGGGCAGCACTGCTCCATTACACTCAACGGAGCAGGTCGGGACTTGTCCTGACGCTTTCGTGGCGGAAGTTGCTTTGCTTGCTTAGCAAACCGAAGCCACGTCGGCTGAAACCATTTTGGGATGGAGGTCTCCTATTTTCCCCACTTTAAGCCTCGACCTTGTGTCACATTTTGCTGTGTTGGGACAGCGAATGAATAGAGACCAAATAGCCTACAACTTTTATGATCGACTAGGTATTTAAGGTTTGCGATTTTAGCTAAATATCGACCTTAATTGGGTTGATTACTTTAACTTAGTAATTAAAAGAAGTGTGGTACCTATGTCATGCATATACGAACGTATTTAAAACTCAAGTCATAGCCACTGCACAAAGATCAAAGCGAAAACAAAATATTCTCATTACTGAGATGTCAGCCATGTTTGTCGTATCTTCTGGCTGTATCATCATCATCATCATCATCATCATCATCATTCTTTAAACATCCGTTGTTGGACATTGACTTTCCCAAGGATTCTTCATGCCTCTCTGTTATGGTCGTCGCGGAGCCAATACTTCCTGAATTTGACTAGTTTGTATCTCTGCCTTGTATTCTGCCAGCCTCAGTTACGCATGTGATCTCTTGGGATACATGTTGTAAATCATGATGTCCATGGGTGGTCTGCCATTCTTGCAGGTTCCATGTTTCAGCTCCATAGTTGACTATCGGGAGGATGCATTGGTTGTATACCCTCCTTTTTAGGATTAACAACTATTCTTCAAAAGAACTAACTCCTCAGAAAATCAATTTGGCGATCCCAACTCCCATCGTGTTGGAGTTTGCCAGTAATCCTTTAAAATGATGTCACTCACTTAACCATATTCTATTCTACCCATCGTTCTGAGGAGGAGACGGATCCATGCCTTTTTCGTAGACATTAGAGTCTCATCCAGATTTGGAATTTGAGAAATCCATTTGTATTATTTTGTTGGTTTTCTGTCCATAACAATATACTCTTCCTCATAGAGATAAGAATTTTCTAGGTAAGAATACATCTTACCCTCCATTTCAAACAATGGACTTTACTAGTGAAATGAACTCAGAATTTTTTTCTTGAAAAACATTTCATAGAAATTAGAAGATATCCGGGAATTTTTTTCACAGGGATGAACCAGTAGATCATATGAAAACATAACGGATCAGAAATATAAAACGAATTTATACATATTTCGATTATAAGTTGGGGAAGAATGCATTTTACCTATTTTTTCAAATAGTCACTTATTCATTCAAACTAGTACATATGTATATTTTACGGAGAGTTCAATATCCACTTTAGCATCATTTTTACACTGTAAATAAAACCAAAGATTTCTCAACACATTTCACTTCAAAACCCCAAAGTTATAAAAAATCAAATGTATGAATTAGTTGTAAACACTGTATCGTCTGTTTCTTTCTATCTTGTACTCCTTTTTTTTTTTTTTGACAATTGATTAAAAAAGAATAATATGACGTAGTTTGACGTAAAAAAAGAGAAAAATATCTCTCTTTCTGTGTCCTCTCTCTCTCTCTCTCTCTCTCTCTCTCTCTCTCTCTCTCTCTCTCTCTCTCTCTCTCTCTCTCTCTCTCTCTCTCTCTCTCTCTTCCTCCCTTCCTTAGGAACGCTCTGAAATCTTTTTGAAATTTGGTCTTAAAGAATAAGTTTTAGTATTCAGAGACCTGTCGACTTTGGTTAAAATTTGATAATCTTCAATAAGAAATCAATAAATATCCCAATTAGGATTAACAGTTTTTCGATCGTAAACCATTCATTTGCTATTGCACAAGAAAGCAATAAAATATTTTTGATACAATTGAAACTCGACATTTTAAGAGAAGAATTATAACTTCATTGAAAACTAAACTTCAGGAAATACTTGAACTCTACTTGAAATATCAGAGATTCGTCTGTGCAATAGTTTCTAGAAAAATAGAAAAATAAAATTCAGATTTTTGTTTACGCCAAGTGTTTCCTCTCGGCTACTTTGTGTAACTTGTGAGTTTTTCATTCATTATTCCCTCCAGTTGTATTGAAATCGCAGTTCCGTTAATTAATTAATCGCAGTTCCATTATTGAATTTCGGAGTATCATTTTTAGATAGTTTTTTTTAAGACTGATATTAATTGCATCAACCGTTTTAGAAACTCATTACCAACTTCTAACAGCAGAAGCCACGATGCAATTGCTCCTCCAGCCGATCTTCTGAACAGTATTACTTTTTTACATGATTCCACATTGTCTTCATTGAAATCTGTTGGGGTTTTATTCAATGAAGTTCCATACCCAAAGATTTTGGATATATATATATATATATATATATACATATATATATATATATATATATATATATATATATATATATATATATATATATATATATAAAAATTTATGTGTATTTATAAACACATACATATATTTATATATAAGCCTACATATGTATTCGTAGACATATATATGTGTATGTATAAACATATATATATACATATATATATGTATATGTATAAACATATATATATATATATATATGTATATGTATAAACAAATATATATATATAAACATATATATATATAAACATATATATGTATATGTATAAACATATATATAAACATATATATATATATATAAGCACACATATATATAAATATAAGCATATATATATTTATATAAACATATGTATATATATAAACATATATATATGAACATATACATACATATACATTCATATATATATATATATATATATATATATATATATATATATATATATATATATATATATATATATATATATATATATATATATATATAAACTGAGTGCATCTCAGCACGATTAGGACCAACAAAAACAAACTATGGAATTAAAGCAATTCATTGAAATACAAATATTTATATTCTTTTAGTTGAATTTTTTAGAGAATCAATTTATTTCTGAAGTACAATTTGAAAATGTATAGTTTGCTGGAAGAAACTATCGACTATTTAAATGATTAACGATAAATATCTTTATCAATTTGCTGTATGACTGAATATGAGTTTATGAATTAACTATAAAACTACTTTTTGAAACATAGAAATCATCTTCTACTTCGTTGTATGGCTTAATGAGTTCTGCTGAGCAGGGAAGATTGAGCGTGGGGACAACTGAGCGTTTGGCAATTGTGCATAGGTACAAATAGTCTTAAAGAGAAGTGTATACAACCAATGTCACCTATTGAGCCGAAACACGGAACCTTACAAATAGACTCAACCTGAGGGCCTTGCAACGTGCACATGAAAGAATCATGCTCAGCCTATCATGGAGAGATCACAAAACTGCACAATATATCTGGGGAAGAACATAAGACCGAGATATCATAGAATCCATCGAAAAATGCTTATGACAATGGGCTGGTCGTGTTACAAGACCATGATAGGGAGATGTGGCGAATTCTGGGGAAGGTCTGTGTCCAACGACGGACGTTACAAAAATGATGATGATGATGATAATGATGATGATGATGGTTAAGCGTGAGACAATTGAGCAGAGGACATTTTCAATCACTCATTGTCGAAAATTAAGAAAAATTGATAATGTAAGCTACTTACCTTATGAATCCGGTTGGAACTTCTGTCGCTGAGTAAATAGGAGATACTTTGCAACTGGTGTCGCTGTTATGCAGTAATTAGTAAGTGTTACTTGGCACTTGATGATTTGATGCAATAGACACACTCCTTAAACAACCTTATCTAATATTAGCAATACTATACTCCAGAGAGCACCGGAATTCAACTTGTCTAGGTCACCAAGAATCCAAAATATAGATGAACTTCGGCACCCTCTGAAGCATGGTATTACAAGTGATCGTTTATGATTTTTACAGTCATCCCTTATAATTTGTCACACCAATCCCAACCAGAATTCATATTGGAAAAAAATACGTACGTATCGTATTATTTATTTCTGTTTAATTAATTGAATAAACGCTATTCTTTACATTTTTTTCATTTTCGACATTTCTGTATATTTCGTTTTCGTTTGTTTGTTATTTATTTATTCCAACTTTTGTTGTTTTCTCACTAAGTTTAGCAACTTTTATACATATATATATATATATATATATATATGAATTAATGTTTCATTTTTTGCCGTAACCTGTATTATTTACTACCATGACAAGTGAATTCATATTTATGTTCTTTCTTTCACGTTCCTATGTCCTGCAAATGTTAGAAATCAATATTAACTAAATTGAATTCATTATCATATTATAAGCAAAATAAATATGATATTCTCAAAGTGTGAAAACAACGGGTTTTTCTATATTCATCAGGCAGATAGAATACAGGAAAAAATGGAACATTTGAAGACGATCTGGGATAAATTTTGCTCCTTGGAACAAAAAAGGGTGTCAGAAGTAAGTACAAAGAAAAGCATTTCATTTAATTTCTATTTTTACTTCTCTGTATTATCAGGAAGACATATATATATATATATATATATATATATATATATATATATATATATATATATATATATATATATATATATATATATTTGAGAAAATGACATATTTGGTTAGACAGAATGGATCATAAATTGCGTTATATCATATAGAAATTTATTTCAAATATATTTTTATATAATACAATACAATTTATGATTCAATCTATCAGACCAAATATGTTCATTTCTCAAATACATACTGTCGCATTGAAAGAGGCGAAAAAGACCAAGGATAAACGAGATTAGAAGTTGAAAGCAGTTATTTGGCCTTTGCATTACCGGCAGCTGTAAGAGCATTGCTACATTGAAGCTGTTATCCTATCGATGGCAGGTTCAATTCCTGCAGCAGCCCCATTTTCTTTGATTGTTCATTCTATTTACCTTGTCTAAATTGTATTAACCGTGTGACGACGGGAGATCATTTCAAATAAGTTTCCATCTAATATAATGCAATTTATAATTCATATATATAAATACATATATATATATAAGTGTGTGTGTGTGTATGTGTGTGTATGTATAGTGCGTGTGGGACAATCCAAAAGTGTTCGTGAGCTTTCAGTTGACAGAATGATGAAAGTTTGCAATGAAACTGATAAGGGCAATCTTGAACTCCCGAAAACTAAAATTTTGATACTCAAGATTGTATGAGCACATTGGACTGGAAAAAGCAATTAATGGCACTGTCATCTTTAATTTAAGAATCAGATGAAATTTCTGTTTTAGCACACGAGGAAGGTCCAGATAAATAACAAAATATTCGTTCTCATAGTCAAAATGTATAAAGATGTATCGATACATTGTAACAAAAGCTTCATTTTTTTCCGAATAGCATGCAGAAACAGACATCAAAGTATTTTGAATTTGCTTCAATCAAGTAAAATGCCAAAATTTGAAACTAAATGCCAATTATCTCAAAAGAAACAAATTTCGCACTAATATTTTTGTCCAAGCCTTTTAATTGATTAGTTGTTTTTTTAAGTGTTGTATGCATGAAGCTTTCACTAACAATTCATTCATATAGAACACTTTTTTGTCAAAGAACTCTCCACAATACGTTGAATCATCATATAAACTTTTGAGTTGCCCTGCGCCCAAAGCCGAAAAAGTTCAGTTGTATTCCAACAACCGCCGGTTATGGGCATTTAACATGTAGCTGAAAGATTCAAGGGGCCAAATGACGTCATCCCCGGAAATATGGCAGCTAGGAAATTTCGTAGTCCAAGGTGCCTTTCAAGGCCCACTGCTGATTTGCACATTGATGAATCGTTAGGGATGAATTGTATATGACACTGAACTATTTGGAAATAATTGTTTGGGATGAACTCGTCGAATCCCTTCGTAATCAACATTGTAATTAGCATATGCCAAGTTGTTCCCGACTGTGACCGGCTGACCTGATTATAAATTGGGCATGACAAGATATCCGTCTTGCATGAGATTATACATGATTTATCAGGCCAGGCTTAGACAGTAGAATCTTAGTACCATATGGATCTGGGTTGGGCTTTGATCTCCCATAATCCTTAAATAACTTGCTCGGATTGAAACTTTGATGCAGATAGTTATGTTTTACAGCACAGTGATTTGTTTTAGATTTTTAAAATTCCAGCTGATTGATATGGAAAAATTTAGACGGATAGATTTTTTCAAGTACCAAATCCTTATCTATTATATTATTTTACAACGAACTTCATTATTTCTAATTTTTTGGTGATGACTTCTTTTTTCATCTTTCGACTTTACGCACTGTATACAATGGTTCAAGTAGATCCCAAATATACTCTGTGTATATATATATATACACATACATACATATATATATATATATATATATATATATATATATATATATATATATATATATATATATATATAAACACAAACACACACACACACACACACACACAATCGTGTCATCCACAGACAGCTGTTTCAATGTATGACATCTCTCCAGTGTAGCTATAGACATTATCCCATCCAGTACTGCGAGGCAGAATCGAAACCCTCACGATATCCTACCTCTGGACTACGGAGCTGGGTGGTCAATAAGGCTGAATTCAAGCGATATATTCATTTATGCAGAAACTCCTCATCCACCAGAGTGCTCTATTCTTATGGAAAAGCATTGCATATATATATATATATATATGTGTGTGTGTGTGTGTGTGTGTGTGTGTGTGTGTGTGTGTGTGTGTGCGTGCAAAATTCACATATGGTTCCTCCATTTAAAAATTAGTATAAAAATCTGATTCGCCCAGATAAGTTTAGCATGTATACTTGACTGACTTGGGAGGTAGAGTAAAATATATACGACACCATAAGGCCAATTAGTGACATTTAGATCAGGGAGTATTAGTGGAAGTATGACATCGTACATCACTCAGAAAAGAAAATTTTACCTGCTCGTTCAGCAATATTTCATATAGGAGGTGCATGTGTACATATGAGGGTGATTGATTGTGTTGGTTTTTAGGAGTGTTATGATTATCAAAGTAGTAGAAATACTACTATTATTTTTGTTACTACCATTACAACTACTTACTTCTACCATCATCATTTTTATCATCATCATCATAATAATGATTATCATCATCATCATTATTATTATTATTATTATTATTATTATTATTATTATTATTATTATTATTATTATTATTATTGAATCTCACACCAGTTGCCTGGTGGTAACCGCTGGAGTTTCAGTGACAGCAAGTCTCCTCAAGTCTCCAGCCCTCCTCTCCTAGTACTCATAGGTCGCAGTAATTCTACGATTTACAGTTTCACACCGGTTGCCCAGTGGTTATCGCTGAAGGCTGAGTGACAATAAGTCTCCTCAGGTCTTCAGCTAACGTCTCCTCTCTCTTTCGCATATCATGACAGAGCTACTATTCGTTGCAGTACTTATATCTCTAGCACCTTCCTCAGTATCCGTGCAGTTCCAAGTAGTGCTGTGGTCTGTACGGTCTCTATCCTCCCCCTAATCCCGATCTCCTCCAGTCTCTCCCTCAGCGTTTTGGGGACAGTTCCTAGTGCTCCCACTATGACCGGTACTACCCTGGTTTTCATGTTCCACATTTTCTTTAACTCCCTTGCTAGGTCCTGGTATTTTTCTTTTTTTTCACCCTCCTTCTTTTTTACTCTATGGTCTGCAGGCACAGCAACGTCTACTATTTGGCAGGCCTTCCTTTTTTTTGTCTACTATTACTAAGTCCGGCCTTCTTGCCTGGATGAGGTGGTCAGTTTGGATGTCAAAGTCCCAGAGTAGTTTGTGGTTGTCATTCTCCAAAACTGCCTCTGGCTTGTGCTGATACCACTTTTCCCCATGGTTGAATCCCATTTGTTTACTTAGTTCCCAGTGTATCATCGTTGCTACTCTATCGTGTCTATGCTTATACTCCTTCTGGGCGAGTTGACTACATTCACTAGTTATGTGGTTTACTGTCTCATCTCTTTCACCGCACATGCGGCATTTGCTGTTTGTCTGTGTTCTGTCGATTTTTGCTTTTATGTAGTTTGTCCTCATGCTTTTGTTTTGTGCTGCCATGATGAGCGATTCCGTTTCTCTCTTAAGGTTCCCTTTTCGTAACCTCGTCCATGATTTCTCGTCTGCTATATCTTTTATCTGTCTTTTGAACTCGCCGTACAATTTTTTCCCTTCCCACTTTTCTTTTCTAGTTTGCTGTACTGTTCCATTGTTTTCTACTTTATTGTTTGTTGCACTATCCCTCGCGCTCTTTATGATTTCTTCACTATTTGTTTGCACGTATCTATCTAGGACTACTTTAGCTCTCTGGACACAATCTTCTATGCTGATGAGCCCCCTACCACCTTCTTTTCTCTTAACGTATAGTCTATCTGTATCATCCCTAGGGTGTAATGCTTTATGCATCGTCATAAGTTTCCTTGTTCGCCTATCCATTGATTGGAGCTCTTCCTTTGTCCATCCAAAGAATGGTCCTGTATACCTAACTACTGACACAGCCCAGATGTTCATTCCTTTTATTAGATTTCTGCTATTTAATTTGGTTTCTAATATTTTCCTTATCCTTCTGAGGTATTCTCTCTTAATTTTCTCCTTCATCTCTTCCCGTTTTATCGTGTCACATTCAAGGACACCTAGGTACTTGTATCGGTCTTGTGCAGTCAATGCCCTAATCTTGTTGTTGTCCGGAAGTTCAATTCCCTCAGTCATTGAAAGCCTTCCTTTATGCATCACCATGATTGCGCATTTTTCTATCCCAAACTCCATTCCTATGTCCTCACTATATTCCCTTACTTCGTTGAACAGAATCTCAAGCTCTCCCCTGTTTTTTGCAAACAATTTAATATCGTCCACGTACATTAAGTGGTTGACCTTTCCTTTTGTTTTAGAGAAGTGGTATCCTTTGCTGTTTTTCAGGATTCTGTTAAGCGGTATCATTGTTAGAACAAATAATAGTGGGGACAACGAGTCTCCTTGGAAGATTCCCCTTTTATCCCTACCTCGGCTAGTTTGTCCCCTGCAGCTGTCAAATCTACTTTCTAGTCTTCCATTGAATTACCAATGAATTTAACCACCGGTTCGCTAATTTTGAACATTCTAAGGCATTCGAGTATCCAGCTATGTGGAATCATATCGTATGCCTTTTTGTAATCTATCCATCCCATTGCGATATTCTTTCTCCTTTTCCTTACTTCCTTTAAGATCATCTGGTCTATGTAGAGTAAATCGTTTGCCCCTTTGGTTCCTATCCTACACCCTTTCTGTTCTTCTGGTAGTAGTCCCCTTCTATCCATTGACATGTATATTCTCTCTGCTATTTATTATTATTATTATTATTATTATTATTATTATTATTATTATTATTATTATTATTATTATTATTATTATTATTATCTGAAGAGTCTAAACAAGAGGCAATGGAACCGGAGAATGGACGCAGAGAAAAAGATTCTCACCCAAATGGAAGAGAATCTGCCATTGGATGAAAGTGCGTCCTTGTTGGGTGACGCGTTGAACACGTTTTCCAACAATGGACAATTGACTCAGAGAAGAGTTAAAGAGTTGATTGACGAATTCAAAAGAAATATGATGAGACGAAGAAAACAACTGAGTGAAGGTGAGTGGCATGACACGCATGGAAACAATAAGCGGTGACAATAGAAAGTAACTTGAAAATCTTAATCTGTCAGCTCTATCAATTGAATCGTACTTGCCAGCTATCAGTCCTTACAGATGAGCATGAAGTTCAAAGGAAGTGATTCAAATGAATTTATCACCACACGAACGGAAGCTCAACTCGCTCCGCTAGGATTTTGCCAGGAATTTATTACTCGAAGATTCAGTGAGAACATTATGAAGTGTTCTTGTCCTGGGTTGAAAGAAGTTTATATATATATATATATATATATATATATATATATATATATATATATATATATATATATATATGTGTGTGTGTGTGTGTGTGTGTGTGTGTGTAATCCACGGTGTATATCTGTTCTGTTTGTTTCTTTCAACGCAGACAATTATATTATTAAGAAATGAATAAACGACCCGACAGAATGATTGTAAAATTCTTTATAATATAATTGTCTGCATAGAACGAAACTGATTGAGCAGATATAGACCGTGAATGTACAAAAAGAGAATCTTGAGTTGAAATATATATATATATATATATATATATATATATATATATACTTCAACTCAAGATTCTCATACCTTGAGAATCAACTCACGAATAAATATATCTCAAACTTCGTAGGCAGGGGTAAAAGAAGGGATATGTGACAAAAAAACTAGAATAAAAATTGATTTTATTGAAAGTAATCCATGTGCCATTCACAACAAGAACGAATGGCAAAAATTCCGATATAAAAAAAAATACTTATTTCCGATGATTAGAAGAGGAGATTTGATAGAAATGGCCTACGTTGACCTAAATGGACTTACGAGATCCATCCCACTTAACAATTGCCACAAGTTGATGTTTTGCGAGCCTATATACCAGATATGTGAACTGGACTTAATGTTTTAGCCTGAAAGGGACACAGATAATTTAAATGACTAAACAATTGAAATGAATGAATATTTTACAAACAATGAATGAACATTTTGCCCACGACCTAATTGATTTTCAATCTGAAACTCCAAGTGCATCCACTGAGGTTTCTTTTGTTTTTCACATCCACATGCATTCCATGTATTATATTAATTTTAAAAAAATGTATCCGGTGGAATTATGTATATATCATCCCAATTATGTTTATTAAAAGAGAGAAAAAGCTTACATACGTTCCATCCGTCTAGGATTTTGTCAGAGCTTTGAAAGCGGGAGTTGGTTTGAGAGAAATCGCTTTCAAACGAGCAACAAGGGTTTATCTGACTAATTTAGTAAAAAATAATATTCGTATAAGATTTATGCGTGGGTGGAAAGTTTGTATATGTATTTGTGTGAACAACGACCGGGCCGAGGCGGATTGCTATGGTGGACTGAGTAGAAACTGGGAATGAAGGTTGCTTATATTGCTAGAAATTCGATTAATTAGGCTCCAAGCTAAGTCAGATTTTCGGAGTACAAAATGACTTGATTCTAAATTTTGATTGGTCTAAAAATTGATCGGTGCTACAGGTCATCGTGAGGTTATCATTCGTCTGAATGAATGCAGTCCATTTATTTTTAGTAACCATGACGTCTACAAGTCTGGCCGTCTGTGAATTTTGGGTCCCATGCTTGTTTGCTGAATTAATCTTATTTGGAGATGAATAAAAAATGAAATAAAAAAGAATGCAATGATTATTCAATGTTGAACTAAATGTATTGTGACTTGGATTTGATTGGAAATACGACAAGGCAGTAAAGCACAGACGAGAAAATACATCAATGTGGGTTTGTCCTTCAAATGGATCATTTATTTTGACTGAAAAAATGATTGGTGTGATGTATAGGTGTGTGTAAAAAATCACTTACGGTAGGTGCAAAAAGTATCCGATAAATTGCAAAAAAAGTTGAACATGTTCCTACAGCTTCAACATTGACAAAACTTGTATTTATGTATTTGGTCATATCTTTTCAATTTTTTTTTACTTTTGTTTTTGTATTTTTTTTTTTTTTTACTTTTGTATTATTGTAATTATCTTCCTTTTGTTTTTATTTTATTGTTTTGTCAATCTTGAAGGTGCAAAGGTACGTTAAAATGAACTCAGATTCTTTTTGTACTTATCGTATCCTCTTGGGCACAGGATTTGCGGTCTTTCAACTAGACCGAAACATACGACAAAGGCAACCCAAGAATGTTTCACAGGGAAACAATGCAAAGATTTTCCAGTAAGCTTGCCAGTTTCTCGATTTCAATTCTGTTGAACATTCATTGCGCATTTTGAAGAAGAGTATTCGTCAGAAAAAAGCATCGAAGCATTAAAAGCTTTAGAGGTGTTTGCGAAGAAAGCTCAGTCAAGATGCCACAAAAATGCTGCAAAGAGTTGGTTAAGTCTTATGAAAACATTTTCAATGAAGGTTTTACAACTAAATATTAATCACGTGTTCAAATACTTTTTCTGTTGTTACTTTTTGTTCTTGTTCAGTTTCATATACTTGCAATACATTGTAGTCAAAATTATGCTTTGAAAGGGTACTAAATAAATATTTTCAAGTGTCCGCATAGCTATTTCAGCCCATCTTATTATAATATATTTTCCTAAAACCTTGATCAAACAGACAAATACATTCAGCTCGAGATTTTAAAAAATTGCAACCCTTACTCTTCGATTGAAAAATCAAATTTTATCAAAATTGTCAAACGGATTTGGTTCACTCCTTAATTCACTTGGCCCATAAAATAATGAATCCTTTACTGAGACCAGGAAGTAGAAGAATCATATGGTCGACACGATGAAGAATAAAACAATTGTGAACATAAGCTATAAAACAAAACAAAAAAGGTTTGCCGCCTTTTTCTCGCACCCCTTATAATTGCCTTACGCACCAGCTGAGGTATACAACCCAGGAACCACGTATATATGCTCAATTATCATTTATCCAACGTGCTAATCTGTGCTTCATTAATGATAAATGTAGATGATCTAGTAGGTGATATGTTTCCTCAACGTTTTATACATGGACTGATTTGTCACGAACACAACTTATGACAAAATGTTTCATTACTTGAACTCTGTTTGCCAACTATTTAACTGATGTTGTTGGATTCGGATAACTTAGAATTGGGTCTGATTTTTCTGCTTTGAAATTCAATTGTAATGAGAAGGACCTATAGACGATTGACATCTTTCTTCTCCGACAGATATAAGTCAGCAGCAAGAAGTGCTCGCCAGGAAATTGAGGGCTGAACGCATGGAAGAGCTAAAGAAATTGGAAGATAAACACGCCAAAGAGAAACAGAGGCTTCTGGAGGCCTCCAAGGCGAATCAGAATTCCAACATGGAATCCAGTGTTCAGGTAAGGTCATTTTATCACAGTTTTAACTCAGTTATGATTCCAGCTGCTCTCGAGACACTTATGGTGTCACTAATTAGTGTATATCACATGTATCTCACTTTCACAATATGATGAGTCAGTAGGATTTTTTTATCCGGGTTTAGAATTTTTTTTTCTTTCCTAATATTCAGTTCATTTGTACAAAATTTTTACTATTCATGTTTAGTTAACTTGAACAAACAATCGTCAAATCAACCACTTCGAACACGAAATGGTTAATGCAACGTTAATAGATGTCGCATCAATCATTTTGTGGCTAAGTTTTTTATTGTGAGGCTCGTGAAAGACGGCCTCCCTTGGTACGAGATACGTGTTCTAATCTCATCACAAGCAACTTCTTCACTTCCTATCTCGAACTCTTTGCTCTAGCGGGAAAAGAGTGTTTCGACTCGGAGTGATATGTTGAAAAAATCTAGAATGAGAGAATGGAGTATAGCTGATGAAAAATAATAATAGTTTGGTAAGAACTTTAACAAGATAAATATGTTCTAGGATCCTGATCAACGTGGCCTATTCATCAAAGCTCAGAAATAGAATTTGGGCTTGTCGAATACACCATTAACGTTTTGAATGTTTTTTGTTTGTTTGTTTTTTTACATTCGAATTTTTACTGATGCAGATATCCTCACATCGAAAATTATAGTAATTCTATATTATGTAATTTCATATATTTCTAAAGTCCAAAACAGCCTTGTCTTTTTTCTTTCTTTTAATAATAATAATAATAATAATAATAATGATGATGATGATGATGATGATGATGATATCCCAAGGATATTCAGGATCAGCGGGCCAGTGGCGAGATTCATAGCTAACTCTATGAAAAACTGGAAAGTAAACTACGGGTGAAAACTTGGCAGAGTTGAGTATAAAAGGGGTAATCACCCAGGTACACTCTCTATCCCCGTTCGTATTCGTCCTAACCATGATACTACTCAACAGTATCCCGAGGAAGGTCTATGTCCAACGATGGACGCTAAAAGACTGATGATGATGATGATGATGATGATGATGATGATGATGATGATGATTAATATCAATTAATATGATTCGCACAAAAAGTATTTTGTGGTTACTGCTGGGGATCGAGTGATAGCAAGTCTCCTAAAAACTTTAACATGTTCCTTAATGTCAAAAATACACCGATGGTTATGGACGACAGTGTCTTCTATGCTCCACAGTTTCTACAATTCTCTGGCAAGGACTCGATATTTCTCTATTATTTTTTACTCTTTTACAGTTTCATTCTGTGATTTGCAAAAACTTTCACACCCATTATTTATCGTATTTTCTTCCTCATTCATAATCAAGTCCTGGCTCCTCGCCTGAATGAAGAGGTCCGTTTTATCACATAAGTATTTTACCTTTCTTGGACCTCTTCTGGTTTGTTTGGTCGAATTCGAACTGCTTGCTCAATTCACAATAAATCGTTGTTTGCAACATATCATGTTTGTGCATATATTCATATTGGGACAGTTTGCAACATTTCGTTATTGTTATTATCATTATTATTATTATTATTATTATTATTATTGGTATCATTATTGGTGTAGTAGGTGGTGGTGGTATTATTCAATTTTGGTTATTTATGTTCGTTGTTATCTTATTAACAGTTGTTATAGTTGTAGGGATTGTGACAATCGAAATTATCTTCATTCTAGGACTATCTGTCTGGAATGACCGAAATGAACACAGAATTGGAAAACAAACTGAATGAGTTGGATCAAAAAGAAGCCGAAGCTATGGGATTGTTTTTAATGGTAACAAAAAAAAAATACGTTCTTCTTTTTTATTGTTAAATCTAGAAATGTAAAAGTACTTTTTTTTAAATTCTATTGCATTTCCTCCGATCGCCTCTAATAACCAAGAATTTTTTTTTCTCTATTTAGGGTTGAGCACTCTTTAAGTGAGGTAACTCGTCCATTGTAAGCATTATTCAATGCTCTTCCATAGGAATAGAGCACTCTGGGGTAGGGGGTTTAAGCAAATATAGAATATATCGCTTAAATTCAGCTTTACTGACCGTCCAGTTCTGTGGCTAGGATACCGGCCTCTGGGTCTGAAGCGAAGGTTTCAATCCTGCCTCGTAGTACTGGATGGGGTAATGGATTGTCTATAGCCTCACTGAAGAGTTGTAATACAACGAAACAGCTCTCTGTGGATGACACAATAATATCTATCTATATATATATAAATATATATATATATATATGTGTGTGTGTGTGTGTGTGTGTGTGTAAAAGGACAGTGACGATCAAAATATTGCTTGGTACTATTTGATGTACTTTCGTTTACGAAACTATTGCAAAGCCAATAGATCTGTATTGCTGTCCTAAATACTCGACTGATAATGATTGTTACTGCAAGGAAAACTCACCGTTTCTTTTCAGCAATTCAACTGAATGAAATTTTGAGAGACCTGACATATGGCACTGGATAAAGTGGAGGGGGAAAATTACACTCAACTAATAAACGTTCATTTCCAGGAGAACTTTAAAAACTTTGGTATACATCGAAATCATATGACTAGATATTTCTTGCGGGCATTTTAAAGACAATTGAATTATTTGATGGATGTTTCTCTGGGTTGTTTGCTGTCAGATGATCTCTTTGTTTTGGCAGCAAGTGAACCAAAGTCGAGCTGTTGAGCTTCAAGAGGCCGAACTGGATTTCATAAACGACCTAAAAACCAAGGACAACTTTACTCAGAACGATGTGCAAAGACTGATCCACCAATATCGAGAACTACAGAAGAAATATGCTGGTAGGTTAATAGAGAAAGGCTGTATTGACGGGGCCAGAAAACTTTAGCCATTCTAATTGCTAAAAGTGGCTAGATTTAATCTATTGGCTTTCAGAATGGCTTGAATTGGCTAGATTATACATTTTTATATGTATATATGCATATATATATATATATATATATATAGAGAGAGAGAGAGAGAGAGGGGGGGAGGAAGAGAGAGAGGGAGGAAGAGAGAAAAAGATTAACACAATATTGAAAAACAAAATATTACAGTTATTTGGAAATGAATCTAGCCAATTTTAGTCTTTTCTAAAGTCAGTTATTGGAACAACTAGCCCTTTATAGCTACTTGAAATGGCTACCGTTTTTTAGCCCCGTCAAACGAGAGATTGCCCACAGAAAATCCAAGATCTTATCTTTTTTACTGAACTTTTGTCAAATTTCCGACTTTCACAGGACACCGATACTTGTTTCTGAAATGGTTGTAGGATTGGGTGAAATAGGAGAACGATTTTTCCATGATCTGGTTTCATAAGATTTTTGTCATCTATGATTTTCCTAACCGATATTGATCTGAAGTTAGAGGTTACACAGCATGTTGAGTGTCTTCGCGATTTTAGAAAAAAAAAACAACGATGAATGGCATCCCAGGTACATGACAGCAACGTAGATATTTTGGTACATATATCAAGATTAACGACGACCGATCACAAAGGTTCGGAAAGACTTCGAAAATGATACAATTCTTCTTGAAATAAATGCTTCCGAACTTCAAAAAATTCCGTACGAATAATTCCTGAAACGGAACCTTTTACAGAAAATTCAAACATTACGTGACCCCTTCCCTCTAGACAGATCTCTTGATTCCATCAGAATTTACAATTATCTGATATTTCTCGATTGAACAAACCCAGTACTCAAGTGGTGCTAAATTAAGAAAATACAAATACATATTGAAAGACATACATTTTTTCTTGCTAAATGATTATCTTTTTATTACTGCGCGGCCAGATAATATGACAAATATGTCTAACATTTCAGTTGTAGTATCGATTTGTTTTCGTTTCAATCTTTGGACAGTGTCTTTGACTTCGGTTCCTAGATCCTTCGTATCTATTTCACTAATATGTATTGCATGGATGCAACGTTACCATTGATTACTGCATCAAAAAAATACCTCCAATTAAAATGAAATCATATTCATATTTTTCAAAAATTTTCGATCCTGTACAGTTTGTTTATAAATCATTTGTGATAATATCCGTTTAGATTTCGTAATATCCCACTACAAATAATGGAATCATGCTCTGTATGGTTTCGAAAGAAATTACCTTTAAATTAAAAAAAGTGATGGAAATGTATTCATTCATGGACGATACTGTATGTGTTCATGCTTATACGTAAATTCATATGAGTACATATTAATGGATGTTTATACATGAGTCTAATTGTTTTTACTTTCATGAGCAAACGTATAAGTTTATGTGTGTCTTTGTATACGAATGGATGTAATTAAGTAAGTCTTTTCTTCTTTTGTAAGTATGTATGTATATCAATTTGCTAAATCCCAAGCGACAGTCTGTAAAATTACAATAACAAATCTTGATTATTGTATAGAAAATCCTCTGAAATGTTTTTGAAGAACACACCGATCAGCACTTAGGCCTGAGAATACAATAGAAATGAATTTGTTCTTTTCATTCACCTCCATACTCATAGAGAACTGTAGACATTTTGCTCTCTCTAATGAGGCAGATTTTTCCATTTATCTTTATACATATATAGAAACCTAAGATAACTTTGGGTATTTTGCTTTCTCTAATGAATTTCTTCTTTTCATTTACATGTATAGAAACGTGCGAAAAAACTCACAGAGAGCGACAATTGCTGTTCGAAGAAGAGTTGAAAAAACAAATACAAGTGAGTCGATATAGTTTTATCAATGTTATCAGATGAAACATTTTTACTTGACTTTTATCAATTCAATGGCCAGTTTTTCCTGTAAATCAATTGATTTATTTAATTTATATCACTGTTCAAGTCCGATAATCAGAGAATCCATTGGAAAACTCAAATAGAAATGGGTCGGTCATGTTGCAAGAATGGCAGATAACTGATGGACATCATGACTCGAAACATGGATCCTCAGAGATCGCATGCGAACCTGAGACCGGTAGAATACAAAATGGAGAGACGAACTAGACAAGTTCAGGAAGTATTGACTCCGCGACGTCTATGATAGAGAGGTCTGGCGAATCCCAGGGAAGGTGTATGTCCAACGATGGACGATAAAAGACTGATGTTTATGATGAAGATGACTCTTCTAGTATACGTGAAATGAAGGTTTCACCTGCAAAACAATCCAAAAAATGAAACATCTATTGAATATTCAGTTGGTACAGGATACTAAATTCAAACATGCCACATACATGCTTAAACACATAAGCAGGTGAACACGTACTCATATATAGACTCATTGATAGTAAATTATTATTAATTGTAGTTAAAGTAGTAGTAGTACTACCACTAGTTGTAGTAGTATATTCTATCTATTGGCCAAATGACTCTGGTGTCTTGTGGTTATTTACTTAATCGAAATATCCTTTTTAAGCATCTCTCCATCCTGGCAGCAAAATGTCAAATCTCATCCAAAAATTTCTCCAGTGATTGTACGTGGTCAAGTTAAACTATTTCCCTCGTCTTTGATGTTTTTTTCTGTTTTTTTTTCTCAGCATTTCGGTGCCCTCTGGTCGATGCACTGAAATTTGCTAAGAATTCCTTGACAGAGGTTTTCGGATCACTTTCTATAATGACTCTTGAATCTTCATCAATAACAAAATTAACTCATGTAATGCAGGAACAAGAAGAACGCAAGCAGATGGCTGTAGCTGAGCAAGTGGCAATTATCAAAGAGCAGCAAACGATTGTGACGAAAATGCTTGATGACAATGCTGACATAGACGAAGAGTAAGTGACAAGTGTGTCTGTTTCTAATCGAGGTAATGTTATGTAATGTTGGTAAGAATATCTCTGAACATTTCATGAATTCAAAATGATATTATCATCATTTCTCAAAGAAAAAACTTCGAGCAATTCTTCATCAATGTTGTTATTTATCATTTTCTACGAACATGTCGGCAGATCATAGATACCTTCAAGATAGAACGACGTCGGTTTCCAATCGAATAATGCTTGTAAAGTAGTTTTGATGTCACTCTTTTCGAAAGCTCTGAACATAAAGGTAGAGAGGGCCTCATCCACCCGACATGATGTCATCAAAAGTGAAATGTGTTACGATATCTCCATAAGTTCTCAATGGATTTCGATGAAATATTGTGAAAAGATGGATGATTGGCTAAGAAAGAAATGATTGAATTTTGGAGCGGATCCAAGTGCAATCATTATCTCTGACAATGGCGTTGATAGATTTCTGTGCTCTCTGGGAGTTTTCTATTCTTTTAGTATTATTACATGATAATTTGCTCTTATTTAGAGTAAACAACCATATTTGTACTGAAACAACGATACAATGTAGCATTTATTATAAGCCTTGTATGATTTTAGATTGTTTTTTTGAAACGATTCTTCAGGCTTTGTTATTTCAAAGTTAATCATATTGGCCATAATTGGCGCTGTTCTCTACATGTAAATAAAATGATGTTCAGGATTTATTTCGGCATTTACTAACAGAATTATGGTTTGTGAAAACAATGCGGTAAATGCTGAGTTTGGGTCGTCCCGATTTCATTAAAAAAAAACCTGTTTTACGGATTTCATCCAGCTGTAACAATATTGTCCAATTATTAGAACGAACTATGTCTGTCGAAAATAAAAACAGAAGAAGAAGAATTTATTCAATATTTTCGAACCTTCCTGAGCATAATCAGTAATTAGTAAGTGCCTCGTTATATCACGACGAATTTTCTTTGTATTTCAGTAAGAAAGAAGAAATTCTCAACATCCATAAACAGAAAATGCAAGAACTCTGCAATCACATGGATACAACCCGTATGAAACAAGAGCAAAAGTTTGTATCCATTCGAATTCTTTATATCTATATTAAAACAAGGAATAAAATGAGACTTTTCGAGTTTCAATTGTTTAATTTTGCGGCAGCCATGATCCCTGAAAGATTTGTGCCGTATAGTCCATTGAAATTTATTATTACAAAGTTACCTATTGCTCAAACAAACAAGAACTCGACAAAACACTTCCTTACTTAATTTGTACACAGGAGTCATTGCAAAATCTATATAATACACCACGTGATTTTCTATATTTTTTGTCTGTTATTTGTCAAATTATTCAACAATTAAATGCTTACTATAGTTTAGTCCCTCTTATTTATTTATTTATTTATTTATCTATTTTGTGAATGAGAGAATCATGCTCAACCTTACATGGAGAAATCACAAGACAGTACAGTATATAAGGAAGAAAACGGGTGTCCTTGACATCATAGAAACTATTTAAAAACTCAAATGGTAATGGGCAGGCCATGTTGCAAGAATGAAAGACAACCGATGGACATCACGTCTCACAACATGGATCCCCAGAGATCACATGCGAAACCGAGGCCGACAGAACACAAGATAGAGAGATGAACTGGACAGATCCAGGAAATACTGGCTCTGCAACGCCCATGATAGAGAATTGTGGCGAACCCAGTGTAAGGTCTATGTCCAACGACGGACGTTAAAAGAATGATGATGATGATGATGATGATGATGATGATGATGATGATGAAAATAACTGGGTTCATTCTAGCTAACCATGAACGAGAAAATACAAAGCAACACAAAGTTTCTGATATTTCTAAGTACATTGCCATTGCAAAATCATCGAAATACTGCTGTTGTTTTTCCTAACAGCATATGTAAACTTCGATCATTATAAAGCAGCAATCAATTAGCCAATAATGACTTCCTTGTTTTATACACTGTACAAACAAAAACATTCCCATACCCCCAGGCTAATAAATTCCTTGTGAGAACAACTTCAGAAATTATGAATTTTGATACAAATGTAGACACAGTCAGCATATGCAATGTAATTCAATAATTAATTCACATCGCATCATAATGTTTTATTAATGATACTCATACACAAATTCTCTATTATTAGCAATGGCTATGAATATTCTGAATAGAATTAGAGCGATTCTATCGATAGATGTAAAGAAACTGATTTTCAAGATTCATTTTATCAACAGAATTACGAATGGTGAAAAGATTGAGGAAAATGTTAAGTTAGGTCCGATTTCATAAACAACCCTGTTTCACAGATTTTATCCAGCTGTAACAATATTGTTCAAGAATTAGAACAAATCATGTCCGTCTATTTTCCAGATGCTCACAATCTACGCTAAATCCAAAATATCTTTTGTTGATATTCATAAACATCAGCATAGGGTCAACTTGAGCAGAGGATTGTGTCTGCCAGTCTCCAGAGGGGGATGGCTTCGTCCGTCTTTAAATAGGAATTCAAAATATTGGCTCAAACTCTTAGCACTAATACCAATGAGAAATACTCAACTGTCTCAACGAAGTCGCCTTTTATGAGGTACAGTTGGTAATCTCATAAATTGTCAAAACATGGTCATAAATAATCCATTTATTCAACTAAGTACTAGATTACATTGTTTTGTCACGTGGATTGAGTATACATAGTCAAGCGAAACAGCAGTAAAACGTGATTTATTCTGAGAGGCGCTTCATTGGATTGAACTACTCTGTCGTATATCATAGTCTGCTGAGTGAAAGTTCTTCTTACAAAACATTCTGAGGGCAGATCGCTTGGAAACTGTATCTATTATATATCGAATGCCTGCAATATTGTTCAAATTTGCAATCGTTGGACCCCATCACGCACAACCATTACTTCCAATCAATTACCAAATTGTGATTTATTTTATGGCGTAAATAAAGGTCGGAATATTTTTCAAATCCATTTTAATTTTCTGATTCCTCTGTGTGTCATTTTGTGTTTTTATAGTCTCCAAGTACTTCTCGCTCAACGTAGAGCCAAGGTTCAAGAACTGAGAGAGCAGAAAGAGAGGGCATCGAAAGAAAAAAAGCAAGAAGAGAACAAAAAGTTTCAAGAGAAATTGGTAAGAGATTCTGACTTTCTTTTTGAGAACTTATGTAAATTCTGAAGACAAAACCGTGGTCAGTAAGAAAGTTTGTTCGTTTCGTTAAGTAAAGGTAAAAGAGATTCTTTCTTTTATTTTTGAAACGTTTATGTAGCAAATTGCACATGGAAATATGATCCAGTTTTGTTTTGTTCAACAACTGTAGAGGATCAAAACTAGATTATCTTTGGTCCTTATTACACATAAAATACATAAAATAAGGGTAGGTCAGGTTAGCCAACTTAATACCCTGTTGCCAACGAGTCGACTGAGAACTTTGACGAAATAATGAAAACAATAAAAATTACATGATGGAGAAGTCGATAAGTCTATAGGAAATATTCGGACTAAGTTGAAATCTCTGATAAAAGAATTCTTCCTCAATATAAGTGCCCATTAAAATACCAGATCCCACACAAACAGCAAATTATTAGGGTTAATATTTCGATTCTGTCATCCTACCACACACCAGGCTCTTTTCTATAAAAGCGACTCGTACAGTCCACTCTCGGTCAGATCTCTCATGATTATCTCCAAGGTAGGTATAATGAGATTCTCTGTTCATACAACAATGCAAGCGTCATTTCGATCAACATACGAGCATACGCATATACATACGTGTACATACAGAAAAGGATACCTTTCTGCTTCTTTCTACTAATGAACGAATATTCATACCTACGTACGAACTATCGTAATAAGACTTTTCCTTCCTCACTCATATAAACTCTGTACTGATGAGAACACTCTCTGCTTTTAGTCTCAATTACGCATGAGAACTCCAATATTCCTACAGCTAACTGTATCGATCTAATCTTGTGCACTTTCTAATAAATATTTCTTGTTGAGTTACATTGAATTTTTACCTTCATTATGGCATACAACTTTGAAAATTGTCTCTCTTATGCATTCGCTTTATCACAATTGTTACACTGTCTTACAAACTGCACATAAGTCATACCCTATCAATATTTTAAAACCATCAGTGGTCGACTACAAGGATTAACCCTTGATGATTTTAGAACTAACAGCAGTCACTGTTCCACAAAGAGGCGACTACCCCTATTACTACGTTCGTTTCAAGCCTAGAATTAAATGTTAACGTGGTAAGGTTAATCTTTAGGTAACATCAATGGAGTTTGATAGTAATTAACCAAACGAATTTAATCCACTGCGTTATACAAGTAACATAACTAAGCCTGCGCAGAACATATTCAATGATAAAAATAATTTGAGTACATTGGTTGTCTTTTGCATCGTATAACGTTGAATATTTTTTATTAAAACGGAGAAATATCCATATATCAAACAGTGGTGTGTGTACACCTCTACTCGCTAGAGTGGCTTCTAGACGATCCTAAAATGAAATCATATGCGTATTTACTACCATATTATTGCATACACGAAGAAAAATGAAGTACTGTTCAATTTACAATTACTTAGAACGAATGAAAATTATCCTAGATTTATATCGGGTGCATAGACCGGGCAAAGCAAGGGAGATAGCTCATGTGATACTTGAAGTGAAAGAAGTAGATTAGTTAATTGGCATGTTGAATAGCTTAGAGCTTGGTTTTGTGAATGCGTCAGCATAAAATGCTGAAGGGGGATTAACAGGGGAATTGTCATCCAACCTCTTGATAAGTGAAAGGAAAAATGAGTTTTGTTTTGATTAGCTTCTTTCTCTCGTATTCGCTAACGTAAGAGATAGTTGTTCTGAGATCATGGCTTAAAAAGAAGACAGTGTCCAACAGAAACTGTGTTCCGTCCTTGTGGCTACAGTCGCTACTACTTATAAGCGGTTAAGTCTGGTTACTTAAACTATATATGCAGCATCTTTCTTTCTTCAAAGGAAAGGACAGCGCCTTGTCGCGAGTTTAATCATGAAAGTTTTGTTGTTGTTGTTGTCGTTGTTGTTGTTGTTGTTCAGATGTCCTTCATTCCAGTTGCTTAAGGAAATCTAAAATATTTCATTCAGAGATTCCAAAAGACATGCTTGTTCAGTTTACAATTCTTAATAGGACTAGTTTATACTCAGGTATTCCGTATCTATCTAATGGCATACGCGTCTTCTGTCGTTTTCACTTGTTTCTCTTTTTTTCTATTTTTTTTTTTTTTTCTCCAGCAAGTTTGGCCTTTCTCTTCCTTAACAAGTTTGGACTTCTCTTCTTTTTTTCAAAACAAGTCTGGCCATTCCTTCCTGTTAAGGTTTGACCTTATTTTTTCACTCCGTCTGAATGTTTCCTTTTTTCGACTTTTACGTTCTTCTCTCTGTATGCAAGTTCGGCCTTTTCTTTCTTTTCCGTTTCTTTGTCCACTTAGTTAGTTCCTCCCATGGACCCATTTGAACCTCTGTTGTTTTTTTTTCCTTGTTCATTGTCCGCTTTCTCTTGTAGGGGTTCTTCCCTTAATTGATTTTCCCATTTCAATTTACTTAATCTCGCTTTCCACTTGCCGCAGCGGATTTTCATGCCTTTTTCTGCTTCATTTTCGCGCATTTATTTCTGCTTACGTTTAGCTGCAATCGCTTCAACATTTATCTATGCCCTTTTTGTCCGTGAGCTTCACCTCTCCCATGGGTCCCCACCGGCCGCCCCGATACCCAGAAATAAAGTAGTACCGTATTGCTGTACTTCTTGTACTGCCTTGAATGATTTATAGACTTGCTTGAAGTGTCTTTTTTTCCTGCGAGCGTAACATTCTTTATCCTTGGCTGGGGATCGTGCGGACGGGTGTCAAATCCACATCTATGACAAATCATTTTATTTCTGTCTTCTGTCTTCTATATATTTCTTATTCTCGCCCCCCCCCCCTGTTTATGGAATTATCTTCCTGTCTCCCTCCTCGCAGGTTTGCTGTTGCCGGAACACTTCGGTCTACTGTGCCATTTCAAAGGCTCTCTCCAACGTGAGGTCCTTATCCATATGCATACCTTTTGACAGATTGATATCGGACTGAGCAACTACCTACCTGTCTCTTCTGAGTTCTTCGCTCAAGGTTCCATTTACAGTTTTTGCGAGGGTGCTAAGCGCAGTCAGGAATGAGACACGGATTATCCGATTCTTCGTTGTCTCCGATTGAAACGAGCTCTCTCATGAATCGACAAAGAAATCTCTGAACCCGTTCCTGGTTGTTTCTTAATGTTCCTCATCTTCTGTGACAAACCTCAGCACGCTCAGTATGTCTTCTGCCTTACTTCCCATTCAATATACCAGAGTATTGACTTGGTTCACTTGAGCTGTCAAATGCACGCCGTTAGCTTGCCTGAACCTCTCCTTGTGGTTTGGAGAAACGATTTCTTCTGGCAGCTGCACAATGAATGTCGTATGGCCTTCCGTATTTTTCTCCACCATTTTTTCCTTTAGCTGATGTCATCTTTTCTGACTGTAGAAATGAAAAAAAAAATTGATATCCCCGAAAATTCTTTGTTTCTTTTCACCAGATCCCATTTTTTGACACCATATCGTTATCGCTATGATCAGCCGTGGCTTAAAAGATAGGTTCCAACTATAACTATGTCCTGTTCTTATCAAGTATTATTATCAATGCTATTTATAAGCTTTAATGAGTGGTTACGTAATTTACACACGCAACAGTTTCCTAAGTTGGATCATTTTTATGATAAACAAATCAGCTGAGTCTCAAAGAGTGTATACTATGGGTAGAAAGCTGAACATAGATAGATAATTTGTTGGGTTTTATTAACTTTTCATATTGATAAATCTTCCAATGTGAAGCAAACACACAATAACTTGCTTCTTACTAGGTCACAAACCACTTCTTTCGGTAACAGCTCAGATAAGATGTATATATTTCAAGTTTAGTCTGGCCTGGAACCAGTGTGTAGCGTTATAGGAAGCTAGCCCCCACCCCCTGCTAAGCAACTGTGTTGAGTACATATTCTCTTCGAAGCGACATCGAATTGGTTGATGAATAAACGGACTGTCAGGATTTTGCATTTATTATTTATTATCTGATACTTGCACTGTTCGACTCGTAGATTCTTTTAAGGGGACCAAATATATATATATATATATATATATATATATATATATATATATATGTGTGTGTGTGTGTGTGTGTGTGTGTGTGTGTGTGTGTGTGTATAAATATATATTTCAATCAAAGTATTTCATTTACAATAATAATAATACGACCTGCTGACAACAGGATCCATTTGCTATTAAGTTGACTAAGCTTTATTCTTTTTGTTGCATACTATGTTGATGTGTCAAATTTTTGTCAAAGTATTTGCAAGCATATCAAATTCTATCATTGCTAGAATCGACGCATCCAACAAGAGCCCTGGGGGTCGTAAAGACCAACGCCCTATGAACACAGGCGATGTGCCTACTGACGTAGACGGGCTGCTAGTTATAGGGTGTGGATCGAACGCATGTTCTGAATGTCTGGATCTTTTTGGTCAGACCCTCGTGGCTTCAGGGTTTGAAGTGTGTCAAATACCGTCAGAGGAAACAACTGTCCGTATCATTCCCGTCTCCTAGTATCTTTGATTTACATGGTCTTTCATGCCTAAACTTCAGCCCCATAATTTGATCGTGTATCATTTCACAATTTTTTTTTTGCATCGTACAATCGAAACAATCACATATTCTCGTCATTCATAGATTTCTGTTGCTTATCATATCCCTTGACCTGAATGATTCAACTGCTGTTGTATTCGTATTTCACAACCATAACAAACATAAGGCCATTTTATTAGTTCAAAGAGTAACTTGAGCTTCGTCGGTCAATGACCTACTGTTCTTACTTATTGTAACTCTTTGCATGAGTGAGGTGGGTAGGTCAGGGTTTTGAAGGAGAGCAATAAAAGGATTCAACATGTTTGCAAATACTTTGACAAACTTTTGACGCAACTAACAGCATGAAGCTTCTTTTCAGTATAGAAGCTGATATATCACATTATCAGCAGGTCATCTAGGGTGTTCGCTCCATAAGTCTAATAGGACACCTAGTAAAGATCGACCTCACTCGTAGTGCTCTTACTAATGCTTTGCGACACACCCAAAGCTCAGAATAGATTATCATCATCATTAGTCTTTTAACGTCTGTCGTTGGACGTAGACCTTCCCTAGGATCTGCATAATTTCTCTATCATGGGCGTCGTGGAGCCAGTATTTCCTGAATTTGTCTAGTTTTTCTCTCCATCTTGTATTCTTCCAGCCTCAGTTTTACATTTGATCCCTGGGGATCCGTGTTGTGAGTCATCATGTCCATTGGTTGTTGGCCATTCTTGCAACATGACCTGTCCATTGCCATTTAAGTTTTCTAGTAGATTCTATGATGTCTCGGATTCCTGTTTCCTTCTTGATATACTGTGTTGTCTTGTGATCTCTCCGTGTAAGGTTGAGCATGATTCTCTCATTTGTGCGTTGCATGCTTCTCAGTTTGTAGGTCTGTCTCTTGGTTAGGTTCCATGTTTCAGCTCCATAAGTGACTATCGGGAGGATTCGTTGGTTTTATACTCTTTTTTTAGGATTATTGGGGTCGACTTGTTTTTGAAGGTTGAGCTTGCTCTGTTCAAGGTTTCCCATCCTAGGGTGACCTGCCACGTGAATAATAAATAATAAAATAAGAGTATACGTTTGTATTGCGAGGCACATGTTGTAAAGTTTGATCACCATCTTACTTCCACCTAGCAGTACATTATAAAGTAGTAATGAAAGGGTGTACTGTAAAGTCCATGTCGTATAAAAATTAAATAAATAAGATAAAAACATTTCAATAATCAACGAATGAAACTCTTATATCAGCAGACTGATACACGTACTCCTGTTTCCTATCGCTTTTCCCCAGTGATAAAACCCGTCAGATTGTCAACTCTGTGGTGAAAGAAAGACAGACGCAATACCCGGACTGGACAAGTTCATACTTGTATGCGTATTTGGAGAGAAAAAATACGCCGGACATATACGAGATAGATGTAGTACTCTATTGTGCCGTGGTACGCAGTATAGTACTTATATACATCTACCCGCATTTCATAAGATGAGTTGCTCATATTATATACAATGTTATGTTAGGGATTGAAGTCATCCTATTGATAAGTATATGAATATTGACGTAAGGT
Organism: Thysanoteuthis rhombus; assembly: GCA_963457665.1. Taxonomy (NCBI): domain Eukaryota; kingdom Metazoa; phylum Mollusca; class Cephalopoda; order Oegopsida; family Thysanoteuthidae; genus Thysanoteuthis; species Thysanoteuthis major. The sequence continues at coordinate 25,283,714 of OY735203.1, read as the reverse complement.
TTGGTTGAAATCCGTGAAGGCTCGTACGCAATAAAACAAAGCGGGAGTTGAAGGTGAGGAGACTGATTTTATTGCAGAAATTATAAGCCTACATTATTCCGTCCGTAAATTGTTCGCCGGTAATTCACTGTTTCGTGTGGTTCTTTGCAGAATGCTGAGATAGAAGCTGCAGAATTGAAGCTTGAAAGAGAGAAAAAAGAAGCGGAGGAGAAATTGCGTCAACAACTTATGGAAGAGACGAAAGCCATCCTGGAACAACAGCAGAATGAATTGGCAGCGAACATCGGGAAATTGGAGGTTGAAACCTTTGCTTTATCGGTGACAACCAGATTCGCCAGATTAGGCCAAGGGGGATAATCTGAGCTTTATCTCAGAGACTCACCGAACGTAGGCTTTGGAATAGCACCGAATTCGGAAGTCGAATGAGGCTGAGGCTCAATACCATCCAATACCAATCTCTTGTGACAGACCTGCTTCGGGGAAGGGGGCTGGTGTTAAACATCCGTCTCTAAACTTACTCGATTTCTAAATATTTCCCAATGCCTATGTTGGTCTCTGAGATAAGGCTCGGATTATCTTCCCTTCTGGCAGCCCTACTGACAGCTAAAGGGTTATTCTAACTAAATGGAATAAGCCTTTTGAATAATCGATGATATTAACAAAACATGGTTTCATTTGCACGAAGCAAATTAAATAGGAACATAATTCTTAGAGTTCCTCCTTCAAAAGTGAAAAAATTATTTTTTATACTCTGAACATCATCTTTTACCTAAAAATTGAATTCACTTGGATCAACTTTTTCTGATCAGCTAAGTTCATGATAGAATTATTTTTGTTAAGAATTATGGTCTGTGATATTCAAGAATTAAATCCGAATATACTGAAAAATCGTGCACCGTAATATATACCGTACAGAATATCACCCACTAAAGAGAAAATATATCATCTGTAAAACTTTAAAATTGAAACTTTTTGTAAGTGGCGACACTACATCAAAATCATATAATTGGATTTTGTCGAACTCATACTCTTGAGTTGACTAAATTCTTCCCTCACTTTTTAGTCTTAACCGGAGAAGTTTACATGCTAAATTTCGGTAGCTTTGAAGGGTTATACTTTTGGTGAGGGTCATTCTTGTTGCCATTTTCATTGTCGGTAAAAACAATGACAATGACGACGACAATGACCCTCACCAAAAGTATAATCCTTCAAAGCTACCGAAATTTGGCATGCAACTTCTTGGTTAAGACTAAAAAGTGCCAAGTTTAAAATGATTGCTTGAGAGAGATAGATTCTGTTCCTCCGTAAACAATCAACAAAAGAAAGGAAGAAACAAAGAGAGAAAGAAAGAAAGAAAATGAAAGAAGATCAAGAAAGAAAGAAAGAGAGGGGGAGAAAGTAATAGAGAAAGTGGAAGAAAGAGAAAAGGAAGGATAGAAATAAAGAGCAAAAGAGAAAATGGAAAGCTACGGACGCTAGTTTTCAGTTTATATCTAGATTGCCTCAAATTATATCTAAAATTATCTAAATGCAATTTATCTAGAAAAAATATCTAGATGGTATTCTGTTCTCTCCTTCCATGGACTTAATTCAAAGGTCTTCTTCAATTAAAAGAAATTTTTTTTTTTTAAAGTCGAAATATTTTAAAAGCTTATAAGCTTCTGTCAGAGTGGAGTTGGGCCCTGAAGCTGCCAGTCTTGTCATTTTTTTTCTTTTGTTCTATTATCTGCATTTTAAGAATTGGAGAAACCGTTTCCAAATTAGAACAAATTTGAGACTGATCAAGCCTACAAAAAGTTTACCTGCCCCACTCCTTCATGAAATGTCACCGTTGTATTGAAAAGGAAAAGTAGAAATAAGTCTAGGCCTGACAGAAGACCACAATTGTTAAACAGCTAAAGAAAATATATAATCTGACGGATATAACTATACATGTGTTCTCATTTCCTTCAATTGTTCATTCTATTTATGCTGCCTTGACCAAATAATACATTCATCATGTAATAACGGGGAGTCATTTCAAATAGATTTTCAAAGTAATATAACGCATTTATAGTTATTTTTCTCGGATTATATATCCATTTGGCAATCACTTTTTCGGCGACTCAAACTATTTGGCTATTTAGGGACCATTTTCGGAAGCCAATAAGTTAGTGCTGTAAAATATAATAATGAATTTCTATCCATCAAAACTGACAAATTCTCGAAAGAAATTAAAAGAAAGTATTGACCCCTATCACATGTGTGTAGGTTCGAATAAATGGTACAAAACCTTCCCTGGGTTATACTGATTCAAAAAGTATTTATTTTATTGATGTATTCATTCTCATCATTTTATAAGCAATATGAATATGGCTCTGAAGATGATGCGAAAAAACCTCGAAATACTAAAAAAAAAACAAAAAAAAATGGATTCTTCTTTATTATGAGGCGCCTAGACCCATAAGGTACATTCCACCAAAAGTTAAAAACGATGAACTGCGTGGCTAGAGTTTCTCAGCTTTCAAAATGCCATAACTTTGAAACTATTGCACAGATGGCCTTAATTTCTTTTTTGTTACACGTATAGCTAAAAGCAATTACTTCAAGATATGAACACTTTCATCAGAAAAAAAACTCTGTGGCATTTTGAAGGGAAAAAAAACTCCAAACGCATTCAACTGTAACTGAACGACACCGCACCATAAAAGCTACTTGATCCTAGCGGTCGATGACACCCTCTCAAACAATCTCAATTTCGACCACTTACCGAACACCGCTTAACCTATCTGACTTACTTATAGAGTAGGTTTGGAATTATAGTGGTATACTTGACTCGATTTCGCCATGCACGGCAGATCGTACCTTGTGCTTCTTAGTCCTTCATACATGTGATTATTAGGGTTCAGTGACTTCTCTGCACACGTCTACTTAGCGCCGACATCTAAACGCCGACTTTTCTGCGCACGACTGCTGGGCGCAAGGATAACTCAGCGTGTGGATAACTGGGCGCATCTCAACACAAAGAAGACCGACAAAAACGGACCATGGAATTAAAACAATATATATATGAGATACAAAAATCAAGATTGTTTGTCGAGTTGAATTATTTCAGTGAATTCACTTCCGTGCACTTCAATTTGATGATTTATAGTTTTTTGCAGATCTTTTTCTTTGCGTTAAGCGGTCGTGCGCGGAGAAGGCGGCGTTCAAACGTCAGCGCTCAATAGACGTGCGCAGAGAAGTCAGATCATGGGTCATCAGTACGATGGTCACCCACAAAGTGGTACTTGGACAATACTACATTACAATACGCACAGATATTCAGGTGTTGGAACCGTTCATCTTCAAAATTTGATTTCTGTGTTTGTTTGTTTTTTAAATCTGTAAAAAATTCGAAATAATAATAATAATAATAATAATAATGATAATAATAATTATAATAATAATCATAATAATAATAACAAGCTATTAAAGCATTTTTCTCAAATATGGTCACACAAGTTTAATATTCATATAGCTTCAGACAAAAATTATTTTATTTACAGATTGCAAAGGCGCGTCGTAAAGCCCGTATAGACAGACAAAACATTACCCTTCAATGCTTTCAAGTAAGTATGAGTGATAATGTACTCATATATATATATATTTATATATATATATATATATATATATATATATATATATGATCAGAAACGTTTGATTGATATTCGAACAAACATCTTCTGCTCCTTAAAACACTAATTTGTTATAGATCAATAATGACTCTTAACATTATCATATATCTTATAGTAATTTGGCTCTGTTCCAGTAAACTGAACGTAATCAATATCGATACCTACAACTCGAAGTGTTTTGACGAAAAATCGGGAAATTTTTTGCAATGTTTTTCCTCTCCATTAAATAGATGGATAAAAAAATTCGCTCTTTTTGATTACTCAACTTGTTTGCCAAACAACGTCGTTTTTTTCAATGCATTCTGTCTTTGGTACCCAGGAGAAGCTGGAGGGACTGGTCGACTCGGAAAGAACTCCTCAGGGTTTGTCTAATCAAATTGTCCAGCACCACCAGAATGTGATGCATCACCTGGAACAACAGCAAAAGGCAGAGAGGGAGAAACATCAACGGATTCTTCAGGACAGGATTGAACAAAAACATCTGCAGAAACAAAGGTGAACAAACGCTTAATTAATGCTTCTTTCTTGGTTAGCAAATTCCATGAGTAAGGATCTCTTTCTTTCTATCTCCAACCTATGGAGAGACGAGATAGACAAGTTCAGGAAGTACTGGATCCGTGACGCCCATGATAGAGAAGTGTGGCAAATCCTAACGCTAAAAAACTGATGATGATGATGATGATGATCTTGGTTAGCGATTTAACTTACACAGCATCTTTGAATGTAACCGTGCTCTGACGAAAATGAATGACCAATCCATCTTCCCCTCCTTTCTCCCTCGCTCACTCTCTCTCTCTCTCTCTCTCTCTCTCTCTCTCTCTCTCTCTCTCTCTCTCTAAATATATATATGTGTGTGTGTGTGTGTGTGTGTGTAAGTGTAGAAATATACACACAAATGTGTACATTCATAAATAAAGTGTCTCGAACATTTTAAAAAGAGTTGAGCCCTTTGAAATTCAAGGGAAGTAACTCAGTATTTTTCAGAAAAGAAACATATGTAATGATAAGAGCGGGGCCAGTTGTACATAGGGGCAAGCTGATACACTCTCATTAGTTTCAATGAAGTGCTCAAGTGAAGATACTAGTAAAAAAAAAAAGACTTTCAACTTGAATATCATATTCTGCTTTACTAGTGAAAAAATTGTGATTTTTCTCTGTTCTTTCTGTTCGTTACAATGGCGCCTTTCACTTAGAAGTAACAATTTTGCTGATAAAAATGTCTCCCACTCACCATTCGAAACAATGGACTTATCCACTGAAATGGATTCAGAAGTTTCTTTTTCTTGAAAAAAATCACTCAAAAAATTCAAATATAACCAAGAATTCTTTTTTCAATGTGGTTAATTAGCACTCAAATAATTTGACGGACTGCTTACAAAATTGTCGTGCAGAAAAAGCTGTAACAAATGCAATACTTAGTAAAAATACGGAAATGTCTTCAAGAATCATGCAAACGCTCGTCAATGCAGAACGATTTAGCCATATAAAACCATAGATAGCGAGTTCAATCCTCACTGGACGCTCAATACATTACTTTTTTCAGACTGCCGAGCATCGTAAATAAGGATGATGCGCATTATTTATAATTCTATCAAGATAAATATTTGCTTTATTCACAGAAAATAAGAATTTTCAGCGACGTTCTCATTAATCTCTTTACAGAGAATTATCATTGAATTTAGATTTATATTTTATCTAAATTTTATATTATGCCATCTTATTATCCACCGGCTACAGTTTCGCATTTGATCTCTGGGGATCCACATTGTGGGTCTTGATGTGCAGCAGTTGTCTGACATTCTTGCAACATGACCAGGCCATTGCCATTTGAGTTTTCTAATGGTATATTCGATATCTCCTACCTCTGTTTGTTTCCTAATATAATGTGTTGTCTTGTGATCCCTCCAGGTAATGTTGAGCCTGGTTCTTTCCAGTGCACATTGCATGGTACTCAGTTTGAGGATCAATAATCTGATCAAGTTCCATGTTTCAGCTCCACAGTGACTACTGGAGGGTGCATAAGTTGTAGACCTTTCTTTTTAGAACTACGTGATGGGATTTCCTGGGTTTTGAAGATTGAGCTTGGTCTACCGAAAGCTTGTCAACCTAGAGTGATTCTTCGCTTGATGTCTTCTTCTTTTGGGGATTCCATTGAGAATAGTTGCCCCAAGTAGATGTAGTGGTCCTCTTTCTTTAGCTCTGTATTTTCGTGTTCGATTGTTCTGTCTTTGTCCTCAACAACACAAGTTGTGCATAATATACTGAGAGACACATTAAAACGAACATTTCTTTTCCTGCAAATCAACAACAAATAGAAATGGTTGTTTCTTTCACCTAAATTCAGTAGTTCGTCTTTAATTCATCCTTTGTTTTGTTTTCTTTGTTTGTTTGGGGTTTTTTTTTAGATACGCTAGCATCTCTGGCATCGAATGCAGCCACTGAGTGACATACCAAAATGTTAGTTACGTCCCTTGATCAGTGTTGCCAATTCAAATGTTGCCTACTTACGTCCCTTGCTCAGTGTTGCCAATTTAGATGTTTTCAGTTGCGTCTAAACATCAGAAATTTTATTTAAGTTATGATTATTGAAATAAGTAATATTTTTATTTAATCAATTTATAGTAACAAAATAAACAATATTTTTGATAAATGATCTAAATAAATCTTTCTAGAGAATCTAGATACTTCGAAGTATCTAAAGATGTTTTGATTTAATCTAGATGTAAACTTGAAAAAGAAGTTGGCTACACTGCTCTTGCTAGATCTTCATACAAGAAAAGAACTGGTGCATCTATGAACTGACTTTCAGGCTGTTTTTGTCGTTCAAAGTTAAATAAATCGTTCAACGGTAGTTTCCTTTAAACTATGATCCCAACTATGATCAATATTGATTGGCCAATGTCACATATTCAATGTAGGGGCATTTTTTAATTACTAAATGCTGATGCAAGGGCGTAGCTTTTGAATTGCCTCTCGGGACCCCAAATCTTTACCAACTACTAACATAATGCAAAAATAAATCTCACTAAACGTAGGACAACTTCAAGGAGCCAAGCCCCTCAATCTGGATCCTCAAATATCAAGCTGCATCACTGCCTTTGAAAAGACGGTATATTGGACAAGCTCACTGGCCCTAGACCTTTCAAAGGTCTGTCTACAAAATGCTAGTATTACCTTCGTTGACCCTCTGGGGTCAGCGGTTTTCATGTTGGGAACTACTGCACTAAATGTTGGCAGGGAAGGGGTCTCCCAAGGAGCCATGTCTCCTTTCCCACCAAATCCCCAACTACGCCTCTGCATTGATGCCCCTGCAATTGTACAAAGATGTCCTAGTTGAACTTCTCTCTCACTATATTTGTTTTCCTTTTAATTATCCAGGGAACTTGCGGAAAGATTCGATGAACAAAAACTCGAAGAATTCCGAATGCAAAAGCAGAAAGGCATCAGGTATGAATCTATCTTAAAATTGGAACAGGAGTTGAGGCTTCGCAGGATAGAACGTCTGAAATTAGTGATTACATGTTATCTTCTCATTTTCTTTCGCCCGTGTCTTAGTGACCGACTGGCATTTGGCACAGAATCATTCTCGACTTCGGTCTTTGGAAGTTTTGTCGAATATTTTCTAATGCCACTGAGATCTGCATCTGCGGTTGGCTTCACCCGGACTCGTGCGTTAACCCTATGGGCACGCCACAGCACCCGGAGAGAATGAAGCTTCAAACAAATACGAGGTTCTGGAAAAGAAAGAAAGAAAGAAAGAAAGAAATAAAGAAAGAAAGAAAAACGGAAAAAAGAAAGAAAACCTTTTTTTTCCTCTTCTTTTCTCAACCTTCTCTTTTTCCATCCTCGTCGCAGAAGTTTGACATTGGTCCATTTCTCTAACGGTATTAATTTTACTGGCCACTCCATTGGAAGTGCAGATGGCCAAACGCTTACCAACACAGAATGGAATAGGCGGACTGAGTTCAAACTGGGACGGTCTGCATTCACTTCGCACTGAGGCATGATCCCACTTCTGCCTCCAGTTATGGGTAAATAGCAGGGCAGTCAAAGCCCTTCAACCCTGCAAAAGGCTGTCCATCCTGAAGGTCGGAATAGCACCTTAGCTCCGTAAAAACCTGCAATTACTACAAGCAACAAATGGATCACTATGGATCCTTCCAGAAATGGAGACATATCCATTGCCACGAGTGCCGCATGGTGCGATTGGTATTGCAGTTCGTAGCAGTAACGGTGCGGGCGATGGAATCGGCGACACGAGTTCAAACTCGCTCACCTTCGCACTAATGTCTTTTGAAAAGGCATGAATCATTCTTTTCTTTCACTGTTATAAGTAAAATAGGGCCTCGGGGTGGTAATCAGTCTAGGAGCAGGACAGACCCCCTTAAAAGCGGTTTGATGCCCAATTTGACGGCAGCAGCTAAGCTGATACCAGATTTGCTCCCCCCCCCCCCCAGTGAGACCAAGAGGAAGATCTGAACATTCCAGGGTTCCCCATATCCTTTGCCAAGGTATGTGCCCTGGAAAGGATACTTAAGTGTCATTCCATTGTCTATAAATACAGAGCGGCGACTATTTATCGGTCGCGTGACACAGGAGCATCTAAGTGACTCTCTGCGCACAAGAAGGCAAATAGATTGCGTGTCTTTTATTAAACATTCATTCGATTAGCGTAATTTCCGATTTTCCTGCCAGAAATGCAGCTCGATGTTCAAATTTATCAGCAGATAAACGTCAATGATGTTTACCGATGTGTGATCAGTATAGATGTTAATCTGCATAATGATAACTCGTCAGTTTCATGTTTGTCACAGTGCCGCCGCTTCGATTCTTTCGAATGCTCTTACTGAGAAAAGACACGAAGAGAATATGGCAACTTTGCAAAAAGAGATGAAAGCGGAATTGGAAAAGAACCAGCGAGATTTGGATGCTGCCCTCGAAAAGAAGTTGGACCAGGAGCTACAGGTAAGTTGTAGCATATGGACTACTGATACGTTATACTTAGTCTAATCGATATAGCTATTGGCTAAGAAAAAAATGTACCGTTGGAACAGCAATGTTGTCCTCTTTCAGAATTCGGAGTGTCCATCGCTTGAGAAGTTCCGCGTGAGCATGAGCCTCAAGCATCACTCTATATTCATGAACTAGAGCATGTGGCATAACACAAAAAAAGACTTTTGGTAACCCCAGTAATGACGTCATAATTCACATTCTTCCCTGTCGGTAGAGTTAGTGGGGGCTGGACAATTTTTTTCTCAATCCGGATGGTAATTAGATATGATTTAACCTTGTTGTCAAGATGCTATGCAAAAAATAACTTTCATTTTCCATTAGAATATTCACAGGGAATTTCGCTCATTTTCAACCATATACGGACATTGAAAATGATGTAAATATACCCAAATCAGATCAGTTGTTGTCAAAAATATGTTCTGATATGTGACTAAAGTTAGCAGTCTTTAAACTCTTTAAACTATCTTTGAAGCGGATAGTTTTCTAGTTTTAACAGTACCAAATTTATTTTGTAGACGTTTTTTTTTCTTCTTTTTTTCCAGGGCAACCCCATATTTTTTTTGACTAGACTAAGTTTTGTAGTACCAAAGTAGTTTGTGTTTTCTAAGTATAGCGCTTAATTACATAGTCAGAGTTTTACAGACGAGTCATGAGAATGCGCAGTTCAAAAATCGGGCACAGCATCCATTTAAACTATTTGATGGAATCGAATGAAATGGTTACTGAATCTTTTCTGATGCCAACTTAAATTTATGGGGTAGAATGCATGTCACGTGATCGTGTGTTTGAGTGGTATAAGATATTTCGTGATGGTTGAAGATGAACATTATGGATGCCCATACACATCAAGAAAGGGTCATCATATAAAGAATCCGTTTTTGACGTGCATTCTGAGGTGAGCAATTATCATTATGATAAGTCTTAGTCTGAATAGATAAGTGTAACTTATGGATCTTCTCTAGCACTGACAGCGGAATGGGAACAATCCATCCGCACATGAACTGAATAAATTTCCAGGAGGCTACCGATTACAAGAGACACCTGAAGAGGGTCACGGTGGTGAGGACAAAGACCAAATTGTGACTACGGCGACTAAGATGAGGACACTAGTTCCTATTGATAAGTGTATGATAACAAATATTGATAACTTTTATCCTTTATCTTTTCAAAATACTATCTGATGGACAAGGTTTAATTTATTCATATCTATTTATACGCATTGTGTAACGACTGTTTTGTCTTATCGTAGCAACAAAGACAGAACTTTTTAGTTGAACTGGCAGCCATTAGTGACCTGGACAAGGATGAAATCAAAGACATCATAAGTCAAGCTGTCACAGGTAAGGCATTTGCTTAGCATTCTTTCATGGGTAAAGCATTTAGTTAGTATTCTTTCATGAGTAAGGCATTTGCTTAGCATTATTTCATGCGTAAAGCATTTAGTATTCTTTCATGGGTAACGCATATACTTCGCATTCTTCCATGGGTAAGGCATTTGCTTAGCATTCTTTCATGGGTAAAGCATTTAGTTAGAATTATTTCATGAGTAACGCATATACTTAGCATTCTTTCATGGGTAAGGCATTTGCTTAGCATTCTTTCAATGAGTAAAATATTGTCCAAAAACCACGGAATATTTGTTTTTAAATGATTTACAAGCAATGAAAACTTTAGAGATATACACACAAATATTATTAAAGAAAGAAAATAACTCCCAAAACATTCTACTAAGCATACTGACTTCAACAAAATTTCTGTGAAAAACAAATTGTTAAAATTTAGAAAAAAAGAATTAAAAATAGACGAATCTAAAATGTTCCTCTTTTATTTTCTAATATTTCGATGTCTAAGTTTCTGTTTTTTTTTTTCAGAGACTGGAGCAAGCAAAAAAACAGAAAAAAAACTCACCCAAAATCTCACAAAAGAATTAGAGAAAGCAAAGACGGAATTGGGGGTCACTGAAGATGAAAAATACTAAAAATATGTCTCGTTTGTTAGCATAATTTCTATTGTAACTAAACCTTATTTTAAAGTATTTCGTTATATGGAGTCTTTCTGAAGTTTTAGACAATAATAAAGAATTTCATAAATAGAATTTATTCACTGATCATATCTATTCTTCGATGGAATTTTTTTTTTAAGAGACTTCAAATTTTCATGCTATAGCTGTTCGTTTATTGACTGTGGTGGCAAGTCATTCTTACTTTTATAAAAATTCGTTTTTTGTATTTACTTTTTACAAGCTAAGAAAAGCTATAATGTTGTTGAAAAGAAGTTCAACTACTGCATATCCACTATGTGAAATATTGCTTTAGTGAAATGGATATCATTTAAATATTGTGCTGCTTTCTTAGCTTTTATACTGAATGTACAATAACTTACCATTAATATTTTGATGCTCATTCTCAACATGTTGAAACACTGTGCAATAATAGACCCAAGATTAGAAACACCAATCATTTACTAATCAGGTTTTATTGGGGGAGAAAATGATTTTTTTTTCAGATTTTTTTTGTTATTAAAACATTAATTTCAAACAAAAATTCAGAATGATTTTATTAACATATCTTACAAATTCTGTTTATTAATAGTGGATTGTAATTATTTTGCCCTTTAATTGTTATTTAATTCTTTCATTAAAAGCTATTTATCTCTGAAAATTAAAAATGAACACTCCTTAAGTTTCATTTTCTTGTGGAATGTTCTCAAAGGAGATAGCTGTCTATATTTCATGCTATATTAATATGTTTTATGACATTGCACTAATTCAGAGGTTGCCCAAGTAGTCAAAATCAACCCCTGAGGGTCAATGGGACTATCCAAGAGCTCGATAGGTTCTGGGGGGGGGGTCTGTTGAATAGCTGGTACATTTTTTACATATATTCTAGTTTCCCTCATATTTTACTATTGATTTCTTGTTGATTTCCCAATTTCGATACCAAATTCATGGTATATAATTATGTATGTTTTTCGAAGATTTGGTACATTTTAGGCTGTGGTATTGGTACATTTGATATCTTTCTTTTGGCAGCCCTACCTGGGGATCATTGAGGGAAAAAAGATACCATGAAGGGATCGATAGTCTGAAAAGTTTGGTAACCTCCTGCATCAAGTGTTCAACATTTGCTTGGCGGGAATTTTTGTTTTGATTAACTGATCATTCGTCAAACAAAAAAAAAAGTGAGGAACAATATTGTGCTTTATTTATTTTTTCTAGCTGAAAAACCCGCGAGTAGGACGGGTTTTCCAGTCGTCTTTTAGAAATTGGCAAACTAAAATAAGAATTGAATGCATCAATTATTTTGTTTTATTTTTTTGCAATTCTAACAATAAAGACACTCTCCAAGAAAATTCTGGTAATTTTGATCCTAATGTGTTCCTACAATAAGATCCTAAGTTTTATTCTAATCCGAATATATCGATCTTTCTTGAGACCAAACAAAAATTAATAAACCTATAATAATTCACCAAATTTCTGCCCATCCGTGCTAGAAACATTGATTAAAGCATCAACACATAAGAAACCAATTTAGCGTGAATTTGTATTGTAAATCAACATTACATCAATTTGTTCAGCAATGCCTAAATCATGATACAACAAAACCCACACTAACCATAACCACACTACTCAAGGTATTTCTGTATATGTCATTCATTAACCTTTGGCTATTATAAACAGTAAAAAAAAATGACTCATATTAGTAATGCAGCTTTTGCTTTTACCATTGATCCAGAGTATAGAATTTCCCTCCCCAGTTAATTGACAAGGAAAAAAATCAACTGATATTAAGTATCCTCTAACATGAACAGTGGGACAAGAACAATCTACCCCCCCGTGATTAAATAAAGGGTTTGGTTCAAAATTCCCATGTTACCAAATGATAGCAAGCAGCTGATGAAAACCGGAGGGTACAACAGACGAAACAGTGTGACTATAACAACCAAGGAAAGGACACTGATTTGAATCAATTAGATTATAATGGTTTCATACTTCAGACACAGACATTGGAATAGAGTTGAATCTAGAAATCAAGAGAGTCTGGAGGCAGAGGTTCAATACCAGCCTCTTGCAGAGGGCCTGCCTCAAGAGGCTAGTGTTAAATCTCTGCCTCAAGACTCTGCCACTTGAGGTTGGCCTTTATCAAGGCTGCCTCCAGACTATCTTGATTTCCAAATTCAACACTATTCCAATGCCTGCGTTGGGTAAGTTTTCTAAAACAAAATTTGGATAATCTCCCATTCTGGCAACTCTGCTGACACGTGTCAAGGAAAATGACACTTATTCCCCGGAGAAACAGTAGATGTTCTACTCTTGGTTAGACTGGGAAAATAAGGATCCATATTAAGAAGCAGCCAAGGGTTTCCCTAATTCATTTCCACATTATTTGTACATGGGAATTCTCATTTGTAAATATACAACCAATTCATCTTGAAAGTATATCACTCTATTTTGGGGTAGATCAACTTTCATAGAATAAGTGCAACATTTTGACAAAAGGAAAGAAGGTAAAAGAAGGATAAATTTTTCATAAAAGGGAAAAATGTTTCATTTTTAGGTTATAAGAATTGCTAAGAGTGGGGAAAATTAATCAACAATCAGCTCTTTTCCATACATCCATTGCAATGCTGTATTTATTTCACATGATCATCAGTCTTCTAACATCCGTCGCTGGACATAGACCTTCCCCAGGATTCATCAAAATTCTCTATCATGGGCATCACGGAGCCAGTATTTCCTGAATCTGTCTAGTTCATCTCTCCATCTTGTGTTCAGTTGTCCTCGGTTTCTCATATGATCTCTGGGGATCCATGTTGTGAGTCGTGACGTCCATCAGTTGTCTCTCATTCTTGCAACATGGCCTGCCCAAAATCATTTTATTTATTTCACATTAAGCCTTAAAACACCAAGATAATTTGAAGACAATTTGATAAATTTGACTTTTTGGAAGAGCTATAGAGAGAAGATGACTCATGGTAGGAGGTAGCTAATTAAAAATGAATTAAAATGATCAGTAAGGCACAAGGTTCATGTTGGAAAAAAAATCATTATCTAATTTGCATATGATGGCAACATCAGGTGGCAGCCATCTTGGATTTTAGAATTTTCAATAAAACTTTCCAACCATTTTACAAAAGATCCTGCCCTTTGAAATTATTTTACTTCAGAATTATGCCAATATAGGTGCACCACCTCTTGGTCATATACACAAAGGATTTCTAGCCATATTTCCATCTGAGCAATTCAACAATGGTGGTACCTAAAGGGTTAATAGATATATTGTTCTGATAGCAGCCATTTGCAATTCTCTAAAAAAAAAATACCATTTTGTTGATAGTAGGTCTTAGTCCTGATGAATCAATCAAAATTCAGTACATCTTTAGGAAAATAAGATAAAACACCAATTAATTCAATATTAATTAGCAATCTACTGAATAAGCAGGTAAATCCATTTTCCATGAATATTGACGCAGGACCAAAGATGTGTAAGAATTCAAGTGCTTTATTGGACCATGAAATTAAATTTAGACTTCCATTAAGAGTAATAAGCACTTGAACAACTTGATAAGGGCTGTATCTTAATTGAATCTAGAATGACTCTTTCAATTAGCAAAAGAGTCTTTGAGTCTGGCCTTCCATACTTACAACACAGCTTCAATTGAAAAAAAAAACACTAAAAAATACTCCCAGCATATTATTATTTTTTTTCACTGATTATATTTGGTTAATTATATCACTGCATTATAATCAACAAAATCTGAGTTGGGTAAAAAGTGAAAGAATTAAAACATAAATTTTCAAAAAAGTTGAATAATTAGAAAAATTTTTAAATAATTTTTCTTTAAAATCATCATGAAAAAAATGTTAAATTTGAGATTTTTCTTGTCTTTTTACCAAAAATAGACCTAAAATATAAGTTAACAAGTAAAAAAAAAAAAAGTTGCTAATAGAAACAATATTTATTTTACTTTATTTTTCTGGTGAGGTGTTCTCACAAAAACGTTTCCACGCTCATTTTCTAAAAAGGGCAAACAGAATTTATATCAAAAATTAATGAAATATTTTTTCCCTGAAATTAGAAATAGAAATTTATTTCAAATAGATTTTGTCCTTTATTAGATAAGTACAAAAAATCTCATTAAAATCCAACGAGTAGTTGATTTTTTGTAATTCTTTAAAATCTGGGTGTTTGCGCGCGTAAAATTATCCAAATACAAAATTCTACTGAAAATGTTCTGTTCATATGTCACAAATTTTACACTATCTATACTCAGAAATATCTCCAGTTCTTCTATTCATACACAGATAATTTTTTAAATCTTTTTGCCAATCTTTCCTCTTACTAATGACACAAAGATTTTAGAGATAAAATTAAGTTTTATACCATTTCTTTTCGTGAGGTGTCATTTTTTCATTAAGTCTGTGTAGACACCTAACTTCTCCTCATTTCTTATTTTCAGAATCCACTAAATAAATGAATAAATGATCATCATTTGTACAATTACATTAGTCAGTTGTTTATGTCTGTTCGTGTGCATTTTTTTGGAACTATTTGGTAAAGTGTGAGAGTCGTTGGGGAAGGATCTAAAGTTAATCACTGGATTGAAATACTGCGGAATTCAAGGGACTACTGTACATTTATCATAAAATGCAATTCTTCGGGACTGACATCAACAAAGCTACAACACATAAAGTAACATTTTTTTTTTTTGCATTAACAAATTCAACACTTTTGGTTTACAATTACAAACCTGCTGACAATACTAAGTATTTCAGCCCCCAAAGAAAATCAGTAGCCATAACAACTCAACCAAAATAACATAAATAATTGAATAAGCCATTGAGGTCAATAATTCAATCGTACAATCCCATTATGGGTCTTATACTTAGTGAAGCACATTAAATGATAAAAAATATCAAAAACACAATGATTGCATTTTACATTTATTTCATGTTATTTCTTTTCTTTTAAATTGGTCCACTATAATTACTACTCTCCCAAAAAATAAATTTGTTGCATTTATAGAAAATACTTTCACAATACTTCAACTAATTCAACAATCAATTTTGGAGAATCTTGAATTTTTCTTTATTTTGGGAATCCATTTTAAAAAAATCTGAATTTCCATAATTAACCCCGATATCTGTAAAGCAGAATAATTCTGACAAAATTATAGCAATAAAAGTATTATTTTTTGTTTTTAAAACTATTCAAATTAGGTTGTTCTCAGACAGCAAATCACTTTACAATTAAAATATTTTCATGATTCTGTACCAAATGCATTAAATAAATCTTTGACCTGCTCCTGAAAGTTGATATAACAATACCTACTATCTTTATTATCAATGTTCGTATCATTAAAAATGATCAATAAATTTGAAAAATACAAAATAGTCCGTTAGACAAATCTAAAATATATAAAAATCAGACAATTTATATCCGAGACAATTCAAAACAATATTCTATTTTCCTACATACATGTCTCGGAATAACACATAAATGGAGGGAATACGTATTTCTTTAAAAATTTCTTTCATCAATAAGTCATCAGTGCCAAGGAAGCTATACAGGAACTGCCTCTCTCATGAGCCAATCATAAGCTTGTTGTTTTCCTTCAGTTAAAAGAACTGGAGCCACAACCTCACGTATTCTTTGGTGGTAAGTATTGACCCAACATTTCTACAAATAGAAAAATGAAAAATAAGCAAGATCATAAGTAGATCCCAATACAATAAGAATATGGCCATTAATGAAAAAAAAAATACAAAAATAATAAACAAAAATATATATAAAACAGTTCTTGTTCATCATTCAATAGATACTGTCACATGACCGATGTCTTTTGGCAGCATACTTTGTTGGGGCAATCAGTTCAGAAATTTTATAAATATTGTCAAGATGTCAGATTGCCTAATCTACCTTCTTGATGGTTACAACAATCAGTGCCTTCTTAAAAGTTTCCAGAATGACTCCTGTTTTAAACATCGTGTTGAACAGCTGTTGTACAATTGAGACTAGGCTTGTACCTACCGCTTGTAGAGACTCTGAGTGTATGACATCAAGTCTTAGTAGATCAAAATCAGAGAGTTTTATTTGATTTGTTTTTAAAAAGTAATATTGGTCAAACCTATTTATCACCATCATCAACCTTCTAGCGTCCATCATTAGACAGAGACTTTCCCCAAGATTCGCCAGATCTCTCTATCATGGGTATCATGGAGCCAGTTCTTTCTGAACTTATCTAGTTTGTCTATCTTGTATTCTACCGGCATCAGTAGCACATGTGATCCCTGGGGATCCATGTTGTGATTCGTGACGTCTACCAGTCGTCTGCCATTCTCGCAATATAACCAGCTCATTGCTATATGAGTTTTCTCATGGATTCTAAGGTATTTTTGGACTCCTATTTTTCCTCTAATATATTGTGCTGTCTTGTGATCCCTTCATGTGGGGTTGAGCATAATTCTATCAAGGAGTAAATGTTCAAATTTTCAGCCATCTACCTCCCTTGGAGTGGCCAGTATGTATGATACATACATACAGTCAGCCAGACCAACTTAAAACTGAAGAAACCTATGGTGACAGTTTTGTTTGACAGTTTCAAAAAATATAATTAAAACCAGCATTCCAAGGGAAATTATGAATTAACGCCACACATTAATGCTGCTTTTTACAAAATAAATTAAACCGTGATGGTTGTAAATTCCAGCTACAGAGATTTGACCAGCCCGTTATGCGTAGCAGAGATTATCAAATAATCTGGAAAAGTATAGATTTTATCTGGTATTCATCGATGAATGAAATATCTATACCCAAGTTCATGAAATTTTGTGACTATTTTTGCCTTCTCCTTCCAATCGGTGTATCTGGGATTATTCGTAACGTTTTAAGGGTGTTTGATGGGAGAGGGGTTCTATTTCTATTCATTACTTGACTATAATGCTGAACTGGATCCATGGCTTGTTTCAGCCAAATGGAAAAGTCTGAGATGTTATATTTTTAATTTCATTACTTCCTATTTTGACATCACAATTTTCTTGTAATTCTTTTTTATATGTTAATCATTTTTCCAAAACATGAGGAGTGGGTTGGGGTTTCTTTTTACGATGAGATTTTTTTAAAAGTTTTCAGGAATAAAAATCTCAGATTTTTTTATTTGTTTTACTATAGTAAGGGAGAATTAATCAAAGACAATATTTGGCTGAAAGCTAAGAACATTATATACATGTGAAAGCATATGAGAAATGGTTGATTTTACCACTTAATATATAATTAAATTATAATTTTTTATAGTAAAGGGAACATCAAAATTTTCGAGCTGTTGAGTTAGGGCATAAAGGTTAAGGACCACTGATTTAGACATTTAACTCCCAAACAATAAAGAACAGAGGGTCGAGTTCAAGGGAAATAACTCTCAATTAGAATTATCTCCCTTCGATTATTTGGGTAATTATTTTATATTCAAATTATAGAAGAGTTCCATAATTTTTTATGCTATTCATTTAGGATTTACAGTTGGTTTCTAGCAGTTAATGAATTTAGGAGTTCAAAACATACACTTGTTACACTGAGGGCAATACAACACAAAGGTGCACCAGTATTTGAATATAATCAGTGAAATTATCTGACTTATCCTCTTCAGCTGGAAAGTTAATCGATGAAAGTCTTACCTCTTTCTCAGACAGCATCTCAGTCTTCACCATCTTCATTTGGATTGGAACGAGGGTTATTGGTTCAAATGTTAAAAATTCCTGAGACTTGAATTGATACTGAAATAACAAAACATAAACCAAAAGCAACAATTAACCAAGTCTGAGTAAATATATATAGTACTTATCATTTTGGCTTTAACAGCATGCAACTATAATTGAAAGAGAGTGTGTGTGTAAGCACCATGATAATTTGACAACTGGTCATTGAACTAAGTTAATATTCGCCAGATATATTAGTCAGTACACAAGGGATTGCAATTTCAACTTTTGAGGGTCAGCAGTTCTCAAGAAATCCAATGAAGAATGAATTAAACATTTAGAATTATCAGGATTTAGATATAAACTATCAATTGGCAACACTGGAGAGAAGTAACTGAAATACTTTGAAGTCATAGTTTCAAATGACGGGCAGAAAATTATCTTACATGACTATTATGGTAGGCTATTCCACATACTATGAAGTCCAGTCCCTTCTCAGCGATATGACAATATCCATGTGAGTCATATAAAATAGTCACTAATTGTTCCATTCAATTTCTTTTTGCCAACTTCCTGACAGGCAAATGATATCCAACTTCTTTTCATTGACCCAAAAATTCACAAGACGAATCTGTGCCAACAAATCCACATAAAGACCAGCAAAAACAAAGTTTGGAATTAAAACAATTCATTGAGTTACAAATATTGAAATTATTTTTTTGACTTGAAATATTTTTGGAAATTAATTTACTTCTGTAGACCAATTTGATAACTTAAAGTACGCAGAAACAAATTTAAAATGATTTATTCCAAAATTTGAAGTTATTTTTTTACTTTGCAATTAATAACTACTATCTTCATATATATATTTAGCAAATTGTATTAATCATATTTGGTATTTCTAGGATGGTGCTGTTTTTTTTCAAGTTACTATGGAATGGTTTATTTCAATAAATTATGTTCAGCACCTGAAACTAGAAAATTTTAATATTTGTAATGAATTGTTTTAGTTTGTTTTCAAACTCGTTGCATTCAGCAATAAATAAATAACTTATCAAGCAATTGAAATGTTGTTAGTATCTGTGAATAAAAAAAATAATTCTTATTTCTGTAACAAATCATTTTACTTTGTTTTCTAACTCATTTATCAAAAACAAATCATCGAGCAAATAAACTATAGTTAATGCCTGCCAACGAAAAAAAAAGTAATCTTAATTCCTTTAATGAATTGTTTTAGCTCTTTAATTTGTTTCATTAAACTATTAATTATCAAATTGAATTACAGAAGTAACTTAATTTCCAAAAATAAATCAAGTCAAAAAATAATTTTAATTCTTCTATCTCAAAAAATTTGTTTTGTTAGGCTTGTTTCTGTTGGTTTTCTTGCAGATTTGTCTTGTATATCAGAGAACCCTTTATTGATGTTGAATTATAATGTTCTCCCATAAAAAAACAAAACTGTCAGCATAGCTTTTTTCACTTTTTAAGTGGGTTTGGATAGCTATCTATGCATTGCACAAAAAATGCAATGGAGCTAAAAGGCTGAACATTCAATTATTTACTTCTTATTATGTCTAAAAAAATGTTTTTTTGAAAATTCTTCCACTAAAAAGGTTTTTAGAGAGGGTCAAATAGGTTCTAAATTGGTTCTTTAGTTTATGTCTGGCAGCATTCACACACATTTTTTTCAATGATCTCAGCCCAAGAAGAGGCAAGAGAAGTAATTCATTTATTTATTCCATATCTTTAATTGATCATCCCAAACACAGTATGTTGCCAAAAGATGTTGGTCACCTGATGGTTTCTATTGAGTGACTAATCAGATCAATTCTGTTTTTTTAAGCATTAGGTTATCCAAATTTCTTATTTCACATTAATATAAAGACTTCCATCTGAAATTTCTGCAACAAGTTATCTTATCGATGTACCAAGATTGCAAGAAAAATACATTGTAATTCTAAACTTTCTACTAACCTTAGTTTCTTTTTTCTTCACAAGCAGCAGATTCTCAATTCTGATTCCGAATTTTCCATCTTCATAGTATCCAGGTTCTGTAATGAATGAAATACAAAAAAAGAAATTAACTAGAAGATTAATAGAAGTGATTTGTTTCAACCTAAATGGTTCTGAAAACAAATTTTTAAACCAAACAACTTCTGCATTAAACACATAAACCCACTTAATGGTTAGCAACATCTAAACTGTATATAGGGGTCTCCAGAAGAGAAATTAAAATCAATAACTAAATCAATTTTCAATGTTTGTTTGGGAAAATGTCTCCTCATCACAAATTTATCAATAACATGCAAGCAACAAGATTTTTATTCTTGGGTAATAAGTGTCATTTCCTGATTGCTTACAAATAAAAAGTATAGGAAATGGCTATATTTCCCTTCAAACTTTGCTCAGATAAAAATGACTGATATTCATATATATTTGTTTTTCTTACTTCATGTGATTGAAAATGGGCAAATTTTCTGGTTGTCCATTTGAAAATAAGTAGTTTTCAAATTATTATAGTCCTGTTTGCAAAAGCAAAGTTTGGAGGGTATAATCGATATTTTCTCCACTTTTTAGACATAATCAGGAAATAACTCTTATTACCCAGGAACAAAAAAAAAGTTTTTTTCAAAGTTGCACAATGTCATAATAAGCTAAACGATCTCTTTGTAAGTAAGGGAAGTAAAACACATATGTACCAAATCCACATAATTTTTATGAGTGAGTAATTGATTGAAAGAAACCGAGGCCGACAGAACACAAGATGGAGAGATGAACTAGACAGATTCAGGAAATACTGGCTCCACGACGCCCATGATAGAGAATTGTGGTGAATCTTGGGGAAGGTCTGTGTCCAACGACGGATGTTAAAAGACTGATGATGAACTGACTGAATAATCCTTGTTCCTATAAGATGTATGTACATGATGCTGTTTTCGAACATCACACGCAGGTATCTGGTGTGATGGGATGCCGGAGGTAACTTCACACGCGATGCCTGCTTCACCCAGGTTATGTATTCTCAGATCCAAAGCAGACCTTCAATGTTGACTCAAAGCCTCTTAACTGAGAGGCACAGCTCACAAATTAAGTTGAAAGAAAAGACCCAACATCCATTTTCAAAATTAATGATAAACCATTTATTTTCTGTGTACATAATCAGCATCAACTTTTCTCGAATACAAGGCAGCTTATGTAATAATAAGACAACCTGGAATAATGAAACTACATAAAACACTTATGGAAATTGCATTCAGTTGCAATTGATTTGACACGTGAGATAGAATAGAATGTTTGATGAAATTCTTAGTTGATCTTCTTTCCAAGGCTGAGCACAGCAACTGCTTCTAACGGCGTTCAGCGACTCTCTAACTGGCAAAAACCTTGTATATTTATGAGAATTCTACTGGTAATGCAAGAGATAAGGATGCCTATGATTTTTTCAAATAAAATTTTTTTTCCATCATCAAAAGGGATGTTTTACCCACTTACATCATACAAACAATGAATCAGAACATACCATCCATTCATTCAAATCTGTGATTTTCAATTTTCAGGAATGGAAAATTCAGATAATCTAAATTTAAGAGGAACAATTAATTTTTAAGGTAAGTTTTTGCCTCAACTGTGACCCCGGGGTCAAGATTCCACCATTTCCATTTTTGTATTTTATTTCATTTAATCTATGAAATTTTATCATGTCTACTTACTGACCTCTACGTCATTTATCGTATGGACAAGGTAATTTATCTTAACTCCAGTTCAATAAGAAATTCAATTTTACACGACCATTGGAAATTCCAGGGCACTGACTGCTATTTGGGATTTTACATGCTTGTAAAATCAACACCACTTGTGGCATCACACATCTTTTTTTTAAAAATAGAGATTTTTCTCAAAAACAGATTTTCTTGGGGACTATGTTATCAAGTTAAGCTGTACGAATTCTGTGCTTGTTACGGTGACTTAAAAAAATGAATACATTCAAACTTCAAATTATTAATGAGCTCAAATCCCCAAAGTGTTGTTAAAAATCCTTGGCTAATGAAAATATTTACTGGTTTATACAAATCCAAGTGTTTGCATCCAAATATTGCACCAAGGAGTAAGAGAAATATGAAGATTGAATTATTCATAGCCTCGATAAAATGTATTATTTCAAAAATTTTTCTTACCATCACTGAGAATCATTCCTTCCTGTAGTGGACCTTTGCTTTCTGTCAGTCTTTTGCTGATGCTACAAGGACCTGCAAAAATATGAGATGAAAAGAAATTAGACATTTCATTATATTAATTTTTACTATTATTTACCAACATTTTAATTTCAGTTTCATAAATAAATTGAATCAAGATGTAAGGTAAATAATGGTAAAAATTGATATAATGAGTTACAACACTTCATCTAATGATAAAAATTAGTAAGAGAATAATTGCTTTAACAATACTACTAGTACTAAAACATAACAACAAACATGGCTCTGATATTTAGAGTAGAGAATAGGTTTAAGAGGTAAGATTTTACTTCTGCTGGCCATGAAGCTTTTATGAGTGGTCATAGCAGCCAAGTATAAACCAGGATTCCCTCTGGCAACAAAAGTGTGAGAATCTCATTGAATGCTCACTTTTTATTTCTGATCTTTGTTGTCTGCCTTGACGGCCAAAGTTGAAATTGTGATAAAAGCGACTTGACAATTCAGATGAAAGTGATTAGTAAAAAATGAATAAAATGGATTACAATACTTCATCCAGGAATAAAAAGTCATGAAATAAATCCCAAAATGTTGTGAGATTTTTTTTTTAATTTTTAAGAGAGATCATTGCTTTTTACAACTATCAGAAATATATTTAAACATAATTTTAAGAATGTTCAGAGACTCCAGCAAATAGAATTTTTTTTGTGACAACTTAGTGAAATATATTTGTAAAAGGAAATTAGCTATTTAGATACATGGAAACATAAGTAAACCAAAAAATTTCCCATCACTTTTAACCCCTTCATGACAAAATCTCTTCATTTCCAACTCCTTGAAGGTGGATAAAGTTTCCCTTACACTTTTGACCATTTGAAGGGGAAAAAGTGCATAATCCTAATTGCATAAAATGCAGTTCATTTTTTATTAATTCTTTAATTTACATACATACATACATACATATATATATACATGATATTATAAAGATAAATAACATGTTTCTGACTATTTTTTATGGCTCACTAAATGGTTGCACCCTATAAGCTGAAAATTTATACATTAGATTAACTTGATCTCATAACCTTTAAAGGTCAATTTAAAGTCAGGTAATTTTTGGAATTTTCAGATCTATAAAAGACACTGAACCCTATGGCTGCAACATTTTTTTGACCCAAGTATGACCATAGGATAGGTAGTGCTGGCCACTGGTTACCTCTAAAGGTCAGTTTTGGCATTTTCAGATATAATAGAAACAGCTGCATCCTATGGGCTCAAAATATTTGAACCTGAGAGAAACTGACCATGGTATGAATATAAGATAGATGTCATTGACCTTTGTTAACCTATTAGGGCCAATTTAGGCATTTCCAAACCTAAGGGGTACAGCTGCACCCTAACTTCTGAAAACTTGTGTACATGGGTAACTTGATGCCAGGATGAACATATGGTAGCTGGCAATGACCTCTGATGACCTCCAAAGGTTATCTCAAAGTTAGGTAAATTTTTACACCTTTGGCTCACTTGGAGCTTTGTAATCCCTGTATTAGAATTTACTGCATAACCCTTAGATAATAATTACTTTTTCTCCCAGCCATCACCGGGTACCCCCACTACTATATATGTATATATATATATATATATATATATATATATATATGTGACCTCAGAAGTCAATGTCACGTAGATTGCAATCTCCACCATGAGAGGATGTACCCATAAGTAAAATTTTATTATCCTTTGAACAAAATTGTGGCCCATAACTCTGAAAATGAAACATGCTAGAAATTACTTCAGATGACATTGACCTGAGGTCAGCCTATGTGATAAGATGACTTCCTCTCAGTCTACATGCAGAATATTAGGTTGATAGGCTGCATAGTTTTAGTGGGGAAGAGGCACAAATGAACTAACAAAAGGCTCATATATTAGTATAGTTATGTATACATACATACAATGTGAGTGCTTATGAAGAAGTTTGACGTTGCATTTATGGATTTATCAAACGGAAAAAATATGAATCAGCTATGTTGATAAAATGAATAGAATTTTACTTAAAACAAAATTTCTTTTTGACCAACTTAGATTGTACCAAAGGGTAATTATTATGGTTTTATTTACCTTCATGAACACCAAGGTAAGCTCCAACACCATGTCCTGTTCCGTGCAGATAGTCCAAGCCGACATCCCAAAGGGCAGCACGTGCCAATACATCCAACCTGTTGCCTGAAAATCACAAGAAAATCACAAATTTCTTCTAATCATGGTGTTGGTTTTCTGTCAAATCAAAGTCTCTTGAAAAGAGAACTGTTAAGTCTATACAAATAAGTACAAAGAACACATCTTTTGGCAGCATGCCATGTTGGAATTGATCAATTAAAAATAGGAAAAAAAGGTGATTGAGGAATAAGTTACTTCTCTCACCTTTTGTTGAGCTGTGATCAATAAAAAATCTCAAATTTTCACAAAACAAGCATGGATGTTGCCAGACACAGACACAAACTAAGGGACGAATTTAGCATAAACTTAGATTTGAAATTGAACTACCCACTAAAACTTTTTAGGGGATAATTTTCAAGAAACAAAAACTATAAAAAAAATTTTCTATAAATCTGACTTCAAATAGCTGAGAAAATCAATTTTAAAAATAAAGTTTAAATGCTATTATTGCCAGATCACATGACCTCGAGGGGGAAATTTTTTCCAAGTAAGAAGCACCATATCAAAGGACACCTTTCTACCAAATTTTAAGTAAATCTGACTCAAAACAGTACAGTGACACCCTGCGAACCAAAATTTTTGAAATATCCTGTGGACAGATAGATGGACAGATATGAGTGAATGCATCAACCACTTTCAACTTTGTTGGCAGAGGTGAATAAACATAAGAAAACTGATCAGCCAGATGAAAATGAATAAGTATTAGTTTACTTACCATTGACTTTCTCAGGGAAAACAGCAGTTGCAAGATTGATGTGTCCTTTAAGTACTCGTGTGAAACATTCCTGAAAAAGATCATATCCTATGAATTGTCACTAGAAATTACATTACAAGACCAATGTAAACTTAGATTCTGTTCTGCCTTTTCTTTCTCTATCAACAATTTATAAGTGATAACACTAAATGAAAAGCAATGAATAGGACAGTCAAAAATATTTGCAGATTGCTGGCTAGCTAGATATTGTACATCTTGTGGGTATTTTACATTCAAAAGCACATGGAGGTATCGGTTGTTAAGATATGGTAAGATTGTATAGCATCAATATCTTGATTGGGGATAAAAAAAAAATTTTTTTCAAAATAATGATTTTCTTTGAGCTCAAAAACTGGAAAGACATTTATTTATGTTAGTTAATGGCAGGCATATTTATTTAATACCAAAATGTTTCCCATGGAACAAATTTTGTTTTAATGTATGAAAAAAAAAACACTTTATTTTAAGAATGAATATCAGTCTTAGAACAATTTTGAATTTTACATTTTTTTTACTGTTTTAAATCTGTACCAAATGTAGTGGGTGGGGTGAAAATTTTTGATTAATATTCTTATTTTTTAATATGCAATTCTCGTAGGAGAATTTTTTCCTCTCACATTTAGGTGCTTTCAATCTATTAAATCCTAGAACCTGCCGGAAATTTGTTGGTTTTAAGAAAAAAAGTCCTTTAAGGGTTTTATGAAAGGCGATTCCATCTCCAATATAATCATAATGCTAAACTAAGCATTTACTTTCCACCATTTTATGAAAGTTCGGCTTACATAAATTATCTTCAGTTTTTCTTTAAATAACCATTTTTAGACATAAATTCAAAACTTGATATATCCCAAAAATGAAAAATTTCCCAATGAAATCAAGATCATAATCATTCAAAAAAAAATTCATATTTTCACTTTAAATTCTTAGTGTTATTTTTTACATTTTGATATAACATGCAGTGAATGAATAATTAGTGTAACATATTTTGAAATAATTTCCTGGAATGTAAAAACATTTCTGGATATTTTTTGTCTCAAATTTTAGATAAGTTTTTAGATAATATTTTGGAAAAACTAGATATTTTTGGATTTCTTTTGCTTCTTTTTTTGGATATAAACATTTTTAAAAAGTTGGCAATTTTGCTTGCTTTACTACGTTTTAATTTAGACATCCTGATGTCTTCTGTGATTTGTGAATGTTTAAATCATTAAATAGTTCTGCAATCCTTCAAAGTTAAAAAAAAGCGAATGTGGCACATAAATTTAAGTAAATTAAAGAATCGTCTCTCATTATCGACGTGTTCAATTGTTCAGAACAGGTTGGAAAACAATATCAGAGTGACAAACAACTGAAGCTGAACACTTTCTTTTTGTGAACTTTACCAAGTTGTTCTGTATCAAAATTCAATAAATTTATACTCTATATCGCAGTAAGGCTTATTTTTGCATTAAAATATTAGAATTTGAGAACGATTTTTTTTTTTTTAAAAAGGTAAAAAATACCCTTTTTCTGCTAACATTTGATTTAACAGACATTTGCAATCAAAGAACAACCCTCTACTTCCATTAGTCCATTAAATTGAGGGTTTATCGTTTCAGCATCAGAGAATAAATAGAGAAATGATTGAGATTAGGTGAGCAGAAGAAATTGAAAGTTCTCTAAATATTCTTTGTATCAATAAAATAAAAATGTGAAAACCTAGTACACAAAATTTTGTTTTTACCTTTTCATAATCTGTGGGCTCCCCAAAATGGACGGTTCTAGTTACATCCGTCGTACCATTTCTACAAAATGAAAAATAAAATTTATTTTTGATTTAAGTTCAAAAACAGTCTATGTTATAATAATAGTTTTTCTGTTCAAGGATTTCTATGTATGTATATGTATATCTTACCAAAAAACAGCAGATCAGAGGCAGTTTGGTTAGCCCTACACCTTTAAAATGCTCTAACTTGAAGAATAAAACAAATCCATTTTGTTTTAAGAGAGCGGTTTAATCAGTGATATAAGTATAATGCTGAACTACACCTTTTAAACAGTTTTTTCTTCATATTCTGATCATACATTTTTTTTTTTTTCAAGTTGCTTTCATTGAGCCTGGCTCCATACTTTGATCACATTTTTGTTAAAAGTAGGAATCAAAATTGAGGGGAAATGTTTTTTCCCCATTTTAAAGATCAAAAGTGAGAAGAAACATTTTTCTCTTTTAGGAGGAAATGCTTATTATAGAGTAGATTCTATTATTCACAAATTTTCTTTAAAATGATCCCAACGTAAGAACCAAAATTGCTGCTGATATGTGATGTCAGCCCCTTTGTACGTCAGCTTTATATCACAGATAGATTTTCTTTATTTTGCCTGATCCAAATGTCATCATCTGATGAGGGCTTTATTGGAGGCACCTCAGATTACACATACTCACAAATTAATTTTGATATGCAGGTTAAGCCTGGGACCAGAAATATTTCGTATTCAAGAATATTTGATATATAATAAGATAATGATGGAAACCTGTGACGCAAGGGGAGCAACTTGGGTTTTTTTATATTTCTTATCTCCCTTTACATTAGATCGTTAAAGAAAACGATTGTTTCTTCAAGACAAGTCTTCAAACATTTCAAAAGCTGTTTCATTCCATTTTTACTGGAAATTTTTTGCGTTAACCTAACAATATAAAACATTTTTTAACTGAATTAGACGCAGGACCAAAGATGTGTAAGAATTCAAGTGCTTTATTGGACCATAAAATTGAATTTAAACTTCCATTAGAGAAAGTATACAAGTAATAAGCATTTGAAAAACTTGATAAGGGCTGTATCTTAATTGAATCTAGAATGACTCTTTCAATTAGCAAAAGAGTCTTTGAGTCTGGCCTTCCATACTTACAACAAAGCTTCAATTGAAAACAAAAAAAACACCAAAAAATACTCCTAGCATATTATTCTTTTTTTTCACTGATTATAGAAAAGAGAAGGTAACAATAGTGAAATGGGTAAATTAAATTTAAAATTAAAATGAATCAATAAAAACATAAAAATGTCTAAATGAATAAATATAGGTAGGTCTGGCGGTGACAATTTTTTTTTTAATTGAACTTGTTTTGTCATTCATCATTTGTGGTGTAAATATAGTTTTACGTTTCAAAAGGGTTGAAAAAAAAAAGATAACTAAGCATTTTCTGTAGTCAAAATGAGTTATTTAATACCTTGGAAGTCAGCCTTGTCTTTCATCTTTGAATTATAATACAGTGAAGTCAGATGTTGAATTTTCCACTTGCGTCATGTTGACTTTTTAAAGATTTTGGATTTTGGAATATTCTGATTTTTGAAGTTTCAGATAAGAGGTACTCAACCTGTATACATATATGTATATACACATCTACATGTAGTCAAACATATCCTTAGACTCATGAACTACAATCAATAAATTTAGTTGATAAATATCAAAGCCCAGAAAAAGTTTTCCATTTAAATTTCTTTTATATAAAAAAAAAATCCAATAAGACTCACTTGTATTGGGATCCAGAATCACACAAATACAATTCAGATGTTGTTATGGTTTGGTCTGTTTCAGGAGAGGGCCTGTCAAATGGAAGCAGCATTAAAATAAGAGAAATAAATGAGATAATAATTCTTTTCTGATAGTAAAATGGGGGAGAAATTACTTCAACTTTTTATTATTAAATTCAAAACAATGTTATTGCATGCTAGAATTATGGCAATATATATATATTTCAGGGTTGCCAGAAAGGGAGATAATTTGGGCTTTATCTCGGAGATTTACCCAACAGAGGCATTGGAATAACATTGAATGAGTGAATCAAGCAAGTCTGGAGGCAGAGGTTCAATACCAGCCTCTCAAGGTATTTTTTTGTATCTACTGGAAATGATTTTGAAAAATGAGTAATTTTTTAAGATGGAAATATTTTCATGTTCCAAGTTTATCATATCATCCAATGCCTGTGTCAGATAAGTCTCTGAGATAAAGATCGGATTATCTCTCCTTCTGGCCACACCTGGCAAACCTGGTAGCATATAGAGAGTGGGACTGAAACCAGGAAAATAAACATGATAGTGTGCGACAGGTATGGTAATTTTCAAACCATTTTATGTTTTTATTAACTGAAAAATAAGAGTTTGTTTTTATTTTATCTTTAAACACAATTAAAAACTGTAACAATTTGAAAACAAAAGGACTAAATTACAAAGTACTAAAAGAAAGTTTTGCTAACATTAGTACAATGATAATACCGACTGAGTGCAGTATGTATCAACATTTTTTTTTATACTTTTTTGAATTCTAAATTTTATTACTCAAACAATTCAAGATGAGAGGGTAAAATTTATGGCTTGCTTGAATGAAAGTATTTTGAGCCATATGATTCTCATATCTTCACAGGATCAAGAATTTTAGTGATCTTATTAAATGTGTTCTTCTTTCTTTTCAATAATAGTGAATTTTGCATCAGGTCTGGTATATATTTTTGCACCATTACTAATAAAGAGCAAAAAATAAATATACTCTAAAAACTGTTATTAGGAAAATTGTTAGTACAGTCATACCCCTATGATATAATGCAGTTCATTATAAATGGTTCATGATATAAGGCAGGTAGTTGGGGGATTTTTTTTTTCTAGGCGTTTTATAATATGGAAAAACTCTAACACTGACTAATAAAAAAATTGAGAATTCTGTTTTCTCTCCATCTTACCTGTAATGAATGATGGCCCCATGTGCTCCAACAGATGAAATAGTTGAAAAGCTTGGACTAACAAAATTTTCTTGAGTCCTTTTTCAGAAAGGATCAAATCACCAAAAATATAAAAACATAACTAATAGTTACAATAAATCACAAGTGTCAGAATAATTTGGTAACACAGATTAGGAAAGTAATAATCAAAATCTCTCAATCGCTCTCTCTCTCTCTCATTCCAACCGAGCTTTTCCACAAAAACCTATGTCATAATGCTGTGTCACATCAATGGCGAAAGAAATGTGTCCATTTCATGATGGATCATTATTGTAAATCAAGCATTCCCGCGAAAAAATGAAAAAAAAAAATTTTTAGAAGGTGGCATCTGGAGTATATCTATGCCAAAAAATGTGACCAAGAACACTAACACAGATAGATAGACGAGTGCAAATAGAAGAATACATAGCCACCATGTCATTTCTTATTTGGTCAGATTGGTGTTCGTGGCCCACAGTGATTCAAATATGAGAAACATCCTCCCTATGGTAGCAGGGAGGTTTAGTGAATAAGATAAACCAATAATTTAGAGCTTCATTACTTACAATTTATATTCTACAAATAAGATATAAATGGAATTATGCAGGCATTAATCAGATGATAGTACAAATAAATGTATTTAAGACTTTTATTCAAATAATATATACACAGCACCACACATCGTATATATACATACATATCTAACATAGCCACTCAACATACATTCTGCAGAAATCTTACATAAAAATCTCAGATTTAATTACAGAAGAATATAACAATTAAAAAAAAACTATGGGATTTTATTCTTTACTAATGTATATGTATCCATGTTCTAAATGAAGAAAAAATAATCAATTTGAAAGATTCCTTAAATTCCTGTACAAAGGAGCTTAGATAAAATGTACAGTTTGTTTAACCGTGTAGCAAATCACATTATCTAAGCTGGCAAATTCTATTGACAATCCTTAACCAAACTTCTAATCAAAATAAAAAGATATAATAATGCATTTAGTTCTTAAAGGAATGAGCTTATGTCAAAATTTTACTAAGTTGCAGCTGAAGAATCTAATCTTTATAAATACTTCAATTGAAAGTCAGAAAGGAATTATAAATCATGGAGTACATATGTTCATTAATGCTCCATTTTTAACTGATTAAGAAGATATCAAAATACACAATTAAATCCATACTTCAAATTTCAACAGAATTAATTTTGTAAGCAAGTTTCAAATAATTTCACAACAGAGATTTAATAGCAATCGCAATGATACTGACAGAAAAAGAAGATTCAAACACAGTTCAGAATTATCTACCTCTTGATTTCTTCGAGTTTGTCTGAGGCTCTTATTTCCGTAACATTTCCTTCAGGCACCTGAAATCAAAAAAATACCTAATTGAGAAAAAAGTTGTTGCTAACGAAGGCAAAATTTTTAAAATAACTAAAAATCACTTTAGCAAACCATTACCCAATTTTTTAAAAAGGCGAAACTTATATCCTGTTTTCACTTACTTTTTCCTCCAACCAAGCAAAGAATTCACACAAACAAACAGCATCTTTGATCTGAAAAGATAAAATAATTTCAAAATTAACAGATAGCCAGAGCCTAAACTGAAATAAAACTTATATCAACTCCAAATTCATAGAAAAGTCACTCCCTATTTTGAAAACTGCACTTGGAATGTTGAAAATGGAAATATATTCTCAAGAAATAACTAAACAGGATGCATTTCCCAGAGGAACAGCAAGTGTGATTTCAGATTGTTAATGGAATATCATTATGTGAAGAAACATGAGATACCACTATTTAATTGTAACCAGGATAGGTTGAATAAGATTTGTTTTACACCTAGTAAAACATGTAAAAACACCAATGCTCATGTTTTCATATTGTGTTAGTTTATAGACATTTAAGTGAAAAAAAATTAAGCCAAATATTAAAGTAAAGTCTGAAATATGATAAAAAGATTTTAAAATCTAATAATAACAATATGTCCTTCTTCCTTCGTAAAAAAGATCAAGTGCATCTCCAGAAGGAACTGTAAGTGTGAATACACCATAGCATAGCTGAACCCCCAAAAAATACATTAATGAAACTACAAGAAATTGTACTAGTGAACAAAATAACCAGAGATGTAACCGAACACTTTGAAACTTTACTTCTGTATGAATGACAGAAAATAAGGGTCCAGTTTAGCATTACAGTTACATAGAATATATATATAGAAAACATCCCCTCAACTTTAAAACATTGATATTTTTTTCAAAATTCCATGCAAGTTCAATACAAGGCATTGATGTACAAGAGGCAGTGCCAAAAATGAGCAGAATAAAAACAAATAAAAATAAAATGAAATACAGAGAATAATAGTATGCTTGCACATGTGCAATCACACTAATGAATGCTTACGTGGGCATCACGCATGCCTGCAATTTCAGTGGTATTTTTAACAGCTTTCATGAGGGCAATGGGTGTCAATTTATTCAAGATCTTCTCCTAAAAGTTTAAAGAAAAAATCAAATTACAATTTTTGAAAGAGAATACAGTTGGTGTTATAAAAGTATCTGATACATTTCTAAAAAGTTTATTTCAACACATTTATACACCTTTCAATATGAACCGCAGATTTTTAATTTTTGAAAAAAATATTCCAGTGTCCATTCTTGTGTAAATATATTTTTGATTTTGGGAATTTTTGATACAATACAAATTCCTGAACATGTTGAAATGGACAACTTTGTTCCTCCTTTTCAGATCCTAACTAGAACACCTAAATCCAACATTCACAAGCATTAAAGTTATGCGTCAGTCAATTTGAGAAATGATAAAATTGAAAATTATCCAAAAGTTGAGCCATGTTGTAGAAAGTGCTAATGAGTACAGAGCCATGGCCGATTTCCTAAAATGACATTGCATTAAAGCTGATACAAGAGAGTACTCTTGCAATAGCGGGGTCTTGGGCGTGATATGCATAAAAGAGTAAAAGTTATTCCCCTCGCACTATTGTATTAGAAATAACTATTGAAATAAACTATCAAAGAACTGTATAAGATCGTGTTATTGTCATCAAATTGTATTGAGTTGATTTAATTATTGATTTTTTGTAATTTCATGATGAAATTATGGAGTGTTTCATAATAGGTTTTTTGTGCATGTCCCTACTCCTATATTGAATTTTAAAAAATTGCAACAGGAATAACTTTGAGTCTTTCTGGCATATTACACCCTAGACAGTGATAAACAGAAACTTTGTTAAACTCTGTTGCTCTATCTTCCTATAAACTAAATCAACCACCATCTTGGATTGACTCATGATCTCACATTATCATATTTCATCAAATTACTTCAGCCAGGAGGGGGGGGGGGCTGATAACTTATACCAAAACACTTATAATGTATTTCCTTTTCCTTTTGTTGTTAAGCTTGGATTTCCATACTTTGTCCCAGTTGAGTCGTGAAAGCTTTGCTATTGTGGAAGTGAGAGAAGGCTGTTAAGAGAAATAACCATAATATTTAAACTTCCCCTGAAAACACAAATAGCTTTAACTGCCCAGACCCATTTATAACACATACAAGCAGTCCACAATGACAGGGCTTGACAAGCAGGAGCATACTTGAGGGAGGTGGTGGGTTGAGAGCAATTTTAAATCGCCCGATAGGCCCCCAGAAGTTTCATGAATATAGTTCATCTACTGCATTTCCACAAAGTCCATGGACCCCAGGTTGGGAACCACTGTACTAAATGTTGGAAGCAAGCCCCCAGGCCACAAAATCTTTAGTTATGACTTATCAAGTATCAAAACTGTCTGAAGAGTTTCCAATCACCAACTGACTGAGGAAGACTGGAGAACTTGAAAGTTTGAACATTGCATTTTAAACAATAAACATGAATGGAACAGTAAAAAATATACAGAATAAGGATTTTATCTCTCAATATTTTCATTAGACTATACTCATCACTGTAATCACTTTTTCATGCTCCACACTAAGAGGAAAATGACCCAAAAAACACTGTATATCATTAAAAATCATCAAAAAATTCACAAACAAAAAATTTTCAGAAACATTCCTTAAAAATTTGACTAAAACTTCCTGTTGAATTTACATATCACATATCTATGCATTATCATGAAATTAGAATTGATTGTTTTATTTCATCTACAAATTCAGCATTTTCAGAAATATGCAATAAGAATAATGTGTACACAATGTGACAAACAATCTATACATAGTCTATTTCATCTACTTTTGTTAAGATAATATTATACATGTACACAGCATGATATTTTGACACTAATTGATTCATTTAAATGTATAAAACTAAACAATTTCTATCCTATCAAGAAGAGTACGAAGGTCATTCCAGATTGTTCATAATTTAGAACTAATTGTCAATGCACACATGACTAAATTAAATTGAAATATCAATGGAAAAATTTACAATCAAATAATCTTGTAGGAATCAATGTTGCCTTATTACAGCGATTAAATCGATAAAAATCCTATTGATAGTTTCATTAAAATATTAAATATTTGAACATTTTGTCCATCAGATATTCATTTGAGTTTATCCAGACTGAGGCAAATATGGGCAAAACATGCCCCAGATATTAGCAACTAGGCATAAGAATTTAAAAAATCAGCTTACACGCTGTAAAGATGATATAAATCCATATGAACTGTCGCTGCTAACCTGAAAAAAAAAAAGAATGCACATTTAAACAGTCTAATAAATAATTAACAATAATGAAATTTTTATCATAAAGTTGCTTTTTCCATTTGCACAAGTATTTTCAAGTAAGCAAGAAATAAGACAACTGATTGTTATAATAGAGCTGTAACTACAGACTGTATAAGTGTTAAAGAAATTTCCTTTCCTTTCAACAGCATTTTCAATTGATTTTACTTTGTTTTCTAAACTTATTCTCCATCATCCAGTCTCCTAGGATCAACATCCATTCACTACAACTAATTCATACTTATCAATTACAGAAATAGATTTTAAATATAAATACATCAACTGACAGTGAAAAAATTAGCATTTTTAGAAATTGGTGAGAAGATTCTTTTGAAAAATTTCAACACATATAAGACATTGTCTTGATTCATATACATTTGACCAGTTTAACTCTTAAATTCAGTCTAAGAATTGAAAAAAACAAAACAAGGGGAGTAACTTCTAAAAGTTACTTCCCTTGCAATTTTTGGTAATTTTTTTCATAATTTTCTTCAATTCGAATCACAAAAGAGTTCAATTTTTCAATCCCATTCACTAAAAAGTTCCACAGCAGTTACAAACGGTCTATGAATCTAAGAGTTAACTGTCGAAGAACTCTTTCAAAAAGAGGTATGATTTTATAAAATACTCAAAAAACGACAAATAAAAAAGAGATTTCTTTTTGCCATCATATATGTTTATAATTCATTTTTAAAAAAGACATAATTGAAAGGATTACCCAAATTTTCCCTGGATGATTGGTATCGTTAGGAATGTATTTATGTACATCATTGTAAGGATGGATATTGACTTTGAATCCTGGTTTGTTCCCTTTGTATGTCAGATGCTCTTGTATCTTAGCTGTTATTCTTTGCTCATCAATAAACAAACTGCAAATAAAATATAAATTTTGTGATCATTAAACTAAAGCATAAGAAGCACATCATTTCAGGAGAGAAAGTTTGGTACTAATCTTATCAATCACCCTGCATGGAATATTTTGCAAATGTTTGTGGCCTATGGTACAAGGGCATGGATTACACAGCATCAACTAAATTCACAAACAGTTCCACTGTTCAAATGATTACACAGAAAATTGGGAGTTCAAAACTGTTTTATTTTTTTCTGTTCCAGAAAATTGAAACAAGAGTCAGCAATCATTGAGAATATGAACAATATTACCCAACATTCAGTCATCTGCTACTTTGATATCAATGGCTTATCTTCCTGAGGAGATCCATGAGTAGATGGTTGTGAAACTAAAGGAGGATGCCCTTTCCTATAGCATGGTTAAAAATTGGATACCTGAATTTAAATGAGGCAGGGAAAGCTTGAAGATGACCCTCACCCTATCACTACATAGGATTCCATAGACAAAATCTATGACATGGTCTTGGCTAATCAACAAACAAGAAAGCATTACATTGCTACAGAACACATCAATGCTGTGATCTGACCAAGGTTTCAACTTGTCAAATATACACCATAGTCACCTGATTTCACCTCCGAAGACTAATAATTGTTTTCAAAGATGAAAGAACAGATTAGTGGTCACAATTTTACAACTGATAATGATGTCATTGATGCTGTCGACCACTTCTTGGAAGTGAAAGATAGTGACTTCTAAAAAAGAAGGGACCCACTGGAATGAGTGTGTGTATTTGCATGGGGGATATGTTGAGAAATGACTGTGTTAAGTTGTCTAGAATAGAATACAGATTGATATTTAACATTATTTTTACAACAAGAGAAGATGAACTATTTTTGTTTTCAGAAGTCAAAAGATTCCAAACTATTCCATACATTATTTAATTGTATGCCTATCTTTTTAGATGTAAAATGAAAACTGAGCAAAGTTTAAAAAATAATATACCACATAGAGATAATTTGTGGAAACTTGCTGATAGATGAATGACTTACTGAATGTCTTCCAATGTGATGATTGCATATGAGAAAAATAAAGGGTTGTAATCAATGTCACTGCCTCGCATATTGAACAAATCTGAAAATTCAAGGAGAAAAAAAGACATGCTTTATCTTGAAAACATTGTGTCAAAGATAATAACAGTTCTAAATTAACAGTTCTAGTTAGTCATTCAATAGAAATTGTCACATGACCAACATCTTTTGGCAGCATGCAATGTCACGGGTGATCAATTAGAAAATTACTTCTCTCACCTTTTGTTGGGCCGTGATCACAAAAAAAAGTCTGAATATTCAAAAAAACAAGAATGAACATGAATGCTTCCAGGCACTAACTAAGGGACAAATTTAGCATAAATTTACATTGTAAATTGAACCCCCACCAATAAAAAAATTACAAGAGGATTTGTTTATTTTCAAGTTTTTCAAGAAAATGTAAGGAGTAAATGTTAAAATTTTCAGCCCTCTTGTTGATGCAGTATGAGTCATGTATACATTATATATATGAATAACCAGGCAGAGCCACTTAAAAACTGATGATACCTATGTTGATTATTAATTGTGTTGACAGTTTTGGTTGATGGTTTCTAATACGGGTAGATTTTTTTCAAGTATTTACTTACAGGCAACTTCATCCAGTTTTGTGAAGACACAAACAGAAGCTTTTTCATTTATCATCTCCGAACGAACAGCTTCAACTTTCTCAGGCCATGAACACCCTGGGTATTTCATTTCAAGAATAAAGAACAATCATAAAAATTTACTTCTTTGGAAATAAATAATGAATCAAAATATAAATTATTTTAAAATTTTTAATTCTTTACAATTTTTATACAATTATGAATTATCATTACAAACTTATTTTCAATGTTTTTATTCACTTTTCATAAATAAATGACTTGTAAAATAATTAGCATGAAAAACACTCAGTTTTCTACATAACACTCCACTTATTCCCAATACACTTATCACGTAGGTAAACCAACAAAACAATTATATTCCAAATCTGATAATTTTCAATGATAAATGATAGATATCCACAATTCTCAATAGGTCAGGAGACAAAAGATCTCTTTCTACTTTGTCTTCCACATCACAGAAGAAAAAGAAAGGAAAATACAATAAGTGAAGATATCTGCTGTATTTGCCCAGACATTCTGAATATGAATGAGGTGTCAGTGCAGAGACTGAAATATCTTTAAAAAACAATTCAATTCTGTCTTGGAAAACAAAGCTTAGAATGAAAGTATCAAAGATTCAAGGAATTTTCAAGAAGCATCATGTGTATTGATAGCAATTAGGAATGGCTCAGGGGCAAGTCACATACAGAGCAATTTCATCATCATCATCTGCCTTTTAGCGTCCATCATTAGACAAAGAGCTTTCCCAGGATTTGCCAAACCTCTCTATCTTTTGGCCCCAAGATGCCCATGCTTCCTGAACTTGTGTACTTTGTCATACCATCTTATATCTAACCAGCCAAAGTTTCGCTTATGATCTTTTAATCATGTCTTCCATATGATTCCATCTGTAGCCTTCTCCTCCATCTATATTTGAAAAAAGATGTGTAATTTTGTGCTGGGAAAGCCTCCATATATATCAATCACTAAATTGATTTTCCCTTGAGATATCAGTGGGTTGAGCTCATATGGAAGAATAAGGACCAAAATGAGTCATGATCTTTTGGATCAAGCTATTTTTTATATTCACCCAATTATTGAGTAATACTAACATTGGTATACTGCCAAGGTGAAATTTGTTTCCAGTATATACTAAGTATTCTTTAAGACTAAACATTGCTTACATGTAATTTTAAATACATTGAAGTCAATTTTCCTAAATGGAGTCATTAAATGAAAAGTAATGAAATTGAATGATAAATTTTTAGTCACTTTGGGAAAGAAATGGATTGTTTTTTTTTCTGGAACACTGACTCGAGTAGTCAAATATTATTTAATGTTTCTTTTGGTATTGGCTGGGAGTACAAAACCTTTCTTTTTGTCATTTGAATCAGTGATCAAATTAATTGAAGGTAGTCTTGTCTATAATCCTCAAGCCAAAAGTTATAATCAAGGAAAAGTGTACAAGCACATTGATATTTGAATGGGTTATATTATTTATTGCACCATTTCTTTATACATAAATATTCAGCAAACAAGACTACGATTTGGGGCATTTTCAAGAAGAACAAAAGATGAATCAAAATATCTTTTTACCTGTAGTTTTCTCAGACAGAACAACAAGTGGATTACATGGCATAGAAGGACATCCATCCCAGATTTTATCCACTAAATTTTCTTTTATAGGCTGCAGAGTGAGGACACTACCTTTCAAAGTTTTCATAAGAGGAAACCATTCATCTGTTGTTTTGTTTTTTTTCAAACAAAGAAAAAAAAAATTAAAATTTTTTTGTGTCCAAAATTCATTTAATGCATTAACATATAGAACTTACATAGAGATTGGTTGGAAGAGAAAAATTCAGTGATAAAACATTTAATAAAAAATCTCAAGATTGATTCCACTGTTGTGTGAGAAGAAAGAAAACCTATCTCAAAGCTAAAAATGGTAATGGAAAACTATTGTTAGAGAAAAAAATATGCCATAATCACACTTACCTGCAGAAACAAGGAATGGATCAGCTCCTATTCTACTTCCTTCAGGTAAAACCTAAAAAAATCATACATGAATAGATCATTAACAGAACTAATAATAGTATAGTAGATAAGCTTTGAAATTACGACAAATTATACACCTTTTGGAAAAAGCATGAAAAATATTACATAGTACATACCATAACATAAATTTTTAAAAGTGGCGGGAAGTCAGATTTTTCCATAAGGTCAAATTCAAAATGATCAGGTCTAATGTTCAAATGCATTCAATTTGGTAATCAAACAGTGTAGAAAAACATTCAAGGTGACATTTCTCAACAATTTGGGAATGTCCATTCATAATACTTTTGAGATCACCAAAACCCAAGGAAATGCATTTAGGTCAAGATTAAAAATGTTAAAAAAACATTCTTTTGCTAATATATAGAGTGCTGAGCAGCACGTCGATCATGTTACAAGCAATACTTTGCTGAAATATCAAAGTATGGGTACAGCAGAGACAAAAAAAATATGTTGCCAATTTTTTCAACAATGCGATGAGTAATTCACAGGAACTCTTTCGTGAATTAAATTTTTTTTTTTTAATTCACAAACTGGTCAAGGGGAGATAATTTCAATTAGAAGTTGTTTCCCTTGAAGATGACAATTTATGAAATTTGTATGAATTTAAGAGATGATACTATTTAAGAGTCCCAACTATCATTTGTTTAGATAAAAAAAAAGTATCAGCAAGACATACTTAACACAATTTGGTTTAAATTTGATGGAAGGCTAAAAATCTGAAAATCAAGAGAGATAAAGTTCTCTTTCCATCGTTCAGTCAGTGCTTTAACCAAATACTTACCAAGAAAAAGAACTCTCTAATCCAAACCTCACTAAAAAAATAAAACTCATGTAATTGAAGTTGTGTACCGAAACAATTTCATGTTAAGTCACTCAGAAGAAACCATCACACAACCAAGATCTTTTAGCAGCATACCATGTTGGGATTGATCAGTTTAAAACTATGAAAAAAAAAGGTGATCAATGATTAAGTGACTTCTCTAGGCATTTTGTTGGACAGTGATCACCAAAATGTCTTAATTTTGAAAGAAACAAGCTTGAATGCTGCATGACTGAAATTAAGGGATCAATTTAGTATTAACTTACATTGAAAAATTTAACCAATTGATCTATTTTGAGGGAAATTCACAAAAAACAGAAAATGTTTTCTCTTGACACAATGAGGAGTAAATGTTAAAATAGGCACAATACATACATATGTAGCAAGCCCACCTGACCAACTTGAAAACTGCAGTTACCTATGTTGACAGTTTTGCTTGACAGTTTCTAATACACTTGCCTACCAGAATCAAAATGACCAGGTGTAGTAAGTTTTCTTCTTTCCTTATAATGTTATTATCTAAGTGTTTATGGATAAAGCCCAGTAAATGTTGAAGAAACACAAAAAAAACTATATATACCTGAGATAGCCATTCAGTTTTTGAAGGTGTTTCGGGAAGGCCTAAAAAAGGAATACAAACAAATCTTAAAGAAATGGATGCTTCAAATAAAACAAGACAATTCCAAAATAACGGCAATCAATAAAAGTACTGATTTCCACCAACTACAAAATTAGTCTCCAAAAAAGCTATAATTCATAATTAAGAAAAAAGAAGTCAATATTAAAATTTGAGACCTTCAAGTCCACAAGACCTAAAACAAAAAAAAATTAGTAAAAATAAGCTACATTGAGTAATCTTAACTTTTAACACCTTAAATTCATTTATTTCTTGATTAAGTAATAAAAAATTGGAATAAAGATCAAAAGTAAAGATTGCCAAAAGATAGTACAGAATGATCTCCAGGTGTTGGACATACAAAGGGCAAAATGTAGGAAAGAGGGTTTAGATTTCAAAGTTTCACATCTTCGCTCACTAAATGTTAAAAATGATGAGCAAATGAAAATAATTCAAAGACATCCTCTACCTAGTTTCATTTTTAAAATCAAACAAAAAAAGGAGTGAAACTTTACAATTCACAATCAGGATCACCTTCCCTACATTGTACCAAGTTTAATTTTTTTTGTTTTTGAAAGAAACTTTCAACTTTTATTCCAATTCTTATTACTATCCTGATAGTTTAGGAATAATCAAATTCACAACCATAAAAGTTAAGATTACCACTACATTGTACCTGGAGCTACTCATTGTTATCTTGAATTCAGTTCAGTAAGAGAAAATTGTTATATTAAATAGAATGGTAATTCTTCTACATATCAAGCATCTCAGTTTAAAAACAAAATTAACAAGCAATGAACTTTTCACAATTATTCAAAGTTTATCTATTTCCATAGTATTGTCTAATCAGATAATTTAACTTCAGTTCACTTCACTTATGATCAATTCTAATTCATTATTTTTAATCTATTAGTCTTTCATTAAATTTGTAATTATAATGGATAATCTATTATTATTGAATAAAAATAAATTTACAATTTGAAGAATGTCATTATTTTTTTAATAATTTGCCTCAGAGTCCATTATTATGAAAATAACTTCATAACGAAAAATAAAAATTTCAAAGAAGAGACTGATTTAGTCCATACGAAAAATACTGAAAAATATTGTGGCTTAAAATGATATCAAATCAAGTGTTAGTAATATAAGTGGAAGTTAACTTTCTTGTGTTTGTAATTCTTGAACGCAAAGAGAAATTAACAAGCAATAAAGTACAAAAATAGAAAATGATCAGACAAGAACACATTTTGCATGAGTTGAGAAACTTTGAAAAGGTAACAATCGAGATTGCTGAACTTCAAAAACTGTTGATTTAAGACAGTGCCAATTAGGGTTGCTCTAATCCCAGTTATACTAAATTCCTAAATTCAACACTTCTCTATTTTGGTTAAGTGTCTGAGATAAAGCACGAATTATCTCCCCTTCTGAATAAATCGAGCCACCTAGGTTCAATTTTAAATAAACATATTGACAAATGAGTATATGATATGTAAAACAGAAATGACTTTACAGAAAATAATACACGGCATATTCAATGTCGCCCAAACAGTTCTTGTCAATTGATATATTAAAGATTATAGATATTTCCTTATAGTTTTTGTAGATTATCTTCCTTAACTTCCACTCTT
Organism: Thysanoteuthis rhombus; assembly: GCA_963457665.1. Taxonomy (NCBI): domain Eukaryota; kingdom Metazoa; phylum Mollusca; class Cephalopoda; order Oegopsida; family Thysanoteuthidae; genus Thysanoteuthis; species Thysanoteuthis major. The sequence goes on along the minus strand of OY735203.1, from coordinate 25,241,086 downwards.
TAGAATTATCTGAATTTAGATATGAAATATCTAACATTTGCAACACTGAAGAGAAGTAACCAAAATACTTCAAAGCCATAGTTTTGTACTGCAGAAAAAATTATTTTACATCACAATCAAGACAGGTGCTCCACACACAAAGTCCGGCTCTTTACAAACATGCACTTTTGGAACAGGCACTGCCTTAGTGTAAACAAGTGAATCATTTCTGGAAATTCTGCAGAAGGCATCCGAATATTTTAAGATAGGGGAAATATTAAAAACAAATTATCTTTCCAATATTTCGACAAGTAATAAGATAACACAAAAATCAATGAGGAAAAATGTTAAACTCACCATCTTTCATGACAGTCCAGTTTTCATCCAACTGTTGACTGGCTTGCAGATGATAACGTCCATCTGTCCATAATGCAGCTTGTGTATCTGTTATGATGGCCGTACCTAACAAGATAATAAGGGCAAAAAGCCAATAATACTTTATCAAAAACACTTTCTTATTACACAGTGCAACATTTTTTTTCTTTTTTTTGTCCCTGAGTAATAAGTATCATTTTCTGATTGATAATATCTAAAAGGTAGAGAAAATGTTAGTGATTCCCTTCAAACTTTGCTTCTGTAATCAGAACAGTGATAATTTGAAATCTATTTATTTTAAATTGGACAACAGGAGAATTAGCACATTTTTAATAACACAAAGTAAGAAAAACAATCACATATGAATATCATTGTCAAGCAAAGTTTGAGGGAAATAATTACTATTTTCTTTACTTTTAACACACAAGCAAACAGATACAACAATTACTACCAAGAAACAAAAATCACATTTTATGGTGTTATTTATCTCAGATAAATAGAGTATTTCTAAGGTTATTGAGCAGAATCACTGTTTATCATTTGTCTCAGATAAATAGAGTATTTCTAAGCTTACTAAAAATATCAAAGATCATGCAGTAACAATTATGCTCATCAAAAAATGCAATTATTGTAAACCTTTGTATCTGCTAACATAAATTTTAGTTGTTGAATTAGATTTTTAAAGATTATTTTAATCATCACTCTCTAAATATAAAAATGAGCAAGAATGTTTTAAATATATGAGGACAATATCTTCTAAGATGAGTCATTACCATTCAAAGGATTGTTAGCGTTACTGAATTCAATCTTTCAGTTGCTAGCAAAATATTTTCAGCCAACCCATTCTACAGCTTTCTTCAGGTGTACAATGCATGTGAAAAGATAGGTGGCAAAATCTCTTCCAACTCAGTAATGCAATCCAGAAAATGGTAACATTAGTAGAATTTACAAATTCACTGCAAGGCCAGGAGTTATGCTAGTTTTCACTGACCTATTATTATGAGGTTTCATTTACAACCAATTCAACATCACATTTAACCATTTACTAAAAAAACATATCAAAGAAGAAATGATGGTAATGCTTGTTTTCTATATGTATAAATAATGAATTTCAAAACAGTTGTTATCATCTCGACAAAAAAAAAGCAATACAATATACCTGCAGAGCCAGTAAAACCTGATATGAAGCTCAATCGATTGTCACATGGTGCAATGTATTCACTCTGTGAAAAAAAATCAATCCAATTATATCAAAGTACAAATCAGGGTTACTAGAATCTGGCAAAATCAGAGGCCTATACAAATGTGTATGTCATCAACAAAACTTTGATGATGACAAAAGAATTTAATTGTATGAATGGATTGGGGCTTTATATTTCTTGGGGAACGAAATGTACCAAAAAAGAAGCACAAAGCATAACTGTTTGCATGATTGGGCTATAAATGGAAAACTCTAGTCAAATCCTTTAGTATTTGTCTTAGAGTTATCCATTTATGGCTCAATCAGAGATGACAAACACAAACAAGATTTTGGGGAACATCAACATTAATTAGTAATATAGCAGCAAGTGACATTTCTTTGTACATTAATGAAGTCAGAGCAAAAAAGATTATTATAGAGAAAGCAGAGTACTATATTCTTAAGAATATTACTAAAGTAATGAGTGTTAAATCATGTTTAAGTACATGAATTTCTTGTGCATCAGCATATTCTAATGGGTACTTATATGATAGTGGGGCCCAATGATTGAGACAAAATTAATTTCTAATTTTCAAGCCCAGACACACACGAAAATGATCCCTTGAGGAAAACAAAATAATCTAATTAAAAAATACAAAATACTATAATTTAATCGAAAATCCATCTGTAAAATCAGCTGTGCTAGAAAAAGGTTGGTGCTTCCACATTAAAATTGTTCATCTGCTTAAAAAATATGAAAATTGGATACAATCTGGTCTTATATCTCATATTTACAAGTACGAGCAACTAAAATAGAGTTTATAGAATGTTCTTGAAGTTAAAATCGGCAATGATTGAGTATATTGCTATGCGTATAGAAATTAACCTGCAAAATCAAGGCTGACCAAAAACAGCAATGTTCGATTATGCAAGGAAAAGTTAGAAAAACAACTAAAAAGAGAAAGACAAAAGTGCTTAACAAGTGAAAAGTAAATTCATACAGCTCCTCAGAAATAAATTTCTTTTTATTTAAGACTATTTCAAGGACAAACCTAAATGAAATGATAAGTCAAAAAACTTGTGAATTTTTTTCATAGACAAATTTAAAACATTGAGTGGATTATATTTTTTAATTCAAAACATCACATGATGGCAATGAATAGAAATTTTCTAATAAATTTCCAAATAAAAAAGAAATCAAATGAAATTATAATTCAAGAGAAAAATTTCAAATAAAAATTTCATAAATTTTTTTTTCGAATGATTCAAGGGGAGTAACTTTTTCGACTTGACCGATGGATCACACTGTTGTATGAGCTCCCATTTTTCATTTAACTGAAAAGACATGAAAATATTACGTTTTCTATTTACATATTATATTTTAGCATTGCATTTCAAATGCAACCATTCAATTATCTTTATGCAGATTTACTTTTTCAAACACTTGAAAATATTTTTTAGCTTTCTAAGGATTCAAAAGATTTATATAAGAAATATGCACCGTATTATAAATGCATTGAAAATTAGGTCTTTGAATTTGAGAAGCACATAAATGTCTTACGTCTCATACTACAGATTATTTATTACATTTTTAAGCAATATTTTTTTGACTATTTTGATACAAATTGAAATCAGGACAAAACTTTTGGAAATTATAGACAAAGCGCTTAACACTGTGTGGGATAAAAATTTTAAAAAATTAAAACTGAATTAAACAGTAAGTATATTATAAGATATTTTTACTTTAATTTTTTAGTTACTTTCCTGATAGTACTGAAACAAACAAAAATATTTAGTGCCAATAATCAGAGTAAATGGTAGGATTAAAAAGTAAAATTTGACCTCTGCCAATCAGGAAGCTTTCATAGCCAAGTGCGCAAAGCAACTGGGCACAAACCAGACTTCCCTCACGCAAGAGGGACACGTGTAAGAATCTGACCTGGAGATTAAAAAAAAAAGTAAGATGAAGGAGAATTAACACTCAAAGTTGATATAATGGGTTACAATATTCCTCCAAATAATGAAATAAATCATAATATTTTACTGACGTATTAATATTTTTCTCTGCAGGAAATTCTCTGTAGCAATGAAATAATTTTCTCAAAAGCAAAGCTACACAACTCCAGTATTAAGAAAAAACACTTAATTATCAAAAATCAAATCACTAACCTGGTGGGCATCCTTATGAGGGACTATGTAAGCATGTAGAGGCTCACCAACTACATTTGTATTTTTCATCAATGCACGAAGCCGTGAGAGCAAGCTAGATGTGTTCTTGGCAACCATATTGGACAGTTTTGACTTTATCTTCTAACACCTAGAATTACAAAGAAAATTCTGGAATTTACTTTTGATTGAGAAGATAAGGCAAAATTTTAAGAATCAATACAAAAGTTGCAATTTCTTCACCCAACTTGACAGTTTAAACAGCAAAAACATTTTAGGACATTAAATATCAATTATTTTTATGATAACTCTACAGTGCCCAACCATGCCAAATGACACAGTCATGTGGGTAGATGGATTTGTGGTTAACAGTATCTGCAGGTGTAATTACTGGTCTACTAGCGTAAAATCACTTGTAATAAATATTTCTCCATATATATTGGGTTTGAACAAGTGTAAGGTACACAAAATAATCAAACATCCAATGACTTCCAAAAATATGATTTTTCAGAAATAATGCCGAGTTGAAAAAATATCAAATCAGGAATTCATTTTATTTCATACTATGAGAATCATACTCAACAGAACTTGACAGTAACTTTCATGATTCATGCTGCAAAATAAAAACATAAAAACAAAAGAGATTTAACAGAGCAATTTCCAATAAGGATTTTACTTTCAGTAACTGCTGATTTATGCCAGGTATTTCAAAAGTGTTTTCACAATTGAAAAGAACACAAAAACCTTACAGAAATATCCTTTCCTAATTAAATTGCTATCATTTATCAAGAATATCTTTCAAATTCAGTATTATACATATAAATTTGGTATCATTGAGGTTGATGAAAGAAACATTCACAAAGCAATTTTTCTAGAAGTATGTCTAATCGGGTCTTCGAGAGAAGACAGGTCCAGAGATAACATGCATAAGTTGTGAAGTAAGTTATCTCCCTTGGATAAGTTTTTTCCTCTATCTGTTGTTAGTGATAATGTGTTAGCAGTGGAATATGCTGATGAGTTTATAAATTAAAGAAAATAAATTACTGTAGAATATTCAGAAGAAATTTAAGAAAAACTGTAATCCAAAGAAAAATCGGAGATAAAAATATCAACAATAAAAGTACCTGACTTTCAATAACTTAGCAGAGACATCTTATTTTAAGGTTCATCAAACATTCACTTGCATGCATATCCTTGAACCAGTATTCTCACATAGCAACATCTAATCTTATTGGTATTTTTTATCAATGCATGAAGCTCGGGGAGCAAACTAGGTATTTCTAACAGTTTTATTGAACAGTTGTGATTTTATGTTTGAAATTAAATTCTATATTTTGTGCATCTACCATTTTGGATATCCCCTCCTGTTCCTGATTGCAAGAATTATATTTTCAATTTTTCTTGTCCATAACAATCTTCAAATCAAAGAGTTGTATTTCATTCAGGAGTTTATTTCAGACAAGATCAGTTTTTCCTACTGCTACTGTGACTTCATGCACACACACATACACATAAGAGATAATCACACACACACATACACCACTCATACATACAAGTATCAATAGTAGCTGTTTCACCACATTCTTATGAATCTTTAGTACATGTTTCAGTAGTTGATTTATTCAGGGGTAGAACACAACCCAACAGACAAAACCCTCACACTCAGAGTGTAAAGCCAAACAAAACCCCCTCAGCTAAATCAGGTTATCATTAATAACTTATCATTAGTTAAGGTCATTTCTACTAAGTCTAAATCTAGCCCAAAGTGCTTTGTGGGCATTCATCTCATTCTGTAGTGACTGTATGTTGTGTAATACTAGTGTTACCTGATTGGCATAGACAGGTGAATGCCCAAATAATGTTCAAATGCATCAAATGAAGAGGCATTTGCTGAATTAGTGTAAAGACTATTCCAAGTGTTTATACAAGTGGACGTTAGAAATCTGTTACAGATGATACTTGAAAGTGTAACCTCTCATGTTATGACTAAGAGAAGGCGTCTGCATGGATATGTTATCTTTATAGATTGAGCAGTAAATTTTTGTGTTATGAGAAAGTTTACAAATAGATAAGAGATGAGGGTGAAGGTATCATAGCGTAGGTAAATTGAGATGATAAAATCTCTCTGAAAACATCTAGAGATGAGATTTCAGGAAGAAGGCGAACAACTTCCAGAAGAAGACCAATAGCATCTCCGTTCACAACGTTAAACAAGTCCAAGGAGAGAAAGACCTTGGTATTGTTGGAGACCATAACCTGAACTTTAGAAAAAATACTATTGAGAAGATCAGTTGAGCCAACAGCATGATCTTCCTCATAGAATACATATTCTAAATATCGATTCAGAAATCTTCTATCTCCTCCATAAGTTCCTTGTTAAAGCCTATTTAGAATATGTCTCTGAGTTCAATAATAGATATACGAAATTGAGAAAAAAGTTGAGAGACCAAATTCAGTTTAGGTGAGTAGTTTTCTGAGTTATGAATTTTAGGACAAATAGCTTCAACGAAGTGGAGATAACTGTATAGGTCAGGTCCTAAGTTAATGTTTGAGATCCCTGCACAATATTCAGTATCTATGCCAATTCCGGTCAAGATCGACAAAGTAGATTCTGAGTTATGAATTTTAGAACAAATAACAATGAAGCCGGAGAAATAACTGTAAGGATCAATTCCCTACAAATTTACTCTAATTTTTTACCCCTAAAAAGAGTAAAAAAATGTTCCCCTCATTATTGTCCCCAGAAAAAAAATTTACCCGAAATTTTGACACTCAAAAAAGGAAAAAAATATCCCCTCTCTGTTTTTTTAAATTCACACTTTAATTCACCATTAAAATGGAAAAAAAAAATGTTTCTCCTATTTTTGGCCCCCCAAGCCTGTAGGGGTAGTAGTATAAATAAAATAAAATGAATATTTCTATAAAGAGAGGTACCTTAGATTGAGAATAACGTCATTTGAACGTTAATATCTGATCAATATTTGGAATATTTATACTTTTTGAAACCTTTGTGTGAGATTTTGGAATCACCTAGGAATTAAATCTACCTAATTTTAGCCATCTTTTCTTCAAAGAAGAGCCACTTCGTAAGCCAACGTTGAATTTCCGATCGTAAAATTTCGCTGATTAGAAAGGAGATGCTTCTCATGCCTCACTGTTTACGCTTCGTTCCGATGTCAAAAAACTCTGACATTCGATCTTTATAAAAAAGATTTCTAAATGTGAACCATAGCAATATTTCTTTATTTATTTATCTACATGATTTTAAAAACATTTGTGAACAATAACAACATGAAATGAATACCAAAATAAAAAGTAAGAATTTAATACAATTCTTTAATCATACAAGATTACATATAATATTATGATACGAAAGATTAATTTTTACTTTTTTTCAAAATTTGCGGCCAAATTGATAGATTCCTGAAAACAGTATGGGTCACTTTAACGAAAGATTGCCATAGTTTTTACTTGATTGATTCAAACAAAAAACAGATAAATCAAAATAAATTTCAAAAATTGATTTATCCGTGTATTCTTGAATTGAAGCAGTCTGTAATGAATCACGAGGTTAAGTCAGCCCACCTCAAATTAGTCAACTCGCCCTGAGAAGTCGGACGTCCTAAACATATCAAGCTCTATGAAGAAGTAGGACCATTATATTACTTCAGCTGAATAACAATAATTCATCGCTGGTAAAATAAGATAATAGAAGTAAAATAAAAGTTTTAAAAAACATATGCATCAAAAACCATAAACCAAGGCCAATGATTAAGCAAAATACCTATAAAGATATCAGATTAATTATTTCTATAGATAAAATATTGCATATCTTTCATTTCGGGTCAGCAAAAGTTTTCTTCAGTTCTCAAGTCAGTCTGGCTGGCTGGCTATGTATGGATGGATGATGCTTACAGGCTATGCCAATTGAGCTAGAGGGCAGGGCTGAAGAAGTTTTTACTCCTTATCTTGAAAAAACTGTTTTTGTTTCGTTTTTGTTTTTTGGAAAATTCCCCCATTTAAAGGTTTTAGTGAAAGTTCAATTTACAAAGTGAATTTAAGCTAAAATAGTGCCAAAAGTGTGTGAACACTAACAACATGAAATGAATACCTATATAAGATTATAATATATTTCTTTAATAATACAAAATGTCATGTAATATCATATGAAAGATATTTTTAATTTACAATAATTATTTATTTAGAAAATATAAGTTTTTATTCTCAAAAGACTTTTTGAAAAAACACAATATCTCCACGCAATCATTTCAGATTAATGTCTTTAATTCTTTCCTCACGATAAAAAATTCCATAAAGTATGACGCGAGCGAAGTTTCTGGAATACCAAACAAAAGTTTTATTTTACTTTTCAGGTGAGACCACATACACAAAATTGAGTGTATGATATTCGTTAATCGAGTTCTCAAAATTCTGACTAAATAATTAAATAAAACCATCTCATCAAACATATCATAATTTTAGATTTCATAATATTATTGTTCACAATAGTATTTAAAATTTTGTCAATAAATAATTGAATATATATGTTTTAGAATCTTTTAATTCATATTGTAATGATTCACTTATTTTTCTTAAATTATTTCAGGAAAAAATTGAATACAAAAACTCCTTTGACACCGGAGAGATGCGTAAACGGTGACGCATGAAAAAAGTCCTTTTCAAATCTGCGAAATTTCACGGTCGGAAAGACGTTTACCCTTTTTAAAAACCAATCTTGTCAGTAATTTTTGCCTATCAAAATAAAACAAAGCCGAATTGTCCAGGGTAGAAATTTTACAGCCGAATTGTCCCAGTATGGGTACCATCACCGAAAGATTGCCTCAATTTCTACCTGAACAAATTAAACAAAAGAAAAGAAAAGAAAATGATGAAAATAAATTTCAAAAATTGATTTATTTTTGCTTTTCCGAATGATATCACTTAGTAATAAATCACGAAGCCAAGTCGGCTAACATCCAACACGGCCCACTCCACATTAGTCAAGTCGGACGTAATATTCTTGTTTGAAAAATAATCATCTGTAGATTAATTCTTATTGCAAATGAATACATTTAATCAGGATTGCTTTTCTTCAAATGGGTTACTAAATAACTTCATTATAAAACCGATTTTTTTGCAGCCAAACAAGGAAAACTGCAAGTTTTGTTGTCATGTTTTGTTTTCGTTCGTTTCCACGCGACGAATGAAATGCTTCCAACACAATATTTATTTAAAAAGTAAAACATAACTAGATAACACGTATTCATTTGCAAAAATGTTGTTCGTTTTTTTGTTCCCAAAGATTTACCATTCCAAATAATTTCATTATAATTTGTTTTGTTTGTTTCCGTGCATTAAACTACCGCAAATTAATTGTGTTCGTTTTTTTGTTTTTCGTTTTTTTTTTCCAAAGATTTTTAATTGTTGCAAATTAAATTCCTGGAATCATTTTGTTTGTTTATCAAATGTCTTCTAAATAAATCTATAATAAAACGAACTTCATGTACTGAAACTAGGAGAACTACAATTTTTTGTCATATTTTCATTGTTAGTTTTCGTGGAAGACGGACCGACTTGATACGAAGCCAGAAATCACGAAGATTGAGACCAATTTACCCTAAATGTATGACTAGCAGGACAGTTAAATGACATAAAATCCACTAGTCATACTTGAAGGATGACCCTAAAACTTGGTATATCTGGGAATTAAAAATAACAATTCCAAATTTATCTTCTACACCAAAACACTGAAAACAAAACAGAAACTCATTGTTTCTAAAAGTTAAAAAAGATTTTCAAAAAATGTGATTTATATTCATATTGTTCAATGTATTGCTTTTGTGTTGGAAAAATGCAAATCCACTTTTACGCAAGAAATTATCTCTTACTACAATCTAACTTTAATTTCAAAAATAATCAGCATTCAAAAACTTTCCACTGGACAACACATGAACTACTTACTTTGCTTCAAGTTTCAGGTTTGTTTATGAATAAGTCAGAAACGCACGCTGCAGACAAGTACAATCATATCAAATGCGATGAAGAAACAGGACCATTATATTACTCAAGTGAAGTCAGCCGAATAACAATGATTTATCGCTGGTAAGAAGATATATTAAAATAAAATAAAAACCCATATGCATCAAAAAAATATAAACCAAGGCCAATGATTAAGCAAAATACCCATAAAAAGTATCAGATTAATGATTTCTATTGATAGAATATCACATATCTTTCATTTCGGGTCAGCACATTTTTTTTTCAGTTTTCAAGTCAGTCTGGCTATGTATGTATAATACGTACAGGCCACACTAATTGAGCTAGATTGCTGAAAATTGAGACAATTAACTTTCATCATGTCTAGAAAAAACTGTTGTTTTCTTTTTGTTTCTAAGAATTTACCCCATAAGTAGGTTTTAGTGAGGGTCCAATTTACAATGTAAGTTCATGCGAAAATGGTCCCGAAGTTTGTGCCCCAGTGGCGATCATCCTTTTTTTTTTCAATTCAGACTTTTTCCGCGATCACCATCCAACGAAAAACAAGAGATGTAATCTAATAATTGATCATCTTTTTTTTTAAATTTTTTTATCGATCATCCCCAACACGGCATGCTGCTGAAAGATGTTGGTCACATGATTGCTTCAACTGAATGACTAAGCAGACCTGGGTTTTCTATCTGTCTAGTAATCATCTTTGATGTGACAGGGTTTGTCTCTCTCGACCCAACAACAACATCAGATCTTTATCACATAGTTTATGGTAAAGAAGCAGCTAGAAGTAAGTTACTTCTTCAACCAGTTAACATATATTCGGAAAAGAAGTGGACAATTTGCAATGATGGGAGGGCCTTACAGATTTAGTACACTGATATCTTCACTTAGTTCACTGATATCTTTATCTAGATAAATCTCCATTTGCAAAATAATTGAACAGTGGATGAGTATGGATCTGGAGTTAGCCTAACCAACCAATTTATCTGAATCACTTGCAGCCCACTAGCAAACATGGTTTATTTTCACTTATGGTGTAGAGGACAATTCTAAGCATTGTTTCTGAATTCATTACCATGATTTTTATCAAAGGCTATATACCAAGTGAGTGAAAAAAAAACCATTAGCTCTATTATCGATTGATCGATTGTAGTCAAACTAACTTTACTTAGGACCATACAATGATGGAATTTGTCTGCTGTGTTGAAATCCGATGTAGGCACCGGCGTTGTCCACCAGTTTTCGTGTAGCTTCGATTGACCATTGCAGGAAATCCGTCGGTATGTTGGCCATAAAACGTCAAATGCACTCATCCGGTAGATCCTGGGTTCGGTCCAGTACACTCTATCCTTCGCCCATCCACACAGGAAGAAGCCCTTATTAGAATTAATATTCACACATGTCTGTTATAATGTCTGTTAGAGAATTCCGTAATTCTTACCCACTCTGTTTGTCGTACACGGTGCATACTGTGTAATAGCGATAGGAGATATCTTTCACGATGACGTTATGGTAAAATAAGGGACTCGGCTTATATTTGAGTTATTTGATTTTATGAAATTTCATGTTCTATTCCAAACCCATCTTATACATGCAGTCGACTTAAATTCAAATATCTGGTTCCACGAATTAACTAAACCATTATCTCTCTACAAAGTAAGTATCAACTTTTATTCAAAATTATTGTGAGGTTTATCTCCGTTTTATTGAGATACGTTCATCTCTCAAAATGAACACATCTATAACGAACAGAAACGGAAGCTGAAACAAATGAACATAGGTTAGTAGTAAAAAGTTGTCCAGGTTAATAGTAAGATTGTCTACACCCCCACCTTCTTCTTGTTGAATCCCATTTAGCCGTCTCAGCGCCAATGGGGGTCTACGAAGTGCAAATGAGCTGTTGAAAGCAGGGCTCCTATTTTGTTCGTTGTTTAGTTTAAGACCAGGCAGTTACAGTGCCTCTTGAGAAGGTGACAGAGTGCGACGACGATCAACGGTGGACAGAAAACCGTCTAGTCAGGTACCGAGAGTGATAGATTTGACATAGGCAGTGACGCTAGGGACAGCATAGGCTGAGCCATCGACTGCCGGTGTGTGGCTGCTGCAGACTCGGGGACATGGTTGTTGCAGAACTCTGAATTCGTTAGCAATGCAGTGTCATTGATTTGGTGTCTGGACTGGGAGTTACTTCCTCAAAGATTTTCGGTTGCAGAGAGTGACACGTCGATAGCAGTCGACATAAACGGCATACAGGTCAAACTCATCATCATCATCATCAGCCTTATAGCGTCCGTCGTTGAGCATAGACCTTCCTTAGGATTCGCTAGACCTCTCTGTCATGGACGTCGCAGAACCAATACTTTCTGAACTTGTCTATTTCGTCACACCATATCATATTTTGCCGGCTGCAGTTTCGCATATGATCTCTAGGATTCACGTTGTTGGTTGTGTTGTCTTTCGCTTGTCTGTCATTATTGCAACATAACCAACCCATTGCCATTTGAGATTTTTAATGTATATAATACCCCCGACTCTTGTTTTGTTTTTTTCTCTGATATACTGCGCTGTTCTATGATCTCTCCATGTGAAGTTGAGCCTTGGTCTTCCATGAACCTCAGTTTGAGATTCAATCTTTTAATTAGGTTCCATGTTTCAGCTCCATAGGTGACTAACGGGGAAATACATAGGTTGTAAACCCTTCTTTTTGAACTAGCGAACTTCAGCTACTGTGACCATTTAGTCCTATTTTGTCGGTTGGGGAACAGTCTGGTTTCGGATGCAAGAGCAGTCTCCTACAGTCAGAAGTGTGCTCAGAGTATCATTCAGCTGTCCAGTCCTCATGTGTCTGTTCCCGAAGGTTCTTTTACTGGCAACGAGAGTATCCCGCTGGTGGCGTGTGGCTCGGTAGAATAAGTATGAAGTCCTTAGTGGGCCTTCCGAAGACGTATCTGGCGGGGGTAAAGCTTTGTCTCTGGGTCTGGGTGTTGCCATATTGTAAGATGGCGTGTTGGAGTTGGTCATTGACTAATTCACCATTTAGACCCTGTTGGAAATGAATATTCTTTTCACTGTTTCGGCTCCTAAATTGACCCTTAAAATATCGTCAAAAACGCACTCTATTGGTAAAAAAAACGTTTTATATTCTCATTTAAAGTCCACTTATCAAACATAAAAGCTAGGTCAACAGAAAGAATTATTAATGTGAATTAAACATGTACTTTTACTAAACTTACTCGATTATTTTTAGAATTGTCCAGACTTTCGGCTATCGTAGAATTTTATCGGATAAATTGGAAAAAAATTCAGCCAGATCCAGCCGGAAAATGGTTAATTTGGCTGCACTGGGTTTTCTACACCGTGACAGATGACTTTTCAATTGAGTTCATGCCAAAACCTTGTCGTATGCTATGGCTTCAGTTCAGGATCAAAAGACCATGGGAGTTTGTTTCATAACTTGAGTGGAAATAAATTTAACGAAACAGAAATTTGCTAGTCTACAGTTTTAGGAAATTGGTCGTTCTTTTTTTAAATGTACTGATCTGTCTTTAAAGTATAGAGAACCTAAAAAAATTCAAAGATTTTATTTCATTTTGAAAAATGTTTTTGAAGTTATAAGGAAAAAATATTCAGAGGTGATTAGAAATTAATATTTACTTCCTGCCCCGTGCTTCTGGTGCCCCTAAATATAGCCTGTGAAAAAATTCTGAAGTACCCACAAAACCTTAAATTCAAGGTCCATGTAAGACGCAGCAAATTATTGTACAGCACTTCAGACTTAACAAATCAATTTTAATTTATTAATTTATTAGATGAACAAATGCATTAGTCAAATCTTTTTCATAGAAAATAGGCAATCATTATGTTATCACACCTCTGATGGTATCACCTGGGGAGGGCCATCCCCCCGGTACGCCACTGCATCAGACAACAGTTCATTTGGGACGCCATATACCACGGGAATGCGCCACAAGTTCCTAATAAGGTTATTGGAACAATCATCTCCTCGCTCAATGATGGGCCAGTTTGAATATCGATCAATGGCAACAAGGTAATGTTATCCTTAGTGCTTAAAGAAATCTGCTTAGATGTATTGTGATGGATACACTGGGTTGACTAGGGTGTTGGTGAAGCACTAAGTGCATTGCAGTAGCAATCATAGCTGTGTGAAGGTTTCAATAAGTTGTCTTCTCCTTGAGGTTACGGACTGTCACCGCAATGCACGAGTGTCAATGCCGTCAAGGGAGCAGTCATTGGAGATTTTAAGAAGTGGTCTACTGCAACAATGAGCTTATCGCAGCCTAAGAAAAAGAATTTGGCTTCGACAGAGCCGTCCACTACTGCTATTGCTTCTCTTCCGATCGGCGCATAGTGCAACTCGTTTTACGTGCGTGAAGCAGCCCCCAACTAAAGTGGTTTGCCATCTTTGCGAAAACGAAATGGCTTGATCTGGCGACGTTTGCAGTGCTTTTGGAGGAGCCAAAATATAACCCTAGTCTTAAATCAATCTGTTGCAAGGCAGCTCGGTTTGGTCCTATCATGATTTCTTATACTTTCTTCAATATCTCTGATTTTTACTGATTTAGATTCTTCAAACATCAGGTCCAGCATCATCATTCCAGGAGCTTTGTGTTGAATGTCAGCAGCTGACGGAACGGCATCATGCGACTTGCTGATTCGAATGCGTAAGAGACTTGGTTGATTAGATCGAACCAAGAGAAGACGTTGGTAATGTTGGCAGATATTGGGAAATTACAAATGGTATCGAGGTACCTTCTGACAGGCCTTACGTTTTCTGCAGTTATCTCGAATCCAGCAAATGTGAGTGTATTGTAACCAAAAACGAACTCTTTTGGAGTGGGCGTGACGCCATAAAATCCACAGATGTCAAGCGATTTAATAGCTCGCCAGAAACTCTAGCGAAGATTGTCTTCCCAATGCAAGGAATCGTCGAATAATTTGATATTGTTAGATATGTTGGGAACGATATCGTTAAATCTGAGAGAATACCCATCGTCAGACGCTATGTAACCTTGGGGTGTAGCTCTGTACCGATAGGATGATGGATATTGTAAAGCGGCGATTATATGGTATACTGCATTAACCATTGCAACATTCAAACACAGTCTTCTTTTTGCCATGCAGTTCAGGGCACGCTAGGTTGAAATGTGACTGTGTTTTATGGGATTCGTAACGTTGGTGTTCAGCGCTTGGAAATCTGCAGCTCGCTTTGGTTTGTCATTATTCTTTGGACATACGACCATGCGATGACTCCTAACCTTGTGTCTTGATCCATTCCAGCAGGACAGCTATGGACGTATGGATGCCACGGGTTTGGCGTTTGGATCTATCATGAGTCGGAGAGGGAGGCCTTCCAGCATTGGTAGGGTCTGGTGTTCGTAGGTGTTGAAACTGCTTGATCCATAGGATTTTATGTGAAATGGCTGGATCTTTTCGCAGTTGGCTGCGATTGACAGAAAGGACAATTTTGTGAGCTTGGGTGACGTTGCCTGGCGATGTGAAGAGCTACATGGATTGGACAGGACAGGGTGGCTGTGGAGTAGTGACAGCATCGTCGATAGTTGAAGATAACGTATCACAGTTAGCGGGCCCTCATATTTCACCAACGGTGGGGAATGTCCCAGCTAAGGGAGAGTTTATCCGAGTTATCTGAGGTATAAGTCATTTGGTGCGTTAGGGTGCTTTTGCCAGAGAACATCAATACGACTGCACCCAGGATAGCAATTCTGCATGCTGGCGCACGTTGAATGAAACGAGGTCTCTTTTAGTTACATGAATGCGCTGAACCACCTTCATGCCAGCAAAGCAGCTTTGGTGGCCATTGCAGAGAGCGTTGCAATTTTCGGTTTCGAAGTCAGTGTGAAACTGAGAGCTTTGTAATCCTGGTAATGGGTTGTGGAGTACTCACATCCAGTCATGAATTGGCATATTCCTCCGTAGTAGATTCAGTCACTCCAGCATTTCGTTATCGTGCTGCGTACGCGTATTTGAAACCCCACTCTTCGACGTCTGTTCGGGTCTGGTCACTGAGTTGTTGCCAAGTCACATCAAATCTGCACAACCGGTTTTCGTGGTATCAAAAATGGCTGGATACAAAAAGATTTGAGGATGACCGCTTCAAAATGTATTAATCAACAGATACTTATCATCAAGTTAGTCTCCTGACAAGAATCTTGTTGAACATGAATAGGTCCTTTCGAATTGCAAAAAAAAAAAAATATGTACAGTCTCCAAAGACAAGATAAGAGATCTGATAAAATCAATATCCGAAAGGACAAAAAAACTCCATCAAATTCAATTTTGCATGAAATAGTCTTAAATTGTTTAGATTGCCGAATATAGGCTTCTTGAAGACATTGGTGTCCATTTACTTTTCTCATATCTCCGTACAATGTATATATAAATGAATGAATGGGTGAGAAAAAAAAAACTATTTGTAATTGAATAAATAGAAAGTGTGGTCAATTTTATTTTGCATTGTTGTCAAGGTTTATTCACGTCATCCTCAGTCCATTATAATGTTTAGTATTTTGATTATTATGTTTAGTATTTAAATGCTCATTCAAACCGTTGCATTGAAGCACTAGCAAAATTAACAATACTATCGAATATTGATTTACTAACAATTGATTTCAGTTGCTTTCATCTTGGGTGCACACACACACACACACACACACACACACACATACACACACACAGAGTCATATACACTGATGAGCTAAAACGTTATGACCACCTGCCTAATAAGATATTGGCCTTGCATACACCTGCTAAACAGCTCTCATTCAATCAGGCAGACGCTCTACAAAACCTCTAAAGGTGGGATCTGGTGCCAGTATCTTAACAGCAGATTCTAACTGCTGTAAGTTGCAAGGTGGACATTATGTAGAGCTAACTTGTTGACACAACACATGCCATAAGGACTCAAATGGGATTGAGATCCGGGGGATTTGGTGGCCAGGACAACACAATGAAGTCTTCTTCATTCTCCTGAAACCATTCCACATAACTTATGCAGTGTGGTAGGACGCATTGTCCAGCAAAAAGATGCCACTGCAATCACAGAAAACTCTTGTTATGATCGAGTGTTCTTTGTCTTCAATGATGTTGAGGTTAGTGGTATGCGATGAAGAACCTTCCATATAAATGATAAGACTTGATGTTTCCAAACAGAACGTTGCCCAAACCATCAGACTGCCTCCATCGGAATTTTTGCTGCAGTGTATCTAATTACCATCTTCCCCAGGATAATGATGCACATAGGTACACTGACTAGACTCTGGCTTTACAGCCCCATATTCAACACGTAGCAGTGTGTTATGACACATCCTCACTTTCTCCTTGGTTAAAACTATCTGCTATTTGTGCCACGTAGTCCCTCATTGACTCATACTTTACAGAAAATCCTTCATGATCGATGAATCTTGGCCACCCAATGTCCTATTCACGATTGGTGTTCCTTCCACCGCCTGAAACTACTGCCGATAAGTTCTTGTTCCAACTAAATGCGAGCACCCCACAAGCTATGCTATTTCAGAAATGCTCTGACCTACTCCTCTGGCCATAAGAATTAGGCTTTTGTGAAAGAACTCACGTTTCTTCTTGCCAATAACTGCGACATTCAACGTATCAAAATGAAACACCCGGGGCCGGCTTTCCTGCATTTTTTACCTCTGACCCTGATACCATACAGTAGCTTTAATTCTTACCACATGTTGTTGGTCATAATGTTTTGACCATTCAGTGAATGTATTCCCTCACATGTATGCATTTCTCAGCGTATAATTATTCTAAGATTAATGGGGGGTTCTATTCGTTTTATTTTGTTGCTGACGCCATTAAGATAGAACTTATAGTACCAGAAGGTTCCAGCAGATGAAATCAGGTTCATATTTACTACTACCTAGAGGAAGCGTAGATGTATCATTCTGCTAAATAGGGGGGGGGTTGTAGTTAGAGAGAGACAAATCATAGAAGAATAAAGTTTACTGACGTAAAAAATGCTACGCTATTTATTGATGTACACAAATCATGAACTTGAGAGATAAATGATTTTGTGTAATGTGTAGTGAATATGAACTCTTCTCAATGTGTGAAGTAAATGTCTTTCATCAAGGCACTTAGCTTGTAATTGAGTCGTAGCGTTGCAATACACACCTGTTGTTTGTCAAAGGGATTTTGCCTGACTGTCCTCTTATCTTTCAGCTTCCCCTGAATGAGTAGGGGTTTTGTTTTCGTAGAACATTAGGCTATTTGGAAGAAATTTTCGCCGTGTATGACAAAAGGGGATAATTTTGAGGGAAAAGTTTTAACCTTTAACAGATTCTCAGGTGTGTTCTGTTTATTTAGTTGTTGCCTTTTCTGGTAAATAGATAAACGATAGAAAGAGAGTAACAGAGAGAAAAAACCAGGAGAGAATGTTTGTACGACTATTTCTAGTATTCTAACTGAGATATTTAATTGAGTTCTGTTTTATTTCAACAAAATCTTTATATATATATATATATATATATATATATATATATATATATATATATATATATATATATATATATATATATATAGTGATTCCAATTTAACGACATGTATATATTGTTAAATTGGAATCACTACAGATATATTCTCCCTCGATGGCATGAATAAACACCTCCATATATTTCAGAGTCAGTTCATTTTCTCTCTATTCATAATCATTGTATGGTGAGTCATATCAGGTGATATCAAAGGAAATTTGTTTTGAAATCCCGTTGACCAAACTTACAGTTTCACTTATATCTTTCCAGAACTTTGGCTTCTACTGACATACATGTGAAAGCAAGCACTCGTTATTTTTTCTACTTGGATTATTGGTTTTCTGTTGTATATTTAATTAAATGTGCCACCAACCTTATACGAATCATTTTTCACTTTGTTTATTTTAACCTTATTCGTTCACAAGAAGAGAATATAAACAAAAGACGAGATTGATTACTTGTTTCTTTGTTTTTGTAAACTAGTCCATTTGATATCATCAATCACCCTATTTATTCAAATCTGGCCATATTTTTATGCAAATATTCGACATATCCAGATAACACCACAAATTTTTTCATGATTATTCAAACTTTTTAGTCATCATATTTGTATGATCTTATCTCTTGAATGTTACTGAAAGCTTTTTTTGACAGCTACTCCATCCAACTTTTGGGAAATTTAGTTGGTCAGTAACATTTCAAAATAATTATGACAATTAAGAACATACTGATTATATAATCTGTATCAACACAACACCAATAAAAACTAACAAGACACATATATGCATTTCGTTTGACAAATTAAAAAATTGTGTCCTAATTTTTCATTTGCCATGGAAGCTTTGCTAGGACAGCAGTTTTTCCAACTTTTTGTTCGAAAATAGAAATTATTAAACTAGACTCACTTTTCTAGCCAGAAATAAAACAATTATTTCAATATACGGATATGAATTCCAGAAAAGCTGTTTTCTAGAGTTGACAATATGGTACAATTCTGATTCGGTAATTTCCTATTGTTCACAAAATAGTTTCCCTGGAAGAATTTTTCTTCGGTTTTAAATGCTACCAATCCAATAGACCTTTGAATCATCTGGAAATTAGTTAGTTTTTAGAAAAGTGGCTCCCCTGTTTACGTTGGGTCTATTGTCACTCAAAGAAAAAAATACCATCAAGCGTTCGTTACTTTTCATATTTGTATCAGGTATTTAGCGTTATTATCTTGGAGATAAGCACGAGATAATGTGTGGGCAAAAATTGTCTGGTAAAAGATTTTGTAAAGTTGAGAAGTCAACTTGAAAAATTCTTTGGGTTAAATTGAGTTTCCGCGTGTATTAGTGTCAAGTACTGGTTGAGATTATATATTTGCAACGATGAAGAATACAGGAGTCTCACCATTTTTAAGAGTAGAAGTAGCTATATACTTTTCTAAGGAATTCGAGTTTTATCATACACTGATAATTCCACAGAAGTACTTTTTTTTGTTTGGATCAGAGATACAGACTAACGTACTATTTTTAGGTAACACGTTAATTTCCACACCCGAGTATATTCTAAATTTGACTGTAGACTTGTTGAGTTTTAAATCTACTGTTCATTTCGGGGGGGGGGGGGTCTGTTGTTAGCTATTGTGTGGACCTATTGTGTGATGGAGATTTTATCTCAAGGTGTGGTTGAAAATAATTGTGTGTAAGTAGAAGACTATCGTAGCCGATTATGTTTCTGGAAAATTTTAATTTTATGCACCAACCCTTTTGAATTACAGAGTTTGGAACAATGTTCTTTGGGTTTTAGAAAAGTCAAGCTCTTCCAGAATTGGTAGTACGAGTCGAATTTCTTAATTACTCCATCCAGATTGTATCTGTCGTATTTTTGTAAAAAGTGAACATCGCAAAAATGTTGCAGCCTTTCGCCCTTATGCAAAAATTGAAGAGGTAACACTACCAACTTTAATTCTTTTCCCATCAGCACCATCGGCTAGATGTTCTTGATGCTCATTCAGATATTTCGTGGATGGTAAAAAGTCCATTTTCAAAAATAATCCGATACTTTTGGGAATGATGGGTTGTTCTAGACTTATGATGCCATTTTATATGTTGATGGATATTGTATTGATGTGTCGTGATTCGATTAAAATGGATGATAAAGACAGGACAACAGATAAACGTGTATTCAGTTTAAAAAGATATTTGATACTGCATTGTGGAATGGTAATGATGTCGCAGTAAAGAGACGTAATATTTTTATTAGCTGTAGTTCAATATGTTTATAGAACACCCACCACTACCCCCGTAACAATGTTCCTTGTGTCATATGAAAGGCTGAACTTAGTAACTGAGTCAAATTCAAAAGTTTGATTTATAACCTAACCAAAAAAAACCTTTGATTTGTTAAAATGTTTTTTTTTTTTAAAAAAGAAACTGAAAACGTCAATTAGAATGCAAGATATGTATTTTTTTTTAAATCAGTTTAAAATTTGATGCAATTAATCGAGTAATAACTGATAAAAACTTTAACCAGCAATGGTACCTTTTTAATTTCGCAGAGTCCCTTTCTGATGAAAACTCAATCAACTGTGGTTATTTCGTTGCATTCACGCCATTGTCAAACAAACAAGCAATAAGTTTGTTTACTTCTCTGGTACCCCCCCCCAAACAAATAAAAACTTGGAATCTATCATATAACAACAATCTGAAGAAAAACAATATTTATGATATCTTTGTCAGAACTAATTAACAAGCGATAGAGAAAACGCATTATTTTACACGTGTATTCATAATGCATTTACTAGCTTGAATTGCCATTTACATTTAAATGGTTTTTTTTTGCGATCTGATCTAGGGTTGCCAAATGGTTGGGAATGTCTCTGCCCAACCCCAGAGAAAAAACGTCAAAAAGTGGCCAAATGCTTTTTTAAAAGATATATATAAAAGCCATTATTGTATCATGTTTTTCAAATATAGTAGATAATTGCTAAAAAAACAACAAAAAACAAGAACAATAAAAACAACAACTACTACTACTGCTACTACTACTACTACTACAACAGCAACAACAGCAACAACAACAACCCTTCCTCTAAATTTTTCACTAATCGCAACAAAAAGCAATTGAAAAGTTCAGATGAAGATAGATAGTAGTTTTAAATGATTTCAATACAACAGTGCACACTGAGAAAAAATATTTAAAATACTATAACAACGAAGCCAAAATCGCCAAAAATTTATATAAGGCCAAACCTAAAAGTTTATAGCCAAATACTTGAAAAAAAAAGAAAAAAAAAAGAAGCACGATTTAGCCATAAAGCGGCCAAAATGGCACCCTTAATCTGCTCCCTACTAGACCTTTATTTCCCGCCATATATGGTAGACGCGCGCAGTAAGAGGTATTCAAGGTGCTGAAGACGGCTACGGTTTTGTTTACTGAGACTATAAACAGATACATATATCTATATCTTCAACATTGTGGCTATATCTTTATTTTCATATAGATTACTTTCTTCAGAAACATCTTCATAAACTTTTTTGTCAGCAAATCATTACGTAAAAATTGTGTAAAATTATTAAGATACATTAACATGATGTAATTGATTATGTAAGACAAAAAAATGTCACAATGTTTTCTTTAATGCACAATGGAAAAAAAAGTAGTTTATGATCAACCATTGGCATTCGTTAGTCAAGTCATTCTCATTTATTCATTGAAAAGAGAAATCCGGTTTTTGCTTAAATAATTTATTTATTTAAAGAAAATGATATGCATCTATGCACATCTCATCACACATTCATAATACACAGTCACGCAAAAGTCAAATGGTAAAAATGTGTACGACATTTACAAGCTAATCAGTAGCAGAGAAATATCAGACAAATCTTTCCTTAAATTCTTCGGATTCCAACCGATAACTTCTAATATTGCCTTTAAATTGATTTTCTTGATCTAAATTAGTCCAAGTTATTTGAAAAAAAGTTTATGAAAGAACAGATTTCTTTTCCCTTTTGTTCCAACAAAACTAATGTAAACTTTAAAATAACACTCTTTGAGTGAAACAAGGTCCCAGGAACAAAAAGTTCTGCTTATTTAATTTTGAACAGAGTCAGATGATGGGAGATTAAGAAGAAATGATTCACAAATCACAACGTGGAAATCACGTCATCACTTGTTCCACGTGTAACTAAAATTATAGTATTTTCCGTTTCTTCTTCCGTGGGTGTACTTTCTTCTTTTTACTTCGTGAAAATTTATCTTGGACCTTAGTTTTTAACAAGATCCTGTTCTTGACTTCATTTTCACCCTGAAGGAGAAAATAAATTTCTAAAAAAAAAAAATAATAATATTAACTTCTTTTTCTCATATTTCATTGTTATAGCCTTAATTTTACTACGGCCGGAAGTGACGAAACATGGACACGTCTCGCAAGCAAGTGTGTGTCAGTTTCATCCAATCAGCATTCGGCTTAATTTGTCACGTGATCAATGGATATCGTGTTTCTATTAATGTCCGTCAACTCGTTGCTGTCGTCTCCTCAAAATTTCATCCGGTTTCTTTGTTTTTTTTTTAAAGTCTAGTCATAATTAATCTTTTTTTTAAATTACGAATGATTCTTAATTAATTTTATTTCAGTTAGGTTCAGGAAGTCCCATCATAGCTCTGCTTGAAAAAGACCAAAGGTATATTAGCTGTTGTTTTATTTATTCCTAAGCCTAGATCATAACAAAACAACACTGGTTTGTTTTTTTGTGATTAATATTTGGTGCTTTGCTCTGTAAACTAAAAAAACTTAACTGACGAAACAACAACGAAAGGCCCCGAATATAAGTTTTCTCTTTCTGTGCCCCCTTTCTTTTACTTAAAATAACTTTAGTAAGGTGATATTTACCATTCTTTTAAAGAAAACTTGAACTTGTTTGTCATCAATCATCATAACAGCGGCGTAACTACTTTCATGTCCTTTATATCCCCACTTTTGAATGTAAATAATGGCCTTGACCATTTTGGACGACAACAGACAGCGAGATGACTTTAAAGAAAAAGAAAACGAACTTAAGTTTAAATAAATATTTTTTTCTCATTTAAGTCCTAAATCTATCAACAAAAGAACTGTGAAGATAGTTGTATTTGCTTTTTTTTAATGAATGTGGATGATCGTGCGATTTTATGTGAAAAAAGCTGAAATAAGTTCAGTGGTGTCCCCAATCAGAAGAAGTGGAAGAAAGTTGGAAAGATCTCAGGAGAAAACTGTCTTCAGGAATATAAAAACAAAAAACCCAAAACAGCGTAATTGCTTTTTTGTGAGGGAAAAGGACATGTACCTCGCATCCCAATGGGTGTCTTCTATAAATCTAAGTGTCTTCTTCAATCACGGTCGTCTTGTTATCGAAGAATGATATGGTATTGTTACATGTTGACATTATTAATTATCGGAATATGTCAGGCCACCCTGGGACCCAACTCTTGTGTCAACAACAACAATGATAACAAACAAAACACCAACGAACCTCATCATGCTCAGCCACCACCTTCGGCTTTTCATCACCATCATCATGCTTCAGGTAGAAATAAAAATTGTCCAAAAACGTAAGTAGCTTAAAAATATATATATTTTTTTTGCAACGATTTTCATTCATACAGGTACTTTGATTTGTGCGGTAAATTCGTTCCAAAATTCGATTTATTGTTCTAAACCGCACTATTCAAGGTCTTGTAATTTAATGCTTTCTTTTTCAGTCCATACTTGGTCAGATTAATTTGTAAAGCAATAATACCATAACCGTATTCTATCGAAATCCGCTACTCAGAACCGTATTATTCAAGGTACTCGTATCTTGTGGCATTTTCCGTCCTTTTTGTAGTTATTTTTCAATTATGGATAGTTATGTACATTGTTTATAATGTGATTATTTCAGATATATCCTCTAGAGCTGTAGCGATTGAACATCTTTTTTAACTGTTAAAATTGGAGTAAAAAATGATGTTTTGCAAAACTTGGTTGAAATTATCGATTTATATGTAGAATAAATATAAGTCAAACTCGATAATGAATGACTCATCTGTGTTAAAAAAAAATCAGGTCAATCTGATTTTATTTAATTTTTATTTAAAAAAATGAAATGATCAGATTAAAGTTGTGTATTTTTACTTCTGTCAAACTAGTTTGAATCACTCGTGTCTATTCGTTTATACTCAGTATATCCAATACATCTCAGTAAATTTCGATGAAATTTTGTATAAAGATAGGCAATGGGAATGCTTCACTACATTTTAGAGTGGACCTAGGACTTTTTTGCTGTTACCATCGTAGCTATATACTAATTGATTTTCATTTATTTTTTTTTTTAGTTGCAATGGTGTTGGCAGAGGTAAACGCTCTTTGCTGGATGCTTCTTAGTTATTATCTATTAGTATTTTATTATTGAATTGTTGCCTCTCACAGTCAAACATAACAGAGTAAACTCTATTGTACACCTCATCGTCCAAAGTAACCTAAATGTTGTCCAACTTCAATTCATTTTTTTCGTCACTCCGGAGGGTGGACCCATTGTACCTGGAGAAAACAATAGCTCTAAAATGGCTAACTTTGGCAATATAGCCACTTCCGTTTAAAGAAGGAGACCAAACTTTCAATTTTATTATTTGTTCAACGGATCGATCAATACATTGTCAAGAACCATCAGCACTAAATCTTTCCGTTACATTACTGAATTAAGTTGAATTGTTTTTTCTTTTATCTGAAATATGTTTTTTTTTTCGGTACACTGTCTTGTTTTAATTGTCTTTTAGTGGTACATCCATGCATTTTGTATATCTTTTTTATCTGTACATAATAATGATATAAAATTCTTACTTAGAAATTCATCTTCATGTAAAGTCATTAGATAAACCATCTTTTCAACTTTGTTGACAGAGGTGAAGTAAGTCTTTCGTAAAATACTCATAACCCCAGCTGCCAGTAATACTAAACAATATTTCATCATTAGCCCCAAGCGTAAAAGTTGAACGGAAGTAGCTATATTGCTGAAGTCGAACGGATTTATAGCTAACTTTTTTTTTCACACTCAAATAAGCAAAAATAAACCAATTGGTTAACTTTTATTTAAGTGAATCTTGAGAAAAAAAAAGTCGAAGTCTCTAATTATTTTAAAAAACCGGTTTCTTTGTTACTGTTAATTATTTGTAGTTTTTCTTAATTGAATTTTACCCCTTTTCTTTTTTATGAATCGTTTAGGAAAATTTACCACTTATTCAGGTTTTGACTTACCATTTTGTTTTTTTATTCATTTACCAAATTAAAATGCCTTGAGGGTTTTATCAATATACACAATACGTAAATGGAAATACATATTCATCATTGAAATAAGTCAAGTGGTAGAAATTTGTATGAAATGAAACTTGATGGATTTAATTATAAGTAACAAGCTTATCAGGAGAAACATTTAACAGGTACATTATATTTTCTTCTAAATTCTTCAATATATTTAAGCTAATAGCTTTCCAAATTGCCCTGTTAATTGACCCAGATGATCTAAATATGTCCTCAATTATTCTTGAAATGATTTATACTTGTACTATTCGTTACAATAATTAGATTCTGTAATAACCAATCGACTTCTGAACTATGACAAGATTCCATCTGGCTGGAGTTTTTTCCTTTTTACTAGTCTTGTTATATTGTTTTGGTGTTACACTGTAAGCCTATTTAATGAATTAATTATACACACAATTTTAAAAAGAAATATCATTTAATTATTATCTAAGGGAAGGAATTTAATATGTGCATTTTACGCGCAGATATTGTTAAAATCAATGAAATCGAGAGAAATATCGCACCATCATCTGTTTGAAAGTTAATTTTGTATCTCTTTTTTATTCATGATGTAATGTTTACCTCAACTAGGGCGCTAGTTTCTAATTTCTATTCTGGTAAAAGACCTGGGTCTGATAACCTAGGCCTTAATTATCTTTGTCTAATCAATTTGAAATTTAGATTTTCGGCATGGAAGATTATGAGAGTTCGTTTTTTCAGGTCGTTTTGAAAGGTGAGTTTTTCGAAAAAGTTTTGATAGGCTATTCCATGGCCCTGAAGGGAAGGAATTATTTCTATTTCCTGTTGCCTCCTATTAAAGTTATGTTATAAGAGTACAAACTAAAGATACATCTAACTGATGTAATTGGAGTAAGCATTTAAGGTGTGAATATTTTAGAAATTTTCATTCTTGTGCAGTAAGCTAGTTTCTTTTGATAAGTTATTTTTGAACTTGTTAATAGAAATAGAGCTTACTGTTTTGTCTGATAAGGAGTTCCAGTATGAAATGGATCTTGATGTCATAAATCTGTTTCTAATACCAGGATGGTAGTGTATTTGTGACTGTGACCCCTGATTGTCGTTCCTAATGTTCTTTGTAGCATGAATTTGCTCTGTTTTCATATCTTGCAGTATCTGTGTCATTTTCTGCCACTAATGTTGTGTGTTATTTAACAAATGTGTATCGGGTCACTTCTCAACTCTATATATGAGTGGAAAGCTGTTGCATTGGGAGTCGTCTTTGTACGGCTGGTCTTTTAGTAGTGGTACCAATTTGGTAGCTTTTCTCTGTGGCTGTTCAAGCATTTCTTGGCATGTGGAGACCAGATATTGCTTATTCTACGTGTAATCTGACCAGGTCCTTATAGGTAGTGTAATTTGAAAACTTTCCTCCAGTACCTGTGTTAGTTTAGGGAATGTGTAGTTATGATTTGTATTTGTCTCTGGATATTGTATTAGTTTGTTTTGGCATGGTATATTGATGTTTGACCCCAAATGTAGAGAGTGATGTTATCAATGTTAATGCCATTCTGAATTGAATCTGTGCTATGTAGGTTGTTGAATGCAGCGTCAGCTTCCAAGAAGTAGCTGAACAGTTTTGTGTCCTCTGTACATAGAGACCCTAAGTTCTGCAGCATGCTAGAGAGGTCATTGGTGTAGATCATGAAAAGGATCATTCTTAAAACTGATCCTTGCTGCACTCTTGATGTTACAGATTTTTATCAGTAACCTCCAACCTTGACTAAATGTTTTCTACTGCTGAGCAAATTTTTTATCCATTTTAGAATACTGCCTTGGATGCCCTAACATTGTAGTTGGAGGATAAGTCTATGGTATAGGACTTTGTTGAAGGCTTTTCCAAGGCCCAGATGAATGACATTCACCAGTATATTGTGTGATAGGGTTTCACTCCACTGAGTATCTCTATCAGATTTGTAATGGTTGATCTTTTCTCAGTGAGGCCATGTTGTCTTTTGATGTAGATGTTGTTGTCTGAAAGGTGATGTTCAAATATGTGTTCCAGTATTTTGCAGATAATGGAGATTAAGCTGATTGGACAATAGTTTGGTTTCTGACTCCTGTCTTTAAACAAGGCAATTATGTTCCCTTCCTTCCACATATTAGGCAAAGTTGTTTCTGTTGGACTTGAGTTGTACAATATGGTGAGAGGTTTTGCTAAGGTATTCACTAGACTTTTCAGGATGTGAGGATGTATGTCATCTAAACCTGCTACTTTGTCTATTCTTATTTGTGTAAGGTATTTTGAAACTGTTTCTTCAGTGACAGTTATGAATCTCTAGTTTCCAGAATGACCATTTCTGACCAGACAGAAGCAGATGTGATGCCGCAGCCGATTGAGGCCAGGCATGGCTCTGTGAAGTCAAAACCAGGAGTCTCCGAATTCGCCCTGATAACTAAACACTAGTGTTCTTATGTCAGTGCAAAAATCATTGCAAGGACTAAAGAGAATTCTTGATTCTTGCCTACCCACTATTTTGCTGACATCAGTTGAAGATGTTATCATATCATACAAAAAGACAGCCATTGTAGTAGTTTGGACACACACAGTAATGCCTATAAAAAATATTTTAGCACGGGTTCAATTTATTGGACCCAAATTTGACTTGTTTAAAAAGGTCTCATTTTTCTGTTACAGCAGATGATATCAACTATACAATATTTATTAATTTTTTCTACAGATATAAACAATATAGTTTATTCAAAGCCTTAACAATATAATTTATGTATTAACTTTCATTTTTCTACATACTTGCTCACTCAGTTTTTTTTTTTTTATAAGACAAAATAAATTAATGTAATTTTAATTCAATTAAATCAATTAATGTCATCCGCATAATGCAATGGTTTTATTTCACCTGCTTTTCTCGCAGAAAGTTCCAGGTTTCATTCCTGGTATGAGCGAAGTGTGGAAAACTCTTCATTGGGACAAAGTTCTGTGTGTACTTGGTTGTTAATTGAGTACACTCTTAGTTATATGATTAGAGTAGAGGTATCCCTTGAATCCTACGAAGGGGATGGTTATAAAAACTTGTATATATGATAATATTGAATAAAGTCCTTATCTCGACCAGATTTAAAGCTTGTTAGGATCACTGAGCTTTGTTTTATTTTTTTGCCCAATGTAGGGAAGGTGGTCCCAATTGTGAAATTCCACACATTCCCTTACTCAATGTTAAAAATGTGCACAATTATAAACAATTTAATTTATTCAAAGCAATAACAATATAATTACCTCTGCCCATGAAATTGAAGAGTTATATGTATTTGACCGTGTCTTTCTGTCTGTCTACTCATTATCTCCAACAGAAATTGATGAAATTTTATGGAAGGCTGGGGTATGGGATAACAAAGAATAGGTTAGATATGGGGGTGAATCCAGGTATTTTTTGACTGAGAGATATTTTTCCGTTTTTTTTTTTTTCTTCTTTTTTTAATTTCCCATACATCTATGCATATGACAGTTGAAACAATATCTAACGTTTTGTGGAAGGATGGACAATGGGTCACGGAAGAGGTGATCAAATTTTTGAGCAGATCCATGCACAATTACATCCCTTGACAATGACGTTGGAAGAGATATGTGTTCTCTGAGTACTTCGTGATTTAAATATATTTACTTTTTTACCAGAATTTTCTATTCACTCGTTCACTCAATAATGTTGTTCCCCAATTTTCAACGTTGAGTGAGTGAATGCATGGAACTTCATAATTTCACCTTGGTACCACCCACATTAAATTGTGCCCCTTTTTCTTTTTTTTTTTTTTCCCCCACGACAAAATGTGCAATTGAGCACTTTATAATGACTTTGACAATGGAATTGGCAACCTGCATTCAAACTGTGTTGAAACGGGTGAAAATTTGGGCCAAAATATACTCAAACCTAAATATTTAGGCTAAAATTCAGATAATACCAAAATGCCTATTTATTAATCATTAAGATATATTTTTCTTATGTAAACTTGTGCTGTCTTTCAATAGGACCCTCGTTTCTCTCGGAAACTAGTTTTGAGAAAAATTAATTTTCCAAAGACTTTAAGGTTCTACTTACAATTTAACTATAATGCTGAACTGGATCCTTTCTTTCTATCTGTTTGAAACTACAGCCTTTAGTGATAATGGTGTTTGTAGAGTTATGCATTGAATGCTTTATCATTGTTATTGTGTAATTTTTCTTTTATCATGGATTAATAAAAGAATTATTTAAAATCATCTATTTTCCTTTGGTAACTTGAGTAAACCACTTTTTATTGCTTTAAAATGAAAATGCTTATGCATACTCGATCAAACACTGATGATTTTCTAAATTATTTTATAGGAAACAATTTTGAAAATTGCAAAAAGGCGAAAGATGATTAATCAGCAGTTCAGTTGCATCTACCATCTGAATGAAAGTATTTCTCCCCAACTAAAAGATTAAAGTGAAATTTTATCAAAAATGCCGTTAAATTATATCTTTGAAACTAAACTTCTAAACTTCAACTACCCCAAGCTCACAAAAGTTTGTTGAAAATTGAAGTGTTCTTTCAATCATATTTTTAAAATCGATAGAATGTGAGTGAATAAAAAGTTGCAAAGAGAAATGCATTCTTTTCATTTTGATGCTACTAATGTACGGTTTTTGTTGCTTACAGTAGACACACCTACCATCTATGGAGAACTTTAAAATTTTGTGCTTAATTAATAAAGCAAGTCAGTAGTATTGACCTAAAAATAGATCAATAATGTACTATTAACTGTTAAAACCTGTATTTCAACAACACAGCTTTTATGAAAACTATTTTTGAGTGTAGTTTTTGTCAACAAGAAACTTGTGAATAGAATACATTAGTTGAACTAAAAAGATCTTACTTTACTTACTATTGGTTCATATCATCATCATCAGTCTTTTAATGTCCATCGTTGGACATTGACCTTCCCCAGGATTCGCCACATGGGCATCACGGAGCCAGTACTTTCTAAATTTGTCTAGCTTGTCTCTCCATTCTGCTGGCCTCAGTTGTGCATGTGAACTCGGGGGATCCATGTCGTGAGTTACGATGTCCATCGGTTGTCCACCATTCTTGCAACATGACCAGCCCACTGCCATTTGAGATTTTTAATGGATTCTATGATGTCCCTGACTCTTGTCTTTTCCCAGATGTACTGTGCTTTTTTGTGGTCTCTCCATGTGACACCCAGCATAATTCTTTCATGTGCATGTTGCATGGTTCTCAATTTTCGGATCTGTCTCTTGATTAGGTTCCATGTTTCAGCTCCATAAGTGACCATTAGGAGGATACATTGGTTATACACCCTTCTTTTTAGGATTAATGAGATTTTTTTATTTTTTAAGGTTGAGTTTGCTCTGCCAGAGGCTTGCCATCCTAGTGTGATTCTTTGTTTGATTTCTTCTTCTTTTTGTGGGTTACTCAATATCTAATTTCAAGTATGGAAGAATTGAAAACTGAGGTGGATCTTACTTATAATTTGCCTTTTTTTAAAAATCCTTATGTCTGTCACATAATAGGAGGATAAGAAGACTTATTGCCACCAAATTTTCTAGGGTTACTAACAGGTCCCTGGAGCATTATTTTTAGCAAATCACTATTTGAAAATAAACCCCTCCGAATTTGGAAAATTTTATAGCAAGGGGCAAATATTGTAGGTCACAAATATTAGGTTAGTGTAAAAATTATTCTGTTTATTCACCAACTTTAAAGCAGTATATCTTGAAATGAAAGTTATAAAGGGAAATGAGAACTCTCAGAATCTACACATTTTTGCTGATCGGAATCATCATTATCAGCCTTTTAACGTCTGCTGTTGGACATAGACCTTCTCCAAGATTAACCAGACCTCTCTATCAGTACTTTCTGAATTGGCTCATCATGCCATCTTGCTTTCTGTCAGTCACAACTTTGCATATGATCTTTGGGGATCCACAATGGAAGTCATGATATCCAGCAGTTGTCTGCCATACTTCAACATAACCAGCCCATTGCCATTTGAGTTTTCTAACTGATTCTATGATATCTCAGACTCCTGTCTTTTCTCTGATATAGTGTGTTGTTCTATGATCTCTCCATGTGAGCTTGAGCATGATTCTCTCATGTGCCTGCTGCATGGTTCTCAGTTTGAGGGTTAATCTTTTGGTTAGGTTCCATGTTTCAGCTCTATAGATGGCTATCGGGATGGTCAGTGTTAAGTTCCTCTGCAACCCCTTGAGTTGTTTGGCATGGGCCATCTCAATAATGAACCTCAGTTGGATTTAGTCAATCACAGAAGGATGTCCATGTCTTCAAGGATCTCCCCTCTGTTTCAAAATTTTGGAAACCAATGTTCAGTTGTATATTTAATTGACAGTCCCTTGGACTAATACTTGGTTGATATTGCAAGCAGTTTATGTGTTCCAAGTCCTGTTCTGAAGCCCTTCAACTAAATTGCTTGAATTCGCTTTTTCTCCATCTTAGAATAAATAGTGAAAAGAAAACTTTCCACTTGGATAAACAGAGCAAAATTCACTTTAAAATGACATATTCCATGATCATAGTTAAATAATTGTTTATTCTAAAATAAACATTTAATTTTGAATTAACAAAAATACAATTATTTTTGCACCAACCCACAAATACATATTGCTACTGCTACTGCTACTGACCCAGATACAAAACCTTTAAATAATCATAGAAAATAATAAAAACAAGTCTGGTTAGTTTCTCAATAGAAATTGTCATGCGACCTATGTCTATTGGCTGCATGTCATGTTAGAGGTGATCAGTGGATAAATTACTTATCTTGCCATTTGTCAGGCAGTGATTTCTAAAAAAGTTCATCTTTTCAAAGAACAAGCATGAACGTTGCCAGACACAAAAGTACCAATTTAGCATAAACTTAAACTGCAAATTTGTGAAAGAATAAAAAAAAAAACAACACAAACCTGACCAACTTGAAAATTGAAGAAACCTTTTGTGACAGTTTTGGTTGATGGTTTCTAATATCTTTCAGTAATTTTTAAAACTGCATTTTTAAATATTCGTCATTATTATTTCTAATTATAATCGTTTCATAACAGTCAAAATGCTCTCAAAGGCCTTTACTCTTTTTACCATCATGTTTGCTTTTTCAGTATTTTCCATCTGGATTTGTTTTTTTTTTCTTCATTTTCATTGTAAAAACAGTTAATACTTGCCACCACAAATCTTGAATTCATGTAAAAAATTCCATTGAATAAATATGGTCTGAATAAATTATATCTAAGACACCACTGACGTTTTTTGACAGGAAAACATTTAAAATAGAGTAAAGAAAAAAAAAATCTAGATTTTGTTAATAAACTAGTTGGAATAAGACCCTCAAAAAGGTGATAAAAAAAAGCCTCTCAATTTAAAAAAAAAAAAAAGAAAAAAAATATTTCTAGAAGAGATGTTGTCGAGTACTGATGCCAATTTTTCAAGTCTATGGGCAAAACAGTAAGGCCAGAAGTGCTGGAACAAACAAACAAATAAACAGAAACACGCACACACAAAAAAGGATAGAACTCCTTGCTATCTTTGATGGTTATGGTTGTTCAACAGATGGAAATTTTTTAAAGAGTATTTTCTCCAATATTATTTGCCTGAATATAATCCTTTGTGCCATTTCAATATTCTTTTCATTATCATAACTTTGATTTAGTAAATGTGATTATTTAATGTGTTTTTATGTACAAATTATATACGTTTCTCCACACCACAATGTTTTGAATTCTACATTAATGTTAAAGTTACATTAATAGAATTTAAGATGTTGGTTCGTGCTAATTACATGAAAGGGTTTTTCTCAAAAATATTTCTAATTAGTCAAACAAACCTGAAAGACAGACCATACATGAGCTTGTTCCTTTTTTTGTGTGTGAAGATGTAGCAAGGGCAATGCTGTCTACTTTATTTCAAGTTCACATCTAAAATTGCGTCAAAAAATATCTTGAAACACTTTGTAACAATTATATATATAAATGTGTGTGTATGTATGAGTGTGTGTGTGTATATATACTTCTTATTTCTGACATCTAGGTGCTACCACAAACATCTAGACTTTGTTGAAAAAAATCTGAATTGGCAACACTGAGCAAGGGACGTAACTCACGTTTTGATATGTCAGTTAGCAAAAACTACTATCACTGTTGAGAAATACTAGTGCATTTAAAAAATATTTTTGTAATTATTACAGATAACATGCAGACTTATTACATTTTTGCGATTAATTTTTTTTTCTCTCTGCCGACAATTATTAGAATGTTATAGATGTGTCCCAAACTTCCAAAAATGCCAAATTTCAACACAACAAATTTTAACATTTTTCAGTGAGTAAATATTTTGTCTATTTGTTTGAACACTCAAATCTGTGAGGGGAAAAATGTGTCAAAAACAAATATTGTATATTTTAGTGGAAAAGAGCACTTGAAGTGTCCCAAACCACTCGAAAAATAGGTTTGTCTTATAGGCCAGATAATTAAACAGTGTGCTAAAACCATGAAATTCAGACTGAGATTGACATCTCTTATCTTATGGTTGCGTTATCTGCCAAAATATACTGTAATGCTCTTACACAAAAAGTTTTCCATTGGTTTTGCATTGGATTATTGGTTAATTTCTGAGCTTTAAAATGATCAGTAAAATCTTTTCTGATTAAGCAGATAAAGAATGTTATTATACACTGATTTATCTGAACTGAACATCCTCATCTTGGTTGTTATAGTTGACACCAGTTGGAATGAATCTGTGTATAATAATAATTCCTCATTTCTGAGATTATAGCAGAAAAGATAGTACTGTTTATCCTTTGAAGCTTTCCTTTTCCTGGATGTTTAGTGGATTTAAAACAATTCAGAATTTATTGATTTCTTGATGTTATTTTTTTCTTGGTTTTATGAGAAAAAAAGTAGTTATTAATGTGGCCAGGGATTCAGAATAGCATTGTACATCTATTTGAGGACAAATGAGATCATTTTTAGATATACTGGATATATTTTTGCGCCCGTAGATAAGGCCTCAATTTCAAGTCTTAATTTCATGGTTTTAGCTCGCTGTTTAATCAATGCTTCTGTATCTGACAATCCTACATTTAGGGTGTGTGTTGTTTGTGTTTTTTTTGTTTTTTTTTTATGCTTTGCGAATCATTATCTGCAGGAATATATGGAAGTTTTCAACAAATGACCTTTCAAATATATTATTATATGTAAATTGATAGAAAGGCAGCTAAGATATAAATTATTGTTTTACATAAATGATGAAATTCAGTTATCTATTTCTGATCCATTAATTTTCACATTTGGCTGGTTCATTTTCTACTGTTGAAATAATTATAAAATCATTGCTGTCAATTTTTAAAACTTGTATGAAAGAAACATCAAACCCTATTTTTTTTTCTATTACAGTGTCTTTATTGTCAGTACAATGGATGGAAAAGTACAAGCTTTGGATGTAAGAGATCAGGGCAAAAAGTTATGGAGTGTACAAGCTGATACCCAACCTTTACTCTCATCTAGTATCAGTAAACTAGAGGTAAGTTTAGTATTCTATTAATAATAAAACAAACAGATCTGATCAGTCACTGAATAGACCATCACATGACCAACATCTTTTGGCAGAATGCCATGTGGATGTTCAATTAAAAAAATAAGGAGTAAATAATTGAATATTCAGCCTTCTTGCTCAATTGGTTCTGCTTGTTTTAGAATGTGTGAATGAAGGAAAAGTCATTTATTGGGTGCAGCATTTGTTGGATGGTAATGTTATGGGCATATTATGTGTCTGTTGCTGGACAGTGATCACAAAAAAGTCTGAATCTTAAAAAGACATAAGGAGTACATGTTAAAATATCCATCATTGGTGAGGCCTGTACACATGACATAAACATAGATAGCCCACCTGGGAAAACCAATTAAAACTAATGAAACCTATGTTGACCGTTGGACAGTTTTGGTAAGCAGGTGATGGTTTCTATTAGGCTGACAACGAAATCACTTATTGGTTTGGTCAAAACGGTTTTAAAGATTTATCATCTTTTATTTGGTCAATTCTTATTGTGCTAGGAGATTAAGATAGGTAGTAATTGATGAAGTGAATATTTTAACTTGTATGTTGACTTGAAAAGCAAATCCTTTTTTTATTTCTGGACATTTATTTTAGAATATAGTCTATTATAAGTTTTTATTTGAATATTGTTAGACTGGGTGTTTCAATCATAATGTGTTATAGTTGAAATATTTTCCTTGTCTTTGCTCTTATCTGTTTCACAACATCTTGGCTATGTATGCTTCAGCCTTATGTTTTTTTTTTCCTGTCTCCTGTTTGATTTGTCTTTCTCAAAAGCAATCAGATAGAAAATAAAGAACACCTGTCGAAGACCAAAGGGTACTCGGCTGGAACATTAAAAGAAATAACAGCATAGACCAGGAAAATAGTTCATCTATAATAGTTGTTGGAAAGTAGGTTCCTGAATTTTTTTCATTACCTGTTTTTTCTTAATCCCTAAAGTGTCTATTTTATGATTCTACCTGTTCCAAGACTGAAATTATGTCACATGGGGTTTATTTTTAACCATGTAGGACACTGAGTGCAGCCCTGAACCTGGAAAAGCATAACTTGTCAAGTAAACAACAAGAGACAAACACATTTTTCCATACAAATCTGACCCGTGAAATTCAGAAAAATGGTCAAGATTCAAACACATCTTGTCTCTATTTCAGGACAAAAGCAGAGAAAAACAAAAGAATGCTAAAATCCAATTAAGTTTTCATATATAAACTAGGTATGAACTGTTTGTCCTATATGTATTTTTTTCCTTAACTTTTGAAGTGTCTGTTTTGTTCATAACAGGTTGTAATAATGTCCTCCAGGTCTACATTTTAACCTTATGTTACACCTAGTCTGAATCCCAGCACCAAAAATGTTGGAAATAGTATATCTTTTGAATAAACAATATACAAAGACAATTGAACACATTTCCCATGTAATTCTGACCCAAGGAATTCAGAAAAATAGTTATTATTTAGATACAAACATATCTTGTCTCTATTGTAGGACAAAAAACTATTGAAAAATCTGATAGTCCAGTTACGATTTCGGATAAACTGCGTAGGTCAGGACAATTTAGAGTAGATGTCATGCAGTCGAAATGAAATAAAAAAAAATATAGGAGGTTCTTATGAACCTTCTTTTTCAACTTGACTATAAAACACACACAATGATCACTTATTGTTGTTTGATCAATACATGACATCCAACGGTGATTTTACAATCTTTAAATATCTAATTAAAAAAGAAAAATGGCCCTTTTTTTTTTTTTTTTTTTTTGTACCCAAGCCAGTTGGACATTACAAATATGTATTAGACACATGTGTTGCACAGCTCAAGAAATGCATTAGTGCATTTTCTTCCGACAAGATCTCATCATAGCGGGGATAACTATCTGGTGTCTTCAATGATAATTATAGGAGGAAAGAGAAGGAAAAATGCCAGAGTGCATTTTAATATTGATGGTAGTATCTGTGGAAGGAACGTATGTTGGACCATTGGGAAAAAGCTCTTTTATGTGATCACAGAGAAATATGAAAAGTTCAGCCAATTTCAGGAAAAGGGGTATTCTTTAATTTCTGTTGCAAACCATCTTCTATGCAGAACAGGCTTGTAGAATCAATTACGGTATTGAAT
The DNA here is from genome assembly GCA_963457665.1 of Thysanoteuthis rhombus. Taxonomy (NCBI): domain Eukaryota; kingdom Metazoa; phylum Mollusca; class Cephalopoda; order Oegopsida; family Thysanoteuthidae; genus Thysanoteuthis; species Thysanoteuthis major. The sequence goes on along the minus strand of OY735203.1, from coordinate 25,203,870 downwards.
TCTGTTTCGCTGAAATTCCTAGAAGTTATGTAAAGTCTGTTTCTAGTCGCTCTAGAAGACTGATGACAATATTAGTCCTAATCGGGTCATTCACTCTTCTCCCACACTCTCCGGCTATGCTATAGATAATTGACTTGGCTACCACTATGTCCGGTCTTTTCCACTATCAGACTCGAATTGAATATTTGAATAGAGGGTGACCCTTGAAAATACTGTAATCTCATTGGACAGCGTAATTACGCTTCACTCACTCTTCTTGGTACAAAGCAAAAGGAAATGAGAAAATTGATAGAATCTGCATACATTTACTTGTCAGCCAGATGCATAAGTCAGACCAGTGTGGATTTCAATGCTTAGTGGCTTTCATTGGCAGCAGGGATTATTTTGTAATTTAAAACCATAACTGCAGAATTTGTCTATTTTTTTGTTACCTATGCAGACTATGAAAAGAACGAGATATTTTCATTATCTGTCTAAATGTTTTGTTCTAAATTTTGCTTATTTTTGAATATTCTGACTCTTTAGTGGTCACCACCGAACAAAAGGTGAGAGAATTAACTTATTCATTGATCGCTCATTCTCTGTCTGTTCAGATAGTTAAATGGGTAGCACGACTGCCCCACATGCAGTAGGTCATGGGTTCAATTTCTGGTATGAGTGAAGAGAGTGGAAAACTCCTGTGCTGCTAATTGAGTGCACTCTGTGTGATCAGGGTGGACTTCAGAACTTGGTATAAAATCTTGGTCTCAACCAGATTTGAGACTTGCATTAAGCCAATGCATGCAAATGAAAGCGGGACTTGGTCTCTGGCCGTCATACCTCATTGGGGGTTGTCTCTTCAGACGTGACGCTTTGCCTTGTTTTACCTTATTCCATTCTCCTTTTTTTTTTTTTTTTAATTGATCACCCATGCAGAAAGATGTATCAAGATGTTAGTTTTCAGATAAGGAACTAGGGAAAGGCTTGATAACTTTCAGTCCGCAAAGTGACCAACTTACAAGCAAGTATTAGTATTTGGCTTTGAATGATTTTTCCTGATTCCGAGCGTTCCATCCGGCTAAATTGATGGATCATATGACTCTAATGCCAGATCCCATCTGATTCCAAATCGAAATGACTTATCATTAGAGTCTGTTACATAATTCAACAAGTATTTCCAACAACTGACCTTAAAGAATCAAAAGAAAAACATCTGATAGACCATGTTACATTGACTCCAGGTACCATTTCACTCCAGATCAAAATATTCAACAATGTGATCTAATTTTATTTATATGTCTGGATCTCGTTCTGTGATCTGATTTAATCTATATGTCTGGATCTCGTTCTGTGATCTAAATTAATCTATATGTCTGGATCTCATTCTGTGATCTAAATTAATCTATATGTCTGGATCTCGTTCTGTGATCTAAATTAATCTATATGTCTGGATCTCGTTCTGTGATCTAAATTAATCTATATGTCTGGATCTCGTTCTGTGATCTAAATTAATCTATATGTCTGGATCTCGTTCTGTGATCTAAATTAATCTATATGTCTGGATCTCGTTCTGTGATCTAAATTAATCTATATGTCTGGATCTCGTTCTGTGATCTAAATTAATCTATATGTCTGGATCTCGTTCTGTGATCTAAATTAATCTATATGTCTGGATCTTGTTCTGTGATCTAAATTAATCTATATGTCTGGATCTCGTTTTGTGATCTAAATTAATCTATATGTCTGGATCTCGTTCTGTGATCTAATTCTGTGATCTAAATTAATTTATATGTCTGGATCTCGTTCTGTGATCTAAATTAATTTATATGTCTGAATCTCATTCTGTGATCTAAATTAATCTACATGTCTGGATCTCGTTCTGTGATCTAAATTAATCTATATGTCTGGATCTAATTCTGTGATCTAAATTAATCTATATGTCTGGATCTCGTTCTGTGATCTAAATTAATCTATATGTCTGGATCTCGTTCTGTGATCTAAATAATTCTATATGTCTGGATCTCATTCTGTGATCTAAATTAATCTATATATCTGGATCTCGTTCTGTGATCTAATTAAATCTATATGTCTGGATCTCGTTCTGTGATCTAAATTAATTTAAATGTCTGGATCTCATTCTGTGATCTAAATTAATCTATATGTCTGGATCTCGTTCTGTGATCTAATTCTGTGATCTAAATTAATGTATATGTCTGGATCTCGTTCTGTGATCTAAATTAGTTTATATGTCTGGATCTCATTCTGTGATCTAAATTAATCTACATGTCTGGATCTCGTTCTGTGATCTAAATTAATCTATATGTCTGGATCTAATTCTGTGATCTAAATTAATCTATATGTCTGGATCTCGTTCTGTGATCTAATTCTGTGATCTAAATTAATTTATATGTCTGGATCTCGTTCTGTGATCTAAATTAATTTATATGTCTGGATCTCATTCTGTGATCTAAATTAATCTACATGTCTGGATCTCGTTCTGTGATCTAAATTAATCTATATGTCTGGATCTAATTCTGTGATCTAAATTAATCTATATGTCTGGATCTCGTTCTGTGATCTAATTCTGTGATCTAATTCTGTGATCTAAATTAATCTATATGTCTGGATCTCGTTCTGTGATCTAAATTAATTTATATGTCTGGATCTCATTCTGTAATCTAAATTAATTTATATGTCTGGATCTCATTCTGTGATCTAAATTAATCTATATGTCTGAATCTCGTTCTGTGATCTAAATTAATCTATATGTCTGGATCTCGTTCTGTGATCTAAATTAATCTATATGTCTGGATCTCGTTCTGTGATCTAAATTAATCTATATGTCTGGATCTAATTCTGTGATCTAAATTAATCTATATGTCTGGATCTCGTTCTGTGATCTAAATTAATTTATATGTCTGGATCTCATTCTGTGATCTAAATTAATCTATATGTCTGGATCTCGTTCTGTGATCTAAATTAATTTATATGTCTGGATCTCATTCCGTGATCTAAATTAATCTATATGTCTGGATCTTGTTCTGTGATCTAATTCTGTGATCTAAATTAATCTATATGTCTGGATCTCGTTTTGTGATCTAAATTAATCTATATGTCTGGATCTCGTTCTGTGAACCTCTGAACTAAGGCATGCCTAAGCTGTCACTGTCAATAGTGAGAAGCATACAATGTGCACATGAAAGAATCATGCTCAACCTCACAAGGAGAAATTACAAGACAGCACTGTATATCAGAGAGAAAACAGGAGTCCAAGACATCATAGTATCCACTAGAAAACTCAAATGGCAATAGGCTGATCATGTTGCAAGAATGGCAGACAACTGATAGACATCAGGACTTATAACATGGATCCCCAGAAATCACATGCGCTACCGAGGCCTGCAGAATACAAGATGGAGAGACAAACTAGACAAATTCAGAAAGTATTCACTCTTTGATACTCATGATAGAGAGGTGTGGCGAATCCTGGGGAAGGTCTATGTCAAATGATGGATATTAAGAGACTGATATCAATGATGATTACATATTTCATTGAACTTGGTTATACCATTATTCTTGGATGAATTTTATCAAAAAAATGTTTTGCATAATGGATCCCCATTCCATAGGGTCTGATCATACTGCAGAATATTTCAGACTGACTCCATTCAATATAGAGCTTTGACAATCATTTCTACTGTGAGCCCTGTTTCTATACGAGGGTTTTTTTTGACATGCACAGTACTTGGCTTCAGTGATGAATTTTGCTTTGCTCCATGTCTAAAAATGTTACATTTAGGGGAGTTTCTTAATGGTAAGTTCCATGCTTTCATCATAAAAGTTAATGATGTACCCATTTCTGGGGCGTCTTAGCAGCGGGACTAAGACTGTACACTCACGCAACTCGAAATCTCAATTCATGGTAGGTCATCCAGAAATTGCGCTATTCCTTCAGGGCATACACCTCAGTGCAGTGGGGTGGTGCTGCTGAGGGACTGATCCTAAATCATAAGCTTCAATTAATTTTTGGTTTTAGACCACCAATCACTGGTATTCCAAGATGCACAATATCCTATGATTCAGGACTTGGGATCTATCATATTATTTTAAATCGATCAATTTTTTGTCGTACAACTTGTTGAACTTTGGACTCTATCCAGTGTCCCAAACAGTTCCAGTAGACCCCATGTAGGCTGCATGTGTGCAAAATTTATGTATGATTTGACCTTTCACAAAAAAAAAAAATGAAAAAGAATTGTGGGTGGTCTGCATTTGCTTTCACTTTGATAATAAATAATAAACTGATTTCCATCTATTTCTATGCATTACTAAAAGTCTGATTTTCCCACACAAATTTGGCATGTATATGTGATGAACCTTGAAGGTTTTCAAATGAAATATGAATAAAACACAGGACCAACCAGTACATCTTTATAGACTGATACACTTTTGGATTGTTTAGGACTTTGTATAGTTACTTATTCATGAAAACTATTTTTTCTTGAACAAGCAAAATTAGATTCAGTCGAAAGCTGTGTTCAAAAACTCAATTTTTGCAATTTTGTTTATTATAATTTAAATTTGAATGCTTTTGTTTAAATTATCCACCCTACATTGGTTTGTTTGTTTGTTTTTTTTTCTTATTGATTATTCTAAATTGGTCAAAGTGTAAAAGTCAGCTTTCCTAGTGATCAGTCGTTAGGTGCATTGAATTGATTCTATGAGAAACAGGTCTGGTTAGTTACTCAATAGAAACCATCATGTGACTAATGTCTTTTGGCAGCATGCCATATTTGGGCTGATCAAGGAATAAGTTACTTCTCTCGCCTTTTTTGTAGAGATCACTCAAAAAAAAAGCCTAATTAGAAAAAAAAGTGTGAATGCTGTTGGACACTAAGGGACCGATTTAACATGAACTTGCGTTGAAGATTGAACCCCCTACACACACACAAACACATATACTCTAAAAACCTAAAGGCAGGTGATATGTAAGAAAAAAAAATTTCTACACAAAATAAACCATAGATATTGAAGTTTTCAGCCCTCTAGCTTCATTGGCGTGGTCAGTGTGCATCATACATACATACATACCAACCAACTTGAAAACTGAAGAAACCTATGTTGACTGTTTCTAATAGAGGGACAGACTAACCGCTGATTTGTTGACTTGCAAGTATTTAGAAAAATGTATATATCTTGACCTTAAGCTTTAATCCAATTTGTCTAAATCCCCGATATCCAAATAACAGATCAATTGTCTTTTGGGGATTTACCCAATTTATTTGTGTACAATGTGAGAAATTTTGTGTCAGAATCAAAGGTCAAAATACATTATACACAACTGTATAATTTTGGTACTTATGTCTATCTAAATACAATTGAAGAAATCTCTGTCTGTTTATGGGATAAGTCTGTGTGTGCTCTGTTCATAATTACTCGACAATTGTACGAAGTTGACATTCGCCAGATATATTGGTCAGCTGCACACTAGACGGTGTAGAGTTTGAAGTTTTTTACATCAGCAGTTTCAGGGAAATCTAATAAAGATAAATTCTTGAAAAAAATGGAATTATGTAAATTTAGATATAAAATATATAAATTGGCAACACTGAAGAAAAGTAACCAATACTTTGAAACCATAGTTTCATATTATGGATGGAAAATGCTCCACGCACCAAAAAATTTACTTATGGAACAGATACTGCTTAAGTTGGTATCAACAAAGCACATAATTTACTCATACGGTGAGCTAGTCTGTATCTATGAATACTTTTGCTTAGCGAGATCATGCTTCGGGTTCGGATCCCTTGGAGGACCACAGAAAGACTATTGGGGGTCGCAGAAATATTTGGAAATCTCTTTTCAAAGAATGATAAGAACTTGATTTTTTTTCTTTTTCTTTTAAATCTCCATATGTACTCTTTGTGATGCTAAATGTCAAATGGCTTGATGCTATTCACTCGACTAAATTTTAAAAATTTCAGTCTTATGTTTTATTTATTTTCAAAAAGTAATTTTTTTTTCTTATATCATACATTGTACATTATACTTATAGTTGATAAATACATTATAATTTTTGACAATTCCTCTATTTATTTATTTCACTACTGTTAGGTTACGACTTTAAAGACTAATACTTAGTCTTCTTAGTACCTAACAATATGTGAGGGAGATCTTTATGATCTAGAGGGTGTGTTTGATTTTCACCTTGGGCTCTCTCTTCATTCCTAATTGCACTGTTTACTCATAGCTGTAAAATGATGGCACCGGTCAAAATTGCAATAAAAAGCAACTAAAAATAGAGACGAATTGAGGGGATGTAAAAATTTTTGTTCAATCAGAAGGGATCATGAATGAAAGAAAAAAAATTTTGAGATACCCTGAGCTAGACTATGCTTTTGTGTGTGTATATAGCTGGTAGATAGTTTCACCACACTAACCCTCATCTTTGCCCCTCTTAGGGATACAAAGATATCCACATTCAGGAACAAGCAAACTGAAAATTAATCATTTTACACTCTCCATTGCAATATATTTTTTTCAAAAGGTGGCTTTATACCACTTCCTCACTTTTACAAAGAATGGTGAAAATCAAAAAGGCATTCAGAATTTGTTTGGCAGCATGCACCTTTTTCCTTGCTCTCCTATACTCTAGTCTCCTTTACCTCCCACCAACCCAACCTTTGAGTCAACCTAATGCAACATCATCTGGGAACTCTCAAAAATTTAATTAATATTTGCTTTGCGCCATTTCAGCTAACGAAAGATTTTTATAGGCATGCTTTACTTTCAGATAACGGGGTAAGCCAGTACATGAAAATGAAATCCCTGCTTTTTACAGACAAAAATAGGGGACTCCATTATACATCATCATCATAATCAGTTTTTTAATGGTCTGTCATTAGACATAAACTTTCCGTAAGATTTGCCAGACCTCTCTATCATGGATGTTGCGGAACTAATAATTTCTCAAGTTATTTAGTTCATCTTTCCATCTTGTATTCTGCTGGCCTCAGTTTCACATGTCATCTCTGGGGATCCATGCAATTTATAACTGAAACAAGTGGACCAGTTTGAAGTAGGATTTATGAGGTTGGATCAGTTATTAGTGGAATTTTGATCTGTAATTTTCATTGTATATTTTTCGATCTATATGATTAATGATATTCACTATTAAATTAAGTGCATTGACAAAGGAGGTGATTATGTTGAAAAATGAATGCTTTTTTCATCATTAGGCTACAGACTTATTAGCGTACTTACATATGATAGACTGTTGGTGTAGTATATCTAGAACAATCCTAAATTCTCTCTGAGAATTCAGTTGCTTTTTTAAATTCATCAGATTCTTTTTTACTTTCATTCGATGCATTTGAATATGTTGCCTCACCTCATCAATACAAATTTATGTAATTTGTAATTTTTTTCTTAGTTTATTCAATATGTAAATGGAAAGATTATGATACTACAATGGAAATGAGTTTTAAAATCTAGCTTACAAGGTAAAGGAAATCATTTCTGATAAGTTTCTATATAGTATAACGCAATTTATAATTTGTTTATATATATAGATATATATATCGTAGTGTCATCAGATAGGCTCAATTCTAATAATGTAAAAAAAAATTCTGCGTAAATCTCAATAGAGCCCCCTCCCATTATCACTCAAATTTGGGTACAGAATTCTTGTGTTGTACAAAAAGGAATATGTTACATAGCCAGCAATGCAGATAGAATCACTTGAAAACTGAAGAAACCTATCTTGACAGTATTGGTTGATAGTTTCTAAAACCTGGAAATTGAGAAGTACATATACGCTGAACACCCTCCTCGCTGCACCATCCCAATTTGACTACTCGGCTGATACTATAATCTGATTGTCAGTCTAAAAATAAAGCTGATTAGATTAGTTAGGCATGAAAAGTTACTAGAAAAACCTATTGTGAGCTGCTCGGGAGGAATATTTTTTAACTCTTTTAATTGATTGGAGGTTCCTATACGTGTGCTTTCACTCACATGTATGTGTGTGTAGGCACATACATGGTAGAGGTTAGCGAAATTACGAAATTACGGAGATTGGAAAAGCCTTTGTCCAGTCAATTTACATTGGATGATGATGATGACACATCTATACACACACAACACATGCGTACATATGCACACATTCATATCACCTTGGGCATGAGTGTATTAGAATTGGTTTATTTATTTATTTTTTTTTTTTTATTTTTTTTTTTTTTTTTTTTGCAGCATCATGTAATTTGTAAGATGTGTTGGAAATGTGACCATAAAGTTCATTAATTCTAATCACTACCAAATCTAGGTGCAAAGTTTTTTGAACTCCATTATGTATGATTGTGTCTGTTCATAAAGTGCATAGATAGGAATATTCAATCAATTAAGAGTTAAAAATGTATAGCAGTTTGTGACGGCCTTTTAAATGGAATGTATTCTGAATCAAGATATGTTCATGTCGCACAGTATACTAGACAAAAGACAGGAGTCCGATATATCGTATAAAAAGTTAGAAAACACAAATGGCAATGGGCTGGGCATTTTACAAGAATGTCAGACAACCAGTGGACATCATGATTCACACCGTGGTTTCCCAAAGATCATACGTGAAATAGTTGCCTAGCTATATAAATTCAGGAAGTATTTGCTCCACAATGCCAATGATAGAGGGGTCTAGCTAAAGAAAACTCTCATGAGAAGAAGAAATATCTGTGAAGAAAAAAAATTGAAAGAATCTATATAAGAAAATAATCTAAACCCCTAAATACACTTATCACTTTTTTAATGCTGATGTGTTTGCCTGTCATGCTATTCCAAACAGATGTATAAAATTGAGAAACACTACCACAACCTTAACTTTATTGTCGAACATGGATCTTCATAGACTGATGACATAAATAAGAAATGAAATGAATCAGGATTTCGATCCTCAAGTATTCTGAGTCAGTCACATTGAATAGGGGGAAACAGATAACAAAGCAGCAAAAGTTGCTAGACAAACAGACCAATTTTAGAAAAATAAAAACATCAGTGGAAATCATAGAGTACTTTTACAAGTAAATTACAGATGGATTGAAAAAGCATACAATGGGCTACAATCACAATTTTTTCATTAGTATGATATTCAACTTCATTAATTGAATATTCGATATTTATTACTGTATTCACTCGAGTACAATGCGATCTAGAATATAATAAGACACCCCACACACACATTTTTCATAGCTAAAAATCAGTAATGGATTTTATCCGCTTATTGCTGCAAATTCAAAGAAGCATAGGAAACACAAAAACTAAAAGTACGACTACACAAACACTAAAACTGCCATAAGTCCTGCTTTTGATTTGAAATTTACTCGAAGATAACAATATTCTGTGTATCTGTGGCTTTGTTACCAGAATACAGCAGAAGTCTTACCCATCATTTTTAACACAGTATATGCAAATTAGTTGATGACTGTAGGAATTTGCAAGTGCATTGTATGTTTATAAACAAGCATAGAAGTTGGACCATAGATGCACGACTTCTCTTTTTAGCACTTTCAGACATATGTAGGAGGTGGAAGAAACAAGAGGTGGTGGGAGTTTTTCGGTCAGTCTGTGAGTCAGTGATAGTCATCACTACAAGAGATGCTTATTCATCTATAGAAAAAACTGATGGATTGGCACGGCATAATAGACTCAAATTTTCATTTTCCACTGCCTCTTTTCCCATTATATGACAATTAGAAGTACACGGTCTTACCCAGGTTTCTGAATATTTGGAATGACTACAATGACATGAGTTCAGTATACTTTGTATCAATTGCTTTTGAAAAAATCCTGACAATTTTCAGTTGGTCCAAGAATATAAATGATCTCAGAATTGTTGCGTCCAAACAATTGAAAAAAATTGTTTTATTTCATCTTTCAAGAATTGGCATAGACTCTAAAATGAATTTTTGTTCCTGAGATTTTATTGAAATTTTCTGTGGAACAAATCTTACATAATTACTGTAAATAGATTCTTTTCAATCAAGAACTTTTCTTTCAATATCAATTGCATTTATTCCTATTCATGCTTTTCCCATGGGCATTAATTCTATTTTGCATACTGCTAACCATTTGGGCACCAGCACATTGTGGGGCTACAATTGAGTGGGGGCAACAGAGCATGAAACACTTGAGTGAATAAATATTGTAAAAAAATTGTTTTATATTTTTTATATTTGCTATGTATATTTACTTACTGTGATATTTGTACTAATTACAAATCTTTGATAAAAGTGAGGGTATAATGTGAGTGACAATGAATGAATTTTTTTTTATCACCCTTCTTGCATAGTTGAGTTTTAGTACTCAGTAAATACTAGCAATTTTATTTTCTTGATGCTCCACTACTTGGGGAAAACATATTCAAACTAGAGAGTACACAGAGAACATATACGACTGCCAACCTCATCATTAATAAAAACTGAATGAAAGTCAGTTCAGATGTAGTTAGGGGAAGTAACAGTGAAAAGGGGTCTGAATAAATAACAAAAAAAAACAAAAACCGTCTTGCTGTGGCTAGGTTTTAAAATAGGTTTACCAAGGCCACAGCGTTAAGTCTGAACCTCTAGGCAGTCAAGGCTAACTGTTGGACTCTAAGTGCATTTGCTCATTCCATTTCTAAAGACCAGAAAATTTGCAAGATGTTGTGTTGATATATAGCTGCAATGTAAAGGAGAAAATGAAATTGCTAGATCCGGCCGAAATACTTGATAACTTCTACTGGCCCATTCCTGAACTTTCCTCAAAGTTGCATTGAAATTCATTGAACTTTTGAAGATGTTGTATGGTGTAGACCTGAAGCTACGATACATGAAAAGAAACAAAACCTTATATCAGCCCCCAAATTTTATCACTTTTTCTGTAGCTCATTACCCAACTTCCCACAAATTTGGAGATATAGTGTGGATGAATAAAGAGATCAACTGACACAAGTAAATACATTCACAAAAGATATGAAAAAAAAAAAGAATTCATCAATTTCTTGCTGTGACCACAGTTTAGACTGCTTATCACAGTCACAACATGAGGACCTAACCTCTAAGACAGTCACAGCTAACAGTCTCTCAGAAATATACGATAGCTTCATTTCATTTTAAAAAAAAAACAGGAAATTGTATCGTATAATCAGGAATTAATCAGTTAAGCATTAATACGACTCTTTTCTGAGCCATGGAACGCTTTTCAATATTCGCATGTATGTAAGCTGTGTTTAGTTACCATATTTTACATTTATACACTAAAAACGAAGATATCTAGCTTTTACAGATGTTGAATAGCACTGTATGCTGTGTTTAGCTGCATTCATAAGCAAGGATTACCAAAAATAACTAGCTTCAGGACAACCATCATAGATCCCTAACAACCAAAAAAAAAAAAATGTAATAAATAGTAAAATAATGGGCTATTTGATTGGTGAAGAACATGCTTCTACTTTCATCAATTCATGGGTTGTTAAGCTTCATAGAGAGTAATAAACAGGCTAGATCGGGTTATTTTATGTGATCTAAATGAATCTTCAAAACAAACATTATCGATTGGTGAACACGGCATGCTTCTATCTTTTAATAGTTTTTGCGGTATGGGCAGTTCTGTGACCAGTGCATTTGATGAAAGTGATCTCACCTACAGCTTAGTTGCAAGAATTGTATAATGAGGAAAATAATAGTATTGTATCATCATCAGTCATTTAATATCTGTTGTTGGATATAGACTTTCCCCTGGATTTTCTAGATCTCTCTATCATGAGCATAGTGGAGCCAATACTTTCAGAACTTCTTTAATTCATCTTATCTTGTATTGTGCCAGCTTTGGTTTTGAATGTGATCTCTGGCGATCCATGTTGTGAGTTGTGATGTCCATCAGTTGTCTGCTATTCTTGCAACATGACCAGCCCTTTGCCATTTGAGTTTTCTAATGCACTCTATGATGTCTTGTTTTGACTCTTGTTTTTCTCTTATATATTGTACTGTCTTGAGATTTCTCGATGTGAGGTTGAGGATGATTCTTTCATGAGCTAAACAGCTGCTGGTAATAAAATGGTGAGAGCATCGCTACTTTGAAGTGGCTGCCTTATCAGTAGTAGGTTCAATTCCTGCAGAAGCCTCATTTTCTTCAATTGTTTATCCTATTTGTGTTGTCCAAGTTGAGTGATATATTTAATGATGGGAGATCATTTCAAATAAGTTTCATAATCTAATATATATATATATATATATATATTCGAACTCTGTTGGGAAAGCTAAACAAAAATCTTTATCTGTTCCCAAAATAAACTAAAATCAGGTAGTCTTTGCTTGTATGGATGTAATGTAAAATAACATCTGTTTGCTGTGTTCACTTACTGTATTTTACATCTGATTAAGCAAGGATGATTTGCGTTTGTCATAATTAGGGTAGGAACTACTGTCAAATTGGATATCATAACAGGAACAAAACACACTTATGTAGTAATGGAAGAAGTGTAATCTAAAAAAAAAAAAAGTTTTTACATCCACACAACGAACAGCTATCAAATATGAATTAGAAGAGTGTACAGATGCCAGAGATGACTCGATTATCGCCCTTTCTTATTAAATATTCTGTTAACATCCCACTTGTTCTCATATCGTACTACTGTTTTGTTATACATATATATGAGAGAACATGACAATGAGGAGTTCATATTACAGTACCAAACATAAATTTCTCAATTTTTTTAAACTTTGCATTTGGTCATGAAATCTGCTACCACACATGTTTTGGACAATGAACAATGGTTATCTATCATTAAGTGTTAAACGAATAAAATGATATTTGATATTAACATGTTTATATCTCTGACGATTTACTGGGTTTTTTGGTAAGATGCTGTTTCGAAGACATGTAATTACTTAGCAATGCTTTTAATTTTTTTTTTAGAAACTTTTTAGAAATTCTTTTCTATATTTAAACATGTCAGACAACTTTTCCTTTCTTTTAAACACGTTTTGCCTTTCAAGTATTTTGTTGGTCTTTCATCTCTTTCTAACTCATTACTTGTTTATTTCCTTTTGGTGCTCAGCGACAATATCTTGTCCATGAATCTCTGTTGATAATTTCTTAGATAAGTCTTATTTTGGCGATCAATCTTTTTTCTATCTGTTCTCAAGAAGTGTAGCAAATTGTTTTTTTTTCTTTTTCCGAGTACCAACTGTTCTTTAGTTTTGATTGCATAGAGCCTTCTCCCTCTGATGAATTGGTTAGTGTGAATGTGTCATTCTCCCTGATAGAATCCATTTCCTCTTCAATAGAATTAATCCAAATCTGTGATCGAGTTGAACTTGAAGCTTCCTGAAAGGTTTGTGGTACATTACACACGGCTCGGTAACAGTAGTCAATGTTGATTAGTGCCTCGTCACTGGATTCAACATCTGTTACATAATTCTTTAAAGACTGAGGGTGTTTCCCGTTTCTTTTCAGGTATCATGAAATATAGCTGCCCACATCTACTTTTTTGACTGCCAGAGGATTCATTTTTAGACTCTTGAGCATCATTTGGTTTTTGAGTTGAAACATATCTTGTTCTGTAGAAATCATCATCTACAATTTGTAGGTCTGATGTTCACCTACTTTCTCTGCCACAAACTTCAGTGGGCTAATTTCTCCTGACTTCACAGTTCAAGTTGGGCTTGTCGACTTTGTGCATAACCTTCATCCCTTCTACTACGTCTTGTAATTCGATAACATCTTCAAACATCCTCATAATTACTGTCCCAGGATTTTGTAACCAAGTTTGAATATCATAGTTTTCGCGACAACTATCATCTTCATTATTCTTGATGTTTAATAGTGAAGTCTATTATACACTTTTATGTAGAATTTAATTCTATCCTCATGAATCAGTTCATTTTGGCCCTTCTCAAATATGACGGTCACTCTGTTGACCATTGCTGCTCCAACGGTGAAGATGCCCTGTGGGTACGAAGGGGTGTACAGCACTTTTTTCAGTATAGCTGTCACCGGGTTTGCATCCCTGTCGAATAGGCTTAACCTTCTTTGGTGTTATACCATTTGATTTTGTCCCATCAGCAAGTTCCATGTAATATTTTTCTGGCCGGAATGTGTTGGTAGCTCCCGCATCAACCATCAGTCCTTCGTGATGCCATCCTTATAAACAATGTTCACTCATTTTAAAAACAAATGAATTTCCTTGTGCATCAATTGAATGCTTTACTGTGTCTTTCCTTTTAGATCTCCAAGATGTTTCTCTGTATTGGGCTTTATCAATAATCACACTTCTGTCTCTGCCTTTGTAAAATTTGTTTGGACATGCCTAGACTTTATGCACCCATCCCCTGTTTTTTCTCCTGCTATGTTACTTCCTTTCAACATCATTCTTGAGGTTGAGGAGGTATTTATTTTCATAATGTCATCATTTTGTGCTACAACAGTATTTCTCCATCTTTTCAAAACGGAGAAGCCACTCTTCTAAATCTATAAACGTCAAATCTTTACTTCCTTGTGTTATCTGGACAGCAAAAGGCCTAACCAACTCGTGTAATCCTTTTAAATCATAGCAATTGAGAGTGTCATTCAGATTTCCTCCTACGTCTCTTGGTGTTGTATTTTCCGTCAGAATTATGTAATCTGTAATACTTTCTTTCTTGTTTTTCTGGAGTGACATTAATTTAGTATTCAGACTAATAATACTGGGCTGTTCCTTACCTGCATGATAGTCCAAGAGTATTCATAAAGCTCCTTTTCTATTATTCACAGCTTCTCACATAATGAAGGATAGACTTTTGTCTTCCAAAAATCGAATAAGCTCTGCTTGAGCCTCCTCATTCTTTTTTGCATCTAATTCCAGATCAATATCTTTGGTTGCATCCTTTAATGTGGTGTTTTCTTATCCTAACATATGAAAGTGGCCTAAAAACGTTTTTCCCGAAGATCGTAATCCTTCTTGTCTCCATCAAAACATAATTTATTCAATTATTCTCGGATATCCCTTTGCCTCAGATCATAACCTGTTGTATTTGATATAATTAGGGTTGGAATAACCATCAGATCAGATATAGCAGAGGGATAAAACACATGCGTTGTGATGGAAGAAATAATTTTATTTTAAAAAAAGCCTTTGTATACACAATGCAAACAGCTATCGAATCTGAATAACAAGTATGGATGCTGGAGACTACTAAATTATTGTCCCTGTTTTGTACACATTCCATTAGCAATTACCAAAAATGAGTTGTTTCAGGAAAAAAAAACACTAAAGCTCTTCAGTTATTGAAAACTATTTTACGTACGTGATCAATCTTAAGATAATGCGTTATCAACTGGTTGAAACCCCATGTTTCTGTCATCCTTAGTAAGCTTCATTTATTTTCTGTTTTTAAAAAAACGTTCAGAAAATCTTTATCCTCTCCCTAAATCCCCTAAAAACAAGGTAATCCTTGCTTATACGGATGTAAAATAATGTCTGTATGCTGTATTCAGCTACTGTATTTTCCATCCATATAAGCAGGAATGGTGAAAACCGTATGGTTGTATCTTTGATAGTTCGTTAATCATGGGGTAGTTCTGCAACCAACTTATTTTTCGGAGTGAAAACTAAGTGATTTTTTGTTTATTTAAACTTATGAATACCCTTTATATGTATAGTTACCTTTTCAATATTTGATCAATTTTTCTTGGATTTTGTGTATACGCTACATATATTTCAGTCTTTACCATCATCTTATTAGTTGACATGATAGAAAAAAAAGTAAAAAAAATTAAGATGCAGGTCAATAGTAGATAAAAATTGATAATAAATTGTTTACAATACTTAGTCTAATCTACTATAATAATGAACAGTGGGATTTTTTTTTCTGTTTGATTTTCTCTCTGTAACAATGGACTCTTCACTTGAAGGTGGTAGTTTAGCTGATAAAAAAAATCACCTAGCTGCCATCTGAAACAAAGGACTCTTCCATTGAAATGAAATCAGTATTTTTTAGAAAAAAAAAAAAAAAATTCTAAAATTTCAAATATAACTGAATTTTTTCACTGGCAATGTCTTAATACCATGAATAGTGGATACATAACTAAAGTATGAATAAATTGAAGGAAAGGTTTTAAATTTGTTTGTAGTTTTTATTGTAGTTTTTATCCTGAAATCTTTTTTCGGCTGATACTTCTCAAAAGAAAATTTGTCAGAAACCTGTTTAAGTATATAAATGCACTGTGTGTGTGTGTGGGGGGGGGTATATAATAATTGCTTTACTAAAACCAAAACAAACACTGTCTGGGTTAAGTTGTGATTGAAAAATAACTAATGGGTAGTGTGTATATAAATAATACTCTTTTTACTTTTTTTTTTTTTTCCCCAATTTTCAGAATTATCATTATGTGATATTTTTGACCGCTATTCACTTTCATCTTGATTTTTTAGTTGTTCATGCTATTGTGACTTGATTATTAAAATGAAGGTGAAGAGTAAAATCCACATTACGTGTAAATAGATTAAAAAGAAATTCATTTAAATGTTAAAAGTGAAAATATATATGCAGTATTTTATGAAAAATGAACCAAAAAGCATACTGTACATGGGAATAAAGAAATTCAATTCATACGTATATTTATTCTTGATATTCATATCGCCAACCCTTGAATATTATAACAAGGGACACCTAAGAATGAAGACTTATCTCAGAACTAATTCTTATCAAGATCACTTCTATTCTCCCTAATATTGGGTTGCTATTGTATTAACTTACAGAAGTAAAAAAAACAACAAAAATAACAATGAAGTAATCCCCGTTTATAACGTGTGCTAGGGTTCAAGAAAGATGACCCAGTTATAACAACTGCGGATAATCAAATTATCAATGTATATGAAGTTTTTAAAAAATCCATTTAAATATTGAAAAGGTAAGAATATATAATATATATATATATATATATATCTGAAAATGCATACTGTATATAGGAATAAAAAAATTTAATTCATATAAATATTAGTAGTAAATATATCTATCACCGACCCTTGAAAACATTTCATTCAAATACTAAATGGGTGAAAAAATATACGTGGGGTATCTAACCAAATGATAAGCTTATATGCAAATTTTTCTGTACATCTCAAATTAGATGACCTCATTGTTTGATTTACCCTCCTATTATGACTTAAAAATAGAAATTACGTCATAGAAACTCTCAAGACTTGATTTCTGATCATCTCAAATTAGAACAGCATGAGATGAGTCGAGGCTCAAAAAAAAACTTGAAATTAGGATACTTCATTATTGGAAACAAATTATCTAATGAAATGGCTTTAGGCTCCTCAGTGCTGATCCATCCATAAGTAACCCTGTCATTTTGGACTGGTTCATTCTAGTTTATGAATGAAAAGAAACAGGAATGTGTAGTGTGTGTGTGTGTGTATATATATATATATATATATATATTATACAGATGTATGATCTGACAGATCTATAATAAATTGCAATATATTATGTTGAAATTCACATCTGAAATTATCTTCCGTCTTGACATGGTTGATATATCATTTGGCCTGGACTACATAAATAGAATATACAATTAAAGAAAATTGGACTGCTGCAGGGTAACAAAGTAGCATTGCTCTTACCATTGAGCTAAACAGTTGCTGGTTTTCACTCCAAATTCTCATCTCGTTTATTCATTCATATATATATATATATATATATATTTAAAAATCTTTTTGTTTTCAACATTATCATTGTGTAATTGAAAACACAAATGACAAAAGGTGTGGTATGGATTTGTTCAGATTTTGGCCTATTGACACCTCCACAGATATTTTTTTTTTAGAAATGAATGTTTAAATACAATGCATTAGACACCTACAATTAGGATGCTTCTGGTTTGGGTGGTGTCATGTATAAAGATGTCCCTTCTTTTTTTTTTTCTCAATTTGGTCATAAATAACTGTTTTGATTCTAAATTGATGTGTGGCAACCTTTAGTGACCTCAGAGGCACTGCCACCTATCCTATGTTCAATCTCAAGTTAAATTACCCTTTTAGAATAATTTTCATCACCTAGCATCCAGCCGCTGGCTGTAAGATGCAACCAAGATAACAATAGCCAGTATTATATTAATAGATATGATTTTGTTATCTGTCCTATATAAAGGATTTTGTCATGGGTTTTTGTGATATATATTTTTATTCCTTATTGCTCGTCTCCTTGAAGTGAGAGACATATCTATCATCATTGACTTTTATACTAGACTTTTGTTTGTTCTAAATCAATACCAAGGTTTGATATTAATTTTTTATTATTTTACTGATATTACAGGACTCTCTTGCTAGAGTGCAGTTCTTGATATACTGTGGGTGGTTGATCCAGAAAACTAAATAAAAACAGAATTTTGTTAAAAGGCTCACTTAATATGACTAAAATATTCGAATAACATACATTTAAATGGTGTTTTACACATACATTTCTTTTTTACTCGTAATTGACTTTTGATTACTCGCAGTTCTGTTATCAGTTTGTCTTTCTTGAATCCCAACACCCACGTTATGAAGGGGGGGGGCAATTGATTATTATTTTTGTTTTTACTTCTCTAAGTTGATAAAATAGCAAACCAAAATTCGGTACTATAGAAGTGATCTTGATAAGAATTAGTCCTGAGATAAGTCTTTATTTTTGAGTGTTCCCTGTTATAATATTCAAGGGTTGGCGATAGATGAAAGACGGCAAACATTGTTTGTGTGAAAACTAAGTAAGATTTGAACAGATAATATATTACAAAGTTTACCAAATTTCAGTTTATAAAAAAAAAAAAAAAATTTACATCAATGGCTCAACCCTTAACAAACCATTACACCATTAGATACACTGTGTCTGAACTCCTGAAGGGTGGAGGGGGGGGGCAGCTCAAATTATAAAAAAATGAAATGTTCTGTCTAATTCATTTTAATTATTTTGTGTTGGTTTGCCGGCACAAATCAAATCTATTTCTTAGTAGTGGTAGGTTTGGAGCTGTGTCACCTCTGTCATCAAATGAGCTTTTAGTGTAATAAAACACTGCTCAGCTGGAAATTATCAGGTTTACAAATTCAATTCACTTTCTATTTGCATTTTTCTAGGTGAGTTGGTGATAATATAGCTATAAATGATGTGGTCCACCAAATTCCTGTGCTATAATGAACAAACGTCATATTGGGAGATGCCTGTAGTTGGTTTTCAATTGATTCAAAAAATATATACACTGTGAACTGAAAATTTCTTTATTAGAAAAACTGTTTTGGTTTTTTGTATTTTTCATATAGAAAATGAAAGTTTGAAAATTCTATAGAATTAAAAATCCTAAACAAAACTATCTTTGGTTATCATCATTATAAATAGGTTGTTTGTATTATCCTTAACGTGCGTGATATTCATTTTGTCGTTCTATTATTACAATTAGAACTTTGATTTTCAAAGCCGGTTTTGTTCGTCACTTAATAGAAACCGTCATGTAACCAATGTCTTTTAGCAGCATTCTTTGTTAGGGCTGAACAATTTAAAAATCAGAAAAAGGCTGATTAATGTATAAATTACTTCTGTCGCCTTTTGTTGTGCAGTGATCTTTCAGAAAAAAGTCAAAATTTAAAAAAAAAAACTAGCATGAATGGTGCCAGCTCCAAACTGAGAGACCAATTTAGCATAAACCTACATTGTAAATCAACCCCTTCCCCTAAAAGCCTTCCTTAAAAAACTCTTCTAGACATATCAAGGAGTGAAGATTTAAGATTTTAGTCCACTTGCTGCACTGGTGTGGCCTGTATGCACAATACGTATATACTTATGTAACGAAAATGGTGGAATTATCCAGAGCCGAAAACATCCGTGAGTGGCGTGCGTTCTAAACAGTGATGCATATAAATTTATTGAGTGTGAACAAAGAACCCTGGAATACGAGTAGTTGCCTTTTTAACCACAGCTCGCTTGCCTGATCTCGGATGAAAACCACAAGATACTAACGCTAAGATCAGTGAAGGAGAACACTTCATTGTGTCGAGTCGTAGATTACACTGTACGCTTGCTCATGTGAGATTTTTTCCAGATGCTTAGTGTTGTTGTACATGCAGATAGTGATTTTAGTGTGTGTCAGCCTGTTGAACATTTGTGACTTTTCCTATCGGTAATTTGCCTTGTGACCTTTTCCAGGTGGATACTTCTGGCAACTACTTGTGTTGTTGCTCACAGTGAATGGTGAACTAGCAACAACTTACATAACCAGCCAAACAAACTTGAAAACCGAAGAAATCTATGTAGACTGTTTTGGTTGACGGTTTCTAGCAATGATATTAATCAACATGCAAGTTTTGATTAGTCAAAGTAACTTTTTTGGAGGATTATTTCATGCAGTCTGAGAAATGTCTGTAATATTTTTTGCGATTTAGAAGTCTTTTGCAGTACTATCATTTGAAGGTGTCCTATTTTGAATACAATTGCATTATGTTAATAAACTGTGGTCCCTTAAATTTTGCAGAGGAATTCAAGTCTCCACACTCGGTCATTCGAAATCATCCTATTTCAGGAAAATTTGTCAAGTCAACATTGAAAAAAACCCACAGGTGCTCCTATGCCAAACTTATTGAAAAATACAAAATATTAGATCTGTATCTTTAGTAGTTTTGATGATGAAAAACTTGGAGATTATGTTCAATTTCGTTGAGATTTTTTTCTGGGAATCTGAGAGAATGACCTGGATAGCTCTGTGTTATTTGACGTGGAATGACTCAAGTTCATACATCTTTTACTAAATCTTTTTTTTATCTTTTATTCTAGCTGACCAAAGATGGTGTGAATATGCGATTAATTCCTGCATTGGATGGAAGTTTGTATCAATATGATGGTGACAATTTGGAAGCCCTTCCTGTCTCCTCTGAGACTCTCCTCAGTTCTACATTCCGGATCAATGATGATACCATGATGATAGGTGGGAAAGCCATTAGGAATTATGGGATTGATATGATTTCTGGGCAGGTGACTTCCTTTGCTTTTTTTTTCAAGATTTTGATTTATGATTTATTTTTCCATTTCAGAATTTTTTTCCGACATGACTATTTTACCAAGAATGAAACCAAATCTAAATGTTTTTCACTGTGCATCAGATGCAAAGCTAAAAGACTGGATATATTTAGTTTCTTTTTTTTTTTTTTTTTTTTTACCGTTTCCTGTTGTGTAGAATACTGCACTCGAGTAGACAGATTACAGATCTAATTATATTCCTAATTTGACCACTTTCTATTAAAACAAAAATGAAAGTTATTGCTATAGTTATCCACTTAATTTTTTTTTTACTTTTTGCCTCTTTTCTCAAAATCCTCAATGAACTAAAATAGTGATGGTGAAGAGTCCTTACCTTATGAGCTGGTATTTTCATGTTTCTTAGGTGTCTTATATCTACCCACTTGAACGCTGCCTTTGCAGGCCATTAGGCTCGGTATAAAGTCACTGCCTTTGTATCATATATTGGACACCCCCCCCCCCCCCGCCAAAGTAAGTAACAGTCGAAACTCTCCTGAATTTGTTTTTTTTTTCACAAATTGGAGCATTTGGAGGGCGTGGTGCTAAAGAAAACTCAGCCCACCAAGTGGTGTTTTTGTTGGGTTACGTTGACATACATTCGAACTAAGACTATTTTATTTTATTGATTATCATGTTCAATTTGCTCCATTCTGCTAATGTTTATGAAAACGGTGATGCAAAATATTCTATTAGGTCTGGTTAGTTGCTCAAAAGAAACCATTATGCAACAAATACCTGTTAGCAGCACCCCATGTGGGGATGATCAATTTGAAAATTGGTAAAATGCAGTTACTTCTCTGGCCTTCCGTTGGGCAGTGATCACTGAAAAAAGGTCCAAATTTTCAAAGAACAAGTGTGAATGCTGCCGGGACCACTTCAGCATGAAATTACATTGCAGATTTTATCACCCACGAAAAATCTATTTCCAAAAAACAAAATAAAATGTTTCTTCTTGACATTAAAGGAGTAAATATTTGAGCCCTCCAGTTCCATTGTTTCTACCTGTACACCTGATAAATACATAGCCAGCCAGACTTGAAAACTGTAGAGACCTATTTTTGTCCGCTGAATTGCAAATCAATTGAGCCTTAGATCTTGTGATACACCAAAAAGTGGATTCATGGTGTTTTTTTTTTTTTTTTTTTTTTTTTTTTTTTTCAAGACTGCATTAGGTCCTCTCGTTTTTCAAAATGTTTACTCATTGAAAAGAAACTTGAAGCTACACTGGAAGTGCTGTTTTTCTGTGATTATTTTATATATTGATTTGTCTCTTCTCCTTATATCGTCAAAATATGTTCTTAATGATTGGGAAATGTTGTGAAATAAGTAAGAGTATATAGGTATTTGACAAAGTTATTGAATATCTAAATTTATAAAATCAGTTTTTAACATGGAAAAGATTTTCATATATCATTACAATATTTTCTAAATTTTCATGCTCTCCTTGATGGTATTTTCAAAAAACTTTCTAACTTTTTAGAAATAAGATATTTATATATATTCTACTTGATTTGCAGTATTTTTTTAAAATTATATATTTCTGCTTGGTTTGAGGTAATTTCTTTCATGTATTATATTTATTTGAAATATTTATGTTCAAAACCCAATAAAATGTGCCAAAGTTGCTTTTCAACCGAAAGAAACAAAAACGTTAAAATCTTTTCAATGGTAATTGTATAACGACTTGGAATTTTCTAGGAATTATGAAATAGATAATTAATTCCAGCTGATCTCTCTAAAGATCTCTAATTGTATTATGTCTCATTTATGTACTTCCATTATTTTTACCTCTTAGAAGTAAGCTACATTTTATTTAAAGTTGAATTTTTCTTTTTTTTTCAGCTACGTTATGCTTGCTCAATGAGTGGATGTCAGCGGTTCGGTCATACCGACACTATGACAGAAGAGGAAGAGTTGATTGTCATTACAAGGAATACTCAAACAGTCCGAGCTGTAGATTCAAGAAATGGCTTGGAAAAGTAATGTCATAAATTCTAATTAAACTTATCTTTATTTCAAATCCTTATATATTTCGTTATTTAAGAAGAAAAGCCCAACTTTATGTCCAAAGAAATGAAAAAAAAAAAAGAAAAAAAAAATTTTCATCAATTAAGAAGTAGAATTAGACAATGTTTTCTCTATCAGGAAAGCATCAATTGATGATTTTTCCTTCTGAAAGTAAATGTTGCAAAAACTAATTTAATTTATTCAATGAGCATTTACTTTTCATTCGTTGTTATTTTCTTTACAAGATTATCATTTTGTACCTCATATAGTAGTATCTAAACTTGAATATTTTGAGTTGATAGTAATCAATCTTTACCATTCATTGTTGTATTTGATTAATGTTGTTTTGATATACGCAATATTATCTGAGGATCAATCAGTCACTAATCAAGGGAAACTTGTACTATCTACGTATTTGGTTTTCTTGATAAAAATGTTGAAATCAACTTCTGTAGGCCTTTATTTTTAGTTCCATTGTGGCGTTACATCTTGAATGCAGTGAATAAAAATATCAATTTGTTTCTTAAGGGCTGCATTAGGTCCTCTCGTTTTTCAAAATATTTACTCATTGAAAAGAAACTTGAAGCTACACTGGAAGTGCTATTTGTTTGTAATCATTTTATGTATTGATTTGTCTCTTCTTTTTAAATCCAACAGATGGAACTTCAGTGTTGGCAACCATGAGGTCAATTATGTTGGAGGAATGCCCAAGAAAGTGATGGAGCCATCAGATGAAGATGATGTTGCTATAGAATCTGAAATTGAAGATGATCCATATCTCTCTTGCCCCGGTAAAAAAAAAAAAAAAAAAAAATATCTTTATTTGTTATTGGGTGTATCTAAAGTATTTTCGTTTTTATGGAGCTCTTGTATGTTTTTTGAAGCTTATGTAATGTTGTTAATGTGGTATCTTTTGATGATTCTAGATCATCTGAAAGTTTTTGAGTGCTGGTGGATGGGTTCCCTACCTTGTTTTTAAGCTGTCATAATCAACATCTAGGTCCTTTTTCAAGGGACAAGTCACTATTGGATACGGTCGAATATTGATTCATTTCACTTCCTGGATTCTGCCAGCAGCTTTAGCAGATTTAAGGCCCAGTTTAAATTGATACCCTCAAATTGCCAGTATCACAATCCTTGTATCAGTATACATTATAGGACAAAACAAAAAAGTACAGCTGATTAGTATTGATAATGTTATTATATGTTATTATGATTTATAATGAATAAAAAGTAGACAGTCTTTAGATGTGTACATGGAAAAAGCTTTGAATTAAAAGTATAGGTACGTAAAAAAAAAAAAAAAAAAAAACAACAAAAAAACGAAAATACTTTTGAAACACCCTGATATAAATTTCTCAATTTCAAGAAATGTAGATTTTTGATAGATTCACTTAAGTACAAATGATATTTCTATTTGACCAAGTTTTGTGTTTTTTTTTGTTGGTTGAGAGAAAAAATATTGAACTAATTAACTTGTTTTTAATGCATCCAGGTGTGTTGCAAGAAAATAAGTTATCCGACAGATGTTTTGTCTGGAGGTTGCGTAGCCAAAAACTTTTTTTACTGAAATGATGTATCATCAACAACTCTTTGAAGGAAGAACATTTCTACTTTTATTTTTTTCCATCTGATTCTACATGTTTGTCTCAATATATTCATATTCTATGTTGCAAAAAGTAGATAAACTGGAATGTGTTAATTAGACTGAATTTTATGTTATTTCTCAATTTTTCCGTGTTTTTTTTTTTTTTTAATTTTTTTTTTTTATATTTTCTTTATCCATTCATCACTTGAAGGTAAAAAATAATAATTTCTCAAAGATAATTTCATCTTACACATTGGATGAACAAGATAATGATATAAAACCGATATTAAAAAATAGTGTTTTGCAAATGATTAGAAATATCCAGCCACAGGACATAGACACCCTTTCTTTTAAATAGATGTTAATTAAAATTGAAAAAATTTGCTTGGAGAAAAAAAGCCAATATTTTCGTCTAAAGAAACAAAAAAACAAATTTTCATTGACTAGAATGGTCAAAGTCTGTGTTTAGTTTGTTTAATAACTGCAGTGAACAAACGTAATTTTTACTGTGCTTTGATTTTTTCTCCTAATTCAATCAATCATCATTAAATTGATTAATTTCCTTTTTGGAAGATTTTTAATTAAGACATCCTTCAAAGTAATTTGTTAACAAACGTAAAATTCAAAGCGACGAGATAACCATTCTGATTCACCATTGTCATATCTGATCTGCTTCTCTCAACTGCGATCACTGCTCTTCTCTGCTTTCGTTATGTTCTCGACTCATTTCTCAATCGTTTGTTATCTAAAATCATTAGGAACCCTTCTGGCCTCAAGGGCTTCCAAGTCACATGTCATTGCCTGTATTCCTGTCTTTAACTTGATTCAGTGCTGCTACTCTCACTCTCAACATCACAGCAACTGTGACTGAGCCTAGTGTAACAATAGAATAAAATTGTAACTGGCAGCATTAGAGTAATGAAAATAAGTAAAAGCTTGTGGGTGTTTGTTTGCTTTTGTATTTGTGTGATTGTTTGTTTGACTTGATAATTTTTTTCTCCTTGTAGTAGATATTGGTGA
Organism: Thysanoteuthis rhombus; assembly: GCA_963457665.1. NCBI lineage: Eukaryota > Metazoa > Mollusca > Cephalopoda > Oegopsida > Thysanoteuthidae > Thysanoteuthis > Thysanoteuthis major. Next base: position 25,178,220 of record OY735203.1, on the reverse strand, counting down.
TATGAAAGAATCTTCCCTGAAAGTGATTGTTCCAGAAGGTTTGGTGCTTTGTGTAAATCCAAATGACCCAAATCATATTCTCTGGCAGCAGAAGGTAGATATTGATTTTCATGCTACACTACCAACTTGTTTTTAATTTTTTGTTTTATCAGGCAAAACAAAAATATCAACCTAGTTAGTAGTTGCAAATTTGTTTGTTTACAGTTGAACAATATATTACAGGGTAGAATCCTAGTTTAGATGTGTAAATGGAGATATTTCTTGTTAGCCTTACTTCATTTTAAGGCTAACACGAGTTATCTTCCCTGTGAAAGAAAATCAGAAGTAAATACATAAATCATGTTGTTATTGCTTTGAATAAATTTTTTTTCAATTTCACACACTTTCTTATACACTTATCGGGAAGTATGTAAAGCTTTGGAGCCTTAGCTCATTCTAAGGCTAACTCCATTTTACACACAGAACCTAGGATTCTACCATATTTTTGCATCTGAGAATAAAGTGTTCAGCCTAGAGTAGATAGTAGATTCAAGAATAAGAAGATCCTATTAGTCCTAAAAAGAAAGGTATACAACCAATGTGTCCTCCTAATAATCACCTATGGAGCTGAAACCAAGAGACTAACCTGCAAACTGAGAAGCATGCAATGTGCACATGGAGAGATCACAAGACAGTACAATATATCAGGGGAAAACAGGAGTCTGAGACATCATAAAATTCATGAGAAAACTCTAATGGCAATGGGCTGGTCATGTTGCAAGAACAGCAGGCAACTGATGGACATCATGACTTCAACAGAAATCACATGCTTAGGAGAGTAAATACATCATGGAAAGATGAACTAGACAAATTCAGAAAGTATTGGCTCTGCGACGCCCATGATTAAGAGGTCTGGCGAATCCTGAGGAAAGTCTGTCCAATGACAGACATTAAAAGGCTGATGATGAGGAATTGATTAAAAGTTTAAATCTTACAAGTAATTGACTTGATGCTATTTGGTATACTTAATTTTTATCCATGTATTGGATTGAAACCTGCTGTAAAATAATTCTGTTGTATAATAGTTTATATTGATACATTAATTACATTTTAGATTGCTATTGTTATCTCTGATATATCTTATTCATTCTTATTGCTTATTTTTTCCTTTGAGCATATTGCCTTAAAAATATCTTTTTAGTCCTCAATATTGATATTATTTGGAATGACACTTGGATCTTTCTCACAGATATATGATGCCAGCAGATCAACCTATTCAGGAAGAACATATTCTAAAAGATATACAAAATAAATGCGACAGTTTATCTGTATATTTTTCTTTTATGTCTTTATTAGCACATAACCCATATAGGTGTCAATGTGCCAGATAGTCATTCCAATGCAGGGAAATTAGACAATATCTAATTATTTATTTCTCTACACTTTGACTCGTTGTCTTATATTATCTTTTTTCTTTATAGCTTACTTCCCCAATCGCGAGTGCTTGGCTCTTCCACCACAACAGATTGAAGCCAATCAGTTTATTCAGTAGAGTACATATTCCAACCATATCAGAGGGAATCAATCCAATTATGTACATTGGTAAGTTATCTACTTATTAATTTCAATTATTTAAGAGATTTTAGAATTATTTCTATTTTTTATTTTCTATTTTTTTTTTCTTTCAAATTAAAATTCAGAAATAATTTTCTTATAGATATTTTTGTCTTTTTGTTTTCATTTTTCTTCTAAATGAATTAGTCAATTTTTTCCTGGACATAATAACTGATGGGAAATACCTCCTTATCGTTGCTGTGTGGTACTTTCACCATTACTTTAACTGGACGTCTTATGGACGGAATTTCAACTAGTTTAGATGTTATTTAAAAGGAGAGAGGGTGTCTTCCAGATTACTCTTTCCCCATTTTATATTATTCTATATGACAGTAAAGTCTTGTTAAACATAGGTGTGGAAAAACTATGTTAGTTCACCTAATCTGTGTTCTCTTTCATCTAGTTCCATTCCAATATTTTCAATTCATTAGATTCTTTTAAAAATTATTTGTTGGTAATCTTTGGTTTTATGTACATGAGCCTACGGTGGTGTTGAACCAGCATACATGGGCTTAAGAAGTCCTACAGAGGTTAAAAAAAATTGAATTTTTCATTAAAAGTATAATTAAACAACAAATTAATGCAATAGTCAAATTAGATGCCTCTCTTTTGTTCTTAATCAGATTTGTCAAGGTATGACGGAAACTGTGCAGCCAAGATTTCAAACTGACATTTCAATTTTTGAGGTGCATCTGTTGATTTTTGATGATAATGGTGTTTAATTATACTCGGAGTCTTTGTATGCTGGTTAAACATCACCATAGGTTAGCGTGTGTCAAACCAAGGATTAATTATTAGAAACTGTCAACCGAGACTGTCAACACAAGGTTTCTTCTGTTTTCAAGTTGTTCTAACTCTATATGTATGTATGTATTATGCATACAGGGCATACTGATGGAGGTAGAGGGCTGCAATTTACTCCTTATGTGTAGAAATCATTTTTTTTTTTTTTTTTTTCTCTGTTCCGACCCACCCCAATAGTTTTTTGTTTTTTTTCTTTATGGATGGGTTCAATTTGGGATATAAGTTTATGATAAATTGGTTCCTTAGTTTGAGTCCGGCAGCATTGAAGCTTGCTTGTTTTTTGTTGAAAATGTAGAATTTTTTTTTTTTTTTTTTTTTTGATTACTACTCCACGAAAGGTGAGGGAAGTAAATTTTCCATTGATCACACCTTTTGCCCAACGTGGCATGAGATGGTTTCTATTGAGTGACTAGCCAGACTTGTTTGCTTTTCTTCAAATCTTGAAAGTACACTTTATACTGCTAAGTTTTTGATTGTCATTTATAAAAGGAAAACGAATAAAAATAGATTATTGTTTATTGACAATAATAATTTATCTTCTGTAACATGAAAATGCAAAGGATTTTCATGAACTTATGATAATCAAAATCCATTCATTCCAACAGCTATGACTCAGTCCTACTAAATCAGAAGTATTTGATCATCTCAACAATTACAGTTAAACCCCTTCTTTTCTTTTCTTTTTTTTTCTTTTTTTTTTTTTTTTGATGTATTAGCATCTTTAGTACTGAAGACTTTCTCTGACTGACACATTGACCTACCGAAACACTCTAACAACTTTCCTCTACCTATCATTATCTTCCACCTTTCTATATGCATACTTTGTTGTACTGTTGACTGCCACTGACTGACATGCTGACCTATCAAAACGTTCCGACCACTCCTTGTTTCCTTTGCCTCTCTTTATCTCCTCCTTCTTCTATTTGCTTTGACATCTCTAGTACTGATGACTGCCACTGACTGACACCCTGACCTACCAGAACTCTCTGACCACTCTTTGTTTCCTCTGCCTCTTTTTAACTCCTTCTCCTTCTATACATATCTGAAAAAGCAAAGGAGAGAACTCGTGTTAACTGTGTTTTTGAGAGTGACATCCCTTGCTAGATCTTCACTCAGGAAAAGATGAGATTGAACTAGCGCATGAATGATCTGACGCATACTTTTTCAATCTCCTCAACAGATGTTACTATTCAGTTTTAATATTTGAAAGGAAAACATTAGAAAAATAAATGCTTTTTGTAAAGCTTTTCACTATTGCATTTATTACATTTTAGGACATCACCAAAATCAAATGTATGTTCAAGTATCAAGTTTTGCCACTAACGAAATAATTGAAGGATCACCTTTGGGAAAAGTACCGTCTGTTTATTGGAAACCTTACCTTGCTTCCTGTGAGTATACTCACTTTCTGTTCACCTTGCTTCTCATGAGTACACACCCTTTGAAATCTTCATAAACAAGAAAAACTTTTTTTGTGTGTCATCTTATTTTAGATCATTTTCAAAGAATCATTTTTATCTTGAATGATACTTTCATTTGAAGAGTTATGATTTTTAGTGAATTTCATCAGATATTCAATTGTTTCTATTTGATTAATCTTTGTATTTAGAAGCCAATCTCACTTTCTTTGTGACTTTTTGTGGAACAAAGCTTTTGCCTGTGTATCCGCTTATGCTAGGTATATGTTTGCGTCTACATAACTATTACTGATGATGATGATGATGTCAGTATTAATTAGACAAAAACAAATGTAGGCATCTTAAATTTTTCATGAAAATCAGGAGAAAAATCTTGCTTTGGGGGTGCTTTTTTTCTTTTTTTTTTTTTTGTGCAATAAATACACTTATATACTTGTACACACACATATATATATATATATATATATATATATATATATATATATATATATGTGTGTGTGTACTTGAATATCTGTACCTTGCTTAAATGAATCATCATAACCTGCATTTACCAGAAGTAATTATCTGAAGATAAGAAAATCTTTCATCTAAAATTATCTAGAAAGATACCAGCTCAAGATTTAGGCATTGTTGGTCCAAAATGACCATAGAGTCCAAGAGGGGCCTGTTTTTAGATGGTGGTTATTGGTATACTCATAGAAATATTATTGGTTTTTGCCCCCAAAATGTCACCATGAGTCCCTGGAGATACACAAACAAACACAAGAGCAAAAAGAGAAGAATCTATGATACACTTGGCTGGTTGGTTGGGCGGTCAGGGAATTAGTGGGGCTATTGTGATTCAATGATATATCCATTTGTAAATGTTCCTGTCATTTTTTACTGGTACTATACTAATAATAATATAAATATATAGCAATAAGTGATGATACTAGAAATAGATATAATTGGTTGTGGATTAAAAAAATAAAAAATTACTGAAAGCCTTTGGCCTTAAAATTTTGCATTGATTAAATATGCAAAGCACAATGTGTATCCATGTTGTATATTTTCCCATAAAATGTACAAGAGCACAACTGACAGTTGCAATGCCTAAACACTTTCATCTGATTAAGGCTTATAGTACAAATTTGTACTTTTGGCCTAATCCCCTTACAGTGAAGTGAACATGCAATGACTATCACAATGCCTGAAGGCCATGGCTCTGCTCAATCACCCTTACAAAATAAGACAAAGGAGAGACTAATGTTTTTGCTTATTTTAAAGGAATGTTTTAATTTTGTTGTTTTTTTTTTTTTTTACATTCTTCTAAGATATTTGCCTGAAGCAAAAAAAAATAAGAAGAAATACAAGTTTAAAGAATGGAAAGAAAGGGTTAAGAATCATTTGAGCAAACATGCATTAAAAAAGTCACTCCTTGGTGGGTTCGAACCACCAACCTCTTGATTACAAGATGAATGCACTTACCAACTTTGCCCCAGAGCGGATGTATTAGATAGGTGATTTATTTTTGATTATAAATCACTCGTATCTGACTTTTAAAATCTTTTTTCATTTCCAACACTAAAACCCTTGTTTTAGGCTTACAAATTGGATAATCCTTGTTTTTTCTTCCCCCCCAAAAAAGATTTGCTGGGCTGGGTTAAATGTCTATGGAAAGTTTTGTGCAAATTAGTTTTGCCGTTCAGGCATGCATTGTGTTAAATCAAATTTTATGTTAATTTTCCCTAAAAACTTTGTATGTAGCAATTTTCAGAGCAATTTCTGTGAGTCAGTATTATTTGAAAAAAGTTACCTACAAAAAGCCTTTACGGGATGACAGATTTTATTGGTTGAATTTTGCATGAGTTATCACAAGATTAAAGTTGTTGGTTTATGTGAAAACTCAGCTTAATCATATTAAGGGAAGGGTGTCAATGAGCCTACCCAATGAATTCATACCACTACTGTTGCAAGAACAGCAGTAGTGCCTCCAACAACCTTTGGGGGTCAGCAGGGTCAAAACATCATTACCACTTACAAAGGGTGCCCCACCAGTAACTTGCGATATCATCTGTCTTTGCTGGTTCTCCGTCCCATTACAAGAATACTACATCCCAGCAAATGCAATTTCACACTGATCTTGGAGTCTGTAAGGTGTCCTTATGCTAGTTATATTGATTATTTGTATCTTACATTATTTCATGGTCATGCAATCTTTTATCCATAGTTTTAATCAAATGTATTGATATGTTTTGTGTCAGGTTGTTTTTTTTTATTCAATGATTGCTGTACAGCAGATTTATTCATTAAGTTGCCTATAGGATTCGAACTCAAACATAGATTTCTATATTCAGCTCTTTCATATTATTGTTGGAATGTCATTTTATTCTTCTAGTTAAAATATCAACTCATTGGAAAATTTGAAGTGTTGTTTTTCCTTATCTTTTGACAATTTAAATGTTTATGTATTTGTATGACCTGCCAGAAATTATTCAAATTTTTATGTAATTGTAGAATTCATCAGTAATGATTCAAATCTTTATGTATTTGTTGGATTCACCAGAAATAAGCCAGTATTTTAATGTGTATTCTACTTTTCGCTGTCTAATGCTTGCTTTTATTCACTGCAGCTCGTTCCCGGACCCCTACTTTTAGGCCCAACAGGAATAATGGAGTCCCTTTGATTGGTAGAAAGACTTTCAAACGAAAAGATCTCCAAAACACAGCTGTTGCAGTTTGGCAGCAGAGTTACCCATTTGGTTAGTTAAATCTTTTTTGTCAAATAATTTACTTTGAAATTTTCATCCTGGAATATTAACATTAAATAAAAAAAAACAAAAAACCCTCATTTCTAAATGTTATAAAAAATATAGTGAAATCCACTCAAACCAATGTGGTCATTCACTTGATGGAATTGCTTGTCTCTAACACAAGAGGTGTTATATGTCATTACATTGAAAAAATGCAAGGTCCAATACGTGGACCAAACTTCACACCAAGTTGAAGAATAGAACACCCATATTAGGTCGAACACAGAAGCAAGAGGAAATCATTTCACTTGGATTAATGTTCAATTATAGAATGTGTTTTGCCCCATCATTTGCCAGAGAATCAAAATGGACGCAAGCATTCAATTCAGTGCACAGAGGCTTGGATAGAATTGAGTAATCCGCAATACTTTTTGTCTCCTTTGACAATTGTTTCCTTTGACAATGTTCATGATGAGAAATCCTGTGCATTCATTGCAAAAATATGCTAACTCAAAATCGCATTTCGAAACTCCTGAAGAGACTAGCATGTTTAGCGAACTGTATGGAATCCAAACCAAGTAACAAATACTACCTTATCTGATTGACTTGTTCCTAGATTTATTTATAATAAAAACTCTATACATGACTGAACACACTTTGGTTTGTCTCACAAGATAATTATCATAACCAAAAATACAGAATAATTGTTCATGAATTTTTCTACCTTTTAATAAACTTGAAAAATTTGTTAGATGAGGAAAAAACTCGCCTAATATTTTAGAAATTTAATTCATATATCTATATCATAACAGTGCAACCCCATTTTCATTCATTTCTTGAGGGTACAATCAGCTTTTTGTTAGCCATTCCAAATCAATAACAAAGTGATTTATTGAACTATGATTGGTCAGCCGGCTCTTACCATGTTGACCTGTGAGCTGGTACCAGTGAGGAAAAGTTGGATTGGACAGGAAAAAATGCTTTCAGGTTTCTAACTCACAAGCTATTGGCAATTTCAGTTTCCTCTTCTGCTGACCTATTAGATTGGTTTTTGGATATTGGATTTTCTGTCCTTCTCTTCTACTGTCTTTTTGAATATTTGGTTTCCTGCATTATTCACTTTAATCTTGCTTTCCTCTCTGCATCGGTCTGTGTAAATCAATATGAATTTATAGACCGATTTTCGTGGCTACTTGATGCAAGTTATATTTTTATTTGATAACACAATTTGCAGTATCAGCTAATAATGTAAAGTTAGTCTTATCAATATAAATAGAGATGGAATGTTATCAGTACAGGTTGAGTATCTCTTATCCGAAAGTCTGGAATTTGAAACTATTTGAGAGTCACCATGATGTTACAAGTGAAAGATTCCACACCTGACCTCTCTGCACTATGAGTGAGAGTGAGGCTGATTTCCAAGGCTTTATTCAAATCATTCTGACTAAACTAAAAGCTTGGTTATCTTTGTGTAACTCTTTAGAAATATAAAACGATATTTACATCACAAACGGCTGAAGATGAAACGAGTCACAATCAGAACAAATTAACAACATTGGTGCCAGTTTATCAACTATTGTCACCGCAAACTTTATTTCATGCGTAAAATTATTAGAAGTATTGTATAAATTACTTTCAATCTATGTATACAAGGTACATATGAAATGTTATGGTTTTTTGGTGGGGGGGTTGTTTTGTTTTTTTTTTTACTTGTACTACCATCCCCTGGATATCTCTACATGTATATGCAATTATTCCAAAATCTGAAACATTTCTTGTCGAAGGCACTTCTGATAAGAGATGCTCAACCAGTAATTTTTCAAGCCTTTTTTCTAAATTGAAGCATAGAAAATTACTGGGAAATTATCCTTGTCAACTGCTTCAGTTTTTATTTACTAAGTATGAAATATTTTTCAATTGGGTTTATAAAATCGTATCTTTTTTTTTCATCACCTCAGATGACGGCTATTACCTCTTCCCTGATTTCACTCTCATCTTGCCTGACAAAGAAAAGGAAGTATATGAAGATTACAAGAGCATTTTGGAGAATGTTCGTCAATCATCACTCATGATTTGGTGGTAAGTCTTTTGCGAGTCATTATGATTTAATATCATTACTTTTTACTTACTATCACTCAATGTAGTGTAAACTGAAGGTATTGAATATTTAAACATTTTCTGAAGAATTGCCTTCAATTGTTATCCTACCTTTTAAAAATTTCTTTTTCTTTTTTCTTGCTACAAGCTGGTAAATTTAATAAAAAAAAAATGAGTCATTTCAAATTATCTGAATCTTTAACCTCAATATTCTTTTTCTTTTCTCCATGAAACCAGATAGAATATCTCATTGTAAATAGGTCTACAAATGAATGATTTCATTCTGCATATTCAGCCATTTATTTTAATATTCTGCTTCTAGCTTCACATACATAGTCAGTCTGGCTGGCTGACTTGAAAACTGAAGAGACATGTGTTGATAGTTTTGTAGTAAGGAATGTTTATGATTTAAAAAAAAAAATATTTTGAGTGTTTGACTGTATAGAATACTCAAAAAAAAAACTGTCAGCATCCTAAGTTTGTCCCCAAAGTTGATAATAGCTTGAAGTCTGGCTGAGAGCACTTGATTTCACACTTTTGGACAATATTAATATTCATTAGATCCAGACACTTATTCTCTTGTATGTAAACAAGAGACATTACCCAAAGAAAAAAAAAAAATTTAATTTTTTCTTTCATTTTTTTTTTCTTCCTTAATTGCCCACCAAAATGAGTTTTTAGTTGAGGTGTCAATTTACATCGTAAATTAATGCCAATTGGTCCTTTAGTTTCTTTCTGCCAGCATTCTCTCATGTTTTTTTGAAAATTCTGACATCTTAGTGATCACTAGCCCAACTAAAGTGAGAGAAATAAATGATAACTTGTAGATGTAATCTTTTAAGTAACAAAGAAATATGACTGAACAATATTGAATATAGAAGCAAGTCTTCATCAGATTTGGAAAACTGCCGAGGCTGTTAGTCTGACATGATGTTGTCATGAGGATAATCTCATGGTAAGTCCTCTGTTTTTGACACATAGTCATCAGGTTCTTTTCAAAAGATGTCATCTTATGTTTCATTCATGGCGTTGCAGATTCCATATCCCTTGAAGCTGTAACGGACCATTATTATCGCTCACTTGAACATTCGTCCACTACAAAGTTTTGTCATTTCTTTATGACTCTACTTGACTATAAGTATAATTCTAGGCAACAGATAGAAACCTTGTTGATATTCAGAAATATATACAGTATTCATTGATCAGCTCCTTTTTTTCCAATTTTTTAATTGATTACCCCAACACAGCATGTTGCTACGAGACATTTTTCATATGATGGTTTCTATTGAGTGATTAACCAGACTTGTTTTTAGCAGCTTGAAATGTGTTAATTGAAATTTTGAATATAATTAGTAAATGTAAAATTTTGTTTATCATTTAATAGAACCATTATTACTTCAAGTGAGACTTTATTTATTTATTTATCATTTTTTGTCTGACAGAATTTACTCAAAATGATGGCTAACCTTGTTTTAATAATCACAGCTTGGTTATAATATGCTCAGTTTTCTTGGACCCCTACACAAACATTATAGTGGAGAAGGCCTGCACATTTCTTATCGATATAGCTGTTTGATTCTTGAATTTTATATGCTCATGAAATTTTTCGTGTAATCCTTATATTTAAAATTTATTTTTCAGGAAAGAGGTGGCTTTTATAAGCATTATTACTTCTGTAGGGTTTAATTTGGTTGTTTTCTGCTTTGCCCGTTTTGAAGCTTCACGTAGAGAACAGTCAGACCCTGTACAAACCAACTCAAATCCTCCAGAACAGGTAAAATCCAATTAGAAATTTTTCCTTTACACTTTCTTTTTTATCTCAGTGTTTCAATTAATAGATTGATCTTTTTTCTATGTCTATTTTATTAAATTATGGAGAAATTTATGTCAGTAGATTTTTAGTTTCAAACCCTGAAAATTATTTTCTTTCTCTTTAAAAGTAATCATCTATCTATATTATAATTTGCCGGTTGTCTGTTTTTTCAGTCATAGTTTAAGGTGAACAACTCCTTGATTACTGAATTTATGTAATAGAAGATTTCTATGTGAAAAAAGAAAAACTAATGGAAATATTTTTCTATCTTATTTTGTTTCAGTGAATATTTAACTGAACAATTAACTCTGTTTCCATATGATGGGGAAAAATTATTTTTATATCACATTTTTATCCTTTTTGCATTAAGAATTAAACCGATTTTATGCAATAAAATTTAATTGCTATAAAGCCTGAAGCCAACCAGTGTACATCTGTATATTTTACTTATTTCAAGTTTAATACAAAATAAATACAAGAATTGTAGTCAACAATATCTTGTGTTAATCTTTCAAATTACAGTGTAAACATACTGATATAGCTCTAGGTATTCCATTAGCAAAGCAGTGGCTAATAACTGGCTGTCAGGCTACGGACTTATTGATTCACATGCATATATTATAATTGGACTATTTTGCCTAGTAAATAATGTAGATAGTAAATGTTACCTATCTTTGGTTATATAGTTTTATGAGAGAGATTATCATTTTCAAATAAATTTTGCAAAGAGTGAAATTATCATGAAAGAGGTATGTTAAATGTTGAAGTTCTCCTTTTCTTCAATTATTTTAACAAGATTAGAAAATTACTAATTTAATGTTTCCAGATTTTTCTCTCCATGTACATTATTTTATTAATTTATATTTTCATTATCTTTTTTTTTTTTTTTTTTATTAAAAAATAGAAGTGTTGGTTGATATTTGTTTTATTGTAGATAGAGTCTTTTAATACAATATTGAGATCAATGTTGGAAATCCTGCCATGTATTTTGGTAAGGGCGATTCACTATGCACTTGTTGCTTATTAATAATACACAGCATTCCCTTGCATTGATGCAATGTAGTTCTAGTCTTTCCTTTCTCCATATTCCATTTGTTTGTAAACTTTATCAGATTTACTTATGGGGCAGGGTTGGCTGATTTGTCCAGAAGGGGAAATAGTGTGAGCTTCATCCCGGTAGCTTATCTAGTATTGACATAGGAAACTGTTGAATTAGGAAATACGGAAAGTCTGGAGATGGAGGTTCGATACCAGCTTCTTGTGGTTGGTCTGCCCTAAGAGTTTGGTATTGAAATGCCTTTCAACTGCCTGCAAGTATTGAACCTCTGCCTCCCGACTTGCTCATTTTCAAAATTCAATGTTACTCCCATGTCTGTGTTTGGTATACCTCTGAGTTGAAACTCGAATCATCTCCCCCTCTAGTCAAATCTGGCAACCCTGCTTTGGAGCCTAAGTTAGAAAAATTGAACTGTCAGGTAGTGTGAAAACATTGATTAAAAAAGTTTCAAACCCTAATTTCACTTACTTATTCATAATTGGATGTATTTACACTAAACAAAAAAAGAAAGACTTACTATAATGACCTGAATTCATTATTGACTTCAAAGTCAATATCTTGTTTATACACCCAAAGTTGATTGTAATGTATGAACCAATTTTCAGGTTTTTTGAGTGTAAATAAAATTTGAGATTTTTTTAATCCAACTGATCCAGTAGTAAAAATAAATATAGAAATAAATGAAATGAAATCGATTTAACATAATTAACTGCAGAATATATTGAATATTGGAAATGATATTTGCTATTTCTTATTGTTTTTTTGTTTTGCTAATGGAATGTTCAGCATTTCAATCTGTATAGCAATCTCTACCTTTAATCTTCAGACATTAATTTCTACATATTTGTCACATGAATAATAAAATCTCTTGTGGCACAAATTTCTCTTATAGTGTAAAATCTACAAATGTATAATGTGGATGTTTTGGTTTCATTTCAAAAAAAAATTGGGTGCAATAAGTGCTCTTCTTTAAACTGTAGTAAAAATGTGGATTCTCTCATATCTTAAATCAATGTTTCTTGAACTGGTAAATGATTCACCCAAGGGTGAATTAGGTTATTTTGGGTATGAATGATACAACAAGACTCAATGACTTTATTTGATCTGGTATTTATATTTTTAAAGATTCTTAATAAAAGTAATTCTTGCAGTAAACATGTACAATAAGAGAAAACATTTCTCAAAATCTAATTTCAAGTATTGAATTTATATAGTTGTTTCACAAATTTATATAAACTAAAAAAAAAAAAAAATTGTATAATTTTTCGTATTAAATTTTTAGTCAGCCAGTTTTCATTACATGTTATTTAGATGTTCACAATATATGAATGAAATAAACATTCAGGAAATGAGCTAATTTATACTTTTTGCTCATGATACAAAATGAATCAAAATTATACACTGAGGAGAATAAAGATAATAGTAATAAAAAAGATAAAGACTTGCAGGTTAGTGACACTGAAATAGTTCAAGAAACTATGCCTTGAATGATTCTGTGTGGATGAGGTCTTACTAATGCAGTAATTGCTAGTGATTTTTTGTCTTTCAATTCGGTTATTGGCTAATTTTTTTTTTCTGATTTTGAAAACCCAAATTATATTATGAGTGCTTTATTCGATCAATTCTTACTTATTATATGTTTTATTAGAAACAGTCAATATCAAAACTGTAAACATCATAGGTTTCTTCAACTTCAAAGTGAGTCTGGCTGTATGTATCATGCATACAGACAGCACCAATGGAGCTAGAGAGATGAAAATTTAAATGTTCACTCCTTACTATGTCTAAGAAAAGAAAGGCTCGTTTTTTTTTGGGGGGGGGGGCACCTTCGATAGGTTTTTAGTAGAGGGTTCAATTTACAATGTAAGTTTATGCTGAATTTGCCTCTTTGTTTGAAACTGGCAGTGTCTGTGCATGTTACTTGAAAACAGGTTTTGCAGTTTTTAATATGAATTTTTTTCATCCAATATTAGTTTTGCTGAGAGAAAAATTTGAACTCTGTAATTAAAAATCTTCTAAATTAGAATAGCTGTTATAAAGTTAGGATTTGAAAATTAGTCAATTTAATGGTAACTTACCAGATTTGAAAAAAAAAAAGATATCAATTACTGTTTACTTGAAGTATAATGAAAAATACATTTGTTTATAGTGAATGTTAAAGGTCATGTTCAGTCATCTATCCTTACTAATAAGTGATGGATGCTTGCTTAGATTTATGAGTGCCTCATGAAAGTGATTTCTTAACCCCCCCCCCCCAAAAAAAAAAATTCTGGGTGAAAAGAGTAAATGTTTAAATTTTCAGCCCTTCAGCTCTGTTGGTGCAACCTTCAAAATACATATCTTGAGCAATTAGGATTTTTTAAAAGCTACAAAAAAGAAGAAGAAAAGAGAAAAACGCACAAGACCCCTGCCTTTCAACCTACCCACTCAATAACCCACTTTGTCCTCTTATCTCTCACCTTAGAGTTAACCCCCTGACAGTTCCTAGGGCAAAAAAAAATAATATGAATAAAACAAGAAGCACAAATCCATTTCTCTCGTTGACCCAAATTCACTGATTTTCTCTGTTCCAAGTTTCAGTTTTTTGGCATTAATTTATATTAAAAGAAATGCAATCCACTTTTTGTTTGTAATAAATATAATTGGATCATGTGTGGAATAAACACCCTAGATTTTATCTAACTGAAAAGTTCAAATTTTGAGGCTGTACTGTAATATGTCAAAAGTCTTAAAGAAAAGTAAACAAATTTGTTATTTTACCCATGATCTCTATATTTATACTTAAATATTTACCTCTACGATTCATCCATACCTTCCACGGAAGTGAAATTGGTAATTGTCAGTGAGTGCTTTTCTGGCAATTTTTTTTCACATCCTTTGGGTTTAAGGTAATCTTGAGACTTATTTTCTAAATCGAAAGTGAGCATTTGGTCATTATGGTTATTAGATTATTCATTGTGTTTTTTCTTTCTAAGATAATAGTTGGTTCTCTATTAATTTGTGAGGGAGAGAGAATTGAATCAATTTTGGTTAGCAATTTCCAAAAAGTAATCTGCCAGAAAGTATTCGCAAACACATTTATGCACCAATCAAATCTAAGTATTCGGGCATCCATGAACTTGAAATATTTTTCCTAGGTAAATCAGATGTGTTCTTTCAAATGAGCTTAAATTCAAGTTACCAATTAATGCAAGCTTTATGTTACTCAACTTGAAAAATATCTTGCCAAAATTCTACAATAAATTGCAATGAATAATCCTAACATCACCATTCTAGAACTTTGGAAAAAATGTTTGAAAAACATGGATTCTAAACTCACTTTGATTTATAAAGCTCTAAAAAGGTTTGAGAATGTTGAAAATTCAGATTGCAGAAAGTATAACTCTGGGGTCTGCAAATTGAAGTTTGAAGACAAGAATGCGATTTAAAAAAAAAAACTTAACCATCAATCAAATGTACCTGCTCATAAGGTCGGGATACAGTATGCTCCAAGTCACAATACTACCATAAAGATAATGAATGATCATTACAGAATAAAATATAGAGAAAAAATGTTGGTGATAGTTGGTGATGTATAGTGATCATGAAATGGCTGAAATTAATTAGGACTGTAACTGGGCAAATTTCTCGACTGTACTTTTTAGGACCAACAGCTTGTTTATTTGTAATGGATGATGAAACCGTTACAATTAATGATTCAGCAACATTTTCTGAACTCTATTGAGTTTTCAATGGTCTCAAAATTTCCTACCAAATTTCGTATATGGTGTGTCATTACTGAAAATGCTGATAAATGATCTGAAATTATATAAAATGGAGTCTCCTTAACGTAGATTTGTCCAATGGATGGAAACTAATGGGTTTTAAAATATCTGTAATGTTCTGGTCCAACAAGCATCATCTTATGAAGCTGGGTCTGTGTTGCAATATCTTGATTCCAAACAAATTTGCCGTACTAAAGAAAAAGACAACCGTACATATTTCTGCCAATGCCAAGAAACGGAAACGAGTTTAGTGCATTGGTTCAAGTAGTGATGGGAATATGTCATGTCATTTTACAAAATATTACCAAGAGGTTCTTGGCTTACGTTAGTTACAAATGCAACGACGCATATTAGAATGGACTATTTTCAGTATGTCAATGTAGAATATCATGTAAAATTTAATTTAAATGTTTATCTTTTCTGCAGAAAAGTAATTCATGATTTTGTAATATTTGTGATTAAATTGACCATATGTTAAAGAAAATTATGCAAAACAACTTTTCTCAAATTCGTTAATTTCACTACTTTTTTTTTTCTCTTATCATTATCACTTGTAATGGTTAATGAGTGCATTTTTTTCTCTTAATCAGGATGAAGCTAAGGCTGAAGAAGAACTACTTGCACTAATGAAGAAGAAGGAGGAAATCGAGAGGCCAAATGTATTAGCTATAACCAGTTCAATTGAATATAATTCTAAGTAAGTTGACTTTCTTCTATTTTGATGCTTAATTTTTAATAGTGATTATTGAAATCATTTCATTCCTTGAAAATTTTGTCATTTACTTGCCACCATCAGTTTGGACCATTTTATTTAGTCTTTTTGGCAATTGAAGAAAGAACAGCGTAAGTATGTTCTTATCAATCTTTGGGCTTCTTGAACTTATTGGCAAATGTGATATACCATGTTGATATTTGAATTTAGTGCTTGAACTTTGGCTCTATTGAAGATAACAGTTTAGGCGGCTGCCTACTTTCCACTAGGAAGTTTTCATCCTATATTATCTAATAATGACTGAGCAGGAAACCCATTTAACTAAAACTGGTTCCCAAACTTTTTGGGTTGCCACTCCTTTTGCTCCTTGGTCAAATCCCTAGGGCTCCCTGGTACACCCACACAATCAACTAACACACGCCTCTTCAATTAAATCTTTATGATTGAATGGTATCTTCATCAATATGTGTCAATTTTGGAAAAAGTCCATGATCATACTTACCTGGAGCTTTGGCCTTTGCTAATGTGAAAAATCGATGACCATCAGAGTCCTCTGCATCTGCTCTCTGATCTGAGAGGCATGTGTCCAAACATTCAGACATTTAACACTGACTTTGGACCACAAAATAAATATAATCACATTGAACTTTTAAGTGACTATTCCATTAAAAATCATCCCTCAAGGAACAATGACATTGATTGCTATGACAATAAAAAAAAAATGCATTAAAAACAAAAGAAATTGTGTTGTAATACTTGGCATACCATAGCCATCAGATTGATGTAAAAACAAAAAAACTTTCCTGTACCAGGAGTTATATGGAGAGTCAGAGAGAAGCTGGGTGTGTCAAATGTAAAACAATAGCTGAGAAAGTGTCTCATATTATCATTGAGAAAAAGAGTTCTTTTTTTTTAACTACATTTTATCTCAGCAGTGAGGGAAGATGACCCCATTATCCCAGGAGTGTTGGCAATTTGACCCTTTTTGTGCTTTTGCAGTGCAAAAGTCACTAAATTAGGGCTTCTTTTTGACAATTTATAACCATTTTCAGCATCTTTTTGCTGTTTTGCCCCAGCCCTTGTTCTGACCATTTTAGCATGTTTGGGGGATTTGGGGCGATTTTTTTTTTTTTTTTTTTTTTTTTTTTTTGTCGTCAAACTAACGTGAAAATATTCTTTATTTAGTTGCCAACATTGATTAATACACAGGAAGGAAATAGGACTTGTTTTTTGAAAACATATTTGTATAAATACCATTACTAATGTATAGAGGCCACAGAGTGATAGGTTTGTGACACCACTCAGAGATAAGTCAGTAACTTGTAAGATATTTGTTTGAAATTTTTTTTGTGTGTATTCATTGCATGATAAGCTTTGTGACAAAATGCTACCTTTTACTATTTAATCCGTCTTTGGTAGTATTGTGCTAATTGTAATTGATTGGTATTATCAATAAATATTCAGAAATGTAACCAAATCTATGCAGTATTTTAGTTTATTTAATGAGCTCTACAATGATATATAGCATGATGGGTAGATTTGAATCACTCCCCAGTTACAGTTGTTTCAATAGGCAATGGGAAATATGGGTAATTTTGGAGCAATCACTAAAGGGTTGATTTTATTCTTTTCAAAACCTACACGTTACTTGAGCGCTCCTACTTATTTCTGTCCACAAAACAAAGAAAATGATTGCATTTTTTTTTATTATTATTGGAAATTTTATTCTTTATTTGTTCCAGGTATTACACAGACTTTGATCACTTGGAGAAACTCAGTCATGGTGCATATGGTGTGGTTTTTGTGGCTAAAAACAAATTTGATTCCTGCCTATATGCAGTAAAGAGGATTTGCTTACCCAAAAGGTAGATAAACCTGCTATTCCATATACATATATATATATGTATAATTTTTTTTCTTTTTTTTTTTTTTCACTGATTCTTTTAAACTCATTTACACAACATGAGTGAATAGATCTGTGAGACAAGCTCGTTAACCATTGTATCTAGCTATTTAAACTTAGCTAGGTTTGATGCAAGGCCATAAGTTTGGTTTATAATCAGGCTCATACTCATGGCAGCAATAGTCTACAGGATGATACACCTGGTTTTCTAATACTAATTGATCTGTTTTTCCTAACAGTCATTGACTGCTCTCCTATCATAAATATTTGTCTTGTAGACCACTGGTTTGCTTGTGAAGTGATTTTGCTGCAGGTGCCCTGCTTTTTGGGGGGCATTGTATAAACTTGGTAAATATTAGTTAACCGTATGAAGTGCTGTTTCATGTCGAATGTATCAGTTAGGTTCCTTGTAACAAATGGTTGATAAACCTGCTATTTTCAAAAAAAAAAAAAATCTTTTACTGATACTTTTTAATATTGATTATAATTGAATCAATGTAAGTATTTTATGGAAGCATTAGTTTCTATAAGACATTTCTGAATGGCAGGAAAGGCTAGAAAATATACAAATAGCCTAAATACAGTTGTACCTTTGTTTTTGTTTTTTTTTTTTGTTTTTTTCATTTGTAGTACTGATGGCTGTCACTAACTGACATACCAAAAGACTCCCACTACCCCTCGTTTCCACTCTCTCTATATTCCTGAAAGTGCAAAGGAGAGGACTCACTCATTTATGGTCTGACTTTCAGGCTTATTTTAATCAGAAATTATCATCATATAATGTTCAATCTATGTAGTCAGTATTCACCACTGTATCAAGTGCATTGACAAGGAAGGAGATTTAGTTGTGGAAATTGAGTGCATCTATGGTCTGACTTTCAGGCTTATTCTACTTTTCTTTGAGTGTTTGAATCAGTAAACCATCTAATTACTACTCTTGTGAACCTGAACAGGAAAGGTTTTTACAAAGTTACTCGCTAAACTATCTCAAAGGTTATTGCTATGTACTCACTAACAGACTAACGGTCAGTTAATGCTGATAGTCTAATATTACCAAAACCCAGTGATGAGAGATTTCACAGTAGTTTCTAAAAACAACTTTGAGCTGTTTAATCAATACATACAAAAAGTTAATGCTCAGATATTGGTGGATCAATAGTCTGTCACCAGATATGTAGTTATTTTGATTATGTAATGCTCAATCCATGTGGTTAATATTCACCACTGTATCAAGTGCATTGACAAGAAAGGAGATTTTATGGAAAATTGCTTTTTCCATTATTGAGCTACATGCTATGTTTTTACAATTTTTCACACCAGTCTTTAATCTCTTTTTTGTCTTGTTTTCTAACTGAATTTCAAACACTGTCTATAATTTTGAAGGGTCTTTTGTTGTTTGAGTCATTCATGACATCCGAAACGTTGTCAACAACATAAGCAACAAGGAGTTCAAATTGTGCAAAAAATTGTCTGAATACTTCATTTTGATTCCTTTTTTTTTTTTTCTTTTTTAGCAATGAAAGTGAAGAAAAAGTGATGCGTGAAGTGACCACTTTGGCCAATTTGGATCACGTTGGTATCGTCCGGTATTTCCAGTCTTGGTTTGAGTGCCCACCACCTGGATGGCAAGAGAAAAGAGACAAAGAACTGGGATCCAGGTGTGCATTCAATAGACTCTCTAAATCCCAAATCCCTGTGAAATAACTGAAATCCATTCTATTTCTGAAAGACCTGCTTGTTTGTGAACATATTCGTGTAAAGTCTTTTCAATATTGAAATTGCATCCATTTTTAGAGATCTCAGCACTAACACTTTGACAAATGGTTTGTTTTTGGTTTATTTGTGAAAATAAATTTGTTCAACTTTCGTACAATTAAAATCCACTTATTTTTCACTATGATTTTTGTTGTACGAAGGGAACACTTCGAAGCAATATATATTTCCGATATATAAAGATATATTTAAAGAAAGTTCTATTGATTTTTGTCTTGATGAAGATTATGAATCGATAAATTTATACAACTAATGCCTCAGGAATAGCACATATGTCTCCAACAAAATCCTCTTCTAATGATGACCCTGAGATCAGACATTGTTTCAGGACTGAAGCCTCATTACCACTTACCCAGGGCCTCCTAGCAATATCTCACAATACCCCCAGACTTTGTTAGTTCTCCATCACAGTGTCGGAATGGCAGATCCATGTTGATGTTGCCTCTGCCCTATTTTCCTCTTTCTCTGTTGATGATAATCAGTCTCCCACCTTAAGTTTATTCATTTGCATCCCCACTACTACAAATATGACACAAGGTTGGGTTTGAGGTGAGATCGCGCATGTTTGAGAATGTGCGGGCTCAGGGTGCAAGAGTCCTTGCGTATGATTTTGCGAGGATATCGGAATAAGCTTGAATTTGTTCACAGGACAAATCCTATTGTGCATGAGTCCCCCTTGCCTTTGCACATGCGTAGTCATTAGGGCAGGCTTGATTTGGTTTACGGGACAAATCCCGTTGATGCTCTCAGAATGAGTCTGAGCATGCTAGTCAGTGATTCTGCTATAGGGAACAATCCCAGACAATGGTCAATTTCTCAGCCCAAGGGTGTCAAAGAAGACACTACTCTTTGATCTCAGCCTAAAGGCCGAAATTGTAGATTGTAAAATTGATTTGAATACTTCAAGTGAATGTCATTGTAATCTATGAAATGTTGCAAGTTGAAATATTCAAGTAAAGATTTTCCAAGATTGATTCTGAGCTTTCCTGTTTGTGTGCTGTGATGGAAAAGTATCTATCGTTGCAAGGACTTACGAAATTTATAAAACTTTTCTCACCATTGTTTTTCTTTTGTAGTGGCTGTATTACTCCATCGATAGTCACCCTGAATACAACCCCAACAAAACCTGATTCTGATCCATACATCATTGGAGGTGGATGTTTGAACCACAATCCTCTCCGTGCATATAATGACTTTGATTTTGACAACTTATCAGAAAGAAAAGTGAATGGCTTTACGGGTGAAAGTGTGAAATTTGGAGATGAAAATAGTAACCAGGAAGAAAGTGGTTCGTTTAGTTTCACTGAACCTATGTCGTTGTCCCAGCAGACATCTCCAACGGAGGAGGAAGACTCTGAAGAAGAGAGTGAAGATGGGAGATATTCTGAATTTGAGAAGGATGATTCCAAGACAGACGATTCCTCAAGCATTGTTTTTTTCAAAGATTCTGGCTTTGAGAAAGGAGAACAATTATTTTCCTCTCCCTCAAGTCAGGTGTATTCGTCCACTGATTCTACCTCAGCAATCTTAGATGCGGAAAAGCCATGTCAAAAAAGTAACACTTCTGGCTCGAAGCCCAAAAGTAAAGACAGTCCCAAAATGTATTTATATATTCAGATGCAGTTGTGCAAACAGGAAACACTTAAAGAGTGGCTGAGTGAGCATACGGATAAACGGAATTGTGAAGTGGTTTTGGATTTCTTTGATCAAATTGTCACAGCAGTGGAATATGTACATAAGAAAGGTGTTCTGCACAGAGATCTGAAAGTAAGTGTAAAATCTTTGATTCTTTACTGGAGTATCATGAGAGCTTTTTTTATTGTCTTTATTAGTAATAGCCTTTTCGGTTAATATACTCGTTGATGAGCATTTATCGACGTGTGTATATGACACTTTATACACTCTTCAACAGTATTCTCCCTTATGGCACATGGATCTAATTAACGTTTCTGCTGGCTTGGAAAAGATTTATGTCATTCTTTGGCAATGAGATTTGAATATACATGACACAACCAGTATTTAACCACTAACAACATTATGCTTTTTTGCCAAATGTACTTGCTGAATTATGACATGGGGAAGAAAAACAAGACAGAAAAAGATTTTTCTAATGAGAAATATTGTCTTTCAGGGATAATGGTGTTTTTTGTTCATTTCTTTTCAATCAAGTTTGAATAAGACCTTATTCAAATATAAATGATTTTTTTGTATGTTTATATATATATATATTTATATATATGTGTGCATATATATATATGTATGTATAATATATATGAGTGTGTTTGTGGAATTGTTTATGTTGAGGCCGTTTTTAATTCGTATATGAGTAGATGCGTGAAGACTTGCATTCTTGAACGGATATCTATATGTGTTCAGATTAGGGACACACTCCGGAAATGGTATACAGAGCACATCCCCAGCATCAATGATTAAACATGTATCAAATATGTGACTAAACTGACATATGCTGTTGTATGACTGTGTACTGAGTATTAACCAGATTGATGTACACCATTGTATGAGTGCATACTGTTTGTATAACTATGCACCACTTGTCATATTGGTACATTGCAGCACTGATATGTACTATGCACTTCAGGCACGGGTTTGTAGATGTATATATAACTCAGTATCACTTGGACACTACGTCTGATCTGGGTGTGTGTACATATGTATATGAGTTGTACAAATGAAGTACCATGCATGTTTTTATAGGTAAGGGTCTGTGTGAAGATCCCAATATTAGATAAACAGGCATAGATTTCAACAAAGACAGAACACAGTCTTAACTCTCCATTATGACCCCAAAGGAAGCCTCTTTCTTGATTACCATTTTTGCTTCCAAAGCAAAACATCTGATGCAAAATTTGTTTTCTTGGGAAACCCTTTGACTACTGAAATGTAAACACATGCTACTGAAGATGGGAACCCCTCTCAAAAGATGTATAATACATTAACTCATTCGTTTATGGATTAACTGACAAAGAAAGTCTCCATGTACGCATGTGTGTGTGTGTATGTGTGTACGTGTAAATAAAAATCCTAATAAGGGGAAGCAATTCATATGTCTGTTTTTATCAACAAAATTTGATTGGGTTAATTCAAATATTGTGTTTGGAAATTTTTAATGTTGTAAGTCTAATATAAAATATTGTTTACCACTCTCGAAAAATAGATTAACCATGAATCATTTATTTCGCTACACAAATACATTTATGCTTCTGGCCTCTTCTGGAGAATGATTTGATTTATTCCAATCCCTATTTGCGATGTTATTTGAAGTGTGTTTATTTTCTGCATGGGAAACTCTGCCTTCAATTACATAAAAAAACAAAAATATTGTAATAACCAAGATGAATTTTTTCCAAAATCAAATGTAACACAAGTTCTCTTCTCCTAAAATACATGTATATCATATAAGGTATCTATTATTTTGTTATGTCAGTAGTAACCATATACTATCCAACACATATTCGGCTAATATACAGTTATGTCACTATTTATATCTTCTAGCTTAAATTCCTGCCTTATGGGTGTAATTCTAGCTAGTTTCTGCAGAAGGCTTGAATAGGACCTTTGGCTCTAATAAGAGATCAAATTTGCTTTTTCTTTTAAAGATACCTCAATTCTATTCCACTAGCTGCAGTACAGCACTTTGGCTACTTGATATACATAAACAGAATCTGGCTTTTAGTTATTATGGATATAATAGGTTATTATTATCTGTGAGAGTTTGAATGAAGACCCCATGTCAAAAGAAAAAAAAAATTCAATTTGATTAAGATCTGATCACATGATATATATAAGCTGACAGATGTGTACTAATTTACATAATTACTCGATGTGAAATCTTTTTAATCAAGGACTTTTTTTGAATGCCAAATACAGCATTTTTCCTATTTTATAAAAGATTTTTTTTTTTTTTTTTTTTTTTCAAATATGTTGTTCCATTATATTCAAATACATTGATTCATATGGAAGGCATCTTGACATAGCCTTTTTGCAGCACAGTTACCATTCTTATCAGATAAAAAGCAGTTTTGTCGTTCGTTGTAGAAAAATAAATTTTCTTAAAACGAAAAAGCAAACATTTTGACCTCCTCACATACATGCCAGTCCAAATGAATGGTATACAATCTTTACCCCTAAGCTATCATTATGGTGAGTTTAGATTACTTTTATAAATTTTCAGTCAAGCATGAATGCTGCTGGCACAAACTTTCTGAAATTGTTATTGTGACTGACCTGAAAACTAATTTTGAAGGGTGTTTTCAAAAAACAAAACTCACAAAGCCAACTCTAGGATCTCATTAATGACTATAGAAAATTTGATGGCCATATTATCAGATGTTTTCAGCAAATTATAGCTATAGTCTCAACTTTTAGGTTAGCATGAATGCTACTGGACAAAAACTAAGGGACCAATTTAGCATAGATTTCTCATTGTAAAGTAAATCCCCCTCAAAAACTTTTGATGGGAGAGAGGAATTTTCAAAATTAATGTCTAAAAAAAAAAGGATAATTTTAAGAGGAGTATACATGATCATTAAAATAGGGAGCATAATGTTAATAACAAAGGCTATGATGTTGAAAAAAAAGGTGGGGGGGGGGGGCTAATGATAATTTAATATACAACAAGCCTAAGCCGTGTAAAGGAAGATCTTATTGTAAAAAGAAGATCAATTGAGCCCTGCCTCTGAAACCTTTTTACGAGTGGAATTTTCAAGAAACTTACTTCCTAAAATCTTACTTTTGGGTCCCGTCAATTTTTGAAAATCAAACAAACACTGACAACACCCAAACCTACAGTATTATTAATGAGAATGTTTGTTTTTTTACACAAGTACTCAGACTTTTTTTATTTCTTGCAAAATTTTCAAAGTTTTTCTCTAGAAAGTCTGTGAGAATAGTTCCCTTTCGATTATGATAGGGAAAACTGGTCCATCGAATCCACGAATTTCAAGTCTGTGAAATTGGAGGAACTACCATACAAATCATTATTGACGGCTGATATCCTCTTTTAATTCATCAATTGATTGTAATTTCAGCCAGTCTTTTTACATTGATTATGATTCACTTAGAGATTTTGAAAATGTAATTTTAATTAAAAAAAAAAACTAGACCTGATAACCTTTTTTTTGCTTGGTAAAAAATAATTAATTTGTTTTTTTTTTTTTTTTTTTTTTTTTTTTTTTTTTTTTTCAGCCATCAAACATTTTCTTCTCAATGGAAGATGTTATCAAAGTTGGTGATTTTGGTCTTGCCACTGCTATGACAAACTTCATTGAGACAGGAGAAGACTCGGTGATTGAGGGAGAATCTTTGTCCGGGTCTAGTGTTGTTAGCACACAATACAAAAGGCATACGGGAGGAGTTGGAACAGAGCTCTACATGAGTCCAGAACTGGTGAGTTGCTTTTATTTCATGAACAAGCAAGCTTCACTTGTAAAATGATCTTTTGTAGCTCTGATACATTTTTTTTTTCTCTGTGAATCTCATCCTAGGAAAGATTATTAGTAGAACAAGAATCATACTCAGTAATCATTTGTTCATAATATCTGTGAATCAGCTTTTATAAACAACCGACTATTTGATTCGCAATTTTCTGAAAACAATCCACTGAGTTATTCCAAATTCCATGCTTTAATGATGTTTTCAACACCTGAAGATGTAGATTCAATTTCAGAAAGATCTGATAATTATTTTCAATATCTTGTTTCTGAAAGGAATAATGTCTTGTTCGTGAAAATTGATTCAAAAGCATTATTTATGAATAATGATTCACCTTTGATCAAAACTGTTGATTGAAGGTTTATATGGAACCCAATCTTGCAAGTTGAAATCACGTGAAAGATTTTCATGTGGAAAGGATTCTAATTGTCCCTGTCAGTTTTTCATAGAGAAGAGAGAATAAAAAGAATATAACTGAATCAATAATATTTCCTGTTTCTTTTCCTATGTTTGTCTTGTACTTTTGATATCAACAGTGATTAAGGGACAATAGGAATGCCACAGATTCTATGTTGCTAGATAAATTTTACTTTAATTCCCATTTAGGTCCACTGAGTATGCATAACAAATTTGATTGAATGAATTAGATTTTAAGTATTATGTAGAAATAGATGGAAATCAGACCATATTAGAGAGGCATGAGTGAATGCTGAACCGATTTTTTTTTTTTTTTTTTTTTCTTTTGAAAGAGAAACCATACATGAATTTTTGCATACATAAACTACCCATTTGGGGGCTACTGGTACCAGTTGTAAAAACTGAATGAAGTCAAGTTCTAAAAATGAATGCTTCAACCAAAAAAGCAATCATTGTAAAATAATTTAGATTCCTTCTCCCTCAGGAGAAAACTTCAAAATTACCAGAGTGCACAACATCTTTGGGAATCTGGATTTATAGGGATCAAATTAAAGCTCAAAAGGATTCATAGAATTTGAAAAAAAAAGAAATTTTTTATATTTTTCAAGTGTTTCTCTCATGTTGATTAATGTCATCTTTACGATTCTTGTCTGAATTTAGTTGGACAGCATCTATTAATCATTGTGTATGTTTGAACTATCTTCTCATCCATATGTTCATTTATATTTCACCGTGTACTATGAGGACCGAAGATTACATGGCTGAAACATTGTGAATGAATTAACATAGAGATGAGGAAAATAGTCCATCAATACCTTTCACAATGATTTTCATTTTTATTTTTAATTCATATTTCCCTGTTTTGGTCAAGTAACTCCATAAATAACTTATTTGTGGGTCCGTTATAAGTACTAAATCAAATAAAAACCAACTTGAAACAAAACTTTTGATTCTTGAGTGAAACATCTATTCAGTTTGCAAAAATGCCATTTTAAAAAAAATCATTTATGGAGGAATATTCTATAAAAGAAAAACATGATAGAAAGTTTACACAGGTCGAGTGTTACACACTTCGGGACTGTGGGTGTCATGGTTTTAAGTAATTCACAAGTTTTGGGTGTGGCTTAAGCTAGATCTTATTTCAATACTAATACGGCGTTGTCTCATACCAGAGTGCGGTAAACTCCTACTGAGTGCATCAGTCTGGACATTTTTATAAATGATATGAATAAAGTATCATGATTATTTGATTCTTGGAGAAAGCCAGGTTCCAGACGGAACGGAGGTTGAGACACACAACCTGTACTAAACTAATCAAAATCAATAACAGAAATGAAAATGTTTTATGGAAACTCGATGTTGGCCTTGATTAACTTGGGCATTTTATAGTTTAGTTCTGCATTCAGAGAAAATATGGAAGTTTTTGAAAAGCAGTACATTTCTTTGATAATCCTAA
This sequence comes from Thysanoteuthis rhombus, assembly GCA_963457665.1. NCBI lineage: Eukaryota > Metazoa > Mollusca > Cephalopoda > Oegopsida > Thysanoteuthidae > Thysanoteuthis > Thysanoteuthis major. The sequence goes on along the minus strand of OY735203.1, from coordinate 25,151,230 downwards.
CATTTGAAATCTCATGCAGATGAGAGAGAGAAAATAAAATCAGTATCAATCAGGAATTCCTTAATACCAGGACAGCCACAGTTTTAGTAAATGTAACAAAAGTTACTGAGAAACGGTTAGTGTGACCTGTGGAAAATTCTGTGATGTCATATTAGAACAATTATTCTTCAAAAGAATTTTTCTACATGACTTCATATTCTGATATTTTAAGTAAATGATCTTTTTTTTTGTTTTTTCAAATTATATGTATATATGTACACTATACAGAAGTAAGTGAAATAATTAAATATATATATATATATATATATATATTAAAGAAAGTGAAATGAAATATATATCAACTATTATAGAAAATTGCTGAAACATTCCTGATAATCTGAGTGTAGTACCAAAATCAGTCAAAAAGTACAAATTTGGTACAAATGCACCAAAAGTGTCAGCCCTGCTCAATTCTAAATTGCTTGTTTTTTCTTTCTATTTTCTCAGCTTGATTGCAAAGCTTACAACCAAAAAGTGGACATCTTTTCTCTGGGAATGATTCTGTTTGAGTTACTATATCCATTTAAAACAGAGACAGAACGACGGATAACACTCTATCAAGTGAAACGACAGAAATATCCAAAAGATTTTGATCAATTTATTCCTGATTTATTCTATGATGAAACAGTAAGTAAAAGCTTTGTTTGCATTCAACTCTTACAAAATGTTCAACAAATGGTTTTTTGGTGATTTTAGTTTTGTCTGATGAATTCTGTTTATTCATGCACTCACTCACATACACATTTTTCACACACACACTCATACATTATATATATATATATATATATATATATATATATATATATATAAATAAACTACAAAACCATCTGTGGTGAAGTTTAAGTCAGTGAGTAGTGTAAACAGTGAGACTTTAGATGTGTTTGCTGTGTTATTTGCCTCAGACAATGAAGCCAGTGAATTTACATCAGATGTTCTCTCCATGAAATCTGTTTTTTTTTTTTTTTTTTTGGTTGATGTGAAAATTTGGTACTTCTTCAATTTTGATAGTTTAGCTTTAAATCGTGATAAAATCAGATATTGAAAAAAAAAACCCCAAAATAATGATAATTTTGCATTAGATTTGAAGAATTTTTCATTCTAAATCAATTCCTGTCATGTGACACGTATTAAGAGCATGGAATATTTATAGTCTGGGTCTAGGACCCAGACCAGACTTAGCTCAGTGGTCATCAACCAGGTTTCATACAAATTTTTTCTTGGTTTGTGGGGGAAAAAAATGGTTTTTGACGGTACATCTGGAAAATTTGAGAGAAGCTTGATGAAAAATGTTGATGTTAGGTGAAACATATATCTTACCTATCAGTTTTGACAGAAAATGAATTTTGTGAACATTGTAATGCCATTCGTCTACTTAACAAACTCTTATCGTCCGTGGAATCGACTACTTTTATATCATATAGTGTAGCTATGTCACTAGACTCATTTTCTCTTTCTGACATAATTGACATGACAGTTTCTGTTGAGTGACTAACCAGACCAGTTTTCACTTTGGATTTGCAATCGACTTTAATTTATGTGTTCTGTTGTGTGTAAATTTAATATGCAGATGCAATTCCCAAGATCAAAATATCTCTTTGGGACTGAAGCTCCCCTTCAGTCATGTGTTATTGAATGTGATAGTAAAAGTATAACAACTTGGACAGAAAGCATTTTCAACTCAATCATTTCCAACTTAGTCAGATTGCTAAACTTTTGCTTTTTTCATGATTTCTCCTTCGCTGATTAGCAACTGTCAAACAAAACTCCCAGCTTAGGTTTCTTCAGTTTTTAAGCTGGCTGGCTGGCTATGTACGTATTACACAAAAGGGTCACACCAATTGTGCTAGAGGGCTGAAAATTCAAACATTCACTCTATATTTTCTTGGAAAAAAAGTTTATTTTCGTTTTTTTTGATAATCCCGCGCCAAATGGATTTTGAGGAGCAGTTTCAATTAGCAATGTAAATTTATGCTAGATTGATCCCTTTCTTAGTGTCTGGCAAGCTTGTTTACTTTCTAATGATCACTGCCCTAGAAAATGCAAGAGAAGTATCTTACTTAATGATCACCCCCAACATGGCTTGTTACCAAAAGAGGTTGGTCATGTGTCAGTTTCTAGTGAGTGACTAACCAGACCTGTTTATTTTTTTTGTTTTCAAATCTCATTATAATCAGGTTAGGATTGACTTCTACCCTGCTTTCGTTTTCCTACCCTTTATACCACCTCCATCACCCCAAAGGCTAGTTTCCAGCCTCTTCTTCAGAAGACGTACTCCTTTCAACTAGACTCAATTTTTCCATTATTGCTATCATCTGTTCGGGAAATACTTACGGAGATGAATTTACTTGAATATATTCTAATTTTTTCTTTACAGATTGACTTGCTCAATAGACTTTTATCTTCAAATCCAGATGAACGGCCGAGTGCCAGTGAGATTTTGGACAGTGATCTCATGACAAACTTTGCTCACAGCAAAGTGCCTCGTAGATTTCGCAATCGGACTTTGTCAAGCAGCAGTGGTGGGGCACGCACAGAGATAGGATCAGTGTCATGAACCTGAAATAGTGAATTTGGCAATTCTAAAAGAAATGGATTGTGAGGAAAATGATTTTTATAAATCAACAAGAATATTTTTTTTTTTTTTATTACATGTGCATGTACGCAGAAACAAAAAAAAAAATATCACTACACTTTTATGTAATGAAAACAAAAAGATACCTTTATACTATAAAATTGGGTCCAACCAAACATGGAGTACAGAAACATGTTATCTTTTTTTGCACAAAAACTTTCTTTTTTTTTTCTTTTTTTTTTTTTTTTTACTTTGAATACGTATGAGGGTCATATGTGTAAATTTAAACATTTTCTTTCTTGCAAACATTTTTAAAAAAATATATTTTCTCATATATTTTCAATCTTTTTTTTTGTTTTCTATATTTCTTTTTCTTTTATTTAAAAAGAATATGGATTCTCTTGTACATAAAATTTTATGGAAAATAAAATGGAGCAAATTTTTAGAGAAGAAAAAAATTTAATCCGACCACGTTAGAAAAAAAATAATTTTGTAATTAAAAAAAAAATGAAATACAAAAGCTAAAAAAAACCAACTCTACTCTCTCGAGTTTTGTAAAGGTTTTGTGTTTTGAATTCATTTCCAAACTTATAAGCCTGCCATTTTACATGCTTCAAGTGATAGTGAATTTTACTTTTCACCTGAAAGAAAGCTTTATTTTTTGTTAAGTCTTCTGTATATATTATTCAAAATTAGCATAATGCCTCATGCATAGATTAAAATATTTTCATCTAAACAGCAGAATTATGAAGCATGATATGTGAACAACTTGAAATTTACGTATAAATAAATCTATATAAAACAACTTAGAATATGCATATGAATAAATCTATGTAAAACAACCCCAAATATACATGTAAATAACTTTATTAAATAATTAAGATTTTTGCTTTAAGTCTTGAATTCATAAACTGCTTGTAATTGACAGTGGAACTCTTCAATGAATAGTATAAAAATAAAGGAACTGAATTAAAGAGGAAAAAAAATTTCTTGGTAATAACATTCATTTTTTTTTTTTTTTTTTTATAAATCTGAGAATCAAAATTTTGATGCTCTCTGTGCATTCTTGTAATTGTCCCTTTTTAAATCTCTTTAGCAGGAAATGCTAAAATATTATGTAAATTCTGGAATACAAACTGATACTTCACCTATTTTAATATTTTCATTTTATCCCAACTGGATTGAAAGTTAAAAGCTTACAGACCACTATCTATTTACTTTTAGTGATGCCTAGCATGATGGGCTTAATCCTCTTACAAGACGAAAACTTTCCTATTCTTCCATTGAAGGCAAATAGCATCCTCAAATCTTGGTGCTGCATTATCTTTCTTGTCTCTTAAAAAAAAAAAAAGTTATTAAAAAAAACAAAAAAAACCCCACTTATTTGTTATGTTGAAAATGTGTTGTCACAGAAAACAAGTGCCCTTAATACTAATTAGGGTTGCCAGATTTGATCAGAAGGGGAGATAATCCTGGCTTCATCTCGGTGACGTACCCTACATTGTCATTGGAATATTATTGAATTTTGAAATCCAAAGCCCATGTTGGGTGAGACTCTAAATTAAAGCTCAGATTATATCCCCATCTGACCCAATCTTGCAACCCTGACTCTTGATATCGTGTATGTCTTTTCTATAAACTTTGAAAGGAGAAAAAAAAAACAAAAAAACGATTGTGTTCTACAAGAAAAACTCTACTTTTGCCTTCACATTCCTATTTTTTACTAGTAACAAATTTTCCCTAAAAGAAGGATATAATGCTCCCTCAGTTATTTAATTAATGTTTTTGATGTTCTATCACCTAGCAAAAACATATTCCGAAAATCTTTATCTGTTTGTGAGACACTGAAAATGAGGTGTAAAATGACGTTGTTTGTATGCTGTGTTTAGCTACTGTAATTTACATCCAAATATGCTCGGAGAACCAGAAATGATTTGCTTCAGAAAAACCACCATATTTCCCCAACCACTAAAAACCATCACATATGTGTAATAAATTTGAAAATAATGGTCTATCCATTGGTGAAAACTCGATGCTTCCATCTTAATTTGTTTCCAAGTTCTAGAAGTTCCAAAAAAGCATGACAAACAGTCCGGGTTAGGTTGTTCAAAAAAAAAAAAAATCATTAAAAAATCTTAATGAATTTTCAAAACATGTTATCAAATGGTGAAAACCACATGCTTCCATCTTTGATATTTTCTGAGGTATGGGGGCAGTTCTGAGACCAATACAGTTGGTAAGATATTTTTCTTTTCTTAGACTCAATACAAAAGGTATTGTTTGATGGTCAATTTTGGTAAATGAAAGCCGTGTTATCTTGCTGACATTTATTGTTGCTGTTGATCCATCCCATAGCCTTTCATAAATAAAATGGGTGGCTCAAACATACGCCTAAATATAGTCATCTAAAACCTGCTTCCACAATGTGCTTAGCTTATTTGTCATCTTATAAGAGCCACACTAATTTAGGATGGATATTTTTCTTTCTCTCTTTAACTTAATTCAGAAGGTATAGGCTTTTTAGCTTAATATATCGCAATATTGTTGAAATGCTTGGTGGAGTAGGTCTATACAAATCAGGCTATCAACAATGTTTCCACACCATGCTTACTGAATTCCATTCGTTTTGCAGTCTTATAAAATCTACACTTGAAATTTTGTCAGCAGAGTGAATAATTAATTGTTTTTTATCAATGCTTCTCAGTATATCTGATCACTTCTCTAATTCATTGTTTTGTTAATTCTTCAAGGAATTTCCTTTTTCACCATTAGGATTATTAGAAACTGTCTACCAAAAACTGTCGGCAGTTTCTTCAGTTTTTAAGTGATTCTCGTTAGCTGCTTATCTATGTATGTCAATGGAGCCATGGGGATGAAAATTTAAACATTTACTCCTTATGTCCAGGGAAAAAAAAAAAAAAAGTGATCTTTTATTTTTTAATTTTTTGAATTCCATTCCCAAAAAAAGTTTTTTTCGGGATCAATATACAATCTAAGTTTATGCTAATTTAGTTTGTGTCAGGCAACGTTTATGCTTGCTTTATGTAAATTCAGACTTTTTAGTGACCCTACATTAGGTGAGCGTTTTTAATTGGTTACCATAAACATGGCATGCTGCCAAAAGACATTGGTCACATGACAGTTTTTTTTTTTTTTTGAGTCACCAACCAGGCTTGACTTGAGTTTGGATTTGCAAATGACTTTAACTTATGGGCTTTATTGTATATAGATTCAACATCCAAATGCAATTCCTAAGACCAGAATATCTCTTTGGGACAGTCTCTCTCTTAGTCACTGTGTTTTTGAACATAATTGTAAAAATTCAACAACTTGGATGCAGTCCATTCTTGAAATGAATTTATCTCTTGCAGTTTCAACTCAATCATTTCCAACTTTGTCAGATTGCTTAACTTCTACTTTTTTCACAACGGCTCCTTTGCTAATCAGAAAGCATCCACCGAATCTGTCGGCATAGGTTTCTTTGGTTTTTTTAGCTCATCTGACTATGTATGTATTACGAGTACAGACTGCACAAATTGAGCCATACGGCTGAAAATTCAAACATTTACTTCATATATCTAAGAAAAATCTTTTGTTTTATCTTTTGTTTTTGTTTTTTTCAAAAATCCCCCACCATATAGGTTTTTAGTTGAGGGTTCAATCTGCAATGTAAGTTTATGCTAAATTGATCCCTCAGTTTGTGTCCAGGAAGCTTGTTTATTGAAAGTCCAGACTTTCTCTCCAAGTGATCACTGCCCAAGAAAATGCAAGAGAAGTATCTTATTTATTGATCACCCCCAACTTGGCTTGCTACCAAAAGATGTTGGTCATGTGACAGATTTTAGTGAGTGACATACCGGACCTGCTTATTTTTTGTATTCAGATCTCAAAATAACCAAGTTAGGATTATCTTCTACCCTGATTTTGCACCCTTTATATTCTATATCATGGTTAATTCAACCTTTGTAAAATCTTCTACAAATACTAATAATTGTAACTAGTATAATGGAATGAAATTGTACTGATTAAGTAGTATTATAATAATGATAATTAATAATAATAACAGCAGCAACATAGTGTAAAATTTTTAACCTATGCTACTCATATTTTTGTTAGGAAATGATACATGCTTTAAAAAAAAAAGAGTGAGGATTAAATTATTTCACTTAATCCAATACTGAAGCTGTCCAATGAACAAACATTGAAAGTGCTAAAAAAAACCTTGTCCACTTGATGTGTCTTATACATGCATGACTCAACCCAATGCAATTGTCTTCTACAGAATGTAATATTCTCTCTGCATTCTCTATCCAAGTTGCTATTTTAATGTGATCGTCTCTTGATGAAATCTTTGCATTGCAAAAATAAATTGTTTAATTCAATTATATTAGTTTACCTTAACGATCAGAAAATAACAGCAATGAGTAATATTGTAATTGTAATTTACTATTGAAATATCGAAACTATAATATTACACAGCATTTTTTTCATTTATGATATATATTTCTTTAATATCAAACTAATCTAAATGTAAAATTAAGTAAAGATACAATTTATCAAGTTTAACTTGAAAGAAAGCAAATGACGACAGATAACAATTTCACATTGCTAATTATCTGTGGATGAATAATTAACAGAATTCAGTTTTGAGAATTATGTGAAATTTTTGAAAGAAAAGGTTTTATAAGACTAAATATCGTTGATTTTATTGTAAAAGGAATTTACAAACTATGAATGTTATCATTATTTGATATTTAAAAAGAATTCTTCATTGAAAGACCAAATAGAAAAATAGGTCAATCCTTATCCAGAAATGAGTAAGTGAATTTATTTTAAAATATTTGAGCCCAATAGTTTTATAGATGTTTACTTCTATGGTATTTAGTGAGGGTTGAATACTAGATTAGAGAATGGTCTACAAGACTGGCTTTTTTTCTTGTGTTAGTCTAATAATTAAGAAAGTAGTGAACTAAGGCTGCTGATGTTATTTAACTACTGTATTTGTTTTTTTCTTTCCATTTTATTGGCCAGTTTTTGGTAATTCAAATTGAATTTCACATGCTTGATGCATACCCCCACCAAAAGAAAGGGATTTGTTGAAAAGCTATGAGATACAATCCTTTCTCAGGATTATTTTTGGGGTTTGATTTTTTTAAAACTGAATGTTTAACAGTCTTGGAGTTCTTTCATAAACACCTTGTTTTTTGTCAATTTCCATTTTGTTTTGATTAGAATGCAAACCGAAAAGTTCAAGTTTATCGGAGTTAAAATCTTACAACTGCTTTCCAAGTACAATGAAGTCTGCAATTCTTTCTTTCGCTTTGAACTTTTTTGTTTTTCAATTTCTAATCGGGTTGAAGTATCATTGTCTATCTAACTACTATCTAAGACATCTCTGTGTGTACACACCATAATGACCCAAACTAGTTATTGTATGAAGTTGGCATTTGCCAGATATTTCAGTCAGCATACAAAGCAGTGTGGTGTTGAGTTCGAATTTTTTGAGAGGTGTAGTTCTTTAGATATCTAATGAAAATTACACTTAATTTGAGAATCTATGAAGAAAGATCTATTATCTCCCTTGATTTATCTTCAGATGTTTTATATCTAAATTGACCACCTTGTCAAGAACTAACTAAAATATGTCCAAGTTATATAGTTTTGTGTGATGAAAGGAAACTTATTTTACATTACAATTATGGCAGGCTGCTCCACACGCCATAGTCCAGCCACTCCCAAACACACACCTCTGGAACGGGCACTGTTTTGAGAAATTAGATAATTATGAACAAGTTGCTTATCCATATTTGTAGTTGTCAGTGGAGATGTTACTGCCTATTGCATTGGACATACCGGTTCTTGTACAATCACGGAAGTTAAATGACGTCAAGCCTAGTCAATACTTAGATCGAAGGCTGTTTAGGAATACCAGGTGCTATAAGTAGTTGGGGATACTGATCTCCAAATATATTGAACATTTTTTTCCTTACGAAGCCTTCAGCAGGAGGAGGCAAGTGGAACAAGGACACAACACCTCCTCCATACTAAGCACCTTGACATATTAGCTAAAAGCTGTTCATAGTCAACAGGGGTTTCAGGTGCAAAAAAAACATCCTATTCCCAGGAAAATATAAGGGGATTGTACATATCTTTCCTACAAACACTGACAGAGTTAAATTTCAAATGGAAATATTTGGCGAATTTTCAGTTTATAATGAGTATTAAAAAAAATGTGATGTGGAGAATTCTTAACTCAATCTAGAAGACACTATATCATTGTAAGATCAGATATTTCTCATATTTTGACGAAAAAAGAGGAATTTTTTCAATTATTTGACATCAACTATTTGCTTTGAATTACAAATTGATACAAGCAAATGATTTTGGAATTTACAAACTGGAATACCAATTTGTAAGTTTATAATGGAACATTTCATTAGTTTATTTGTGGTTTCTTTTTATTTGATTAAAATTATCGATTTTCTAGGATAAGTCAGGAACAGTGTTGCTAGAGATGGGGAGATAATCTGAGTTTTATCTCTGAAACTTGACCTACACAGATTTCAGAATAGCCCTTAGGAATCAAACTCTTGAGGTGGGCATCGAACCCCTGCACCTAGACTGGCCCAGTTTCTAAATTCTATTCAAACGTCTGTGTTATATCTCCTTCTTACAACTCTTGTCTGAAATAAGGACTTTTGAACATCTTTTCAGTAGCTTCTAAGACCAACATAGCCTTTGTGCTGTTTGATATTAAATAACATTGATCAAGAGAAAAAAAGGTTGCTTTAAGCTCTTACTCAACTCAAACTAATTGATATAAGCTACTGAAATTGTTGAATTTTATTTGGTAATTACAGGTTTCACCACTTGAAAAGGGGGTCTCTCTCTTGGCATTGAAATAGGGTTGAATTTGGAAATGGAGTAAATCTGGAAGCAGTGATTGAATACCAGCCTCTTGAGGCAGGCATTCAGAAAATGACTTTCAGTACAAACTGGTTTTGTGTGTGCTACCTTCTACACGGGTTAAATATTTGGGGATAAAATTTATCTCTTTATTACAATATATAAAGCTTGCTCCAACAGTCTTGTTATCTTTACATTCTTGGGATACATTAACTTTAATACGTAATTTCTGTCTACTAGCTGAATTTGAAATTTATTGATATGAATAAACAGTATCTTACTTTTTGGAAGACCTTGTTCATCTTGTGTGTTCTTGATGGAGAGCTCAACTTATTGAATTGTTAATTTAGTCCTCCGTAATATTTGGAGAAAATCTTGATAAGGAGTTGAAAAAATTATTTTTGTAAAAATTTATTCGGCTTTTGTTGATTTGAAATAAGAAAAAAAAAATTTCTCAACCCATTTTTTTCCTTTTACTATTTTCTGAAAAAACAAAACAAAAAAAAACAAAATGATATCCTGGTTATGTATATCATGCGAATTGGAATTTTTTTGTTGTTGGTATGAGAATATTCTTTGCATTGTATGTTTTTTTTTCTTATTTGAAGAATTCCTATGAAGTGAACTTTTGTCACTACCCATCAGTTTTGTGTTTGCTGTAAATATATGATTGAGAAAGAACATTTGAATTGGATATTTGTGTTCTGGGATTACAAATGGGTAGATGTTCGAATTGTGATTTTTTTTTTTTTTTTTTTTTCTTTTTCATTTTTAAGAAAAAAAATAGCGGCAGCTATTTCAAAGCACACATGAAATTGTACTATTTTTGTATATACATATGTAAATAAACTTTTTAGGAACATGATTGACGGTCTTGAATTTGTCTTTTTTGTTTGTTGTTTTTTTTTTTTTTTTTTTTTTTACAGTATAATGAGATTTCTTAAAATCAATAATCAAAATGATATTTTTTCATTTTATTTTCTATCTTTTATTTGTATATCGAAATATATTTCTCCAGAGGTAACCACTTTTTCCATTTCTTGAAGTAAGACTTTGAAATTTTGACTGATCTTCCAGTTAAGAATTGAGAAATATATGAAACTTGTGAAGAGAAGGTGACACTATCGTAAGTAACAAATGTGCAACACAATGATCCAAAATATACAAATGAACAAACACCATAACATGTCTATAGTATTAAATGCTAAAAGCTATATTTTCAATGACACAGAAGAAATATATTCTTTCATTTCTTCGAAACCTGTCATCTTCAACTTCCCCTTCTGTGTTGTAGGCATAAGGTAGAACTATTCTCATGCTTTTATCAATATGTCCACACCGTTGACTTGCTGGAATGGAATGACAATGCATCTAAATTTTAATCCTGACGATGACTGTTGTATCCACTTTCAGTGAGGAAAAACAGAAAAAAAATCCTTCAACTTCTAAGGGGCGAGTACTACTGTTTCTAATCTAATACTTTGTTCGACTGCATGACTTATTGTTACCATCTTCTTCAGCTTCTATTGCTGATCTCTGGCATGTCACTTGCTAATATATGCATCTTCTAGAGGATCAGGACTAGAATAGCCAATAAATGCATGATTCATCCACCTAAGCCATTTTTCTACCCATATACCGTTGTTCCAACCAAGTAGATGCTTACATTTCCGGCCTTCAACCTCCATACATGTATTGTATACACAATAGATGAATTGTACACGTATTTCTACTGCCCTGGGATGTGGCGGATTTTTTCTTTCAAACTAATCCTTAACAAATTACAAACTGAACCGATGGGGAGAGATATAAAAAGTATACACTTACATACATGTACATTGTATATGTATACTTATATGTTCTTTAGAGCACAGAAAGGCCAGATTTAGCCTGCTACAAAATTTTTTATGGTCTCCAGCCAATCGAGACAAAAATTTGAAATTTTGCATAATTTTTCTCAGAAAGTCAGTTCTATGATTTGTATTGTAAAATATTTATTGTTTTTGCATCACAAATATTATTGAATATAAAAGCAGTTGTCATCAATGGCTATCCTAGGGTTAATCTTTCCTGAGAAACTTGCTGTCAAGCAATCATGTGTAATTTGTAGCAGAAATAGACAGACTAACTTGAATACTGAAGAAACCTATGTTGACAGTTTTTGTTGGAAAATGGTGAATTTTACATCAAGAATTGGCAGTTGGGGCGTAAAGTCTATAGAAATTGGGGTATAAGGTTGGAGGGCAGACATGTTTTTGTTTTCCCTTCTCTTTCTTTCTTCCTACTCTTAGCTTTCTCTCTCTCTCTGACACAACCAGCAAATATTGATGACAATAACCAAATCTGACCCTTATATACTCTAAATATATAAAGAATAAAAAAGTATACATTTACATATGTATATTATGTATATGTATGTAAATTTATCATTTTTATATCCTTCTCTCAATTCATTTTGTAATTTGCAAAATAACATTTACAAAAAAAACAAAAACTCTTGTCCCAAAGGAGGATTTCTGTTCATTCCAAACACACTTTCTTCTGACAACTGGACAGTGTTAATATCAAACCCTGCTCCAAGTACCAGGTTGAAACATATGCTAATATTCTGAGCACGTGTTCCCAAATCTTGAGATGTTATTTTTCAGCACCAAAAGGCCTAGATGGTCATTTTTACTATCTGCAATAATAGTAAGAGAGAACCTGGGGCGAAACAGACATAAATATGTCACAAGTCGAATGCATCTTTATCAGACACATTGTTTTTATTTTGAACAGAGCAAATTTTTGTGGCTTTTCCAGGCTGAACTTGTTTTTTTTTAATAAACAGAAGTTAATAATAATTTCATAGTTTTTTCAAAAATTAAACTCATGATAACCCTATTCTGTTAGTAATGATTGTATTAATTCTAGCTCACTATCCTTTTCTTCCTGAATTTCATTGTACATCAAGAATTAGTGTTAAAACTTATTCAAACATATCCCTATATGGAATAATGCAAAATTCATTTGTTAAATAATTTGTTTTCACTTTTAAATGCTAATATTACAATGATAATTCTCATTCGTAATGAAAATTATAACATCTACTTACATCCTATATATACTGTGAGTATTTGCTGTGTGGCTTTATATATTCAAAAGCTCGGTGATCAGTGAGGTTCTTAAAAGATATCCTTGCAGCACAGGACAAATCAAAACAAAAATATAACAATCAATCATCAGTGTTGAAGTGCTGGACTTACATTAATTTCATCACATTAGTGTTACATAATGGAGATGCAATATTACAACTTAGTTTAATTCAATGATTCTCTTATATTAACCCTATTTCTATTAATCCAATGTTTGATGGACTGGATATTTAAGACACTTACATCTTTTGGCTAACACAACATGCTTCTTCCAATGATGTTTGGAGTTTTGTTTACCAGTGGCCAGAGTCAGCCACTAGCAAACCTCAACAATCTCCTTAGATGGGAATATAGACCATACTTGATAAGAATTGCAAGACAATGAAAGCAGTAGAAAAAGTTTTCCTTTTGCATCCAACACTACAAAAAAGATTGCTGAACAAGGTTAGTTGATAAATCTCACTGACAGTTGTTTTGGCTTTAAAATTCTAATTTGTTCCCATGTAGTTTCTGGTGGCTGAAGAATAACAATTGTAAGCTTTATCATGAAATGCATATTTGAATCTCATTCATAAGAGATTTCTCTTTTAAACCAGTAATAATAAAAAGTAATGAATATTAATTCTAGAAGATTGATAGACTAAAATTTCATACAACATTGCAAATTATTTCTTGATAATGTGTTTCAAGAGAAAGTTTTTTTCCCATTGGCTACCTTTTTTGAGGAACCCTGAAAGAAAAGTTTCTGCACCAGATGTTTTTCTTTGTTAATTGATTGAAAGAGAAATTTTCAGAGAAACCATTTTATTATATTTCAGTTAAATATATGTCCCTGCATGCAAAGTTTGAAATGGTGGATTTGCATCTATTTCTCACATGAGAGAAGTCTGTACAATGTCCATTCAATAGTCAGCATTTAAATACACTTTATGCAATAGGGAACTTTTGTTTTAGTGCTCAGCAGTTTTCCCAGGATGTGTTCTCATGTTTTTAAAGCAGCTTGGGTCAGAGAAGGATTTCCCACCAGTGTGTATTCTCATATGAACTTTAAGATTACACCTTTCAGAGAAGCCTTTACTACACACTTCACATTTAAAAGGTTTCTCTCCAGTGTGTGTTCTCATGTGTCTCTTTAAGTGGCTTGTGTCATAGAAAGATTGTCCACACATCTTACACGCATATGGTGTCTCTCCAGTGTGTGTTCTCATGTGAACTTTAAGGCTCCATCTTCGAGAGAATCCTTTACCGCACACTCCACATTTAAAAGGAGTCTCTCCAGTGTGTGTTCTCATGTGCCGATTCAAGTTGCTTGTTCCATAGAAGGATTTTCCACAAATTTTACAGGTGAATTGTGTCTCTCCAGTGTGTGTCCTAATGTGAACTTTAAGGCTACTCGATCGAGAGAAACCTTTTCCACACACTTTACAGTAATAAGGTGTCTCTCCTGTGTGTCCTCTCATATGTATTTGAAAATTTCCATTGTCATAGAAACCTTTTCCACATATTTCACAAATGAATCGAGTCTCTCCAGCATGCCTTTTCATATGAATTTTCAAGTTGCTTATTGCACAGAAGAATTTTCCACATAACTTACAATTGAATGGTTTCTCTCCAGTGTGTGTCTTCATGTGAAATTTAAGGCCACTCACTTGAGAGAAACTTTTTCCACAAACTCCACAGTGATATGGTTTCTCTCCCGTATGAGTTCTCAGATGCCGTTTTAAATTGCATTTTGAAGTAAATGCTTTGTCACAAATTTGACATATAAAAGGCCTCTCTCCAGTGTGAGTTCTCATGTGCGTTACTAAAGCAGAATTGTCAATAAATTCTTTCATACATACATCACACTTAAACACTTTTTTTACTTTTTGCTTTGTTCTAGAAACAGTGGAACTGCAATCTTTAATGATGCAGTTTGCATTTGCTGCTTTGTCCATTTTGGGCGGTTTCAAAATAAATCTGTAAACAATATATGAGTGTCCTTTTTCTTGAGTCAAGATGTTACAACATGAAGCAGATTTCTATGATACTGATCTAATTCATGTCATGTCTTCGGTTTAAATGCCCTAATCCCTTGGTTTTTTCTCTTCAATCAATTTCAATGTTGGTTGATACTGAAGTCTGGTATTCCACAATCTCCTGTTCTGGAAATAAAGAAATGATTTTGCTGTTAATTCATTCTTATCATAAAGCAGAATCGTTACTCAGTAACGGAGATACAGTAGATTATACAACAATACATATAAAAATATCATTCACCGTTCTCTCGGTACAGTAAAATTCAGGAGAATCATTTCTTTCCTATCTTTCTACAAAGGTATATTAATCTAAAATAAAAAAAAGGGGGGGGGATCAACCATGTTCCAGATTCATTTTTCTGCCAGAATTTGTGATTACTATGCATGCAATTACTTGCAAGAAATACGAAGAGTGAACTAATTTCCCAGAGGTTTCAACATACAATTGAGCTGGGTGAAAGCTTAATCATGAAAATGCAGTTATCAAAACAACAACATTAAGGATATTAGTACAAAAAATTCATCTAAAAAATCCAGAAAAGGAAGTCAGAGTGCTCTAGTTTAAATGTAAGTATCAAGACTTCCTGGTGGCCGAGAGAGTTGTGCATTTCCCACAGGCAAAGGTGGTTGATGTCAGAGTTCAACTGTTTCATTCTGATAGCAAGAAGGTTCTCTTCAAACTTCCCATTTACTATTCTATCTACCATAATTGGCTTTGTGCCAAACTAAGCTTAGTTTGATGAATATTTATGATAAAAATTCAACTTAGTTAATATCAGGTACAGTAGTTCCTCCAATTTTATGGATTTGAAATTTGTGATGTATTCCATGATTAAATTGAAGCTACCCTCACAGACTTTTGGGTATTTCAAAAATGAAATCAAAATTTAAATTATATTATTCTCAAGTTTTTCCAAATATTTGTTAGAAATAAAAAAAAAGAATTCATTGACAATAATGTAGGATTGGGCTGTTTTAATTCAGTGTTTCTGTTGTTTTTTTAGATTCTCCTGGCAAAACATCAATAATTGGTTTTGACAGCTTATTAACAAACTTTGAAAAAAATGGTGGTCAAAAGTGTAATTATAAGTTGATTTGACATTAAATCTAAACTCTTACTGAAGGAAGCATAATATCTGAAAAACTTGATAAGGGTTGTTTTGAATTGTTTAGAATGACCCTTTCAATAGGTAAAAAATTAGACCAAAAAGAAACACGACTTCGCCTTCGAGTTGACATCTGGCCTTCTATACTTACAAAAAAATTTGTATTGGAAAAAAAAAAAATAACAAAAATACTTATTGTAGATTTCTCTTTTTTTTTTCACGACAATATTTGATAATTGATATTGTTGCATTATAACTAACAAAATCTCAGCTTGGGCAAAGTGGAAGAACAGATTATTAAAAAATTTTCCAATAATATCTAAAATTATTTTTTTTCTTTCAATCAAAATGAAAAACACTTAGGTAAGAGCAATATTTTACTTTAATTTTCATTTTTTAAAAATTCCGTAAGTGGGACATTTTCACAGGGATGTTTTTTAGGTTGTTCTAAAAAAAATGTCAAACAGATTTTATATCTCCATGTACTTATCTTTCATGAGTGTAAAAATAATGAGTGGGAAAAGAATATGAAGTAAAATAAATCATCAAATAAATTAAGAGGTGGGGTTGAAATCACAAGGGAAAACATTTTTTTTTCAAAAATTTGAAATGGTAACTTATTTGAAATAAATTTCGTCCTTTATTAAATAAGTATGGAAATTTTGTAAAAGTCTGATAAGTAGTTGGTTTCTTGTAATTTAAAAAAAAATCTTGTTTTTTCATGTACAAAATTGTGAATTTTTCAAATGCAAATGTTTCATTTACATATGCCTTGACATTTACGCTATCAACATTAAAAAATATCTCCGCTTCTAAGGTATACATAGGGAAGTTTTATTTCATAATTTTTTGCCAATCTTTCTTCTTCCTAATGACAAAGATTCTGAAGATAAAAGTAACTTTTATACAATTTTGACTTCCTTTTTTGTGAGGTGTTGATTTTCCAGTAGGTGTGTCAGCAGAGTCTGCATAGATGCCTAACTTGTCATCTTACTTTCTTGTTATTTATTCCTATTCAGTTATCTATTTTTCTAATCCCCAGAATAAATGATCATTATTCCATACAGTTATGTGTGTAAGTTTCTTAACAAAACAGCAAGATTATTCAAAAAGTTATTTGTGGAATTTCAATTTCACGAAAGGTCTGCATTACTTCTACCCACCACATGAAATATGAAGGACTAACGTATATTTTGCTTCAGTATTTACAGTAGTGCTGGAATTCATTTTCGTTTGGACAACCAACACAGGATTTAGAAAAAAAAAAAATGGTTATCCGATTTTGCCAAATTTCATATCTGGTAACTGGATTATATTACTATTACACTAACAAATTAATGACTGATGAACTTGAAAACTCTAACTAAAATGAATTCATATTTTCAAATACATATACCCAGCCTGTAAGACCACTTGACTTAATTTACTCACAGGTTTTTAAGTTTCTAAGTTTTCTTGATGGTTTGTCAAGTGCAAAAAATAGGATCTTTTATCACATAACTTTTCTATTTCTTTTAATACTCAACTGAATTGTTATCAGTAGTGGACTAAGCAAAAATAAACACCCCAACAGATTTCTCATTGTGCGAACTTTGAAGATGATGTTAATGTATCCTGTAAGTAGGCTTTTTTCTTTGTAAAGATTGTCATATGATCTTGGAAGGTAGTTCCATGTCAAATCAACAAGGGGTCAAGACTTGACCATCATTTATTTTGTTTAAATTTGGGATAATTATAGATCTTTATAAGACAAAATGGATGGCACCCATCTCAAATATCTTGAAGGGTTCTAGAGATATGGCCTTTTGAACTTAGAAAAAAATGTGAATTTTTGAAGGTAATGACTAAGTTTAAAAATCAATATTTCAATTGTTTTTACACCTAGTAAGCTCATATACCATTTTAAAGTACTTGAGAAGATCTAAAACTTTTATTCAATATATTTTTACATAAGGAGTCAAAAAAAAAATTGAAATTGACCTTTGACTGTATGTAGGCCATTTGATCAATAGGCCAATTTTTTCTAAATTTGACAAATAATCGCTCTGGACTTTAGCATGATATGTATAAAATTTTATGGGAGAGAACAAATGGCAATTTATATAACTGTTATGAAATAGGTGCATATGAGGCACATGGTGAGTAATCTGGGAGTCCTCATGGCTGTGTGTGCATGTGTTGTTCTATTATTCCATCCCTTTCCCATGAGAAAATGAACTGAGCTAGGAGTCAAGAGCTGCTAATGTCTTCTCCAAGATAGCTTGCCAGAGAAGGGACTATTTTGAGGTTAGAACCCAGATCATGAAAGATCCAGCTCAGATGTTTTAATTAATGCTGACAGATGGGATAGGAGACCAGAGAGAGTGTGAGTAAATTTATGTGAATATGTGTGTGTTTGTGAGGGATCAACCAACAAATAGAGAGAGAGACAGAAATTGCCATGCATTTAGAGAGAGAGACAAGTGAGAGGTTGATAGGAGTAAAAGACAGTTGGTTGGTAACCCCTCCCGGGGTCTGACAGGAATGTTTGCGGTTCTCAGAAAAGAATTTAGCTAAGGACCAAATTTTGCACATCATCAGTGGGAAATGCAAAATGTTGCATTTTCGATGCAGGAATCTTTAGCACCGTTCAATCTGTTTGACAGAGTTGCACTGTCTACAGACATAACAAAATAAAAGAGTTTATCATTATGAATGGTGTCTTGTTTTGAATACAAAACAAATTTGCATCTCTCCATAGCTTAACATCATTAAATGCATTTTCCTTTTGCAGATTTGTCATCATGTTTCTGATGACCAGATCTGAAATCACAATGGGTTTCCAGAATGGACATATGCCGTCAGTGCAGGTATAAAATGAACACACATTAGAAACCACACAGCCAACATCTAGGGACATGGTGGCCAGCCCCTTCAAGATGGTAGAAGTGCCTGAACTACAAGGACTTATTGAACTAAGGTATTACAGCAATTTCACAAAAAAGGTCAATCGGTACAAAAATGAATTTTCATTTTGCTGTTATGGTATCTAAGTAAATAAATTGCTTAAAATTTGAAATCTAATAATTACGTTTATCTTTTTTTTGTCAGAGAAAAATTCAATAATTTGGTCTAATTTGGTCTATCATTGTTTAGACTTTAAAAGATCTTTTCCAGGTTGAATTTGAACAGCTTAATTGAACTATTCAGCCTTCTTTGCTAACTCTCAGTGTCTTCTTAGTTTGATCCTTAACAATCCAAACTTTCCTGTATTCCTCTTCTTTTGCAGTCCTTAGCTTTTTGGCCAAGTTTAAGACCTTCCATTTCCCTCCCGTGTCCTTCATTCTTAGCAGTAGATGTCTTCGTTTAATTCACACCGTTTTCGTGCTGTCTTCCTAGATGACTAAAGGAGAACAAACATTACACTTTTCTCAATAACTAAAAGCTGCAAGAGTAGTTCTCTGAAGCAGACTGTAGAATGTGAAAGTACTTTATTTTTTTCCTCACTATGATAGAAGTCGACAGTTTTAAGGATGGGAAAAATTTCATGTCAAGACCAGATTCAAATTGGTTAAAAGCATTTCTAAAGAATAGAGAGACCCAAAGAGAGGAGTGGTTTATGAGAGATAGACAGCGTTCTAGGTAAAGAAAGAGAGCTGTTATTTCAATAAGAGGTTGGATAATATGAGAAAGAAAGTAATCGGTAATCATTTGGAATAGGTGAGATTAAACAAAATGCTTATATTAGGCAAGTAAGATAATCCATGAGGACACTATAGCTGCTGCTACTGCTAGTCAATGAGACAGACCAGAATTTGGTATCACTGAATGTATGATAACCATTCATAACTTTTCCTCCATAAGATTTCTTTAAAATCTAGCAACTTTTAGCCATTTCTACGGTAAAATTTATTGAGAATATGGTAAGTTCGAAAATTTGGTCCGTAAGAAGTACTAGTAGTAGAATCTCCGTAGATTATTTCCCCCTTGCCAAATATCGGCATTTTGTTAAATCTCGCCTATTCCAAATAATTACCTTATTTTTGACGTCACACAACGTCATATCCTTCTTCCTTTTTTTAAATCAATTCTTGAGAGAAAAAAAATACCAGATAAAAAGAAAGAAGGGAAAAAAGAAAGGAAGCAAATCAAACAGTGTTTATAACTGATGTATACACTTCATTACTTTTTCCTTTCATTTTTAATGCAATCATTATTAATTTTTGTTTCGGACGTTTTGACGGGGATTTACTTGAAAGGTTAGTTGGAAACAAGTATTTTTCAATACTTTTATCAAAGAAAGAAATGTTACCAAATGCCGTCAAAAATGGTTTATACAACGTCGCAGGTTTTGACAGAAATAAATCAATTGATCAGTTGTTTGTAAAGCCGTATCGTTTTCATGACTAGTGGAAGCACAGGGAAATTATTCCAACCACTTGAAATAACCTGAACTTTCCAAAATGACCATTTAGAAGAATAGGTTTTTAAAAAAATCCGAAAGAAATATTGAGAAATACCATAAATTACTTGAAAGGCTGTGAAAATTAATATTTTTCAAAAAATCAAGGAAATGGATTTTTTTCCTTATCTTAAAATTCCTGGAATTTTCTAGAAAACCATTAACATTTTTCATAATAAAAACATTGCAAGAAAAATAAGAAAGGGTAAAAAATTACGATAGCCATTCGAATTTAAAAAAAAAAGGAGAAAATGGGATGAAAATTTGTTTTTCTTGAAAAGAAAATAAATTAATTTACTTACTAAATTGACGACAAAAGATTGCGATAAGCGGTGTCGGAGCGACATAGATCCCTTTTTTAAAAAAGTTCCGCCTAACTTATTACATGCCCTTGATGGGCTATCATCCAGACTGGGCGGACCTTCGTTTTGCTATTTTGAACCATTAATGAACTTCGTTACGGAAGGTTATACGCGTAAATTTCTCCTTAAAATTTTTTTTTTTCAAAATAAAGAAAAAAACTTGTGTCGGTATTTTTTCGGCACAGGATTTATTTGAATCCATTTTTCTTTTCTAAATTATGAATAAACGTTGATATTGTTCGTTTTTTTGTTGCTTTTTTTCAAAAGGAAAGATGCATTTATCATCATCATCATCATCATCATCAGTCTTTTAGCGTCCGTCGTTGGACATAGACCTTCCCCAGGATTTGCCACACTTCTCTATCATGGGCGTCACGGAGCCAGTACTTCCTGAACCTGTCTAGTTCATCTCTCCATCTAATATTTTGCCGGCCTCGGTTGCGCATATGGTCTCGGGGAATCCATGTTGTGAGTCGTGATGTCCATCGATTGTCAGCCATTCTTGCAACATGGCCAGCCCACCGCCATTTGAGATTTTTTATGGCTTCTATGATGTCTCTAACTCTTGTCTTTTCCCGGATGTGTTGTGCTGTTTTGCGGTCTCTCCATGTGAGGCCCAGCATTATTCTTTCATGTGCACGTTGCATGGTTCTCAGCTTACGGGTCTGTTTCTTGGTTAAGTTCCATGTTTCAGCTCCAATGAAATACAAACGCAAATAGATGATTGCAGCCTAATCGGGACTACCAATAAAACAAACAGTTGATAAAATATTTTGGTACTTTTTATGGTATTTTTGATTTTTGAAAAGAAATCCATCTCTTTTTTTTTCATCTTGAAGAAAAAGGAGAAAGAAGGGTGAGAAGATTCACTTTCTAATTTATTCATTCAAACAGTAGAAAAAATCTTTTCTTGAAGGATTTTTCTTTCATCAACTGATTCTGTTTTATTAGTGTAGTCAATTGTTTTATCAACTGTTCCCATTTGCAATATATTTCATTATAAATACATCTTTTCTTCAAAAACAACCACATGTAATTTAGGAAATATACAATAAATTCTATGCTGAAAGAATATCGAAAGAACCAGTTTTTCTGGAAAAAAAAGGAGAAATTTATGTGTATGACTTTCCATGCCAATCTTTCAAAATCACGAAACATAATGGATTCCAAGTCTGGAAGATGGCCACCTAATGAAGGTTATTCAACAGATTATTATCCTCATCTTTGTTGCTTTTATCAGTACTTCCCCAGTGGATGTAGCGTTAGGAACTACTTGTACTCGACCAGCTGAAGTTGTTATAAAAACTACAATGATGAAGATGATGGACTGAATAATTCATGGATGTTATATAATCATATTGATACTCCAATTAATAAATAAAAGCTGCTGCTACTGGAGCTACATCAAACAATACCAAGAGACAAATACATCCCTTCATTGTGACATCATTTACTCACCTATAATGCAATATTAGTAACAATCTTTCCACTGAATACATGCTTGTCGCCTGTCACTACTCATCTATACTCTGTCCATTAACATACAAAAATAGAGTGTAAAGAAAATGTAATTAGAAAACTTGATAATGATATATTGATCAATCACTCAGAGGTGAGTACATTGAGATTGATAATGAACAGACTGAAATAGGAAGGTAGGTAGATAGGAATAGACTGAAGGAATGCCTGTAGCCCATTATACCGTGGCTCTTCACCATAATTTCAAACAGCTCCACACAGATTTTGCCCTTGTAACTGCTCTAGAAGCCCTAAACCACAGTGACAAAGCTTTACCAAGCTCTTTTCTCTTAGAGTGTCTAGAGGTTTATGAGTTCTGTTTCTGTTGTCAGCAATAGTGTTAGCTTAGTTTTTGCGTTATTAGTTTGTGGGAAAACAGAAGAGAAAATAGTATAGAAGTGAAATAAATGGTTTTAGTAGTAATAGTGAATGGTGGACTTTCTCTTTGTTGTCTAGCGATTATAACAATCCTCATGAATATCATCCTCATTAATAGCATCCTCAGGTATTTTTTCACCTATGGTCTTATATTTTGATCTTTTTGTCCATCTTTTTCAGTCTGGAACATATTACTAGTGTCTTTCATGTTCATAGATTGGTATGGATGACCACAATAGCTCCTCCATGGTGTGCCAATACAAATTGCTCTTCTTTTGCAGGTACAACTGCAGGACCTTTCCAGCCTCCAGATTTTTTCCTGCGATAATTAACAATTACTATTATTATACACAACATCTCTAAGCACACACCTTATGTCTGAGTGCTCTCCAAATCTTTTCATTTGACTCCGTAGCAATATAATTTTCTCTGGCTCTCTACAAACTATCCATATTCTGGGATATATTGTAACTAGATCAAACCTCTTTGGCTCTATATACTACACAAAACTAAATCATAACTTTTTTCTGGCCAATAATGTCTGGAGACACAGTCCATTTTCCCAGGTTGTGTTGAATTTTAAAGATATATTGAGGAACAAAAAGAACATAGTTGTTACTGTGTTGTCAAATTCAAATCTAAATTTGAATTTCCCCAGGCAACACCAGGAATCCCTTTTAGCTTATTTACTCTATTATAGTATTATTAATGCATATCTATAAACATTTAATAACTAATATCATTTATATAGCATTGTTACAGCGGATACTTATATCCGTTCAAAAAACTAAATTCAGTTCAGAAAAAATTTGACACAAAAGAAACTTTTGACAAACTGCCATATTTCAATGAAATATCATGTGTGTGCAAATGTTTTGAGTGTGAAACTGTAATGAGGAAAAATATTAGGTGTGTGGAAATGTTTCCATTCAAAAAGTAAAAAGAAAAAAATGAATATTTTGTGCAAAAGATTCCGATGGTAATTTTATGAAAATCGTAGTGTCTCAAAAATTTCCAATAAAAAATTGTCACGCAAAAGTTTCTTGTGAAAACTAATTTTTTATGCTTTCCATCCCTCCATAGTCAATTTTAGGCAAAGGTTTCACCATGTCAGAATTACCTTTGCCACTTCCATAGCAATAAATAAAATGTTGATAGTGTCAGAAAAATGAATTTTTGTTTGGGCCCAGATGTTGGAACAAAAAGAATATTTATTGTGCGAACATTCAATCTAAGTAATAATTTTTGACACCTAGATGCAACACAAAACAACTAAATCTAAAAACATCTCAGCATGGGAATAGAATTAGCTACTTTTATTTTAGCACTTCAGGTCTGAGTATTTTATTGAAAAATGAGAAGTTACACCAGATATTAGCCTAGAAAGAGCTTGGACCCAGGTTTCTCTAGCTCATCATTACCCTAGGGAGCATCTGGACCTCTTTGCCAAAATTTGTAAAGAAATGGCAAAGTTATTTTACAACAAACAAACTCTCATGCTCATTATATAGATTTATTTCATTTGAAAAATAAGTTTTTAAGGAGTATATATATATATATATATATATATATATATATATATATATATATATATATATATATATATATATATACATATATATATATATATATATATATATATATATATATATATATATATACATATATATATATATATACATATATATATATATATACATATAGACACACACACACACACATATATATATATACATATATATATATAAACATATAGACACACACACACACACATATATATATATACATATATATATATATACATATAGACACACACACACACACACATATATATATATACATATATATATACATATAGACACACACACACACATATATATATATATATACATATATATATATATACATATAGACACACACATACACACACACACATATATATATATACATATATATATATACATATAGACACACACACACACACACACACACACACATATATATATATATATATATATATATATATATATATATATATAGAGAGAGAGAGAGAGAGAGAGAGAGAGAGAGAGAGAAGAAAAAGGTACTAGTATTCCTGCAGAGGGGTCCAATAAATGTAAGAGATAGTAAGGAGTAAGAAAAAGCCACACTGGTTGGATATAATTTCATATTTGATACCTTGGATATTTAGTAAAAAGGTTTTGTGTTCATAGTTGTATTTCTCAGCTCACAGAAAAGATATCTCTGACCGATTTCAATGAGATTATCAAGAGAACCTAGTTTCCAGCATGATAGGTGATAGAAGACGGATCCTGTAAATAAATCCGTCATCCATGGCTAATGCTCAGTTTGTAGGAAGTCCTCAAATCAGGGAGTGGTGAGAGTGAGGCCCCCCCTCCTTGCAAGTTGTTCATAATATATCAAAACGCAGAGATACGAAATATCAACAGGATTTTTTCAGTTGCATGTTGGACACAGAAATATTAATATTCATGTAGGAATATTAGTCATGCTCAAGTAATGAGGTCAGTAGAATAGAGATAGGTTCTGTTACATTTGGTTTTCCTTAAATATTCTTTTTTTCTTTTACTTCATCAGAAAAAAGAAGTTTTAAGGATGAATATGAACTTTATAAAATTTTAAACATATTGCAATTATTTAAATATTTTCTTTTAAGTTCCAATTTTGGTTTCAACAGCAAGAAAATGGCATAAAGTTACTCTTCAAGAAAAAAACTACTTTTACGTATCCAAAGCAGGTTTTCAATTGAATAATTTTTGTCTTTCAAAGTTAATTTGGTTACGCCATCATTGAATTCTGTCAAGAGGCAGATTTTAATGATTTTGAAATAAAATCTTACTTCCATTCCTCTTGAAATATACAGAGGTGATGAAATTTTATGAGCATTGCCTTTGGTTCTTTATGTATGACCAAAAATGACAAAAAGTCATGTTTTTTTGACTGTTGGGAAAGATAAATCTACAGCTTCTTACTTTAAATGAGTGACTTCACTAGAAATCTCAACAAAGTAATACAGTATGATTTAAAAGAAAAAAATATACTTAATTCTGCAATTTCCAATATTTTTACACAAAATCATTGACAAAATTATATTTAGTACTTATAATAGTTCAGACAATCTGGCGTTAGATAAACTGCACATGAATCATTCATATATATATATATATATATATATATATATATATATGAATTATAGAAACATTGTTTTTATATAAAAACAACATCTCACATGTTTCTGTTGAACTTGAGTATCAAAAGAAGATTTTAACAATATTCTTCTAAATCAAATGAATGTTTGAAATTTGCATTTTCAATACTGTAAATGTGCAATGTTTTAACGCATAGAATTTAAAAAATTGCAAAAGAAAGTTATGCTGTGATTTGTGCTGCAGTACCAAGTTTTTCAGATTCAGGGCATTAATTAAACCATATTGGACTAATTTTAAAAAGAAATTGAAATTGATTTGAAATCTTCAGAGGTTCATCTTTTAACAATGTGAACACTTTTTGCTTCCGTTCAATTAAATTCTTGCATTAAAAAAAACATATTTCCACTATCTGAGAAAAAAAAGTTTTTACAAATGAACCTTTTTATTCAATTTATCCCAGTACACATGTACTGCAATTACTTGACAACCGGCCATTATATGAAGTTGATATTTGTCAGATATATTAGTCAGCACACATGGTGTGTCAAGTTTGAAGTTGTTTGGATCGGTGGTTTTTGAGAAATCTAATGAAGATAAATTTTCAAAAAAATCAAAGATTGCAGATCTTCATAGTTTCTACAAAGCTCTAATTTGGCGCTAGAATAGAATCTAGATGTTTCTTTACTCTATTCTAGATGTTTCTCAGTGGATGATGCCAGTGATGTCATAAATAGAATTTATTCTGACCATATTTATTCCTTGATTGTATTTTTTTTTATATGACTTTAAATTTCAACGCTTCTGTTGTTCAATTATTGATTGTAATGGTGAGTCTCCATTATTTTTGCTATTTATCACGATTGCATACTGCTGTGTATGAGTAATAATTTTTGGTGATTGACGACAGGCTTGTCAAAAAATGAGCACCTATTGACATCGACTCCCCCACCTTCAAATCACGGATAACAACTGAATCATTCTGGGGGCAACAAATGTTATAAAAATTGATTCAATTGTTTTGTGATCAGATAGGTTTTTCTTATAAATTGGTGTCAATTTCTTTTGACAAATCAGAATGAAATAGATGTGAATAGACTGAGATAGATATGAAGTGACGGAAACAGATGTATAAATATTTTTGGCCAAGCCGTGTCTTCAGCCCTCAAATGCAATTTAGAACTAGAATGATCTTTACGTGCACTTTATTAGATATTCAAAAAAAATTCCCTTAGCACGAATTAGGACAATATATAAGTATGTATGGAAACTATGAAATGAGAAAGTCATTCATGTTATTCTGATGATGACGCAATTAACATCACTATATTTTCAAAATCATTCATAACTCTTGTTTGAGAATCAAACAATTATACTCAACAAGCAGTTTGAAAGGATTATCTTTATCTGTGTCAGGAAATTATCAGATGAATGAAACTTATATAATATATATACATATGTGTAGCCATGCATGATAAGAGCCCAACATGCCATTCCTTGAAAAATTGCTTTCATGTAGGATTATGCTATTCCAAATCTTCCCTCATCATTTGCAATTAAAATCGAGTCAGTTATCACACTAAGAATAGTTGTGCAAGAAGTATGCATAGGCAACTTATCGCTGGGTAGACACAGTCAAACGAACCATTGCAGAGTATAGTAGTGGCCGGTACATTCCATTCAACCATCAAGACACTAGGAATGCTGTGATTGGCTGGTGACAGACAGTTTTTTTAATTTTCATTTCAAAGCTTGAACGCTCAGCATTATAATTCTGATACATATTAAAATGGATCTCAGATACTTATGAAGTTACAATGTATGAAGTGAGATTTTTCATCTTTTTCCCGAACAGAGAAACAAATTATTTTTAGGAGCATTGTTATGCATATCAAAAGCTTCAAAACAAGCCTAAAATGAGTATTTCAACCATGTGGCTGACAAAATTATCACAAGTGAAACTTTGGAAAAAATGAGATGCAATTTCCACCAGAGTTTTAGCAAAAACAAAATCAGTGATTATGTTCAAATACCATGAAGTATTTGAGTTTTTTTGTTATATACATCAGAATCATAAAGCAGTGTTTAGGCTTCAAAATAAAAATGAAGATCTGAGCATTGTAGCTTTAAAAATAATAATAATAATATCAAGAGTGAAAGTTTGCCAAATTGTAATTGCAATCAATTTCTATTCTCCCAGAATTTTTCAATCTTTCTGACTAAAGTACTCTAACTGCTTTCTGCAGTCTTCCAGGGAACTGCAATGTATCTGACCTGTGAGACATAATTCTATATCCAGCATATATCATCATTATCTGCTGTTATAAATCCACTGCTGGACTAAAGCCTTTCCAATCTCCTTCCATGTCGAGTGTGATTGCGCTAATCTCTGCCATATCTTACCAGCAAACATTTACATCTCATCTCTCAGTCTTATACCTGGTCTTTACCTACTGCATTTTCTGTCCCACAGGCACCAATTGATAAGTCTTTCACTCCATTCCTTGTCTCTTCTCACGCTGTATCTTGCCTATTTCTATATCTGTTTCTTAATTGCTTGTACAATATCCTTCACCCAGGTCCTCTCACAGATTCATGTTGATCTTTTTCTATCGCTAAGAGTTATTTCTAACATTGTTTTTTTCACAGTCCTTTCTGTGGTTCTGGGTTTGTTTTCAAGCGTTTTTGTAATTTTCCAGGTTTCACACCCATGTATATAATTGAAAAAAAAGTCACTCCTCATATTCAAACATCATCTTTGAATTAACCACCTAACCATGGATATGCACTACAGCATACATTAAAGCAATACCTTCCTCTACTAATAGATGGAGACACCATAGCATCTTATTTTGCATTCTACAGTGGCTACTCGATAATTTAAAACAATGCAGTGATGAATATAGCAAAGAAAATTACAATCAAAAGAAAAGAAAGAGAATCTGATGTTCATTGCCTTATTCTCTGAGAATGAACAGTTTATTTATAAACATAAATTACTAATTTAGTCTCTGTAGGCTGGAAAATGACAATTGTAAACTTTTTCATGAAGTGTAGATTTTTTCATATTCCATTATCATGGTCATGAGACAAAACTGTAATCTTATTATAATTCATCAAACATTGGTCAATCAGTGACAGCTAATCACAAAAACTACTCAACATAATAGAATTTCTGTGGGTACTCCTAGGAACCTGAGGCAGGCTTTTAGCAAATCAGATTTTCAAAAATCTATCTTTAAACTATCTCAAAATGGGCACAAATTTTGAGCCCAAGAGTAGGCAAATGTCACTGGCAGCTGGCTTTTTCAGTCAGAGTCAAAGAGTGGAGAGTAGCTCTGTATCGTTTCTACAGAGGGTGAGAGAGAGAACATTAGTTAGTTTAGAGAAATTTCCTGTAAATGTCACCTGCATACATTACTACTGAAAGTCTGTTTCTTATACTGTTCTCCTCTCTGAAATTTTGGCTCTTACTTACCCCCTCTCCATCAAAGTGTAAAAGGTGTGTCAAAATTTGTTGTCAAAATAAATTAATGTTGATTTTTGCTTTAAATAAAACTTTGTTCTGAGAAAAGATGTATTTACATTTAAAGCATACGCAAATATCTGAAATGGGATTCAGTAAATAAGAATATTTCTTTACAGAAAAAGACGTGTTTTATTAATTGAATGAATACATCAGAATGAAACAAACCTAACTACTTTTTTTTTTACAGACATCTTAATAAAATGAACTATAAAATCGCTTGACAGTCACATTTTTGTAAACGCTGTGTAGAATTTTTATGAAATAAATTCACAGATTCTTCAAATTTTAGAATATACAGATTCTTTAAATATTTCAATCATCCAAATACTCATTTATTTTTTGATATACAGATTAATATGAATAAACTAAATATACTGAAATACCTATCCTATGGCCAGTTGTAATTCTAGATAAGTAGGGTAAGTCAGCAACTAATGTCCGACTGTGAACTATTTTTGTATATACCTTATCAAAAAATTTCAATTTATTCAGTTTTTGTTTATAGTTCTAGAAATCGTACCCTTTTCTATTGTAAAGTTCCGCACCCTTGTTGAATTGATATAAAAACAGTGCACAAAAAAACTATCAACAATTTAATTTATCAAAACAATATCATAATTCAAATTGATGCATTCACTTGTTTTTCCCTTCAATTGATGGTTAGGATTTAAGTTCTTATACTGCATGTTTTAGTGATCAGTAGTTTTTTCAGTATGAGTTCTCATGTGCTTTTTATAGTAGCTTTTGTCAGAGAAGGATTTTCCACAAATCTTACAAGTAAATGGTGTTTCTCCAGTGTGTATCCTCATATGAACTCTAAGATTACCACTTTCAGAGAAGTCTTTATCA
Source organism: Thysanoteuthis rhombus (assembly GCA_963457665.1). NCBI lineage: Eukaryota > Metazoa > Mollusca > Cephalopoda > Oegopsida > Thysanoteuthidae > Thysanoteuthis > Thysanoteuthis major. Next base: position 25,121,211 of record OY735203.1, on the reverse strand, counting down.
CACACCTCACATTTAAAAGGTTTCTCTCCAGTGTGTGTTCTTAGGTGTCTCTTTAAGTGGCTTGTTTCATTGAAGGATTTCCCACAAATCATACAGTTGAATGGTGTCTCTCCAGTGTGTGTCCTCATGTGAACTTTGAGATTATATCTTTCAGAGAAGGTTTTACCACACACTTCACATTCAAATGGTTTTTCCCCAGTGTGTGTTCTCATGTGCCTATTCAAGTTGCTGGTTGCATAGAAGGATTTTCCACATATCTTACAAGTAAATGGTGTCTCTCCAGTATGTGTTTTTATATGGACTTTGAGGCTACTTGTTTGAGAGAAACCTTTTCCACATAATTTACAGTAATAAGGAGTTTCTCCAGTGTGTCCTCTCATATGTATTTTGAAATTTCCGTTGTCATAGAAACCTTTTTGACATATTTCACAATTAAAGGGTGTCTCTCCTGTGTGTGTTCTCATATGAACTTTTAAGACACGATTGACAGAGAACTCTTTTCCACAGACTTCACAGTGATAAGGTTTCTCTCCTGTATGTGTTCTCATGTGCTGTTTCAAGTTGCATTTTGAAGAAAATACTTTGTCACACATTTCACAAATAAAAGGCGTCTCTCCAGTATGTGTTCTCATGTGAATTTTTAAAAGACTGCTAAAAGAAAATTCTTCCTCACACACTTCACAGTGATATGGTGTCTCTCCAGTGTGTGTTCTTGTATGTTGTTTTAGGGTGGCTTTTGAAGTAAATGCTTTGCCACAAATTTGACAAATAAAAGGCCTCTCTCCAGTGTGTGTTCTCATGTGAATTTTTAAGAGACGGTTAACAGAAAATTCTTTTCCACACACTTCACAATGATAAGGTGTCTCTCCAGTATGTGTTCTCATGTGTTGTTTTAAGGTGCCTTTTAAAGAAAATGCTTCGCTACAAATTTCACATATAAAAGGCCTCTCTCCAGTGTGTATTCTCATGTGTATCACTAAAGCGTGATTGTAAATGAATTCTTTCAGACATACATTACACTTCAACAATTTTTTCTTTGTTCTTGAAACAGTTGAACTATAATCTCTAATGGTGTAGTCTAAAATTGTAGCTTTGGCCATGTTAGGTGACCTCTGAGTAAATCTACAAACAATGCATTATTGTCCTTTTGTTTTGGTTAGGACTTCTAAAAAACCTGCCCTAATTCTACTCATGTCACGCACTCGTTCAACTGCCAAAAAGTTCTAAAAAGTGCTAAACAAAACAAAACAAAATAACAAACAATTAAAAAATTCCAAAAAACACTGATGCTTAAGATTGTCAAAAAATGGTAAAAAATGGCAAAAATATTTAGGCAATCCTGCACCAACTTGGCAATTTTCACACTGTAAGAACAAAATTTGTCAGAGATGGAATTCCGTCTCAAGATGGATTTTTAACACTCATGCTCTTCTCAATCAATTGTATGTTCGTTGAGACTAAAGTCAGACATTCCAGAATCTTGAGTGATCTAAAATCTGAAAAAAAGGAGAAAAGAAATAATTTTGCTTTTCATTGATCAATATCATCAACAGAATGTTAACACTTTGTGAATCATATGGTAGATTATTAAGAAAATATTATATCTTTCACAGTTGTTGCTTCCATATAGTAATAGCCTGGTATGATTATTCATTTATTTCTCCCAAGATATAATGATCCAAGAGAAATAAAAATGTTTAGTAATACATATAATAGCACTATTCTGTCGGTAATATTTGCATCAATTCCTGACCACAGACAATCCCTTTCATCCGGATTTCCAGAGCATTTATTGAGCAAAATCATTAGCAATACATTCAAAATATGTATATAATAGCCTAATTTTGCCAGTAATGCTTACATCAATTCTTGACCACTGACAATACCCGTTTGATTTTCAATGCATTTCTAAAGGAAAATTATTAGCTATGTATTCACATTATGATAGTCCTATTCTCTCCATAACTTTTGTTTTTGTTTTACTTCCTGAACACAGACAATCCCTGTTTCCCTGGTTTTTAATGCATTCCTATAGCTAAACCAATAGCAATACATTCACATTATGCGAATAGCAGTAGATAACAGAATTTGCATTGAATTTAGAACATATGAACAAGATAAAAAACTCTGCTCAATGATTTCTAGATACAATACAGAACTGAGTGAATGTAGAGTGCAATAAAGAAAATTCAGAGATCAAATCAACAAAGATGAGGATACTAGTCTAAAAATTCATTTCAGATCATATGAATAATACTTTAGGGGTCGGAGAGTTCCCTACATAAAATGTAAGGACCAAGACAAGAAACATATCATATACTAGACCAATAATTTAATCAAATATATCCATACAATGCATAAATGAATCCCCATGTGCCCTAATTATTTATCTAGAAAAATTTGTCTGAAATTATGTAAAAAAATACCAGCACAAGATTTGAGTCCTTTCGACCCAAAATGACCATTGAGACCCTAAAAAGCACTATTTGAAGAAAAAAAGAAAAAAGTTTTCAGAGCACCTAGTAGTGTGAAGAAAAATGTCCCCTGGAGCACCCAGAGACACACAGATACAAATACTCAACAAGAGAAGAATCGGTAGTCCACTAGACTGGTTGGTTGGGGCATTTGTGGGACCATGGTGATTTTATGATGATATAAGTAGTTGTTTCATTTGTAGGAAATCCGAAGTGCCTCCTTAGTAGCTATGATAGTTGTGCATTTATCACAGGCATCAGCGGTTGGTGTTTGAAAGTCAAAATAAGGATTTTAAGAGCTTATTTTGATGGCAAGAAGGTTCTTGACACTTAGAACAACTCAATCCTCCTATTCACCATGATTTTTCCCTCAATTGACCTTAGCCAGACTAAGTTTAGCTTTGTAAATATCTATTAAGAAATCAGAGGAAATTAAATCAAAAGTAGTTCCCTGTTAGATCACTGGTGTTTTCATGCAGAACTGAGAAAATCAAGAGATTAACATTCATTTTTGTTTTTGTTGAAAGTGCCAATCTATTTCTGATATGTTTCTTCCTTTGACATTGAATTTGAATGATCTGAAATCTCCGAGAAAAACGTTTTCTAAATTTGGTTTTATATGTATATATTTCTTCTAGAATTTATAAGCATATACTATAGAATTTATTTACAAAGCTTAGTTCAGTGTGGCACAAGGTTACAAGTGTGGGGCTCTTAGAAAATCAGACTCACTTTGATAATAATGGGCTGTGAGACTAGCTTGTTAACCATTTAGACCAGTGGCTTCACTCCATATATCACATGAATCATACACTTTTGAAAACAAACCCCAAACTTGGTATACATCTAGATGTGAACCTCCTGAACATCTTAACCTATGGAACCATCTTGACAGTGACCTCTAGTGGTGATCTGAAGCACATGCGTTAACACTTGAATGGTCAAATTTTATAATCAAAATGTTTTCCATTGATTTTCACTCAGCACTTCTGAAAAGAATCTGACATTTCTTTTTAATATCACCAATTTATGGCATTATCTTTTAAAGAATGACTGACTTTTCAATGAACAGACAAAGCAGTAGACTAAATAACCTCTAAAGAATCAAATATTACAAAACATTTCATAAAACCAGTCACTTGTTTTACGGTTATTATAGATTGAACTGGTATGAACTTGCTTTTTTTGTAAGGTGAACATAAACTATTTTTGTCATAATGCAAACTTCAGTGGCAGTTTGGTACATATAGCACTGTTCCATACCTCTCAGAACATCAGTGGCAAAACTACTATCATGATAATGAAAAATTTGCTGCTTTCCTCTGTTCTGTAATTCAACTCTGTGATCTTGGAGAGGTATACATGTTCGATCATGTCTTTCCATCCATCTAATTAGAGGATATCGCCGAAAGTAAACGATGGATTTCAATGAAATTCTGTGGAAGACTGGGCAATGGGACAAGGAAGAGTGGGTTTAATTTGGGGGTGGATCCAGAACCTTTCTCCTTTCATACATTTATGTATACGCTCAAATGTGATGTAATCAGCATAGATACTGCAGATGATAGAAGTGTAAATTATGTAGACAATTTGAACCGAATAGGAAACTGTCTGGAGTTTTGAGAAGAATCATTAAATTCAAAAAGTTTTTTTGGATAATTGAACTCCTTGTCGTTTCTGTTGCTATCACGATATTTTGACTGATCCATTCAACAGCTTCCCTGTGGGTGTAGTATCCGAATGTGATGGTGGTGACCACAGTTTTTTTTTATACAGAGTCCAGCCTGGACAAGGTATGGAAATCCAGGCCGAATCCAACGTTATAGCGTTGCTAACATTGAAAAAGTTCTGTTTAACACCATCACCTTCGGATGGCACACCTGAAGAAGGCCGTAGAATGGTTCGGTCGGAACGTTGTGTCAAAAACACAAACAAGGAGTTCAATCGTCCGAAAAACTCTTTCAAATAGGAGACTGATTCCTTGAAGTCTTTCCAGATACTTACGCAAGTTCATGTGTAGAAATACTGTCAGAGATGACAAAGGAAAGTTATTTGTTTATTTTATGATATTATCGCATATTCATTTTAGTGTTACAAGTATGAAAAAAAATATCTTATCTTTCTTAGTTGATTGCAAGCCCAACCCTAAATTATACCGTTTGTAGTTAAATATTGAATAACATTTTTATGGCCAAGTTTTCTGCTTTTATGATTTTTGAAGCTTTTGCTCGCTGGCTATTGTTTAAACGGGCATAAGTTTACGTACGTCAAAGCAAAGATTACTAAATGACGGAAAGTACGTAACCAGAGTAGTTTCGTATTAGTTGCAGAGTAAATCTTCCTAAAATCTTTAAAAAAATCCTTTTTCCAAAACAATATTTCCTTCATAAAAGGTTTTATACCATGATAATAGCACAAAAATTACAAGCGAAAAGTTTATTTTTCAATTTTTTCCACCTGCCTGGACTTTCATTTATCAGAAGAACTAATAAAATTGAATAAAAGGATGAAAATTGGTTTTTCTTGAAAGAATCGAAATTTTAGAAAAAAATTTATTTACTTACTCTATAGACGCCAAAAAACATGCAATAAGCGGTGTCGGGACGACATAAATCCCTTTTAATAAAAAGTTCCGCCTACTTTATTACACGCCCTTGATGAAAGTTGATCAACGGAAAAGTATCCTCATCGTTGCTGCTTTTAAAACTAAACATTTCGGTCGATTAGTTTTTCGGTCTGCCTCAGGTGTGTGCTACATGCAGTGACCCTTTAATATCATTCGTTCATTTGCACAACAGAAGTAAAGTAAAAAGCAATTTAGAGAGGCCAAGATACACTTGTAATGAATACAACAACGATGAAGATGATAGTCTGCATAACTCGTGGAATAATAAGAATTTGTAATCACTAATTAGAAAACTATAGATAATAACAGATTGATCAATCAGTCAGGAGATGAGCACATTGAAAGAGATAGTTAAATGTGCGAAAAATGTTGATTATTTTCTTGTAAGGTTAACCCTAACGTCATAATTCTAAAATATTCAAAACAGTTGTAAATTGTCAGACAAAATAAACAAGACTTTGTGTCACAACAAATCCAAAGTATTCATTTACATATATTAATATTAGATTAGAAATAAATAAAGTTAAGTTGTAAACTTTGTGTTGTCATTCAGCATACAGCATATTCAGTGAATATGTTTAAAAAGCAGGTAGGCTACCAGTTCTGGCACTGTAATAGGGTTCTGGGAGAATTTTTGAATTGACAAATGATTGAAAAATACTTGGATAGACATTACAGATCAGTTGCAAAAAGATTTTAGCACCATTTTTCATAATGGCGGATTTTCTTGTCCCCCCAAAAAATCATTAAATAGAGGCATATTGTATACTGTTGGAAAGGAAATTTTGGCCGAGTAAAGTTTCCAAAAGAATCATCTGTCTCAGAAAAAGTCATTATGAAATATAAACACTTGTTGAGCGGGTGAGTTTAGTGATCAGCCCTTAATAAGAGTAAGTTGAGTTTTTATACAAATCGATAACTTAGATTTTGAAATATGATCTGTTAAGATACAACCAATATTTGAAAAATTCATGTCATCTTTATAGTAAGTAATTTTTTTAATTATACTGACTCATGAAAATGTCTCTGAAAACCAATAAATACAATTTATTTGGGAATTAAAATTAAAATTAAAATTTGATCAACGCAATGTACTCCTCAACTGTAGAAATGAAATTTGGAACAACAAACTTTCCATATACACTGAATTTGACCTTTTGAAAGAAGGATTCTCTAATTTGTAAACATAACAGTTTTAGTGTTGGAAATGAGAAAAATTTTGAAAGTCAGCCACAGATGAGTAATATTCAAGACTAAATTATTTTAGTACATGTTTCTTTGTGGCACAGTTAATTAGTGTGTTCATAAGTAATCAAGAGATTAGTGGTTCGAAAACTTCCTGGAAACCACTTTTTCTTTAAATAATAGTTTTAGTTGAGGACATTATGTGTACATATTGATATTAAAGAAAACAGGACCAGTAGAAAAAATACATATCTGTACTATGTGTCCCATCCTACCACTGAATTAGAATTCAATAAGAACTTTTGGAGGTATTGTATGAACAGAGAGAGACCTTTATGTGGGGAAAACAGTAAGCTAGGAGTTAGCTAGGATGTAGCGATACAATTGTGCATGGATTCACTTTCAAGTTTAATCACTCCTTTCTTAATCTATGCGTCACTTTTTCATAAAATGTGGCCAGACAGAGAACATTCAAAGTCATGTTGAACTATTTACGATCAAATGCCATAAGCCTTTGTTTAAAAATGGAACACTTCCATTGACTGATAGATATGTCATGAGGGTGTAATTATTGCTGGATCTGTTGAAAAATGTTATCACTTCTTTCGTAGTCTATTTCCCACACTTCTACAAAACTGAAATTCATTAAGAACTTTTTGATGTATTGTGTGCTGCCTGTAAGATCTTAATAAAAAAGTAATTTGAGCGCTGGTTGAGTTTGAGGGAAAGTATATTCGCCAAAAAATTATTTATCTCAACTGATCCCAAAATATCTAAATGTTAAAAAACTAAAAATACCCTACATTCATTGCACAGTATCAAAATATAGCAAACAAGAAAACATTCAAGTAGCACATATCTCTGCCAATCCCATTTTTGGGGGGAGTAATTATGTTTGGATCTGCCCTCCAATTCTGTCATTTCTTCTGTAGCTTATTGTCCATCCTTCCACAAAATATCATAAGAATTCATTGAGATCCTTTGAAGATATTGTGTGGACAAACACAAAATTTGGCAAAACAATGTGGTTTGGATATATAACTATGACGAAAGGGAGGTAATTGTGCATAGATTCGCTAAAAAATATAATCAGTTATCCTATAGCCTATAGTCTACCCTACAACAGAATATCATTGAAATTCATTGATAACTTTTGGGGATATTGTGTTGACAGTCATACATAAATATAATTGGAAAAAAAACCTACAAAAATAGTTTATCAATCAGGAAAAAATTCCTGGATCCACCCCAGGTATTTACCATCTCTTACTCATTTCTTACTCCGTTTTTCATCTTTCCTGAAAATTTCTTGAAAATTCATTCATTCATTACTTTCAAAGGTATCGCGTTGACAATCATGAAATTTTGGCAATATTATGTGGTTTTGACATACAATCATGATGTAGGGGAGATAATTGTGCTTAGATCCACTCCAAAATTCAATCTGTTTTTCTATTGTCCACCTTTCAACAAAATTTGATTGAAATTCAGAGAGAACTTTTGGAGATATCTTCTGGATAGGAAAAAATTTAGCAATATTACGTAGTTTTGTCTTATAACTGTAATGTAGGGTGGATAATCGTGCAGGGATCCACTCTAAGATTTAATCAGTTCTGTTGCCTTATTTTCCACCTTACTGCAAAATATCATAGGAATTCATAAAGAAATGTAGGAGATATCATCTGGACAGACATAAAATTATACTGATATTAATTGGTCTGGACATATAACTGCAACGTGAGAATGACAATGTTGTGCATGGATCGTCTCCAAAATTTATTCAGTTCTCTCGTAACCTATCTTGTCACCGTCTCCACAGAATTTCATAGAAATTCAGAAAGAACTTTTGGAGATATTGTGTTGACAGTTATAAGAAAACACATATATGTCATTGAAAAAAATAAACGGGAAAATATTTCTTAATCAGAAAAAAAATTCCTGAACTTGCCCTAAATGTTAACCACTTTTTTCTCACTTGATTACCGACCATTCCACATCATTCAATAGAAATTAATTCTCTATTTTCGGAAATATCATGAAGACGGATGAATTAACAGACAAATGAACAAACAGATACGACCAAAAATCTTTACCTCCCTTTAACTTGGTTGACAGAGGTCATCATCATCAGCCTTTCAGTGTCCGTCATTAGACAGAGAGTTTCCCCAAGATTCGCTAGACCTTTCTATCATGGGCCTCACGGAGCCAGCACTTTCTAAACTTACCTAATTCATCATGCCATCTTATATTTTGTCTGACCCAGCTTCGCATGTTATCTCTGGGGATCCACTTCGTGGGTTATAATGTCCATCGGTTGTTTGCCATTCTCGCAATATGACCAGCCCATTGTCATCAAAGTTTGCTTATGGATTCCATGATATTTTGAACTCCTGTTTTTTCTCTAATATACTGTGCTGTCTTGTGATCTCTTTATGTTATGTTGAGCATGATTCTCTCTTGTGTACATTGCATTGTTCTCAGTTTGAGGGCCATCCTTTCAGTTAGGTTCTATGTTGACAGAGGTAAATGACGTTAAGAAATCTAATCATATAATTATATTAAATTCATGATATGTATGATGCATTTTCAATTGAAATTTTGCTATCTTGAATATCATGCTACTTGTAAAATATCTGAGCTTCATCGAAAAATATCTAAACTATCCAGTATCTAAAAACAATTTTTTATATCTAGATTTAGGTATAGAATATCTTTGTTCGCTATTCTGACTATGATGACTTCAATATATTTGCATTACCTTTCCTGTTTCTACACATTGAATGAAGACCTTTCAAGATCAGGTGAACAAATTTTGTAAAGATTACTCTAAAGTTCATACAACTAGATTGTACTATTTATTTCTGCTCAGTCCCTCTCTGATAATAATTCAGTCGAATATTTTTAAGAATATAAAAAATGTGATAAAGGATCTTATTTTCCTCAATTTGACTAGTGGTTGAGAAATCTGAGAAATATACATGCCTGGGAGGAAATTGATTTAACAGAGCCGGGTTAAATCTCACAGGCTGATCGAATTGAGTTATTTGTGGTTGTGGACAGTTAGCTAGGACATAAGGGGGATAATTGTCATCATCATCATCATCAGTCTTTTGGCATCCGTCATTGGACATAGACCTTCCCCAGGATTTGCTACACTTCCCTATCATGGGCGTCGCAGAGCCAGTACTTCCTGAACCTGTCTAGCTTGTCTCTCCATCTAATATTCTACCGGCCTCGGTTGCGCATGTGGTCTTGGGGGATCCATGTCGTGAGTCGCGATGTCCATCGATTGTCTGCCATTCTTGCAACATGGCCAGCCCACCGCCATTCTATCAAAAATTTCTGAACTCTTTCATGGCCTATTACTGATCCTTCCACAACTGATCTGGAATGTTGACTCAAATTATTTTAGTCACTGACAGTCCCACTCGCCCGTCTGATTGGTTTTATTAGTCAACTCAATAATTCCTACGTATCTCTATTACAACACCAAAACTAGCAAGAACAAGTGAAGATTCTCATCTTATTGTGCGTAACTAAATGCATTTGAAGTCAATTACCCGATAATCTGCCAACAGAACAGGTTTTTTAGCTATTTCCTGCAGAAGGCCTAAATAAGGCCTTTAACCCCCCAAAGTGATTAATACTGTTTTTAGGGGTACCTTAAATCAATACCTCAGGCTAAAATGCACCGTTTTAGCTACTTGGAGGTTACATGCAGATGAACAGAATCAGACTTTTAGTATATACTTGTACGTAAGTTCATAGTGCGAAGAGAAATAAACCAATCTTCAATGAAATTACTGTTGGTTGAAGTTCAGGTCAGGATTCACGATTGGAAAATTAAATTGAGTAATTGAGTTTTAAACTGATCTTATTGCTTCTAACATCTGACTAATGAAGTTTACTTTGCAGAGTATCGACGAGTTCTTCTCTTCTACAACTGCTTAGTCTTCTGTTGAAATGATGTTGAGCGAGTTAGTCTTTAGTTCTTTTATTAACTCATTAAGGTTCATATTTTGTTTAGTGGAAAAAGTACAAAACTCTTAAGGGACAAAAGTTCCCACAATTAAAGTTCAAAATCTGACATAAAGCCCCCAAACCTAAACATTTCAGTGATTGGTAACAGTATGTTTTTTTTTTAACCTTCTCTCATATTCCAAAATTACAAGTCCATTTATTCTTGGAACGTAATCCTGGGAGCTATGAGTTCTTCAACTGCGCTTCAAGCTACTGCTTGGTTGCTGAAGACCTTCCTTTGCAGATTGAAATGCTAGAAAAAGTGGTGTTCAGTCGGAGAGAGGTTTGCTGAGTAAGTAGGGTGAGGTAGAGTTTTGTAGCGTAAGTTTTTAAATTTCTGCAGGGTCTTTTGCCCTACATGTCAAACATTTTTGCTTTTTTCAATTTTGTCTTGAATAGTAATGTTTAGTTACTCTGCAACTATGAAAAAAATAATTTTCAATGCAAGATGTATGAAATGTAACTTTAGATTGGTTCCACATAAAGACAAGTCCTTTTCCAATATTAAACTATATTCCTCTCTAGTGAATATATATATATATATATATATATATATATTAAATGGAGATCCACACATCTCAAAGATTATGGTTTCTCTCTAGTGTCTATTTATTAATGACTTTTGTAAAAGAGAATATCTTCGTATTTCCTTTTGGCCACAATAACAACATATTTCATGTAAATATTTATTTGAAGTTTAAACACCTTCAATTGAAGAAAGTGTGACAAAGAGAAGGCTTCAAAAACTTTATCAAACTGTGCCTTGTTTGTTTCCACAGCAGAGACAATTGACATCTCATCAGTCAAGTTGCCAGAATGCAAATAATTCAATAAGTAAAAATGGGGAATTAAACTGATGCTACTGGGGATCCTTCTCTGCTTTGAATAAACAAAAAGATACAACTACTGAACATCTAGTGAATATTTCACTTACTTTTTATTCTGAACTCTTGGACAAAAAGCAACAAAAATTAATGAAAGTAAATTGTGCACATACTTCAAAATACTGTCCTTTTTTTCTGATTTGCATGAAAATAAAGAATGATATTTTCTGGTAACAGGTTTTCTCATGTGTGTTGTCAAAGTTGGTCTTCACATTCACAGAATAATGATTCCTCTGTCGCGAGTTTCTAAGGATTGTTATTTCAATGAAAAATAGGTGCTGCTGCTGAATCGAATGAGAAACCTTTGAAAATAATAAGTCATTCTTATTAAAAAATGATTTCTCTAGCGTATGTTTGCATGTGTTTTCAAATTCTATGAAAATGCAGATACACATACTTATCATGATTGATTTCTTTTTAAACTGGATCTCATATGAAAATATCAAATAGTCTTTACTCAGACACTTTGCATAAATAAGGTTTCATTAAGGTTGTGAACACAAGTGTATTCTTAAAAGTGAATTCTGTGAAAATCCTGATCAACACATTCATGAGAATATAGTTCCACTCCAATGAGTTTGTCTGTGTCATTTCATACCTGCTCCATGGAGAAATGCTGATTCACATATTTCACAAATATATGGTTTCCCTCCAGTTTGAGTTTTTAAGTGCATTTCCAAATTTGAACTCATTGAAAATACACACTTTACAGGAAAATGGGTTTGTATTTGCATTTTCAAACTTGAACTTATTAAAAATGCTGAGCTATACCCTTGACAAGTCTCGGAGGCTCTCGATTGTGTACTTCCCTGTAGATTTTAAAACTAAAACTGTGCAAATCTTGATACACACATTTTATAATAGTTTATCTTCAGCGTGTTTCCGCGTGTGTATTTTCAAACTGGGACTGTCAGAAAATTCTGATCCACAAACTTTATGTAAAAATGGTTTCTCTCTAGTGTGTGTTAGTAAGTGTTTTTTCAAACAGGACTTCCAAGAAAATGCTATTCCACATATAAGACAAGAGTAGGGTTTCTCTCCAGTGTGTGTACGCATGTGGTTTTTTAGAATTAAACTGTGTGAAAATGCTGATCCACACACTGTACAAGAAAATGGTTTCTCTCCAGTGTGTGTTCGCATGTGCACTTTTAAATTGGATCTGTTTGAAAATTCTGATCTACACACTTGACAAGAGTGGGGTTTCTCTCCTGTGTGTATTCGCATGTGCTTTTTTAAACTGAAACTCTCTGTAAATGCTGATCTACACACTTGACAGGAGAATGGTTTCTCTCCTGTGTGTATTCGGATGTGTTTTTTTAAATTGAAACTCTGTGAAAATGCTGACCCACATACTGTGCATGAATAAGGTTTCTCTCCCGTGTGTGTTCGCATGTGCATTTTTAAACTGGAATTCTGTGAAAATGCTGATCCACACACTTTACAAGAGAATGGTTTCTCTCCAGTGTGTATTCGCATATGTACTTTTAAAGTCGAATTCCGTGAAAATGCTGATTTGCACATTTGACAAGTATAGGGTTTCTCTCCTATATGTGTTTGCATGTTTACTTTTGAATGTGAATCCAAGATGCAAATGTATAGACTTTGCAAGTATAAGATTTCTCTCCTTTATGAGCTTGCATTCAATTCAAATATGATTTCTGTGAAAATGTAGTTCTGCACACTTTGCAAGGATATGTTTTCTCTTCAGCATGCATTTGAATGTGTCTTTTCAAATGAGACAATGTTTATTTTCCAATCCAATTGATATCTGTGAATGAAGAAGAAGTATTAATAAAGAAAACAAAAGACATGAATTATTTACAATTATAGAACTATAATAATTGTATGTTTCAATGAATTTCCAAACAGCGTAATAATGTCTTTTTTTGTACACAAGGAACTGATTCATGTTCACTGCTCAGTTTTTCCATTGTTATTAAACTGTTTTTTCTAGGATAACACTGAGGAGAAATAAGAAACTTTGATTAATGCTATTTTATGCATTTAGAAATTTTTATTTTCAAAATCTGTTTGAAGATTGTTATTTGGCAGCACTATGATTCTGTGAAAGAAAATTCAATGTCTGCTTGATTGGATAGTCAAAAAATATTACTTATGGATAAAATTTAAAAGATATGCTTATTTAAGTTGATGGATCTTTAAACTATCCACACTGGTGGAAGATCAAAGTGGAATGGAACTAATAACTTCAAACTATAACCAGAAATTCTTTTTTGACTGAGAGATATTTTTCTGTTTTAATATTTATACATTTCCGTATTCGCTCCTGTCAACACGATACCTCCAAAAGTTCTTGATTAATTCCAAGGAAATTTTTGGGAAGGATGAGATGCATATCATGAAAGGAGTGATCAAATTTTTGGGTTTAATTTGTTCTTGATGGAGGGATAATTTTCAATTTTTTTTCCTACATTTCCATAATCACTCTTGTCTGTCCATAAAATTACTCCAAAAGTTCTCAATGAAGTTTTGTGAAAATGATGAGGGAGAAATTATCAAATTTTAGAGTGGATCCAGGAATTTGTTTTGATGTTGCCAGGTATTTTTCAATTTTTTGATACATCTCTGTATTAGCTCCTACCAGTCAAAAATATCTGTTAGTCTTTGCACCCAAAGTTATACAAGTATAGGTGTCCATTGTGCGACATCGGGACAATTGCCTTTGCCTCAGCTTCAAAGTGTACAAAGAATCTTTTTGACCCCAGATTTTTGGAGAGTTCTAACATAGAGAATAAAATAAATCAGGGTGGTTTCCATATGTTACATTATGTTTTAATATGGGGTTCAATTCACTATACGATTACAATAAGAAACTGGACCCCAAATTTTCATCCACAAGATATCTCAAAAATTTTAAAATTAAATTTTGTAGATGTGTGGGAAATGGAGAGAAGAAGAAATTTGTAAATTTTGGGGGTAGATGCAGGAATTTTTCCGATATGATGAAACTAAACATCCATTTAAAATAAAATTGAATGAATGAAAAGTTTTAATTTCATTTTTGCATCATACAGGGGCTCTATAAGAATATAATTTCTAATTATAAAGTTCAATCAATAATATTCTTTAGATATTAACCAAAAAAATCAAATTAAAATCTTTTATTCATTCTATGATTTCACCACAGTAAAATCTGATAAATACATACCTTTTAATTGAAAATTATACTTTTTAGATACTTTGCATTACTTTTAGGGCCACTTAAAAGCAAAGATTAACAGATATTACTTATTCAAGTTGTAAAAAATCTCCCAAAATATGACTAATTTCAAATAAATAGGCATTTCTGGGACATATTGACATCCCATTTTGAAAACACAATTAAAATTTAGGTTTTTTCTTGCTTTTACTTGAGAAAATAAAGTCCAAATATTTGTCAATTTAAAAGAAAAACAAATTTTCAATGTAGAATAAAATTGAGCTGAAAATTTTTCATTCCAAATATCAGAAAAGAAGAATTTTTTTCCAAATGATTTCTACCCCCCCACCTTTTCTTATTTTGATGATTCATCTTTATACAATGATGTTTTCATTGATTTTCACACATCTGACAAATAAGATAAATACCTTGAGATATTAATTCTGTTTACCTTTTTTAGAAAAATGCTCAGGAACTGCTTGAACTGGGAATCTTACTTTCGGAATAGACAAACAGTAAAATGTTTCCTTCACTTTTTATCCCTTAAGAAATTATATATCAACAGATAAAATACAAATCACAAAAATCAATTGATATAGACATAATCACATGATATGTATTGAGAGATATATAGAGCTTACATATTTGCATGATTATACTCTGTTAAATCTTCCCGATGCGAATATTTTCTTCAAAAATCGAATGCAGTCAGACACTGTTTCTGATTCAAAACAGAGTTACCGGTTTTTGTTGAAAATTATATGAAATTTGAACCCCCCCACCAAACATTTTACCCATTAACATTTGTAGGTTCAAATAAATGGTATAAAAACCTTGGTTGGATGATGTTCATATGGTTCTGTTTATAAATTAGAACAGGCTGATTTTGAATATACCATTTTTTTTTTCTCTGTGAGTCGTACTTATCAATTTATAAGAGTCTACACATTATTACATTTAACTACTTCATCATCTTGATTATGGATTTTTAGATGAATGCTACTGGACACAGAATTGACCACACAACCTTTTTTGAAAGGGTTATGTTCAATTTCTAACTTGATGAAATACTTCACTAGAGTCCAATCGGTAACCATGGATGATTTGGCGGCTACACTCCTGGCTGTTCTTACTTCCCTTCTCCTTAAACTTCTAAAGTAAAGTAAAACGTTTACCCTAAATTCTGGCCCCTTAAAATTGGGAAATTATTCTAGCCTTTTTAACAGTTGAAAAATAGGGGGGGAAATTCACTCCAGTTCTGAACTCTTGAAGAGGGAGAAATTTCCTTCCAATTTTGGCCCCTAAAAGTGGAGAATAGTGTACTTCTACTGTTGACCCCTTGAAAAATCTCCGTTCTGTTTTTGAATCAAATAGCATTTAAATTAGTTAAGTAAAGCAGTGCCATTACGCCATATGGGTGAGGCCTCAGATATATTTGTTTGGGCTTATCATACCAAGAGTACCTCTGTATCGAATATGTAAAATAGATTTAAAGGCAATGAACAGCCAAAGTCATGTCACTAATCTCAACATACACTATTTTTTTAGACAGGTTTGAACTTGAGTTACTGAGTATATTTTCCACACTGTCAATCGATCGCCCACCAGCACTTCCAATAGCTCTCTGTGAAATACAGTAGGATAGTGAATCATGAGATAAGCATGAATGCTGCTTTGCAGAAACCAAAGGACCAATTTAGGAGAGGAATTTTAAAAATATAATGAATCTATAATCACGGGACGGAGTGAATAGCTGTAAAAAAAAAGAAAGATTATATATATTTGGGCATCAGTCTCAGTTTGAAATTGAGTCATTAAAGCCATTTTCTGCACCACTGACTGATCACCCAACAACACTTCTCATGACATTTGGTGAAATATAGTAAGATATTGAATAAAGTAAGAACATTGTTGAACACAAACAAAGGAACCAATTTAGCAGAAACTCTAATTGCAAACAGAACTCCTCACCCAAAACCATTCAGGGGAGATACTTTCAAAAAATAACTCGCTCCAGGATCCCATTAGTAATCAGATATAATTTGGTGGTCACAGCTTTGGCCATTTTTTAATATTACCATTACAGACTGAGTGACGGACATTTGGTGAATTATAATATGATACACATACCACCGCCGTTTTTCTTAACACAAAAAACACTTTTTATGCTGTTAATTTCATGAAAACTCTCTGGTTCTAAAGAGTTTAGCCAAAGAAAGTTAATAGCAGACTTTTTCACTATCTTTCTTCAACTAAGAAAAACGTAAAAAAATAGAGCTCGGAACGGAATTTTGAAAATTTAAATACGTTTTTGAAATCAGACATCGATTTTACGGTGAATGTTTTAATTCATACCTAAAACGTCAAAATAAACGTTTCAGGGTAAACGGAAACGATTCATTCATCTATTTGGCAGAAGATAAAATTCACAACGATTTATTGAAAATTCAAATGATCTAGTTCCCAAAAGAAGTAGATAGAGGGATTCGCTTAATTCCAGATAATTTTTAAATTCAATACAGGATGAAATATCTTGGATTTGACATTAATTTGAAAAAAATTAATCTTGAAAATTCTGCTTAGTGAGTGAAAAAAATCGAAGTAGTTCTACAAATGAGTTAACACATCTGTCCCAAGATGGTTGTACAGTTACTTCAGAAAATAATACTAATTGTAGCAACTATTATGGGACAGGAGGTATTATTTTCATTTGTAAACAAAGAAATTGAGAGAACGTTATACTTACTTCTTCCTATCTCCTTTCTTTTCTTGGAGCAATGCAGTGTTATAGAAATAGGAGAAATTGTAAAGATAATGATAAATTTAAAATAAAAGAATGTTTCCAGGCTAAATCTAATTTAAAACGATCGTCATTTTATATCGGGGCAAAATGTTTTTTGAAGAATAAAAGTCAAGGGAGGTAATTCAAAGAAACTATTTGAGTAAAGGGAGATAATTACAGAAAACTTTGAGGAAAGATGGGGAAATTTTCTTCATTATCGCTATTGTTATTATTATTCGATGAAGTATTGTAAGATATTATTTTTAGCTGTTTCTATACAACTTCTAATTCGAACCATTGTTTCTATGGCAAAGAATGAAAGCGCGATCAGAAATAAACAGTGTGCCTTCGATTAGAATCGAAGGCAGTTATTACCTTTTCTACTCAGTTATAAATAAAAAAAATTTCAACTATTTTCTAAGTTCAATTCATTATCAAGTATCAACATATTTTATTCAATTTCTCAAATACATACAAGACAATTTAAACAACTGAGCTAGCAGTCGGAAAAGGTTATAAAATCAAGTAACAAACTGAATCAACTAACCCTAAACTTATGAACTTAGTTGTTAAATTAGAAAAACAAACATAGTGCTGAGGAAAAACACGCTGAAAATGATTGCTGAATTTAGCACGTTGTAAAAGATAGCAATAATCGCCGAACAGAACTCATTCCACCCTCAATAGTTCCGTTTACACCTGATGGCCTTCACCAATTAGCCAAGAATACTTTTCATGGTTCGGCAGAAACCGATTCACACTTTAACCTCTTTACAACCAATTCTTGGCACGTTTTGAATTTGTTGTTCATGCCTTGGTACCTATAAGACCACAAGTTTGCCTTGGTTTTCTAATTGTTACATATTCCCACAATTCCACAAATCGTTCAGATGATTAGAAAAATAATCTTAACGACAAAAAAGGACAAATGGGCGTAACAAACGCATTCAGTAGGGGAAGAGCAGAAAACAATTCAATCTAATCGTTGTGTTGGAGAAACGAAGATGTTGATATTTGTCCATAGACTGACATTAAGGGCATGTAATAAATTGGGCGGAACTTGTTAAGAAAAGGGATTTATGTCGCCTCGACACCGTTTATGGTAATCTTCTGTCGTCAATTGAGTAAGTCAATCAATTTCCTTCTAACCTTTCAAGAAAAACAAATTTTCATCACGCTTTCTTCATTTTCAAAAATTTGGATTGCAATCGTAATCTTGTCCCATTTAATTTTCACTCCAATGTTTTTGTATAAAATATTTTGGGAGTTTGTGTGGAAAATTCTCTTAATTTATCTTTCCAATTTATTTTATTTTGAAGCTTTTTCGTTGGACCCCATCAAAAGTGAACGTCCATAATTTTCGAATTTAGAAGACAAAGAAAAAAAAAAAAGAAGAAATTATGATGATTGTATTTGTTTTCCTCACCGACAAACCTAATTATGGTGATAGTTTGGGGCCAAATTTTACCAGCAATTCCATGTTAGAGAATCAAAAAATTTCAACCTTTCTCTCGAACGGTCAGTCTTGTATATCGTTTTAGTTTAGTTCCAGATCAGCCTCTACATAAAGAAGGGGCTGATGCTAGTGACTCTAGAGGCTGTCAGAACCTGTTTGATCTCAAAAAGGTTGTGCGGTAACTTGCCTGAGGATTACGCGGGCCTGTCCGGGCCTTAGAAAAATATTCGAAATTCTCACGTCCGAACATTGGGAGGTATCAACTTCCAATGTCCGAAATCTGGATGACAGATCCCAGAGACCTCTTTTAATCTTTGTTGAGCGACTAAATGACTAACACATCTCTCCTTGATTATCAAAATTATCTCAGAGGGCTTTCAAATTCAAGTTCGAGCTAGGATCCTGCAGTCTCTTTTTTGTATAAGGTTAACAGGAATAAGTACTTTGTTCCCAAGTCCTCACAGAGTGAGAAAATCGTAACTAAGTCTACTATTTGCAGTCAGTTGGAAATCTTGTAAGTTGAGTGTGAAAAGCCTTGAAGTAGCTTGGACTTTTCTAGTAAACAGAATATACAGTAGATAAGACGGAGTGTTATGAAAATTTGGATGGAGGGTGTATTTGGGGATTGTTAAAATAGGATTGGAGAAGAATTCATACAAAAAATTTATTGTTAAAATTTTCTCACCAAAAATTAATGTTGAGACCATGGGATCAGATACCCAGAAAAGCATTATATGAGGGCTCACTGGATGCTGGGTTCTCATGCAAAAGCGTTGAAAGATGAAGGATACTGTCAAAAACCAGAAACCTGCATCGGATGACATAATGGAAAGATTTTTTTCTCCCTGTTAGTGTGTATGTATGTGTGTGTGTAGCATGTCTGATTAGTTGACTGCATGCGATGTAAGCTGATGTTTCACCGTCATGGAGGTTGTAGGGGAGAAGTGACAAATAAAATCTGGGTTTCCTAAGTTCTTTAGTTTTACCCTTGAATCATCGACCCCCAACCATAAACTACTGGGCACCCCATAAATAGGGCTGGTGTTCTTACTCAGCTAAGAGTTGCAAAAGATCTTGGTCAGAGTCCCATTTCACAACATTACCAGAGACAAGACTGGTTGGGGAACCTGGAAGTGGGAAAGGAACTTGAATATAGAGCCAGCTCCCAATCCTAGAAATCTCTGAAGTCTGTCCAGAGAAGAAAATGCAGGAGTTGAGATAGCTTCAGTACCACAGGCCCAAGACAATAGTACCTTTTCATTGGAGGCTTACTCTTTACTTCTGATTATATATAATGCTGAACTGGACCCTTACTTTCAGTTTGTTGTATAGTCATAAGACCATCCATCATATGAAACTATGCACATAGACACCCATGCATCTTCAAACTGACCCATAAAGCGAGTTCTGATGGATTGAAAAAACATATTAAAAAATTGCTTGCAAAAAAAAACTGATTGAAAAACAATTTTTATTTTCAGATTACTTATCTACTTTATTCCCTCAATTTTTTGTCTTTCATTGTTTCATTTGTTATTGAATTTGATGCATACAAAAGTATAATCTACCATGAAAAAGAAGATATAAAGTAACTGAAATACTTCAAAGCAGGAGTTACATATGACGGATGGTATCTGACGGTATGATGGATTGAAAGTAAGGAGCCAGATCAGCCTTATAGTTACATGGTTCAGAACTTCCCCCCTCAGAATTGACACTTTTCCAAAGGTAACAGTAGGTTTTAATGAAGTAATGAATCATTATCCAATACTGATTGGCATTTTTTAGGTTTTATTTGCTGCTGAATTATACTTTTGGCGCTTGTAAAAAAAAGAATAATCATACTAATTTTATTTACACTGAGTCCTAATGAATTATTCAAGTATTTGAAAATCGGTTTAAATTTTCTTTCTATTATTTAAGCTTGTTGGACAAAATATTATTACATGATAATGATTTTGAATACTCAAAGAGAATTTACTTTTAAGAAAATGTTCAACTTACATAAATAAAATGAAATTCATGTTTTGCATTGGTATATTCCATGAACATTAATAAATGAATAGTTTTTCCCAAAATAAGCATCAAAGTTTGAAATGACAGAAAACGCTATTATTTTTGCACCAACCTAATAGTTTGAAATGACAAGAAATGAATATTGTTTTGTAAGAAAATATTTTTAGACTAATTTTTTTATGAACCACCTTATAATATAAAAGCTTGTGTCATTTATTCTGTCCATCATGCTGAAGCAAATAGAGGGGAGGGAACCGGATGTCCAATCACTACTGCTGCTGTTGATATCTTAGTAGTAGCATGGAAAAAAGTTCTATGAAATATAGGCATCTCTGATTTTCAAGAATAAAATTGATTTTTACCCCATTCTATTGCCTTACCTTTTTAAGATTATTACGAGGACAGAAAATATAAGGTGTTGTAGGTAATCAACTAAAAAATTTGCTCAAGGTGTGTGTTTTTTTTTATACCAAATTGTATTTTATTATATAAGAGCCCGGGTCATCAAATTTCTTGGTCTGTTGGTTTGTCTGTTCAGTCAAGGAGTAAAGGGCATTTACTATTTTCAACTGCCTTTAATTTCCTCATGTTTTCCATTTCCTTCCATCTCCCTCTCCATCCAGTTACTGCTGTACATTGCCCCACCATCTACCAGTACAGCAACACCCATTCCACCTTATGTACGTGGTGGAGATGAGACAAAACACAGAAGCCAACTTGCAAGACAGTCTGAATTTTAAAAAAGAAAACAAAAATAAAAACCATAGGGAGATATCTTGAAAGAGATGATTTTGTTTGAGAAGTAAAACCATTCATGTTATTAATTCAGTAGAAAATCTAAATAGAAAGATGATCTCTTCTTTTATGTCACCAGTTCTTATAAATCACTTTGACTTGGTGAAACAAACTACAAATGGATTGAAAGCATACAATTGGCTACAACTACAAAATATTAATTCAATATTCAATATTATTTATCTTTAATTATTTGATATCTATAATCATTTTTATTACTATTTATCATTATTCATATTATCATTTCATTAGCAAGTAACCCATCTAAAATAATGGGATGTGTCATCTTTGATGTCTTCTATATTAGTACTTGTATAATTCATCCATATGTAAATAATCATCATTTTTAATTACTCATGCTTCTACTCATGGCAAAAAATATAGAATCCCCTTGCTTAGAGGATGTTAATACTGGTTTTTTTTTTTATCACTTTATAGCAAAAAACCACCAAATCACAGAGCAATTTTTGTTTAATAGCTGAACATGAAATGTTTCTCAAAGTAGATTAAATTATTGGCTTATTTTTTCCAGATCAATTAGATGAAAAGAATATTGAATCAAGTAGTGTTGTGGGAAAAAAATTATGGAATCACCTTGTAATTTGCATTTCCAAAACAAATATCAGTAGAAGTCTGAATATGCACACAAGTCTGCTGTTCAAGGAGAGTACTTGCAGACCATTACAAACTATTGAACTTAATGTTGGACTGGGCTAATTGAGAGAAAATATTGCTTCAACGAGAGATCTCTCTATTGACATTATGGAAAGGATTATAAAACCCTTTTTGTGATGAGGAAATTTAAGATAGAATGTGGCAAAAGATGTTAATTATTTCCAGTCAGCTGTATCTAAAATGTGGTGCAAGTATAAACAAAATGGGAGGGTTATAAAGGAAAATGTACAGGTAGACCAAAGAAGATGTCAAGGCATGAAAGCGATATACAGGGATGAATCTGAATTGACCAAGGTTATGATGCTGCATATTTTGTCTGGTGCCTTTCCAATGAGATATAAAGATGATTGTCTGAAGGAAACAAGGAAATTTCTTGACTCAATTATGTTATGGGGTTGCATGTCAAGTAAAGGACCAGGAGAGATGGCAGTCATGACCTCATCAGTTTCTGGTGAACATTGAAATTTTGGGTGCTTTTCTCATTCAATTGATAGAAAATAGGTTTGGTGATGATGAAATCATTTTCTAGGAAGATAATGCACCTTGCAACAGAGCAAAGAGTTTCAAAGGTTTCCTTCAGGAAAGGCGTATCAACTTAATGATATGGTCAGTGGACAGTCCGGATCTCAAACCGATTGAAAATTTATGGTGGAAATTTTGAAAAAATAGGCTATCGCATGACTCCATACTGCAAAACTGATCTGTCAATCACCATCTGGAAAAGAAATAACCAGCTTTATGAAAAATATTGTTTTTTTGTTAGTGAAGTCCACGTCTCAAAGAATTCAGGTTGTCATGAAAACCTGAGGAGGAGCAAGTAAGATATTAATCATGTTTTTTTTTTGTGTTGAGGATTCCATATTTTTCTCCTCAGCATTGAATGATTCCATATTTTTCCTTTTTACTTGATCTGTGAAAAAATATGCCAATAATTTAGATATGTATTCAATTTGCTCAAGCTTGAGGTTTCATGAAGCCATAATATCAAGCTATGAAACAAATCTTTTTTTGATTTAATATCTGTGATTTGCTATAAAGTAAAAAAGCTGGGTGAATATCCTCTAAGTGTGATGATTCCATATTTTTTGCCCTGAGTAGTTGTAAGAAATAAGTTTTAAACTAATTTTAATGTTTTTCCATCTTTCACATCTTTCCTTTTAGGAAAATAATTCCGAAATCTTTCCGTTCTTATCATATTAAAAAAATCATATTCAGAAAAATAAAGGTTGTGTTAATGATTTTCAATGATTCTGTTCGAATCGTAAACTGAAAAGGTAAAGATTTTTCTCTCTCGCATTCAATTTGTTTAAGATCTTCAAGGTTTTTGATATCTTATAGTTAGCAATCAATTTTGTCATTTTTATAAATGTTATTGACAGTGGAGAGTTTCTTGTTTCTTTTGATATTTTAATTCTATTCATGACTGAACATAAATTACAAAATACAAGCTGCCCTGGTCTTATGTCAGGAATGCATCCCTAAAGGTTTAGGCATGAACAAAATTTGCACAAAATTAATACACCTCTGCAATTCTTATTGCAACTCTTATAGTCTTAGCTTTGTGCTAGTCTATCGAAATTGCACTAGTGGTGAAACTATGAACTAGAGTTAGGGTGACAGAAAATTTTTTTTTCTCCAGAGAAAAAAATGTAGCTAATTTTCACATCAGCCTGAATCAAACCACATAAAACCAAGGCAGCCTGCATACTGAAATTCGTTGAAACACAAATCGAGTAAGTACAAATAAGTTCATAGTTTTCTGTAATGATTCTTCTTTTTCTTATTCACAGATATCCCTGCAGTGAAGAAACAATGGACTTATTTAATGACCACCCATAGATATTGTATAATGATTCTGTAATCACTAGTTCAGTGCTGAATATGAGAATACATAATAAAGAAGAAGAATGTTCCCAAGTTTGGAGTTGATGTTTATAATTGTAAATATTGATACTACAAATCAGAGGAAAGAAACCATTTCCTTGTGCTGATTATTGTTTTAAAGTGTTTATGCAGAAAAAGATAGTTGCCAAAAGACACTAAAGATAATTTATATCCATGTGCATTGTGTCCATATAAGAGTTCTTATATAGACATAGACATACCAAGATGTTGGTGAGAACTTGTATTCTTGTAAGTTGTGCAACTCTGCTATTTCACAGAGTGCACATTTGAAAATATATATTCAAACATACATTGGAGAGAACCCTCACTCTTGTGAAGTGTATGGAGCAGCATTTTCAATGAGTTCTTGTCTAAAAGCACATATGCAAAGTCAGACTAAAAATAAACCTTATTCATGTAAAGTGTGTACATCAGCATTTTCTAAGAGTTCAGATTTAAAAACGCACATGCGAATACACACTAAAGAGAAACCATTTTCTTGTGAAGTCTGTGGATCAGCCTTTTCGCAAAGTTCAAATTTGAAAAGACATGTAAGAACACACACTGGGGAGAAACCATATTTTTGTGAAGTGTGTGGATCATCGTTCTCACGAAGTTCACATTTAAATAGTCACATGCAAATACACAAAGGTGAGAAACCTTATTCTTGCAATGTCTGTGGATCAGCATTTTACTTGAATTCACATTTGAAAATACACATGAAAGCACACACTGGAGATAAACCTCATTCATGTAATGTATGTGGATTGGCATTTTCACATGATTCACATTTAAAAAGACACATGCGGGTGCATACTGGAGAGAAGCCCTATTCTTGTGAAGTGTGTGGTTCATCATTTTCACTTAGTTCAAATTTAAAAAATCATATGCGAACTCACACTGGAGAGAAACCATATTCCTGTGAAGTATGTGGATCAACATTTTCACTGAATTCACATCTAAAAATGCATATTCGAATACACACTGGGGAGAAACCTTATTCATGCACAGTATGTGGGTCCGCGTTTTCAAAGAGTTCAGATTTGAAATCACATATACGAACACACACTGGAGAGAAACCCTACTCTTGTGAAATGTGTGGATCATCATTTTCGTTAAGTTCAAATTTCAAAAAACATATGCGAACACACACTGGAGAGAAACCATATACCTGTGAAGTGTGTGGGTCTGCATTTTCACTGAATTCAATTTTAAAAAGACACATACAGACCCACACTGGAGAAAAACCATATTGTTGTGAAATATGTGGATCGGCATTTTCCCACATTTCTACTTTGAAAACACACACCCAAACACACACTGGTGAGAAACCATATTCCTGTGAAGTATGTGACTCATCATTTTCAGTAATTTCACATTTAAAAATCCATATGCGAACACATACAGGAGAGAGACCATTTTCTTGTAAGATGTGTGAATCAGCATTTGCACGAAATTCAGACTTGAAAGCACACATACGAGTACACACTAGAGAAAAACCCTACACTTGTGAAGTGTGTGGATCATCATTTTCATTAAATTCAAATTTAAGGAATCACATGCGAACACACACTGGTGAGAAACCATATTCCTGTCGTGTGTGTGGTTCAGCATTTTCCCTGAAGTCAACTTTAAATAAACACGTGCAAACTCACACTGGTGAAAAACCATTTTCTTGTGAAATCTGTAGATCGACATTTTCCCGAAGCTCAGCTCTAAAAGCACACATGAGAACACATACTGGTGAGAAACCATATTCTTGTGAAGTGTGTGGATCAGCCTTTTCCTTTAATTCAAATCTGAAAAGACACATGCAGACACATACAAAAGAGAAACCATGCTCTTGCTAAGTGTATGGATGAGTTTTCTCACAATGTTTCCATAAAGATATGAAGACACACTGGAGGGAAACAGCAGTCATGCAATATGTGTGAATGGACGTTTTTACTGAATTGCAGTTTGAAGATATACATGACCACACAGTTTAGGGAATCCTCACTTTTGTAAAGTATGTTTGTACTTATATGACCACTTGTGAATTCATCCTCCAGAGAAAACATATCATTGTACCACGTGCAAATCTGCTTTGAAAATACACATGCAATAAAATATTCTTTTAGAATATGTTCTTTATTTCCATGCAATCAGCAAAAAATTATACTACCTAATGTGAAGAAAAAAGTAGATATTATTTTGAAGTATGCAATTTGATTTTTTTCACCCATTTTTGTTGCTTTATATTGCAATATTTCTAGCCTGTGCATCTTTGATGAATAAGGAAAGCTGTGGGATTTCAGGGAAGAATGGATTGCTTGCACGTTTGAGTCTCAGTCACTTTTATTGCAAGTTCCGTTTCATATAAAAGCCAGAGAAAAAACTTGCCAAAAAATGAGTCACTAAAAAGCAAAGCTAATGTAGGAAAGAAAATTAAGGTATTTGTAATGATACAAATTTCCTCAATGTTACTCAGACGTGTGAACTGGATCTTTCTTGTAATGTATTCTCTTTTTTTTACCAACTATCTTCTTTCCTTTCAAAAGTTTTACTACATGACAAAGGGATTGATATAAAGATATAAAACATTGTTTCCCTTACACAACAGAAGAGGCAGTAGTGATGCTGCTGTGGTATTCATTAATTTCAAACTGGACCAACTGATGTAGAATATTACATCGCTGCTGTCTATAGATTTGATAAGGGTCAATAACATTCAAAGAGTTTTCTAGTTGATTGAGCTCTACGTTTATGCTTTAAACAATGTTTTGGCTGGTCCATTCTACAGCCTTCAACAGGTGTACCATCTGAATGTGATGGTGGTGAAGAAATTTTTCCTCTCCATTGTTAGCAACACTTGAAAAATAGGATTTGGGTGTTTTCTTTTCCTGGATTTTTATACCATGTCTCTGAGTAATGAAATCCATGTGTCTGAAGAAGGCCGTAGAATAGATCTGGCAAAAACCTCATGCCAACAACAAAAGGAATGATAGTGTGGGCTGGAATGTAATTTTACTTGGGTCCGGTGGGAACATTTTATTAGAAGCATGAAGTAAGGTTTTTATGAATCTTCAATATAAGTACTAAATAAATAAATAAAGATGTGTCAATTTTTTCAATGGCCTGATGGCTATGATTTTTAATATGGCATCCAAGATATCAACCAGATACTCAAAATATCCATTACACATTTATTATTCATTCTAGACATGTTTTTCTAACAGTTTTTTTTAGTATCAAGTATGACACCCATGGTAAAGAAAAACGGCGGATCCTGGGAAAGGTCTTTGTCCAACAACGGATGTTAAGAGACTGTTGATGATGCTTGATGACGTAACAAAATTCACCACAGTTTGGCCACAGGTAATGTATAATTTTCAAAATGAAGTAAAAAGACTTCTATGAAGACATATTTCATGAGTTACAGATGTTTTGATACAGCAGTACACACTACTAACAAATTCCTAGATCTGCCCCAACATTTGATCGCTTCTTTCTAATCCTACAGCCCACTTAATTTCATTGAGAACGCTCAGAGTATATTATATCGACAGACATGTATGAAGGGAAAAACAAAAATATTTTTGAATACGTTTCTGTATTTGTGTGTTTTCATCCATATGATATCTCAAAAAGTTCTCAATGAATTTCAAAGAAATTCCATGGAGAGCCATCTTGTTAGGAAGTGATTCAATTTTGCGATGGATCCAGGAATTTGTTTTTGGTTGTGGGATTTATTGGTATATCTTTCTTTTTGTTTCTTCATACATTTCTGTATTTTATCATGCTTGTCCACACATCTCCGGAAATATTCAATGAATTTCAATGAAATTTTATGGAAAGTTGGATTGTGATGTAAGAAAGAAGTGATTCTGATAATGCATCCACAAACCACAGAAAGGGAAACTATGAATAAGAAGAGACCTATAAAAGGGAAACTGCAGATAAAAGGGACCACTGAAAAAGAAACTGAGGATATGGGGGACCACAGAAAAGGAAACTATAAATTATATCTAAAAAAGCGATTTTAATCTATAATCCCATACATGTGAATGCTGATGATGTAATTATTTGTGTAATTTTCTAGTGGCTTTTTTTATCATGTAACTATTGTATTATATTATATTAGCTGTGGACAGACAAAGTGAATGATAGAGATGTGTGAATGCACCTAAAAATAACCGAAAAAAAGATCTGCCTCTAATATAATGCCAGTTTTGAGGGAACTGACTATTCAATGCGATATTCTACAAGCTGATGCACCGAAAATTACTTGTAAAATTGGAGATTCTTGCTGATAGATCCGATATGCAAGCTACAAGCGAATGGCAAAAATATCATCCTATTAATAAGCGGAAGTTTTAAATTTTATCAGCAGTTCGAATTTTTTCTAGTCCGATTAATTTGCAAGAATCTGCCGTTTTACTTATTAGTTACCTATTTTTTTTAGCATGCTGGCGGACTGAACATTGTAATTTAATAGTCGATTCCCTTAGAACTGGCCATCACTGATG
This sequence comes from Thysanoteuthis rhombus, assembly GCA_963457665.1. Classification (NCBI taxonomy): domain Eukaryota; kingdom Metazoa; phylum Mollusca; class Cephalopoda; order Oegopsida; family Thysanoteuthidae; genus Thysanoteuthis; species Thysanoteuthis major. The sequence continues at coordinate 25,092,746 of OY735203.1, read as the reverse complement.
GCATGAATCGGGCATTACTCGTGGCACACGCTGTATTATTGAAACTGGTACGCGGTTTGTTGTTAGTAGATTGTTAAAAGCCTAAAAACTCAACTTGAGCGAGAGAGAGAGAGAGAGAGAGAGAGAGAGAGAGAGAGAGAAAAAAATCTATTCCGGGGAAATAACTCTTTTTTTGATAGAATGTTTTCCGTGGTTACCTCCCATGACCCGATAAATTCTGGTACAAATTCGCGGCGATTCACTTCGAGATCAAAATGTTCATGCAAATCAGTAAATCATTTCAATTGAATCCTCTTTAACCAAATAAAAAGAAAGAAAATATCTATGAGATTTGTATACTTCAGATTTCCATTAAAATGAAAACTAGTTCTTTTTATAAAAAAAGGACCTTGCCGCGTCAAAAGATATACTTTACTGATATAAATATTTGTATGTATCGCAGATATTGAGAGCACAAATGTAATGAATACCAAAGATTACTAAGATTGTGTTGCATCAATTTTCCAAGTGGGGAGGAACTGTCTGCCTTAAAAATTGGTATTCGAAATCCTGGCTCGAACATCGAGACCATCTGAGTTAAACCAACCAAGCACACACACACACGCTCACATGTGTGTGTGTGTGTGTGTGTGTGTGTGTGTGATACAAAAACATATACATACAAATGTGTTTAGGTGAGTGTGTGTGATACAAATTGATGCAAAGGTTGAACAGAAAATAATGACCCAGTTCAGCATTATAGTTACATTTTGAATAGTACTCCCTCTAAAACCTACACAATTTTTATCAAAATATTTTACTTTAACCCCCCCCCCCGCCCCACAAGCCCGTTTAGTATGCATACACCACTATTTAAGGGGAAATGCTGTGACAAACGCAGATAAATAATAAGATAATTGTTTTATATATATATATATAAATAAATGAAATCATCCTCTAATACACTGGAGAGTGACCCTCCTCTAGTCAGGTGTGTGGATCAGTATTTTCAATTAATTAACATTTCAAGATACTCATACGAACACGCCTGAGAGAAAACTTCTACTTGTCAAGTGTGTAAATCAGCATTCTCAAAAAGTTCCAAATTTCGTTGAGCTGCCCTGATGTTCAAGGGGGGCCGTATTGACAAACAAAACCAGTTTTGCAATTGATAATAGGCGGAGCCAGTTGTTTTATAATAAATAATAGAATATATATATATATATATATATATAGTGAACAGAAAATAAGAGTCCAGCTAAGCATAATAGTCACATTAAGTAGAGAACACTCCAATCCATTGTTCACGCAGGGGGGAACACAGAGACGAACAATAAATACTAGACATAGCCAGTCGTTTTCTACTAAATGATAAAATATAATAATAGAATGTATATACGGACATTAAACGGAAAGTAAGCATCAAGTTTTGCAATATAGTTTCATGTTTGAAAAACTAAATAATCCAAACTCCCCCGTCTCGTGACGAAGAGTTTAAGCAAATTTTTATTATATATAGTAAGATATGAATAATTCATTAATCATTTTATTAATCAATTTATTACTTGGCGGCAATAGAAAAAATGCTTTCCCTTCATACTGGATCTCGATTCAAGTACAGAGACTCTGAAAATAGTCTACAACATACGTTAAATATCTTAAAATATTTGAATTCACAATGCATCTATTTGTATTTCCTTAAAATTCTTTCTTAGGTGTAAGAAATTGAATTTAGAAAACCTGACGGAAAAACGGAAAATGAATTTCTTTTCATGCCAATAAATACCTATGGAAAACGATTCCTTTCTGGGCCAAGGACATTTTATGCTGATGAATCAATTATGGAGTGATCGGTTATTCCTTCATAACGATTGAAAACTACCTTTGTTGAATTGATCCCCCATTTAATGTACAGAGAGTTTGAAAAAAGTCTTAGAATGCGTACTCGATGAAGCTTCTAACTAGATATATGTTGGGGCTATGTATGCAAAATATGAAAGTTGTAATCTGAACATATATTTAGCGTTACAAAGCCACAAACAGTAGTTTTTATTGGCATAGATGCAAAATACAAAATTGAACTCCTATCGAAATAAATGGGGGGAATGTAAAAAATGAATAATAATTCTTGCTCAGTTTTTGTTATGTGAACAAAAAAAAAAAAACAACTTACGAGACGATAATTATAGCCGTTTTTAGTTTCCGTACTTCAAAATTAGGAACGTCATTTTCTATAAATCTTTCAAAATGCATTTTTGGGCACAAGAAATCACGGATTCTTTTTCAGAAATAAACCGTTTAGAGTAAAATATCTGAAGCCTACAACCGTTGTTTTGGGGTAAAACGTAATTGCCAGGGAGATACCTCGTGAAAAGTAAATTTTATTATATATATAGGACATGTAAATAGGAACTCCTCTGTAATTCTTCGACGATGTTTTTTTTAAAAAAAACAACAAATAATCCAAATTCCTTCCACTAGGTCCACTAAGTATGCATATCAAATTTGTTTGAGCTGCGCCAATGTTCAAGGGGAGGGCTGGCAGACATACAAATAGAACTAGTTGTTTAATACGATTAGATATACTAAAATCATACAAATATTACTATGTAGTTTATTATTATGTTACTATGAATAAATTTTCTCTTGTTGGTATCGTCAGTTGTTTACCATGTAACCGTTTCGAGGATTTAAAAACAAAACAAAAACAATCATCTTAACATGGCACCCCAGCAGTGTTGATCAAACGGCACCTTCCTTTCGGCCATGTTTTTTTTATTTTTATAAATAACCTATTTCATACTTGTAGTTTTTCTTATTTCATACAGGGTATAAACTATAATGTAATGTATATGGATTTATACTATACATCATTTAATTTTATTTGAAACAAAGCTCACTTACATAGGTTACACAAAAAACGTATCTAAAGATAAAAGATCAGTAAGTATAACAACATACGTGACTCGTTGTTCGTATCTTTTCTGCAAATGCAAAAAAAGGTGATTATCATAATTTAAACCACCTTTGTTGGTCGAGTTGTGGGAAATGAACAATCTGTCAACCAGACATTGATCTCCTTATATCAATTCGAATACCTGGATCGAAGCTTTTGAAGCCAGTGATAAAAACACACGCATGAGTTCAAGCAATTAAAAGATAAAGACGCTAACATGTGGAATTCATTGATAAGGCAAGAACAGAAGTTACCGACCTTTTCAAGGTCAGCCCCCTGATTTGGTCAATTGGTTCAATTTCACCATTGTACGCCTGGCTAAAATCATGTTTCGGGTCATATCAGCTACTGAAATTCAGTATCGTTCAGAAGTCTATCCAAGGCATGTTTCAATATTTCTAATATAAATTGTTTACGGATTTACCCATAGGAGCACTTCATCCGATAGATAAATGAAGCAGTTTTGTATGTGATCTTTTGAAATAATGTGATAATTAATGATTTAATTAATCAAAATAGATCTGAAACTTTTTGAAAAACGTGAGAGTTTTCCTTTCATGCGTGTGAGAATGAGAATGTATCAAAATGCGTTCGTCTCACGCATATTGCGTGAGACTTGGAAGGTCTGACAATGTGATCTTCGTTCTTGTTTTTTTTTCTTCGATTTATGGGTCAATTATTGAGAGAAAACATCTTGAATCATTTTCATGACTCTTGAGCCCAAAACAATAATCACGACTTTTATTTTTACCTACCTGCCTTGTTCCACTTTTGTACTACCTGAACCTCCCTCTTGGGGTAACCCCCACGCCCTTATGGTTGGGAACCATTGTTGTAGAACAATTTTTTCTTTCTTTCAAGTATTCACTCTATAAGTTTTATTTATGCATCCTTTTCTTCTCCTGCTGCTATGTAGAAAAGGGACGCTAATAGAAAGCTACTAAAACTTCCTCGCACACATTCATAGTCGAAACATATTGCAATAGATATGCTGTTGCTGATTATGTATAGAACTAATTCTTTTGTGCTTTTGTAAAGAATTAAAACATGAGCCAACAAATCAAGCAATATTGTCGTATTTTCTTAAAGAATCATTTTTCCTTTCCATTCTTTCCGTCAATTTATACCTTATCGGAAACCGTCAACCAAAACTGTCAACATCAATATAGGTTTCTTCACTTTTGAAGTTGGTTTGGCTTGCTGGCTATTCATGTGTCACACGTACACGCTGCAGCAATGGAGCTAGAGGGCTGAAAACTTCAACATTTACTCCTCATTATGTCTAGGAGAAACATTTTTTTATTATTACCCCCAAAGAGTTTTTTAGTGGGTGGGTACTCAATTAACAATGTGAACATATGATAAATTGGTTCTTTAGTGTGTGCCCGGCAACATTCCTGTTTTTTTTTTCTTGTTGAAAATTTTGACTTTTTTAAAATCAATCGCTGTCTAATAGAAGGCAAGAGTAGCGACTTATTTATTTTTTAAAACTTTTCAATCTTTTAAATTAATCACCCCCAACATTACATGATGTCAATGGATGTTGGTCACACGATGGTTGCTATTGAGTGACTTACCAGACCCTTTGGAAACCATTAAAAAAATCAAACAATTTCAATTTTTCTAAGAATTTATTTTTCATTATGTTTTGCTTTGGCATAAAAACAATAATGTTAAAGAATGATGTTCAACTTGGGCCATAGAACCAAGAAAACTCTGGTTCTGTATGAAATAATTCCAGGAAATGATACTTTAACGAGAAATATTCGCTAACGACGTATTTAAAAATGAAACTATTGATATTGTTAGCAATTTCGGCGAAATTGAATTTGTTCCAAACATTTTTCAACAAGTTTTCTTTCCTCAATCTTTTAATGCTTTGAGTTTAACAAATACCTTTTCAATCTACTGCAGCCTTTTAAACTTCTAGCAAATGGTTTTCAGTGATGAATTTGAATCTAAGATTAAAAATTATAACGGTTGATAATGCTAGAGGCACTTGCACCTGAAGTCATGATGTAAAGTTAACATGTTAACATGCATTCATAAACAAACATCAGGATTACCCGATTCGGCCAGAAGGGGAAATAATCCGATCTTTATCTCATAGACTTACCCAGAACAGGTATTGCAATAGAGTCGATTTTAGGAATCGAGCGCGTCTAATACCAGCCTCTATCTCAATGTTTGAATTGGATGAGTCTCTGAAAGAGAGCTCGGATTATCGCCCTTTCTTGTCGAATTTGATAACCCTGGAACGCATACACACGCCGTGCACATATTCAAGAACACAGTTTGCAGCTGCTCAGTTATTCACGCTCTATTGATATTCGTAGCCTTTCTTTTAATGAGGATTGAGGGAGTTTCGTTGACCAGACTATTCACTTGTGGACTTTTTTACCATCCTTGTTGTATTGTATGTAACTATCATCTTGGTATTTTTTGCTCTGACGACAGCATTCGTCCCAGTCGGGCCAAAAGCGTTTCTTCATTCGAACACAGTAGTCTTGAAGATTCTTCAACTCGGCTGAAAAGAAATACAAAAATGTTAGAAATTTGAAAAAATATGATTGTGATAGATATATCTATTATAAAACCCCTGAACGCACATGGTCCAATGCTCATTAGCGAGCCTTACTGCCAAGTAAGTGAGTTAACTTGGGGGCTATTCTCAGACGCCGTTATACTCTCGACGAACAGACTATGAAAGACGTAGAACAAGGGGTTTTATCTATGCATGGGAAAACAGGCGCCAATGAGCATTGGACTTGGGAGAAAGAAAGAGAGAGAATGGCCGGCCGCAGGGGCCGGAGCTAGAAACGTAAGCAGCCAGGAGTGCTGGAGCTAATGAGCATTGGATCATGTGCGTCCAGGGATTTTATAGGGGTTGTCAGAGGAAGTGACGTTTTGGATATCTAGCTAAAAGAAAAGTTTCGTACTAAATTCCTAATTGAAAGTATAGGGGGCACTACACTATGAATACCACAGCCATGAATCATGACGAAGTGGAGAGTATAATTATAAGAGTAGTAGAAAATTCTATATCTCAAACGTTATCGGAAATCATTCATCGCGGCCTCCAGCAAAGACCACCAGAAACTTCTGGGGTTAATATGCAAATCTTTATCATATCGAGAAGAAAAACAAGAATAGCAACAACACAATCAATGTGAATTATTATAAACCGTCAACTAAAACTGTCAACAAAATAGTCAACATAAGTTTCTTCAGTTTTTTTAATTGGTTGGCCAGGCTATGTATGTGTGTATCACATGTACAGACCATACTAATCGAGCTGGGGAACCGAAAATTTCACTATCTGCCTCCTATTATATAAAAATTCTTTGTTTTTTAACCCCTCTGAATTGGTTTTTGGTGGGGGTTCAATTTGCTATGTAAGTTTCACTATACTAATTGGTTCCTTAGTTTGTGTCCTACAGTGTTCACGATTTTTTTATGATTACAGCCCAACAAATAGCAAGAGAATTATTTCATTCATTGATCATTTTTTCTGATTTTTTAATAGATCACCCCCAACCAGAGCAGTAATATATATCAGAGCTGTTATATACACCAGAGCTGTTATATACACCAGAGCTGTTACATATACAGTTCGATCAAATGAACTTTTCTGGAGAAAAACTGCTATAGCCTTGAGGGATTAAAAAAAAGTATCACAAAAAATCGCAATGCAGTGCCAATGATAATTCTTAAAGAAATCAAATATTATGAAAATTATTTTCCGTCACATTTCGTGAAAAATCTAGATGTTATCATTGTATTTGTGAAATAATTAAAGGACCCGTATATACAAAGCAAGTTCAATAAGGTTTGCAAGTTTACCGAATGTTATTTTTCCAACTTACTTTTTAGCAATTTTTCGTGTTTCGAATTGTTCATATTCCAAGTGATCATTGTCAACATGGCAAACATGGAACAGTCCACTTCACAGGGCTCATCTCCAAGGAAGAACTTCTTTTTCCCTGTAATAGAGAGAAAAAAAGGTAAACATATTTTGATGAAAAAAAAAAGACACGGAAATATTTTCCCAAGCATGGATAATTGTTCTTTTTTTCGAGACGTTGGAATTCCAACGTAACTGTTCCGGTCTGTAGGAGGTCCATCGTATTCAAAATAACATCCAAACCTCATACAAAAAACTTTCACTGCTCTCTGCGTCCAGACAAACGCATATTTGCCGTATCATTATCGACTAAAACCCGAGGACATTGTCAAAAACTCCAGGTACAGACATCCTCCATTCGAATAACCAAGCCTCAGAATGCTTTAAGTGAAGAGACTATTTCCTCCAAATCAATCAATGTTTTCTAGAAAAAAAACAAACAAATAAAATGAAGCATATCCGAAAATCAATGTTTAACTATAAAATTTCGTATTAGCATAGTGCCAAGCTGCCTGGGCGAGTAAGATTGTTTGGTGGATAACTTAAGGTTTCATGATGCTATTCAACAGTTATAAAGACTATTATTAGATTTGAAGGCGTATTGAAATCATAAATACGTGTATACATTTGGTATAAGATTGCTTGGTGGATAACTTATGCTTTCATGATGCTATTCAGCTGTTATAAAGACTATTATTAGATTTGAAGGCGTATTGAAATCATAAATACGTGTATACATTTGGTATAAGATTGTTCGATAGTTAAGAATTTTCATCTAGAAATCATTTGATAAACGATATAAGCTCAATATATCTTTTCTTGACGAAACGAAGGCTAAATTTTCCTTTTATACTGCTTGTGGATGAATTGAGTACAGGAAGTACGAAACCCTTCAACGACAAAAAAAAAGCAGAGAGAAAGCAACATACCGAGATAAGTCGATATGGCTCGCATGTCTTTTTCTCCAATTGACCAAATTTCGTCGTAAGAGTGTCGTCCGATCCCATGGCCATGCATCTCCTTGTTGACCACATATTTGAGAGCGTTCAATTTTATGAAAAGCTCGATCCCTTTATAAGGAAGCACCTTCTTCACTTCGGTTAGATCATCGCCAAATGTAGCTGCACACATTGTCCTGGAAATAAACAAGTAGAAAAGAACATATAGAGATTCAGTTGTTTAATTTCTGTTGTAGTCAATTCGTTGTAATTCATCGTTTCCAGTCAGTTGATATATTCTTTTTACTTCTATCTATCACATCTTTCTATCTATCTTCCAATTCCTATCCATCAATCTATATATCTGTCTATTCATATCTATATATTAATCGATCAATCAATCCCAGTCTATTTCTATCTATCTATCTATCTATCTATCTATCTATCTATCTCAGTCTATTTACATCTATCTATCTATCTCAGTCTATTTATATCTATCTCAGTCTATTTATATCTATCTATCTATCTATCTATCTATCTATCTATCTATATCTATCTATCTCAGTCTATTCATATCTATCTATCTCAGTCTATTCATATCTATCTATCTATCTCAGTCTATTTATATCTATCTATCTCAGTCTATTCATATCTATCTATCTATCTATCTATCTCAGTCTATTTATATCTATCTATCTCAGTCTATTCATATCTATCTATCTATCTATCTATCTATCTATCTATCTATCTATCTCAGTCTATTTATATCTATCTATCTCAGTCTATTCATATCTATCTATCTATCTATCTATCTATCTATCTATCTATCTATCTATCTCAGTCTATTTATATCTATCTATTTCAGTCTATTCATATCTATCTATCTATCTATCTATCTATCTATCTATCTATCTATCTATCTATCTATCTATCTCAGTCTATTAATACCTATCTTTCTATCTCAATCTATTCATATCTACCTATCCATCTCAGTCTACTCATATGTATGTATGTGTATGTATCTATCGATACCCTAGTACCTCCCCCCATTACAAATATTTTTAAAATAGTACTCAATGCCTCTCCGCTAAGCCTACGCCTAAGATCGACGAGCCTCTTCACGAGGTTAACAAGCTCAAGGCCAAATCACGTGAGGTGACCATTGGCAATACCAAGTGCCGTCAGCAGAACAAAGCTTACTCACAAATACTCGTGCGTACTTAAATCCTTGACATCCTCTACGGTGGTAAAAGCGGACAACAATGATGCATACATATATACGTACATACATACATACACTCAAACATACTCTTTACATGTCACCTTCAACAAAATATCATTCATAGATACTTACCAGTAAAGTTCTTCTTCTGCCATCTTCTGGAAGGCTCTACCAACGGCAAGATCCAAATCACTTACATTTCCATTCAGATTTATTCCCAGTTTCTTATTCAAATACTCAATGCAGAACTGTGAATCGGCGACTTTCTTTCCATTATAGATCATCCACGGTATCTTTCCTTTGTGTGAGAAAGTCACAGTGTGGTCATTCTAGAAACGAGAATCAATGAGATTCTTTAAAAGTGAAACGAAAATACTTGAAACAGAACAAACTGCTGGGGAATAAATAGCATTCTTATTATTGCTCTTCGACAGGGCTCAAGTTCACGCACACACACACACACACACACACACGCGCGCACGCACAAACACACACACACACATAAACACACACACATATGCATACGTAGATACTCATGCACGCAACTTTTGTTATGTTAGGTACAATCCTAGGAGTGTCTTTGAAGTCCACTCGGCTCTTTATTACTTGTACAATTAACCTATTGTATATCTTGTGTAAACTTGAGAAAAGTTGAGAAGCTATGAAAATGGTTTCCACATGAACTTGCAAAAGCGAACATAGATTTGCGTTCGAACAACAGCAACAACGAAGCGCTTGTAAATAATCTCACCATGTAAGGGATTTTGGCCATCCGTAAATAGGTTTCAAGCTTGAGAGGAAAAGGTGAGACACTCGGTGCAGTCGGGCCTCTTCCCATTTGATACAACAGAACAGTGTCTTTTGGAACATCAGGCCCTTTCTTGAAGTAAGTCCTGGAAAAAAAGTCACTTCTAGTTTCACAAATACTACGCCAAAACGAAAAAGTGATAGATTGATTGATGAAGTGAAAGAGAAAAAGGAAGAATAAACAGAGTGATTGGCTGAAAAGAATAAGATGAATGGCTTACCGTATTTATGTATATGGGACGTTTGAGACGAGTATCAATTTTAGAGCTGAAAAATAGTCATACGATTATTGCCTCTAGTATGAATATAGTTACTCGATTTGGCCCGACGATTCGAGAGTTTCACATGTTTTTCTGCTTTGATGTTCAAAATTCGTGTACTGCAATAACGCAGTTATACGATAAATGCCTTTTATTTTTTGTGCTGTTGCAATGGTAATTATTTTAGTTTGATCAAATAAAAAAAAACATTAGAAAAATAAGAACGAAGATATCTACATTCGTACATCTACTACGCTCAGTTTGAAGCCATTGTTTTTAAATTCAGTTATTTTCTTACTCATCCTAATCTAATTTATTTAATTTTTGGTATCGACCTTGCTCTTGTTTCACAAGAAGGCAATTGATATTTGAGTACACCGAATTTTCGGATAACCATTTCAACCATTAACCCCTACACTTGTACCTTAGCTCCCGAGGAGAAAAAACTCGAAACGATTTTTAAAAAGTTCTATTTATGGACAACTGAAATGTTTTGTCTAATTAATTCCATTTTTACCGTTGATTAGCTGCGTAAATCAAATATATTTCTCGTTGGAGGGGTTATTCAACTCTGTCATCAAATGGGCTTAAATTTAGTCACGCATAAAAAATGCTGCGTACATTCGAGTATAGCCTTTAATTTATACATTCGAGCGTGCACGATTTTAGAAGTACTCGAGTACGTTGATTGACAGGAGAGAACGATTTTTTGGGGAAAAACCTCTCAGTTAAGATCAGCTGCCGGCGAAAATCAATGAATGACATTTTGTGTTTCCTGACCAGGAAACTTACTCTGAGCATAAGAGGCATTCATTTCTCTCCACCCACCCACCCACCAGTATCGGATTACCAATATAACAGAAGTAGCGTATGCTACAGTCCCCCACTTTCAAGGGGCCCTGCACCAAATGAATGCAAGTGATCAGTTCCGATTTAGTCACTTTGCAGTAGCTCTAATGGTACAGTACTGTAGAACCTTCTGCTTTTATGAACTGGGTGTTTATAAAGTTACCAAGTTTGACCAATTGTCAACTTTAATTGGAGTCATTATTTCATCACAGATCGGAGTGTAGTATCTATGTGATTCGTATATCACGCAATAACATGAAAATATTTATAGTCATAACTCCTGCGAAGAAATCGAATCGAAAATGAAAGAATAGTACCGCTGAAATATCACACATATTTGGAAATATAGCAAATGAGAAAATTACATTACTATGCAAGTAAAAAAAAATTCGTTCTAATATTCATGTGTACTGTGTGTAAATTCATGACTCATTTCTAACATATTCTGCAGGTCCCTCAGTAGTTTGATCTCGCACTGCCGCCGACCAGAAATCTTTGATAGATCGATTGATATCTTCTCGAAATATGTAATTTGTAACAAAATTAAAGTGTGCTTATGCATACGCAATTTTCTTATACTTTGTATTCAGCGACTAGTGCTGGGATCGAACTAAGAGTCTGGTATCAGATTCTGCTGCATGGGGATTACGCTTTTCCATAGAGTCTCGAGCTATACATTCTTCCAAAATATCACTTTGTGTAAGAGTTGTAGTGCGCAAGTGAATAGAAAAATAGCATTTGATTTGCAGACTTCAGAGATCTTACGATTCAAAGTTGAGAAAGTTCTGACAATAACAGCAACAGTTGAACCTAACAAATTCAATGAACATTATTCAACACCATCGATTGGACGTAGACCTTCCCTAAGATTCACCACAGACCTCATCGTGAGCGTCGCAGAACCAATATCTTTTAAAACTGTCCAGTTCGTCTCGTTATCTAATATTTTGCCTATTTGTCAACCATTCTTGCAAAGTGACCAGCCCATTGTTATTTGAGCTTCCTGTTTTCCCCTAATATACTATGCTGTCTTGTGGTCTTTCCAGCGTAGGTTGAGCATGATTTTTTCATGAGCACGTGGTATGGTTCTCAGTTTATGCGTTAGTCTCTTGGTTAGGCTCCATGTTTCAGCCGTTAGGCTCCGTAAACACAAAATTAGTGCAAACTTATCCTTTAGTACATTTGTGGACAGGCGTTAAGCATGTTTGACAGTAGCGACCTTTTTAGCGTCCATCGTTAGACATAGACTTTCTCCAGGATTCGCCAGTCCCTTCTATCATGGGCATCGCAGAGCCAATGCTTTCCGAACTTGTTTAGTTCGTCACATCGTCTTATATTTTTCCAGCCTCAGTTTCGCATATGATCTCTGGGGATCCACGTAGTGGGTCGTGATGTCCATCGGCGGTCTGATATTCTTGCAACATGACCAGCTTATTGCCATTTGAGTTTTCTAATGGATTCTATTATATCTTTGACTGTATTTTTTCTATAATATGGTGCAGTTTTGTGATCCCTCCATGTGAGGTTGAGCATGATTCTTTCACGTGCACGTTGCATGGTTCTTAGTTTGAGGGTCCATTTCTTGGTTAGGTTCCATGTTTCTGATCAATAGGTGACCAACAGCAGAATGAATTGGTTATAGACTCTTCTTTTTAAGACTAATTGGATTTTCTTGTTCTTAAAGGTTGAGTTTTCTCTAACGAAAATTTGCCATCCTAGAGTATTTCTTTGCTTGATTTCTTCTTCTTAGGAAGACTTCATGGATATTCGTTGTTTTAGGTAGATACAGTGGTTTACATTGTTTGGTCTGCATTTTCGATTTGGATTTCCGAGTTTTTGTTCCCAACCCATTAACACAAACGTTTCAATTCAAAATTCCCCCAAATCACATCAGGGCTTTAAGTTGATTTGTACTTCAAATTATATCTTCATTACACGTTCTCTTCAAAACCTTTTGTGTGCTTCTGAGAGCACTGTCACGAGGGTATGTTTGAGTTCAAATCAAGAAGTTTCGAATTTCATGGCAGGCAGGTTCCATTTGAGTTCGGAAAAATATGACCTTTTCCAAATGATGTAAATGCCTGTTCACTTCAAAATACTGTTGACGTATAGGAGAGGTCCAAAGTTCAGAGTTTTTTTTCTAATGCCGTCATAGCAAGACTCAAGTAACATAATATCAGGCAAACTCTCATAAATCAATTACCAAAAAAGAGATGTTATAAGTATACATATACAATCAATGATACTCGTGGAAGAGGAAAAAAATATACGTTGCTTATCGTCACCATGACTCTGGTTTCCCTATTTATGTTTTGTCCTAACAAGCCAAAGCATTTCTCAGCCTCCAATATATATATATATATATATATATATATATATATATATATATATATATATATATATATATATATATATATATATATATATATATATATATATATATATATATATACATATATATATATATATATATATATATATATATATATATATATATACATATATATATATATATATATATATATATATATATATATATATATATATATATATATATATATATATCTGGATTGAGCAAAAACTTTTAGATGAACTTTTATGATATCGGTACCTGAGAAAATAGCTGAACGTATGAAAAAAAATTATCTTCAAAATTTCGTTATTGAATTTTCCGAAAAATCTATAACACTGAACACATCGATTTCAAGAACTTTGCAGTATTCACCACATTCAATTCTAATAACGTCTGGGTACTTATTCATTAGAAAGAATTTTTGATTCCTAATTCCGGAGAAGAAAATTTTTACTTCATACGATTATTACCCCCAGCTTTTAATCTGATAAATTATTTCATTTATATATTGGTGATTTCATTAATTCATTTTACGCATTTTGAATCAAGAAATTATTAATGATTACATCTTTTAGCACAAAATTCCAGAACTATTCTAAAATAACTCTTACTTTGATATTTAAAAACAAGAAAATTCAGTGAAATATTTTCTTCTTGGCAACTTTTTATTCGATCAAATATAATTTATGATCTGAAAAAAATTGACACAGTATTTAAAAAAGATTTTTTTTATCGATTATTTCTATTCAATTTTCTGATGCTTTTTCTGTATTCTCTCTCTATCGTGCTTTGAAATTTATTCTAAAATGATATATTAACGCCGAAAAATTACAAATAGAGATACGAAGAAAAATATTTACTGGCAGTATTTTTTGTACTTGAAAGAAATTGCTCTTGCGTTGTTTTCTCCCCTCAACGGAGATTCTTTTGTTATACGGTAGTGTGGCTAGTCTAGAGTTGTTTAGAAGAATTTGCGATAGCAATAATTTGTTTCATCATCAATTAAAAGAATACGCCCGTTTCATGCCGGTAGAGGGAAGGAAATTGGAGAGTAAAATTGTAAAAGTAACAGATGAATATCAGAAAAAAAAAACAGTGGAATAAAACTACAGTGATTATTAATAGATGAAATATTGTTCAATAAAGCAAACACTGATTATTTCGATTACAGTCTGTCATCCAAGCGGAACTGGGTGCAGCTTTCAAAACTGCCTGTCATCACCCGACTATAGAAAGATCATGCGATAACGTTGAAGCGTGCAGATCGATAAAATGTTAAAAATATATTTTCATTGTTGTTTTAGCAAAAGAGTATGGCATTATTTGGGTAGTTTAATTGATGAAATTATCTGTTTTTCCACAAAATATCTTTATCAAACGAATCATCTATTTTTGATAGATTTTTAACTAAGGAATTTAATTCATTTGTTCTGATTAGCTGTCATCAAATATGGCGCGATAGTCAATAAATCGCCGATTCAAGTAAATATTGACTTTATAATTGTGAATTCTTCGTTACAATTAAAAAGTTCTTATTTAAGAAAGAAATCAGGCTTTCTTTTTTTTCAGCCAAAAACAAGAAAAAACTCAAGAGAACAGAAAAATAATTACGCTTATAAGTGTAGGGTGTAGATTTATCAGTGAAAATCTTTACTTATACATACATACACACACACACACACACACACACACACACACACACACACACATATATATATATATATATATATATATATATATATAATGAAATTAAATAAAATATTGTTTTGTTTTATTTCATTTATAAAATCAACACCAGGCTTAACAAACGACAGAGGCATCAACGAGTGGTTGGAAATGTTTTGATTAAATTAAAGGAGAACCAACATAATACCCTTGTAACTGATACTCTAAATGCACATAAAAGTTGGTGCTGATTTCACTATAATAAGCTAAGATCAAACGTTTACTTTGGTTCAAAATCAAATCTTCACTTCTGGCTTAAAGAAGAACGACAATTATCGTTTCAAGATCAACATTAGACATTTCCACCGTTGGTCGTATTCTATAGCTACTGAGGATGAGGCATACGTACAAGTATTACCTACAAGCATTACCTTCAACTCAGTCTCCCAGTCAAAACTTTCCAAACTTTTCGCATCGGTGAACTATTCTTTAAAATGTTTTTTTGCAAAACATTACTTGAGTTTTGTTAGCCAAGAGAAATATAATATGTCATTCTAGGAGTTCAACTGATGCAAGAGAAGTATCTTTTGGAAGCTATACAAAATTATACTTAATTACCGTTCTATCGGTTGGTTTCCAGCTAGAATGTATACGTATATATGTATACTTAAAGTAATGATTCTGTTTAGCGTGAATAGAATCCTCAACCCACAAACTGCACTTATGTTTGACAGGGGAACACAGTGATAAACAGAGTAAATTGTTTTATATAATACAGGTTTCCCGACACTCCTAGAGATTATTGGTGACACACAGTTTGGAAAGCTCTGCTCTAAGTTTTTATGTGACAGTTGACGCCTATGTGTAGGGTCTCTCACACATACGTTCCAGAATTAATTTAGTTTCGTCGGCACTTCTCCTTTTAGGACGTTTCAGACACCTAGCAATGGACCTGTCCCTATCTCTTTGAGTGCAATGGGTAGGAGGGCAGAACCAGGGAGGATGAACCACTATAAACCAAACATTCAATTTTTCCAAGTTTCGACATATATTCTGGAAATCAGATCAAGGAAAAGTTGACTACTAGGTGAAAAACTTGAATCGAGTGGTATCGAGTTTTGCTTAATATTAAAAAAATTCATCGACATTTGCACAGTTCGATAACTGCGAAACTCTCGAA